>CM019823.1:163217891-164417891 GCA_009763385.1 Coix lacryma-jobi var. lacryma-jobi | reverse complement strand
ATGCATAGTAATGACCTGTCAACGCATCATTAAAAAATTGTTTTAACCAAATTGGAGGTAGGTTCGCGCCTTCTGCGCTCAGCTTGCAGCGATTGAGCCCTTACTTTGCCGCTACTGCTTCCCTGCACATTCAGATCCTGTGTTGTTTGTTTCAGGTTTAAGCTCACTACCTGCTGCGAAGACAGCAATACCAAAAGTGGCTGCTCCTTGCCAAGTTCGTACCATCCTTACTTGAATTTTGTTGTGAACTTTGTATTTCTTTATTTTTAATACCATGCTTGCAGATTACCATTCCTCTTTTTCAAAAAGATATTTACATGCTCTTTGTTGATTGAAGAGTAAGAAAGATCATATCAAGCTCTGCCAATCCAAAACACATATCCTGCAGTTTCTCTATATGTCCATGTTTTTGGTTAATATGGCTAAAACTATCTTGAGATTAATACCTGCACTCCATTGGACTCATCTTGAATCTTAAACGATTAAGTTTTAGTATCAATGTGACTAAGACAAATTGACTATATGAACACATGATTAGAATGTACTACTTTCTCTTAGATAATATCTAGGTGATTTTCTATTTCACTTCCATCAGAACTGCAAGAGGAGATGCCTCCTCTTATAACAATTCATAAATTCATTCTTTGACTTCTGGCTATAAATGAATGCTACGCTTCTTAAGTTCATTTGCAAGAAGGATTTTGCCATCACATATGTTATTTTGGTATCTGCCTACACGAACTAATAACCTAGAACTCTAAAAAAAACCTTTTTAGTATAGACTTTTTAGGAGATTTATAGTTCAAACAACTATATTATCATTACCATTTATCAAAATATATCTTTCAGTAACTGACACCACAACCTTTCTGCTGAGGGTTACAAGTATATATCACTGAACTATTATAGAAACAAATAAGCCGAGCACGCTCACTGCCCGAGACCTCTCACCAAACAGCCTGAATCACACCGTAGAGCATGCTTTTCTTGTACTACTCTCTTTTATTTTTAAAAAGCTTACCTACTGCACTGCTTATGTACTTCTCTTTTTGCCTCTTTTATTGTGACACATACCTATTTATAGGGTTTTTTGTTCTTCATTATTGTTCAAAATATTAGAATTAAATATGTTTGTACCTCTGTATTTTATCATGTTGTAAATATATACCAATAAACAGACATTACCTATCCAAATAACCACGCTGATGACGTCTATCGTACATGAAAAAAAATAACCATGATCCTCACTACTCGCGCGAAGGCGCGCGTTTTCCACTAGTATTGATAAGAGAACAACGAAAGACTGGTAACGCGTCACCTTCCAAAGAAGAAAAACGAAACAACTTAATTAAACGTTGAATGCGACGACTTGGAGTGGTGAAATTAGCGTTTTGCCAGGGATCGGATTGATTGATACTAGTACGTACTAGTACGTCAGAGACGAGAGCTCCAAAAGCAGACTATCTCCAACAATAGACATGCAAATTGGAGACCTATTCCATAAACTGGGTCATCTACAGTAAAAAAATCCCCACCCCAATCCATTCCTTCTCCAACAGACCACGCAGAAAGTAAAGAAACCCGGTCTTCTCTCTCACATCTGTCCTCCGTCCCCTTCCTCCCATCACGGACGCGGAGTCGTCCCAGGGCCAGCTGCTCCACGCCATGCAGATCCACCACTCCGGCCGCTTCTCGCCACGCCGCGCCTCTCCGCCCGCTTCCCTTCCCGTCCCGTCCAAGCAGAAGGCCGGCCGCTCCACGCCATGCAGATCCACTCCGACCGCTTCTCGCCACGCCGCGCCTCTCCGCTCGCTTCCCTTCCCGTCCCGTCCAAGCAGAAGGCCGGCCGCTCCACGCCATGCAGATCCACTCCGGGCGCTTCTCGCCACGCCGCGCCTCTCCGCCCGCTTCCCTTCCCGTCCCGTCCAAGCAGAAGGTCGGCCGCTCCACGCCATGCAAGTCCACTCCGGCCGCTTCTCGCCACGCCGCGCCTCTCCGCTCGCTTCCCTTCTCGTCCCGTCCAAGCAGAAGCCGCGTAGCACGGGCGGCGGCACTCCGGGGCTGGCGTCGTCGGTGGCCGCCCAAGATCAAGGGCGCCGAGTACGCCGGGGCGCACGGGTGGCCGGCGCACGACGACCCCGCGGATGTGTTCGCCGTTGACGCGGCAACGGGTTGCGCGGTATACGACCGGGGTCAGCATTGGGTGCCGCCTCACAAAGTGCTGCACGGCCGGGAGCGGACGGCGGCGTCCTTCTCGGTGCGCGAGGGCGTGGGCGAGGAACGCCGGTGGGGGAGGAGCGCGGTGGGGGAAAAGCTGCGCCACTGATTTGCGTCGTCGTCGAACGAGATGTTTTTTTGTGGTTCGGCTCGTCCCCTACGCAAAATGCGTCATCTATTTGGGTGTTCCGTTGGAGCGTGATTTTACTACCCAAAATACTGTTCAGAACGCAAATTTGCATTTGGGGTCCGTTGTTGGACACTGTCTAAGGCACGAGGAATCGAGGATACGGATCCGTGCTGCGCCACGGGTTACAAGAATGGCCCAGCAGCCTCCACCAGGCACTATCCAGGAAGGTTCTGCTACGCTTCCGGCGGCGCGACCTTGGAAAACGGCGTTCATGACACAAGACTGGACGCGTCAAACGATTTGCACGGGCACGGCATCTGCCATCTCATGAGATTTCGTGTAGAGGGTCCCAGCTCGTCTCGTGCTCGTCCCCGGACCACGCGCGCCGAGTTGCCGACCTGGCACTGGCAGTGGCAGGCTCGCGCTTGCACCACTCCTGGTACTGGCCCAACCAGCTCTGAAACCGCTCGTAGATATAGCAAAAAAAAGTCCTAAAATAAAAACCGAAAATATGTAAAATAGTATCAAGTCATTACCTATTTATATCTGTAAATAAATTTATAATGAAAATATACTCAATGCTCGATCTAATGATACTAGTACTCACTCCGTCCATAAAAACATACAACTATAAGTTTCGTGTCCAGAAAAGTGTTTCACGTTTAACCACGTTTCTAGTGAATACTATTAATATTTATTAATCTAAATAAATTTACAATGAAAGTACATTTTATAATTAATCTAATGATATTTATTTGATATCATAATTAAATATTAATATATTTTTATCTATAATTATTTATAAACTTATAAGATACTAAAACGTGGTACTATTCTAGAATTGCATGTTTTCTTGGACGGAGGGAGTATTACTATACCTCATAAATATCAGCATCCTCGTTCCATATAGGAAATTGATATCATAACGTTTAGGACAACGATACGGTCTTCAAAGAAAGAATCCTGATATACAAATTGATATCATAAATATATTCATACTCATACCATTCGTTTAAGGCTGTTTAGGATATATGGAATAGTTCCTGGTTAAAATTGGCTGTACAAATTACACTACCAATCCTGGTAGGAATAGTTCCTGATCACTATTTCTTGACAACCGAACGCGACCTTATTGTGATGAGAGCAGCTAGCACAAGAACCCACACAAGGTTTGGCATGATCGTTTATGTGGTTTTTAAGCATGATCATTTACGTGTAAGACTCCTCGGTCGCCTTAAGCAAGTGGAAAGGGAGAATCATATATACCACTAGGTTTTGGCTCGTGTTTTCCCCATTCTTCAGAGCCCTTCTCGTCTGCGCTCACTCTGACCGCCACCACGCTATTGCTTGCTCGCCCTGTCTACCCTTGCGACAATTGTTTGCCCCCTTCTCCACCGCTCTCAAGTTTGGCCACTCGATTACCGTTGTCAAGGCATGGGAGGCGATGGTGGTGGTGGGAGACAGTTATGGTGGCAGCACATGAGGAGGCTCTATACAGTTATGGTGACAGTTATGGTGGCAGCACAGAGGCACGAGCGACGATGATAGTGGCAGTAGGCAAGGGGATCGAGGGAGGAAGTTCTATTGCCCTCTTAAGAGGTGAGGTTAGGAAGGAAGGCGACTTTGGTGATGGGGCTATCGAGAAAGGTGGCCATTGTGGTAGTGAGGCCAACGAGAGAGTTCGGGGCAGAAGTTGGGAGATGGCCCAAGAGGGTCGAAAGGAAGGGGAGAAAAAGGGCACAAAGGTCATTTTACCTTAAAGTTGCCACAATAATTAAGATTATCAAACACCTTGAATCTTCGTAGTAAAAAATCTTGTAGTCCGCAACTTATAAGAAAATTATGCTAAAATTGTTTTATAAACGATCATGATTAAGAATCTCTATACAATATATTTTATATAAACAATCCCAAACGAAGTCTTTGTCCCTCCCATTGCATTATGATTGTTTTTATCATTTTTGTATGTTTTTTTCTCAAAATTCTATCAAGGACTCAGATTCACCACTGGCATCCTAGCGAGCTTATCTTCATTGACATCGGTGATATGGTGCACAACTACCTTAGGCAGAGGTAGGCGAGGCGATCGCCATGTTATAGCACCGGCGGAGTCTTATGGAGGCCAACGGGGCCATGGCCCCTCTTGCCTTTACTAGTAGTCCTATGTTCTATCTTTGTTACTTTAAGTAGTTAGTATATTCTATAGAAAAGGTGTTGTATTTAACGTGAAAGAGGTTCAGTTAATGAAAAGTGAAGAGAAAACACAATTTGCTACGCTTAATAATTTGATATAATTAATAATTGATATCATGCTATGATCTTATGAAATAATTTAGCCCCTCCTTGGCAGAACCTCCTAGGAAATAGGGTCCACACACACACATGCCTTTGTCTTACATCCACAATATGAGCAGGATCATGATGTAAGACATTGCAGCGTTACAACACTTTTATTCAAATACATACTTCAGAGTTCAGCGGAAGACTTACATAACTGATACTTTTACAAACCAGGTTCCAAACTCACACATTTAAACAAAATTTATTACAAGCAAACTTAGTAGAGTTGTATGATGAGCCAACTGAACACCTTTGGGGTTTCATGATCTCAGCCACCCCTACTACTCCTCCTCGTCCACCTCCACGACTGACATGCAACATGGCCCAAAACACACCGGGCCCTGGACTTCACCTGCAATAGGAGTTATACAACCCTGAGTACGTTCGGGTACTCAGCAAGACTTATCCGTCAACAGAAAAGACTTCAGGGTCATGCTGGTTAACGGGAGATAATGAGGCTAGCATTAGAGAGAAGATTTGCTGAAAAACATACTAGCCTAGTTCAATGATTGAATATTCTGAAAATATCATTTGTTATTAAGATATCCTATTCTAAACATTCAAATCATAAAACCTTTCTCATTCCTTTCCAAAGTTCCATAGATTAAAACTATGTTGAGGGGGCGAGGATCAAGTCTCCTTTTCTCGTAGAGCAACGACGATTCGAACCGCTTTTATACCTGGCCAGGGCTTCTCAACCACACGACATATGCAGGACCATCTGACCTCCATATGTCCACCTTACTCACGAATCCTCCAAAGCAGGAATAGCTCCACGCCACCCGAGAGCACAGTACTCCTCACTGCCAGCTTCCTTGCCCGGAGGGTACATGCTACTCTCGCCATCTCTCCACTCCCAATGCGTGGTTAATTATCACCTGCATTAGATTAGCCGAAGTTCGGCTTCCCGTAGTATGTGGCTAGTACTATCAAGTTCAAGATACAAGGGCCAACAACGAACGATCCTAAGCGACACAGACGGAAACACTACACCAGGACTCCATTCCAGATGCAAGTTACCCGCCCGGTCTCAATTTCATTTCATTACCACCATTTTGTACCTAAGAGAGGTACCCTAACAGAATCAAGTTGTCATTCCTCAGGATGATTCCCTGAGCATGGCCAAGGCAAATGACACATCTGATCCATACAACTTACTAATTATATTCAAATAACCGGGTAACAAGGATGATACAGGTATAACTGCTTTTGGTAATGTATTTAGTGGGTATCATTCAACTCCTAATACTTAAATGCATTTGGTAAATCATTGTATAAACTTTGTAATAAATAGAAAGGGGTTAAATGCACCGGGGCTTGCCTGTTTCCACGGAATACTCCTGCTCCTCGGAAAAGTCGCAAAGATCAAAACCAACTAAGGTTGGTGGGTTCTTTGCTTCTACAACCGAATCAACGTCAACTTCTTCACTTTTGGCTTCTACACGCAACAGATGCATGCTTTAGATGAAATGGGAAACATGATGCTTAACAGTGCTCAAAGGTATACAACATACTCAAATATAAAGCATTTACAGAAAGATAGCAGAGCTACTACTGCTCTTACTTAGGAACTACTACTACAGGTTATCTACTAGTTCTATCATAGACAGCAACTAAGCAACCCCCACTGTCACATTCTGATGATCTAATACCAGCAGCCTAATCAAGTTTTGCAAATACAAGCTGATACTCTCAGGACTGGGGTCAAAACTTGATCAATCAGATTATAGCATTCAAATCATTAAGTAAAGGCATAATCAATGATTAGAAATTTAGTTTCTCTAACAGAGCTCAAAATTTCTGTAATGGTACTGCATGAGCTACAAACAGCAACAAAATTAATCCTCTGATTTTAGGACAAATAAACAAGCTTACAAATTAATTAAAGAGCAATTATGAATTAATTGGCCCTTTTCAAACAGCAACAGAAACTATCCCAAAACCCAAGTTTCATAATTTTTTATAGATACCAGACATCACAAAGAAGCTACACAGAAATTTTCATGAATTTTGGAGCTTCCCAGAATTCCCTATGAAAAAGACCAAACCTGGCACCATCTAACCAAACTGGGGAAAAATCCACTGCCTTCCACTGACAGGAGGGCCCAACCCTTCAGATCCTTCTCCTCCCTCTCCCAGAGCACGCACTCTGCCCTGACCGGCTGGCCTGGCCGGATTGACCGGTTGCTAGCTCGTCACCGGCGACCTCACTAGCTACGACGACGGTGCTAGCTTAGACCTCTTGACCCGGCATTCCATTCCCACCTCTCAGCTGCACTAGGAAGCGCTGGTTCATGTAACACCTCTGATGTTTAACTGTAATTAACCTGACATGTCATCATCATTAGTCATTAATCATTCTTGTCTTGCATTTATATTTGCTTAGTACTTGTGTAGCAATCTCTTTTCAAAAACCCTAAAAGCCCAAATCTTCCTATAAGGGCAAAAATGGTAATTTCACCTCTGTGCCTAGTTTTGTGTAATTCTTGTTCAGTTGGATGTCTTGAAGTTTTGTTGTGTTGGCCAAAGTTCAAAAATCAAAATCAGATTTCAAATCCCTTTGCAAAACCCTGATTTCCAAACCCTGGATTTTATCCCTCTTTTTGTAATTCAAAAATTATTCAAAATTTGAGGTTGGTCCAAAAAGCAAAGTTGTAGATCTGGCCAAGAGAAACAACTTTGGTATTTACAAATTTTCAAGTTTTTGCTGCTCAGTTCAAGTTTTGGAAGTAATTTGCGAAATACAGAAAGTCAAACCCTAGACCTAGCCCTGTTCATCCCCAACCTCTAGCCGACACAGAGCAGGAGGGGGCCCCGGCCATGGCCGCGCGCCAGCGCCGCTTGCGCCACGCGAGCCTGGCAGCCGCACGCCCGCCCCCGACTTGTCGCCTGCGCCCGCGCCATCATGCCGCACCCGCACGCGCAAACGCTGACCTCCGCCCCCGTCCCCTACAGTGCCCAGGGCGTCGCCGCCGCGTGGCCGTCACCGGCGAGCCTTCGCCCAGGCCCTGGGTGCACGCCCGTCCTCCCGCCGGCTTGCAATCGAGTGCGCACGCTTCGGCCGAGCTCATCCACACCATCCCGTGCTCTCTACCGTCCCCGACCGAGCCTATAAAAGGGACTGCCGGCCGGCAGACCTCCTCATCCCCTCCGCCACCGTGGCCAGGCCAGTCCAGAGCTTCCGTCGCCCAACCATCTAGCCCAGCAGCTTCGCCTCGACGTCGCGCAGCTCCCCAACCCCTCAATTCCACCGCTACCGGCTCCCACCGCCGAGTGCAAGTCCTTCTTCCTCAGCGCCGGTGAGAAGCCGTCTGACTCGGGTCGACGGAATTCGCCGCCGTCGCTCCACCTCTCCTCCCTCTGGCCTCTGACCTTCATTCCTTGCCTTCTTGCGTTCCTAACCAGCTACTGGTGGCCGTGCCTGGTGTACAGGGTCGCCGAATCGCCGGAGTGCCGCCGCGGCCGTCTCCTCCCTCGAGCCGCATCTCTCAAACGTGTCGAGCCTCACCCTCGAGCCACACCCTCGAGCACGCCTGTGAACCGCGCTCCCTCGAAGCAGCCGAAGCCTGCCTCCGACCCGTGGTAAGCACTCGAAGCCCCCCGGTCTCTGCTTCCACTCCGCTTCGCCCGAGCCAGGCCTCGGACGAAACGCTTGTTTCCGTCTCGCCCGAGCCTACCAGCCAGGTCTCGGACGGCCGAGTGTTTCCGCCTCGACTGAGCCTTGCTGTCCGCCTCGCCGCGATTCGCCCGAGCCCCTGCGAGGAAGGAGCACAGCGCTCTTTTCTTTTTCCTTTTTGAAAGAGTGTGAATAGTGTTCTGTTTTCTTTTTTTTGTGTGAATTAATTTGTTGTTCCTTAAATCCTGATAAAATTATGGTATGCTCCATGCACTGTGTAGTATTTTATAAAAATATAAAACTTGACTTTTCTGCAAGAACTTGAAAATGTAAAATCCCTCTTTTAATTAATAAATAGATGGTTTTGGATTTTTAGAAAATTATTTATAACTCCAAAAATCATGAGATAAATTTTTGTGAGCTTCCTATGCCATGTTTAGTCTCTGGTGAAATTTTGAAGTCTTTTGGAGCAAGTTGATTTTTGAGCATTTATCTTTAATTGTTAAATAGTGCCTTTTGTTAATTAATGTCTGGAATTATTTGAGCACCTTAATGACCTCCAAAAATTATGAAATTTGTTTTGCCATCTATCTACACCATAATGAACTTATGTGATTAATTTGGTAATTTTTGGAGCAACTTCATAAAATGACCTTTTTAAATAATTAAGGAAAATAGAAAAAAGTGATTAGGGTTCATGCTGTATGCCCTGTTTTGCATTGTTCATGCTAGCATACTCATGTGCATGCATCATTGCATTCGTATAGTCACCGAAGGAGAAGTCAAAGTCGAGGCCGCCGCCGACGAACCTGCTCTCGAAGTAACTCCGAGCTTCGACCTCTGCACCTCCAACCCTGAGCCAGCTGTCTTTGCTCTTCAAGGCAAGCCCCGGTGCATTTAACCCTTTTCTTGAATTTATAAAATGATTTCCTTAAATGCTTTTGAGTTAAATTATTGCATTAGGTTTATAGGAGTTGTGTGTTATCCTAATTGATGCACTATCCACCTTGACCACTGATACACCCGATACCTGCTTTTCAAAAGTATTTGAAAAATGCTTAGCAATGCTTATCGAATTAGACTTTGCAATAAAATGTCAATTTCAAAAGTGTGATCACTTAAGGAATGTTTATGGGAATTTGGTCTTACTCCCCGGCTGTTGGCTAGGTATCTGATCCGTACCTAGTCAATAGCGAGGAGAGGTTGTCCGAGCGTACGGTGCCGTCATGTTGTAGTCCGGGACTCAACAGTTGACACCGACCGGGACAGGGTTGAAAAACTGACAGGACTATTACGCTTGGGTGAGATATAACCAAGGTATAGTTCTGGCTGGAAAATTAGGGACCATCCGTATGGGGGCCTGCTGGTCAAGACTTGTAACTATTCACATACTTCGGAAAGCTCTGGCTCCGAGAAATCCTTGATTGGGACCGACAACCGCGCACTGGGAGTGGAGAGATGGCGGAAGTAGCATGTACCCACGTGGTCGTCGTACCTGAAAAGGAGTGGTGTACTGTACTTCCGGGTGGCGTAGGACCGGTCCAATCTTGGAGGAATCGTGGTAGACGAGTTGGCATATGCAAGCTTGGGTGCTACATATGCAGTGTGGATAGGGATCCTCAGCTGAGTATTATTTATCCGGATTAACGTTGCTCCTCGGTTATGGAGACTTGGTCACTGACTGTCAACGGAGAGTGGTTCTCAACTAGGAATGTTTTGAAATGTAAAAAGAATCATGAACGATGAAGAATTGAGGAATACTGAATCTTTCAAAAATAAAATAAGGTTTACAAAAATGCTTTTCTGCAAAATACTTGATCTTGCTTAAGCCTTACCTTGACTACCCTAAGCCTCTCATTCCTGAGTCTTCTCCCTTTTTTCTTTAGTCGGGTAAGTCTTGTTGAGTACCCCAGTACTCAGGGTTTGTTACCCATGCTGCAGGTATGACAGAGTCCCCGATGTGTGTTGCACCCTGCTGCGTGACCATCGTCCAGGAAGAGGCCGATGAGGCCGAAGAATAGTTGTACACCCTCGGGCTGGGTGATTATAAGTATCTTTGTTGTTCTCCACTATGTTGCCTATGTCTATTTCTATTATCAAGAACTTGGTTTGTAATAACTGCACCTTAATTTCTATTTGGAACCCTGCTTTGTAAAACTAATGTTATTTAAGTCTTCCGTTCTTTATTCCGATGTTATTTGTAAAAGTATGCAATGCTGTAACCGAATTGTGAGATGATCCTGCGGACATTGGGCACTGATGTAGCCCGGTGGCGAACAGGTCTTAATCACATGGAACATGGGTTCGGCTGTCAGAGGTTGACAGGGACACGTGGGCCATGAGATTAGGGCCGTTCCGTCACAGAGTGGTATCGGAGCATCTCACTTTAACGTTGCAGTGTTCGTTTTTGCGAAAACTTCAAAAGACCTTTTTAGTCCAAACAAACTAAACTTGACTATTTTGAGTCCAAATTGCTTCTCTCATCTTGTCTCTCATATGGCAACACTAGCTAGTGGAACAACATGTTTTAAGCCCTATGTACCTTATTTATTGCATTGCTTTGTTCTGTAGGAACGATTCATGCATCATGTCATAATCACTAAAGTTAACTTCCTCTCTAAGTTCATTGGGGTAGCATGCCTTTACCTGTTCTTGCTAGCCTTTCTCATCCATCTTCTCTTATCCAGACATGGCCCGTATCAAGCTGACTGCCCGCAAGTCGACTGGACCGCATGGTGTGTCACGCCACCAGCTGGCACCACGCGCTGGGGAGGAGACTGGAGAATCTTCCAACGGTCGTCGCTTTCCCCGCCACACCCGTAAGAACCTGAAGGAGGAGATCAAGGATCTGAAGGCTGAGCTGAAGAACTTGGAGCATGACTTCTACCACTCACGCCTGGAGTTTTATGAGGCACGAGCTTCCCTGGAGCAGGCCAACCGGAACACGGTTCGCGCTATCGAGCAGCGCAATGATGCTTGGACCCGCGAGGACGTTACCAGAGCCTAGCTCCACGGACTGCAGCAGTACACAGCTCAGATTGAACAGTTCAATGATATGCTTCATGAGGAAGTGCATCAGCTGTATGATCAACTCCACCCCTTGGTACCCCCGGTTATGGAAGACCCTGAGGACGGAGTAGTGGAAGAACCCGATGTGGAACAAGAGCCAGACGTGGACGAAGAAATTGAACCTGCTGAGGACGTCCACGCTGAAGACGAGGAAGAGGAGGAGCCTGAGCTCATCCTCGAAGAAGACGACGACGAAGACATGATCATCATCGACGACGACTAGACTCATAGTGTCTGTACCATCTGCTTACCTAAAACCTTAGTCTAGGTTTGGGGGCGTTAGTCTGTCTGTTGCCAAGTCTGGCATGTATCTTTCTTTTCGCATATTTTCCCTTTATCGGTCTGTATCATCTGTCAATCACCTTATCAAGTCATCAGTCTTTTGTATCAGAAGAAGCTATCAGTCTGTTGTTTTCAGAACCCTATCTATGAATGCTAAGTTCCAAGTTGCTTAACAGATGCCTGTGAACACTCGCACTGGAGCTGGAGGTTCTGATGATGCCAACCTCCCAAACCCTCCACCTGTCCCAGCCACCCTAGCAGATGCCATTGCAGCCTTGGCCGCCGCTGCCAACCTAATGGCTCAAAACCAAGGACAGCAGAACTTTCACCGTGGTCGCCACAACATCAACCAAGAGACCACCTATGTGGAATTCACCGAAACTCGTCCACCGGTCTTCACCAAGGCCGATGAACCCGTCGAAGCTGATGATTGGCTCCGCACCATGGAGCAGAAGTTTGGTCTTATCAACTGCACCGATATCCAGAAGCCACGGTTCGCTTCACAGCAGCTTCGTGGTCCGGCAAGTGCTTGGTACGCCAACCTGTTGGCTGCCCAGCCAGAAGGTCATCGGTTGACCTGGGAAGAGTTCCGCACTGCTTTCCGTGCTCATCACATCCCTTCCGGATTAATGAAAATGAAGCTTGATCAGTTCCTGGCTCTCCAACAGAAAGACTCCACAGTCATGCAGTATGTGGGTCAATTCAATCATCTCAGCCAGTATGCCTCAGAGTATGTCAACACAGATGAGAAGAAGAGGGATTGTTTCCTTAGAGGACTGCACCCAAAGATCCGCAGGAGCTTGTCCAATAACCTGTCTGGGTCTTATCACGATGTTGTTGACCGGGCTGTTGCTTTTGAAGAAAGCAATCGCCAGTACCAGGAAGAGAAGAAGAAGAAGAAAGCAGGGTCAAGCAGCTTCTCTGGCGGTCACAAACGCCAGAGAATCATCTATCACCCCAGCCACCACCACAATCGTCTACCTTACCCCAACCAGCAAGTGGTCGTCCGTACCGCGGCCACCACCCATAATGCCAACCAGCAGAGTGCCACACAGCCGAACGCCCCAGGTGTTTGTATCACCACTCCACAAACAGCCTACAACCATCCCTGCTACAACTGCGGCCAGCTTGGTCACTGGTCTCGTGAGTGCCCAAAGCCCAAGAGGTATGCTCAGAATACTCAGAAGAATCCTGGAGGATCTCAGCAGCAGCAGCACCGTGCACAGCAGCAGCATGCTCAGAAGGGCAAGATTGTCAAGAAGCACGGGCAAGTCTACTACACCGCTGTCAGCGATATACCAGAAGGGGAGCCCGTCATGATCGGTAGGTTTCCTGTTGCCAATCACCCTGCAGTTGTGTTGTTTGATTCTGGTGCATCGCATTCCTTCAACAGTCGTACTTTTGTCATCAAGCATGAAATATCAATTGAGGATTTAAAAGAAAGTTTCTGCATATTTTCGCCTGGAGGGCGTATAAGTACTAAGGAAGTGGTTCGCAGTATACCAGTAATGTTGGGGGAACATGTATTTCCCACCACCATGATAGTGCTTCATGCTCAGGAGATAGATGTCATCCTAGGCATGAATTGGATGTGTCAGTATAAAGCCATAATCGACATCTTGAATAGAGTTGTGAGAGTGGATATTCCTAACAGTACCGCCAAACTCTTTCTCCAACTTCCAATGCCTCAAAAACCAGCAGCCACTCAAATAAATACCGCCTATGTTCTGGAAACCCGGGACATCCCCGTGGTTTGTGAATTCCCTGATGTTTTTCCTGAGGATTTGCCTGGTCTGCCTCCTGACCGTGAAGTTGAGTTTGCCATAGAGCTAAAGCCCGGGACTGCCCCTATATCCCGCAGAGCTTATCGAATGTCTCCCAGAGAGTTGGCAGAACTAAAAATCCAATTACAAGATTTGTTGGACAAGGGCTTCATTCGCCCAAGCTCGTCTCCTTGGGGCCGTCCTGCAATCTTTGTAAAGAAGAAAGACAAGACTCTCAGAATGTGCATTGATTATCGCCCACTCAATGAGGTCACCATCAAAAATAAATATCTCTTGCCTCGTATTGATCTTCTCTTTGACCAGTTAGCTGGAGCCAAAGTATTCTCCAAGATCGATCTCAGATCTGGCTACCACCAAATAAAGATTCGTCCTGAAGATATTCCTAAAACAGCTTTCACCACCAGATACGGCCTATATGAGTACTTGGTCATGTCCTTCGGTTTGACCAATGCCCCTGCTCATTTCATGTACCTCATGAACTCTGTGTTCATGCCAGAGCTTGATAAATTCGTGGTCGTGTTCATTGATGACATCCTTGTCTATTCAAAAACCCCTGAAGATCATGCCGAACATCTTCGTATCGTTCTATCCCGTCTCAGAGAGCATCAGTTGTATGCCAAGTTCAGTAAATGTGAGTTCTGGTTAGATTAGATACAGTTTCTTGGTCATGTCCTTTCCGCTGAAGGTGTGTCAGTTGACCCTGGTAAAGTGGCAGACATTCTGGATTGGAAGCCACCTACCACTGTTCACCAAGTCCGCAGTTTTATGGGAATGGCAGGATATTATCATCGATTCATCCCAGATTTCTCAAGAATCGCCAAGCCTATCACTGAGTTAGTAAAGAATTCTGTGAAGTTTGTCTGGTCACCAGCCTGTGAGCAAGCCTTTCAAACTCTGAAGAAACTATTAACTACATCACCAGTGCTAGCCCAGCCGAACATCGAGAAGCCCTTTGATGTCTACTGTGATGCATCTGGTACTGGTTTGGGCTGTGTTTTGATGCAAGAAGGTCGAGTGATCGCTTATGCCTCCCGACAGCTTAAGCGACATGAAGAGAATTACCCAACTCATGATCTCGAGTTAGCAGCAGTAGTGCATGCCTTGAAGATCTGGCGTCATTATCTGTTGGGCAGTACCTGTAATGTGTACACTGATCACAAAAGCCTGAAGTATATCTTCACTCAAGAGGAACTGAATATGAGGCAGAGAAGATGGCTTGAGTTAATTAAGGACTATGATCTTGAAGTGCATTACCATCCGGGTAAGGCGAATGTGGTCGCCGATGCACTCAGTCGCAAGTCTTATTGCAACTGTCTGATGAAGAAACCCTATGATTCTTCTTTGTGTTATGAGCTGGAAAGGTTAAATATTGAAATGATTCCACAAGGAACTCTGAATAATATCAGAATAGAAACCCCTATCAGAGAGCAGATCATCGCTGCACAGAAAGATAACCATGGAATCAAGCACATCATTGAAAAGGTCCAATCCGGAAAGGCTGATTGTTTCAGGATTGATGATGCAGGAGTAGCATGGTTTAAGAATCGGTTAGTAGTTCCTAAAGTGCCCGAGTTAAGAAAGTTAATCCTTAATGAAGCACACTTGACTAGATTCTCCATCCACCCCGGCAGCAACAAAATGTACCAGGATTTGAAGCAGCAATTCTGGTGGACAAAGATGAAGATTGAGATCGCCCGGTATGTCGCTCAGTGCGATACCTGCCAGAAAGTCAAAGCCGTGCACATGAAGCCCGGGGGAGAATTGCAACCTTTACCTGTACCTGCTTGGAAATGGGACGATATCAGTATGGACTTTATCAATGGTCTACCCAAGACATCAAGAGGTTTTGATTCCATATGGGTGATCGTGGATCGCCTCACTAAGCAAGCTCACTTCCTGCCAGTGAAGACCAGTTACACCGTCCCCACTTATGCCACTTTGTACAAGAACCACATAGTGAAACTCCATGGCATACCCAAGAGCATTATCTCTGATCGTGGTACCCAGTTTGTCGCAAAGTTTTGGAAAGCGTTCCATACCTCACTTGGAACCAAGCTCTTGCATAGTACGGCATATCATCCGCAAACCGATGGACAAACTGAGCGAGTCAACCAAGTGTTAGAGGATATGTTGAGAGCATGTGTGCTCACCTTCGCAGATACTTGGGATGACTGTTTGCCCTTGGCAGAGTTCTCATATAATAACAGTTACCAAGAGAGCATCAAAATGGCACCCTTTGAAGCACTGTACAGCCGCCGTTGTCGTACACCTCTCAATTGGTCTGAACCCGGAGAAAGGGAATTCTTTGGAGTTGACCTAGTAAAAGATATGGAAGAGAAAGTCAAGCATATCCAAGAGAACATGAAGATTGCACAGTCTCGACAGAAAAGTTATGCTGACAGGAGACGTCGACCTCTGCAGTTCGAGATCGGGGATTATGTGTATCTGAAGGTCTCGCCCACCAAAGGAGTCACTCGTTTTGGAGTCAAAGGAAAGCTAGCACCCCGCTACATTGGTCCGTTTCAGATTCTGGATCGTTGTGGCAAGGTCGCTTACAAGTTGAGTTTGCCCGATCATCTTTCAGCAGTTCATAATGTGTTTCATGTCTCCCAACTCAAGGAGTGCCTCCGAGTACCTGAACATGTGGTTGAAGTTGAAGGCGTTGAGCTAGAACCAGATCTGTCATACACTGAGTATCCAGTTCGCGTGTTGGATCACAAGGATCGTGTTACCCGAAGAACCACCACAAGATGGTACAAGATCCAGTGGAACCAGCACTCTGAAGAAGAAGCCACCTGGGAATCCGAAGACTTCTTAGCAAAGAACTATCCCGACTTTCTCGAATCTCTGTAGATGTAAGGTTTTGCCTTTTCCTTCTTAAGACGTGGAATCTCGGGGCGAGATTTCTTTTAGGGGGAAGGCTGTAACACCTCTGGTGTTTAACTGTAATTAACCTGACATGTCATCATCATTAGTCATTAATCATTCTTGCCTTGCATTTATGTTTGCTTAGTACTTGTGTAGCAATCTCTTTTCAAAAACCCTAAAAGCCCAAATCTTCCTATAAGAGCAAAAATGGTAATTTCACCTCTGTGCCTAGCTTTGTGTAATTCTTGTTCAGTTGGATGTCTTGAAGTTTTGTTGTGTTGGCCAAAGTTCAAAAATCAAAATCAGATTTCAAATCCCTTTGCAAAACACTGATTTCCAAACCCTGGATTTTATCCCTCTTTTTGTAATTCAAAAATTATTCAAAATTTGAGGTTGGTCCAAAAAGCAAAGTTGTAGATCTGGCCAAGAGAAACAACTTTGGTATTTACAAATTTTCAAGTTTCTGTACAAAGTTTGAAGTAAATCCAAATTCATTCAAATTCCAGTTTTTGTCCCCTTTTCAGTTTTCAAAATTTATTTAAAAACTATTGAGTTTTAGAAAAAGGGTATATTAGCAAAGTTGTAGGTTTTGATAAAAGGAACAACTTTCATATTTGCAGATTTCCAACTTTCAATGTAAAATCAAAAGTAATTTTGAAATTATTCAAATCCTAAAAGTGTCCCCTTTTCTGATTTCGTATTTAATTCAAAAACTGTTTGGAATTTGAAAATATTCTTTTTGACAAAGTTGTAGATCTCTTTTTTCTGAACAACTTTGGTGTTTTGAGTTTTTGCTGCTCAGTTCAAGTTTTGGAAGTAATTTGCGAAATACAGAAAGTCAAACCCTAGACCTAGCCCTGTTCATCCCCAGCCTCTAGCCGACACAGAGCAGGAGGGGGCCCCGGCCATGGCCGCGCGCCAGCGCCGCTTGCGCCACGCGCGCCTGGCAGCCGCACGCCCGCCCCCGACTTGTCGCCTGCGCCCGCGCCATCATGCCGCACCCGCACGCGCAAACGCTGACCTCCGCCCCCGTCCCCTACAGTGCCCAGGGCGTCGCCGCCGCGTGGCCGTCACCGGCGAGCCTTCGCCCAGGCCCTGGGTGCACGCCCGTCCTCCCGCCGGCTTGCAATCGAGTGCGCACGCTTCGGCCGAGCTCATCCACACCATCCCGTGCTCTCTACCGTCCCCGACCGAGCCTATAAAAGGGACCGCCGGCCGGCAGACCTCCTCATCCCCTCCGCCACCGTGGCCAGGCCAGTCCAGAGCTTCCGTCGCCCAACCATCTAGCCCAGCAGCTTCGCCTCGACGTCGCGCAGCTCCCCAACCCCTCAATTCCACCGCTACCGGCTCCCACCGCCGAGTGCAAGTCCTTCTTCCTCAGCGCCGGTGAGAAGCCGTCTGACTCGGGTCGACGGAATTCGCCGCCGTCGCTCCACCTCTCCTCCCTCTGGCCTCTGACCTTCATTCCTTGCCTTCTTGCGTTCCTAACCAGCTACTGGTGGCCGTGCCTGGTGTACAGGGTCGCCGAATCGCCGGAGTGCCGCCGCGGCCGTCTCCTCCCTCGAGCCGCATCTCTCAAACGTGTCGAGCCTCACCCTCGAGCCACACCCTCGAGCACGCCTGTGAACCGCGCTCCCTCGAAGCAGCCGAAGCCTGCCTCCGACCCGTGGTAAGCACTCGAAGCCCCCCGGTCTCTGCTTCCACTCCGCTTCGCCCGAGCCAGGCCTCGGACGAAACGCTTGTTTCCGTCTCGCCCGAGCCTACCAGCCAGGTCTCGGACGGCCGAGTGTTTCCGCCTCGACTGAGCCTTGCTGTCCGCCTCGCCGCGATTCGCCCGAGCCCCTGCGAGGAAGGAGCACAGCGCTCTTTTCTTTTTCCTTTTTGAAAGAGTGTGAATAGTGTTCTATTTTCTTTTTTTTGTGTGAATTAATTTGTTGTTCCTTAAATCCTGATAAAATTATGGTATGCTCCATGCACTGTGTAGTATTTTATAAAAATATAAAACTTGACTTTTCTGCAAGAACTTGAAAATGTAAAATCCCTCTTTTAATTAATAAATAGATGGTTTTGGATTTTTAGAAAATTATTTATAACTCCAAAAATCATGAGATAAATTTTTGTGAGCTTCCTATGCCATGTTTAGTCTCTGGTGAAATTTTGAAGTCTTTTGGAGCAAGTTGATTTTTGAGCATTTATCTTTAATTGTTAAATAGTGCCTTTTGTTAATTAATGTCTGGAATTATTTGAGCACCTTAATGACCTCCAAAAATTATGAAATTTGTTTTGCCATCTATCTACACCATAATGAACTTATGTGATTAATTTGGTAATTTTTGGAGCAACTTCATAAAATGACCTTTTTAAATAATTAAGGAAAATAGAAAAAAGTGATTAGGGTTCATGTTGTATGCCCTGTTTTGCATTGTTCATGCTAGCATACTCATGTGCATGCATCATTGCATTCGTATAGTCACCGAAGGAGAAGTCAAAGTCGAGGCCGCCGCCGACGAACCTGCTCTCGAAGTAACTCCGAGCTTCGACCTCTGCACCTCCAACCCTGAGCCAGCTGTCTTTGCTCTTCAAGGCAAGCCCCGGTGCATTTAACCATTTTCTTGAATTTATAAAATGATTTCCTTAAATGCTTTTGAGTTAAATTATTGCATTAGGTTTATAGGAGTTGTGTGTTATCCTAATTGATGCACTATCCACCTTGACCACTGATACACCCGATACCTGCTTTTCAAAAGTATTTGAAAAATGCTTAGCAATGCTTATCGAATTAGACTTTGCAATAAAATGTCAATTTCAAAAGTGTGATCACTTAAGGAATGTTTATGGGAATTTGGTCTTACTCCCCGGCTGTTGGCTAGGTATCTGATCCGTACCTAGTCAATAGCGAGGAGAGGTTGTCCGAGCGTACGGTGCCGTCATGTTGTAGTCCGGGACTCAACAGTTGACACCGACCGGGACAGGGTTGAAAAACTGACAGGACTATTACGCTTGGGTGAGATATAACCAAGGTATAGTTCTGGCTGGAAAATTAGGGACCATCCGTATGGGGGCCTGCTGGTCAAGACTTGTAACTATTCACATACTTCGGAAAGCTCTGGCTCCGAGAAATCCTTGATTGGGACCGACAACCGCGCACTGGGAGTGGAGAGATGGCGGAAGTAGCATGTACCCACGTGGTCGTCGTACCTGGAAAGGAGTGGTGTACTGTACTTCCGGGTGGCGTAGGACCGGTCCAATCTTGGAGGAATCGTGGTAGACGAGTTGGCATATGCAAGCTTGGGTGCTACATATGCAGTGTGGATAGGGATCCTCAGCTGAGTATTATTTATCCGGATTAACGTTGCTCCTCGGTTATGGAGACTTGGTCACTGACTGTCAACGGAGAGTGGTTCTCAACTAGGAATGTTTTGAAATGTAAAAAGAATCATGAACGATGAAGAATTGAGGAATACTGAATCTTTCAAAAATAAAATAAGGTTTACAAAAATGCTTTTCTGCAAAATACTTGATCTTGCTTAAGCCTTACCTTGACTACCCTAAGCCTCTCATTCCTGAGTCTTCTCCCTTTTTTCTTTAGTCGGGTAAGTCTTGTTGAGTACCCCAGTACTCAGGGTTTGTTACCCATGCTGCAGGTATGACAGAGTCCCCGATGTGTGTTGCACCCTGCTGCGTGACCATCGTCCAGGAAGAGGCCGATGAGGCCGAAGAATAGTTGTACACCCTCGGGCTGGGTGATTATAAGTATCTTTGTTGTTCTCCACTATGTTGCCTATGTCTATTTCTATTATCAAGAACTTGGTTTGTAATAACTGCACCTTAATTTCTATTTGGAACCCTGCTTTGTAAAACTAATGTTATTTAAGTCTTCCGCTCTTTATTCCGATGTTATTTGTAAAAGTATGCAATGCTGTAACCGAATTGTGAGATGATCCTGCGGACATTGGGCACTGATGTAGCCCGGTGGCGAACAGGTCTTAATCACATGGAACATGGGTTCGGCTGTCAGAGGTTAACAGGGACACGTGGGCCATGAGATTAGAGCTGTTTCGTCACAGTTCAAGGACAAGCGACAGCCATGGCGGACGGCCGAAACTGGGTGCGGCGGCGACGCGATTCTCCGGCCACTAGGGCACGGTAGCGACCCAGCTAGGAGGCATAGCACTACCAAGGACTCACCAGGAACACGATGCGCTCACTGGTTTGGCTAGCGGAGCATGGGACCAAGGTTGGCCATGACGGCGGCGCCGACGGAGCCTGCGCCGATGGCGAGCCTCGCGGTTTGCTCGAACCACGGCAGTAGCGACCTCACTAGAGAGCCGAACACACTCAGGACACGAAGGCGAAGCTAACAGTGGGGTTGGCTCGGCCGGAGCGGCTCCGAGCTCACCTGGCGAGGTTGAACCCGAGCTCGGCGTTTCTCGGATGGAAGTAGAGCATGGGGAGAAACTGTGGGCGACGGCAGCAGCTGTGTGACGATTCCCTATGGCGGACTGCGCGCTTGAGCATATGAGCGCCAGCTCCTGCTTAAGCTACAGCAACCAGCAGCAGCGTGGCGCACGGCAAACTGCCGCGGCGAGCTGACAGCCGAAGTGCTCTGCACCTGCCTCTGCTTTTTCTCCCCCTCTCAGATTACTGTAGCAAGGCAGTTCCTCCCCTTTTCTAATTCTCCACAAAACTGCACTAAACTGCAGAAACTCTTGAAAACCAAGTTGCTCCAAAATTCAAACTCTACAAACTTGCTTACAAGACCAAGGTCAAAATCTGCCTAAAATTTAAATCACAGCAGAATTTCAGACTTTTCTTAATCTAAGCACTATCACCGGATGAACCCCAAACAAGGTTAGTGAAACAAGTCACAGAAATAAGCCTTGTGCATTAAATAAACTTATTTTAGTTCATGCCATATATATTCTCTACATGCTTAATTTGCGATGCATATGATGACTGTTGACACCTCGGGTGGCACGCAGAAGAAACCGCAAGCGCACGGCTGTCAGTTGTAGCTTTTCACCTCAGAGTATTTCGGGGTATCGAATCCACGAGGAACGCGAAGTGATTTTGAGAAAACTAGGGGGATAAGGATATCTAGGATATATGAAGGGAACGGGCACTATCTACTGGGGTAGATCCTAGTTCTATTATACTTCTAGTGATTTAAGTTCTTTACTAGTGTACTGTGGTCATACTAGCCTTTACCACTGACTTAGGTTGAACGCTAGCACAACGAGCCCTACTGTTAAACTAGACCAACTACGTGGTGGAATTCAAGGCGCACATGGCTGTCACCACCTGCTTGCTACCACAGCTATCCGGGGGCCTAGCCGTATTCACTGGCAATATATAGCCTAAGTACCACACTTAATCTATATATTACTACTACTAGCCCTGTACTAGAACTAGAGCACTTGAAACTAATATCAAGCAATAAAACAAACACACAAGTACTGAAAATAAATACTTGAAGATAAAATAAATACTAAGTTACCAAGGTTGAAGCGCAGAGCAGAGAGAAGGAGAGGTCTCCGACAACTCCGGAACTCTCCAGGCTTCTACTCTTCTCCTCTCCAGCTCCTCTTCTAGTGAGGCACTCACACTCTCTCTAATCTCTCTAGCATAGCAAGTGTGCTAATCTAACCAAATGGTGAGGAATGATGTGAGGCTCCTCGAATGAGAACTCTAGGGACCTATATATAGTGCTAGGAAGCTAGGGGGTACTTATAGAGTGAAGGGGAGGTCAGTTAGGGTTTAGGGGGTGGCGCCCGCCACCAAACCCTGGCGCCCGCCACCTCTCTGTCGTCCATTGCAACCGCCGTTCATCCAACGGTCTTCATTTGCTCTCCTAAGTAGGTTCGAGGGTCGGTTAGGGTTTAGACACATGTCCAAAGCCCACTATCTAGGTGATACTCTTCTTAGCCCTTGGATCAAACCGTCTTAGTGTGCAATGGCCAGGATTTGAGCTTGAGGTGACTCCCATGGATCGATGACGTGGCTTGGGCCACTTTTGGCACGAGTGACCTGGCGGCCGCCAGTAATAGGTGGGACCGCCACCTTGCTCAGGCCCAAATGGGCCAGAGTGGCTTGGCCTTGCTCCTGGTACTCTTGTTTGGCCCAAATTCCATCATTTCCTGCATTAAGATAAGAAACTATGCACGTGTGGAAATAAGTTAGTTATAAACCAAATCTTCTACCTTTTATGTTGTTTTACCTTGGTTTTGGGTGAAATGTTGATGGTGAAATGATGCTTTAAGCACCATTAACAAGCTCCCCCACACTAACCTCTTGCTCGTCCCGAGCAAGCATGGACTTTAAGGATTGAAACAATTTTATTGAACTAAGCATTCACATAAGATGTTCAACTACCTATACTCATGTTAGTAACCTTTCCAAGTGGCTAATAAATCATACATATGGCGGTTGGAAGATAGAATAGCTTGCAAATAAGAGAAACACACTTTCCTCTTTTACATACCTTGGGGTTTCAGGATATTTTCAAAAAGAAAAACATTGTTCATTGAATCTCTCTTTAAATCTCAAGGCACTCATGGTGTATATCCTCACTTTATGGCAAAAGAAAATGCCAGAGTCTATCCTATGGTTTATGTGGAGTTTATAGGGAAAGGAAGGAATGTAAGGCACTTCTATCTTTCTTTTATTGCTAAGTCAAGTTTAGGATCATGGGAGAGTATAGTCATGCACTAGCCAAGGTATAGGGTGGACTAACTCAACTCCTTTGTTCTTATTGAAACTCTTCTCTTACCAAGGATCATGGCTATATGCATCTCTCTCTTTTTTTTAATACTTGGACACTTGTCCTTTTGAGAGCATTTGCTCTTTTTTTTGAATACTTGGACACTTGTCCTTTTTAGAGCATTTGCTCTCTCTCTCTTTTTTTAATACTATATAGCCATGTCCTTTGAAGGAATGAGGAAATTTATTCTATTCTTTTAGAACAAAATTTTAGAGGAGAACTACATGAGTATACTCTCAGTGTGAGAGTTGTCTCAAAAAGGCATGGTTTGCCTTGGCTTTTGGAGCATGACTAAACTCTTCTACCTAGATCAACTATTTTTGACAAAGCTCAAAGATTGATTTAGAAGGCTTTATGGGTTGTTTTCCTATACTCTAATATTTTGGCTTTGGTAGATGGATAGGAAAGAAAGATCATGAACCATGGTAATTTTGGTTTTCAAAAAAAAACTCCCAAGGTTGTAGCAGAGTACTAATGCAATTTCAATTACTACTTTTATATCTTATCAAGCAACAACCTAGGTTGATTTCCCTATCAAAATGAGTAGGCTACTACACATGAATAAAAGGTAGAATAACATGTTGTCTAAACACTCAATTCAAAAGAAATTGTTTCAGCATTTTTATTTCCTAGCTGCATTTTTTAGTTCAATCCGAGACATCCAGTGATCCAAATTGTACAGAATTTAAAACACAGGTTTAGGGGTTCACCGGGGGGGGTTTCGGTGCAGAGTGGCCTGGCGGCCGCCAGAAATAGGTGGCGGCCGCCATGGGCTTTGGCCCACGCGGCTTGCAAACAACGTGGTAGCTACCTTGCTAAGTTCAGGTTACAGTTTTGAACATTCTATCACGTTTTACAGAGGTGTTTAGAGAGGGGATTTCCCTCACACTAGAAGTTTTGGTACTTTTTATTTTTAAAATGAAAAAAACTTGATGAAGGGAAAAAAGAGGGTGTCTTTTTATTCATTATATAAAAATTGAAAATTAAAAAACCTAATATTTAAATCAAGCAAAATTAAACTTAAACTAAATCAAACTAAAAATCTAACTAGACACCCTAAATCTAATATAATCTAGTGAAGTAGCCTCGTAGAGATCCTCGAAGCCCGTCTCTTTGAAGAGACGCTTGATCTTCGAGGTGCAGCCCTTGCGGAGGATGGTGAACCGATCCTCCATATCCATTCGCCAGAGAGCTATCTCTGCGACTTGATCCTCCAAGGCGCTCTTCTCCTTGCGCAGCTTCTTCACCTCGGCGGTGAGTTTTTCGAGGGTTAACCCCTCCTCACCACCGCTGTGCTCCATCTCACCGGGGACTCCTGCTGGCGATGGGTTGAGACGGCGGCGCACGGATGGCTCGGAGAGCGACCCATTGGAGTCATGAGTGCTCGCCTCACGCTCACGCAGCCTCTTCTCATAATGCCCATCGGGTATCCTCACGCCATACACCTCTAGTTTAGCCCTCTTAGGATTGGGGTTGTAGCTCCGGGTGCGGCTATCCGAGCTAAAGCTGACCCGGGATTTCACCTTTGACGGAGTGGGCGTCTCATCGCCCCTGGTTTTGACGGCCGGAGACTTCCTCAGGGTGATCTCCCCCGTGGTCGGCCTGGTGGGCGTCCTCAACTTCTTCCCGAGTGGCGTCATCGGAGGAGGATGAAGACGGAGCGGAGGCGAGGCCAGGGGGCGCTTCACCCCTGGCGGTCGCCCAGCAGGGGTGGCGCCCGCCACTGGAGTGGTGGCCGATGCCTTCCCTGTACCCTCCGGTGGTGTCCCCTCGACATAAGTGCCATCAGGCAACACCATCGCTAAAGGGGGTACGTCAAGCACCTCCATGTCGTGATCGATCAGAGACCGGATGATGGCTTTGGTGGAGGATGAGATGGATCCTTGAGGGTTATAGGACACAGATTTACGTGGGGACGACATGGTTTTGGAGGAGGCTTGGCTAGACTTCGTGGGTGGATGAAAGAAGAACGAGTTCTTCTTTTAAGAAGGGGAAGAAGTGGAGGGATAGGCCTTAGATGAACTAACACGTCCTCATCTCTTCCTTCTTTCATTCTCCCGAGCTCGGGATTAGTTGCCACATGGAGGGGGGCCTCTAAACTGCCGCCTAACGTGGCGGGCGCCAGGGTTTGGTGGCGGCCGCCAGTTGAGAGTGGCGGCCGCCACTCCTCCTTCGCCGGGCATCGAGCGGGAGAAGGTAAGCCTCCTAAAATTCAAAGTTCTGAGATCAAAATGGCTTGGTTGGGCCTAAAGAGGCCTTTCTCGGGGTTTTGGATGGACTAGGTGCATGAAATGGACAAGGGATAAACTGGGTCCATCCATTAATTGTCATGGGCTTGAGCTACTTCAAAGTTAATTATATCAATTTCGTTTAGCTCATTTTTATCAAAGTCATAAAATATTTTTAATCTTTGTCCATTGACTTTGAAGATTTGCCCATCGTCACTTTCTAATGTGACGGCTCCATGGGAAGAGGTTGCAACAACCTTGAAAGGTCCTTCCCATTTGCTTCGGAGTTTACCATGTCCGAAAAGTCAAACACGGGAGTTAAAGAGTAAAACTTTATCTCCTACTTCAAACTCTTTCTTTTTGATCCGTTTATCATGCCATCTCTTAGTCTTCTCTTTATAGAGCTTGGCACTATGATAGGCTTTCTCTCGCCATTCTTCTAGTTCGGAAATTTGCATCTTCCTATTTTGGCCAGCTTGGTCAAGGTTCATGTTCCATTTCTTAATGGCCCAATGAGCTTTGAACTCAAGCTCAACAGGAAGGTGACAAGTTTTCCCATAAACTAGTTGGTATGGGGACATTCCAATCGGGGTCTTATAGGCGGTCCGATAGGCCCACAGAGCTTCGGGTAACTTATGTTTCCATTCCTTTCCCATTTCTTCTACCGTCTTTTGCAAGATATTCTTTATTTGTTTATTGGATGTTTCGGCCTGTCCACTTGTTTGGGGGTGGTATGCAGTGGCTACATTATGTTGGATTCCTTGACTAGCTAAGAAATGTCGGAAGCTCTTATCTATGAAATGAGGGCCTCCGTCACTAATGACTAGTCTAGGAACTCCAAAACGAGGAAAGATGTTTTCTTTGAACATTTTCTTTGAATGTTTAGCATCTGCCGCTCGACAGGGTATGGCTTCTACCCATTTCGAGACATAATCCACAGCCACAAGAATGTACTCGGCGTCATAGGATTTAGGAAAGGGGCCCATGAAATCTATACCCCAAACATCGAACAACTCAACTTGGAGATTGTTCACGAGAGGCATAGCATCTCGGGCACTGATGTTACCATGCTTTTGGCAATGAGGGCAACGTCTCACAAAATTCTTTGTGTCCTCGTACATGGATGGCCAATAAAAACCACTTTGCCATATTTTAGCATGTGTCCGAAAAGCTCCATAGTGTCCTCCATATTCGGCGGAGTGACATCTACCTATGATTTTTGTTGCTTCTTCTATGGGGACACATTTTCTCAAGAGTCCATCTGCACAGACCTTATAGAGATATGGTTCATCCCATAGGTGTGTTCTGCTTTGATATAGCAGTTTCTTTCTATTCTCCCCCGGCGGGACATAGCCGGCGACTATAAAATTCACGATGTTTGCATACCAAGGGTTGGTATATGTGACTTTTAAAAGGGTATCATCGCGAAGAAAGTCATTTATTGGGAGATTGTTCGAATTATTGACTTGTAGTCTAGACAAGTGATCAGCTACTGAATTCTCTACTCCTTTCTTGTCTCTTATTTCCAGGTCAAATTCTTGAAGGAGTAGGATCCAGCGGATCAACCTTGGCTTAGCATCTTTCTTAGTGAAGAGATATTTCAGAGCAGAGTGATTGGTATAAACGATCACCTTAGCTCCCACTAAGTAAGATCTAAACTTGTCTATGGCAAAGACTACGGCCAAAAGTTCCTTTTCTGTGGTTGCATAGTTTAGCTGGGGGCCAGTCAGGGTCTTACTAGCATAAGAAATAGCATAATGCTTCTTATCTTTAGTTTGACCAAGGACGGCTCCCACAGCATAATCACTAGCATCACACATGATTTCGAATGGCAAATTCCAATCTGGGGGTTGGATGATTGGTGCCGAAGTTAGAGCCTTTTTCAAAATATTGAAAGCTTGTAGACAATCCTCCTCAAATTTGAACGGGGCGTCTTTTGCTAACAGGCTCGTTAAGGGTCTAGCGACCTGTGAGAAATCCTTAATAAACCTTCTATAAAAGCCGGCATGGCCCAAGAAGCTTCGGATTTCTCTCACATTAGTGGGTGGTGGCAATTGTTCAATTATATTGATTTTGGCTTTATCCACTTCTATCCCACGTTCTGAAATTCGATGGCCTAGGACAATTCCTTCCCGCACCATGAAGTGACACTTTTCCCAGTTAAGAACTAGGTCCTTCTCTTCACAACGTTGGAGGACTTTGTCTAAATTGGCTAGGCAATCGTCAAAGGTTTTCCCATAGACCGAAAAGTCGTCCATGAATACCTCCATGATTTGTTCAATCATATCGGAAAAGATGGACATCATACACCGTTGGAAAGATGCCGGCGCATTGCAAAGTCCAAAGGACATGTGTCTATAGGCATAAGTTCCATACGGGCATGTGAAAGTGGTCTTACTTTGGTCATCTGGATGGATTGGAATTTGGTGATAACCGGAATATCCATCCAGGAAGCAAAAGAAGGAATGGTTTGCCAATCTCTCTAGCATCTCATCTATAAAAGGAAGTGGGAAATGATCTTTCTTTGTGGCTTTATTCAGCTTCCTATAGTCTATACACATCCTCCATCCAGTGACAGTGCGTTGAGGGATTAACTCATTTTTCTCATTCTTAACGACTGTCATGCCTCCTTTCTTTGGAACTACTTGCACGGGACTTACCCATTCACTATAAGGAACTGGATAAATAATTCCCGCGTGCAAGAATTTCAGAACCTCCTTTTTCACGACTTCACGCATAGCGTTATTAAGTCGTCTTTGTGGCTCTCTTGAAGAGGGTATCTCAGGATCGAGAGGGATACGATGAGTTGGACTAATTCCCTTCAAATCTTGAAGTGAATAGCCAAAGACAGATTGGTGTTTTTCTAAGACAAGAGTCAACCTACGGACTTCCTCTTCAGATAGTTTACTGCTAATGATTACGGGAGTCTCGGGGTCATTGTTTAGAAAAATGTATCTCAGGCCTTCAGGCAGAGGTTTTAGCTCTATGGAAGGTCGAGATGGCTTTTTCGATTCGTTTAAGCGAAACGGATCATCTATCTCGGCTTCTTCTTCGACAAAGAACTCAAAATCTTCTTCAAAATCAGGCTGAGCCAACTCATAAAGAGTAGAGGTTCTAGCTTGATCGAGAAGATCTGGTTCTGGTGGTTGTTCGGCAATAGAATTTAATGCACGAACGAAAGGTACTGAGTACTCTTTTCCACCGATTTGAGCATTAAAGTGCTCTTGACATGGTCCTTGCAAGGCAAGTATGGACCATGGTTGTCCTAAGAAGACGTCAAAAAGGACTACATCGAAAATGTAGAAATCTAAGACCATGTCCGCTCCATCTACTTGGATGGGGACCATCTTTAGGATTCCTTCACTTTCCAAGATGTCACCATTTGGGTCTCTTAAACACCGTTTAGTTGGTTGTCGTTGAAGGTCAGGGAATGTTCTGGATACGTAATTACTAGCAAGAACATTAATTCCCACGACAGGGTCATAAAAGGCAAAGGCCCTTTCTCCCCTAATTCGACAATCTATTATGCTAGGTACTTTATCTATGCGAGGGATGTTTTCTGATACTTCGGCTTCCATTGTCCATTCATGACTCATGACAGCTGAAAGTTCCAAAAGACGCTCTCGGCTATAGATTCCATCAGAGGACTCAGGAAGTGGTTTGTCGGATGGGAGAGCTTGAACGGAGTAGTTCATAGCATTTCTATAATCCTCAAACACATCATCCTCTATCTCGCCCAAAAAATCTGGAAGAATTTCTCTCCCAGATGTGGACGGAATAGGTTCCGCTAAGTCCAGCGAGCTAGACTCGGGTTCTTCTTGTTGTTCTATGGTCAAAACTTGAGTTTCTACGACTTCTTCCTCAGGGATTTCATCGGAAACTCTAGTATAAGGAGTGTTCTCGAGAATTCTATCAAGAACCTCCTTTCCACCTTGTGGAGAAAGATGAAGAAACGCTCCACCTGACGAATGATCAAGGTGAAGAGCGCTCTCTTTCTCTAGACCGACATAAAAATGCTGAAGGAGCACTGGATCGGGTATGGCTAAATCGGGTCCTGAATTGATTAAATCAATAAAACGGTCCCAAGCCTCCCATAAGGTCTCCTTATCATTTTGTCTAAAGGTCAATACTTCTACTCGTAGTTGTACCACTCGGTGGACAGGGAAATACGTCAAGATAAACTTGGTCCGTAAAGTTCCCCAGTCTCCTCTGGCACTTCCCACGGTTCGAGCATGCCATGTTTTAGCTGCTCCCGTCAAAGTGAACGGAAACAGCTTCCACTTGACAGTGTCAGGTGAAATGCCCGAAATGTTCAAGCATGCACAGACTTGCTCAAACTCACGTAGATGTGTGTAGGGATTTTCTGATCCTGTAAACATGCTCTCCTAAACTTTGTTAATAAAGTCAGGGCGCAATTCGTAACTATCGGCATATATAGGTTGTGATGATAAATGTGGCTCTAATCGTGAACTCTTAGGAGCTGCGAATTGTAAGATAGATTGATTCTCCATGCGGAGAGGGTAAACATGATCCTAACTCTAGTCTCAAAAATCAGCTACCGTTCCCCAGCAACGGCACCAGAAAAGCTTGTTGACACCTCGGGTGGCACGCAGAAGAAACCGCAAGCGCACGACTGTCAGTTGTAGCTTTTCTCCTCAGAGTATTCCAGGGTATCGAATCCACGAGGAACGCGAAGTGATTTTGAGAAAACTAGGGGGATAAGGATATCTAGGATAGATGAAGGGAACGAGCACTATCTATTGGGGTAGATCCTAGTTCTATTATACTTCTAGTGATTTAAGTTCTTTACTAGTGTACTGTGGTCATACTAGCCTTTACCACTGACTTAGGTTGAACGCTAGCACAACGAGCCCTACTGTTAAACTAGACCAACTACGTGGTGGAATTCAAGGCGCACAGGGCTGTCACCACCTGCTTGCTACCACAGCTATCCGGGGGCCTAGCCGTATTCACTGGCAATATATAGCCTAAGTACCACACTTAATCTATATATTACTACTACTAGCCCTGTACTAGAACTAGAGCACTTGAAACTAATATCAAGCAATGAAACAAACACACAAGTACTGAAAATAAATACTTGAAGATAAAATAAATACTAAGTTACCAAGGTTGAAGCGCAGAGCAGAGAGAAGGAGAGGTCTCCGACAACTCCGGAACTCTCCAGGCTTCTACTCTTCTCCTCTCCAGCTCCTCTTCTAGTGAGGCACTCACACTCTCTCTAATCTCTCTAGCATAGCAAGTGTGCTAATCTAACCAAATGGTGAGGAATGATGTGAGGCTCCTCGAATGAGAACTCTAGGGACCTATATATAGTGCTAGGAAGCTAGGGGGGTACTTATAGAGTGAAGGGGAGGTCGGTTAGGGTTTAGGGGGTGGCGCCCGCCACCTCTCTGCCGTCCATTGCAACCGCCATTCATCCAACGGTCTTCATTTGCTCTCCTAAGTCGGTTTGAGGGTCGGTTAGGGTTTAGACACGTGTCCAAAGCCCACTATCCAGGTGATACTCTTCTTAGCCCTTGGATCAAACCGTCTTAGTGTGCAATGGCTAGGATTTGAGCTTGAGGTGACTCCCATGGATCGATGACGTGGCTTGGGCCACTTTTGGCACGAGTGACCTGGCGGCCGCCAGTAATAGGTGGCGGCCGCCACCTTGCTCAGGCCCAAATGGGCCAGAGTGGCTTGGCCTTGCTCTTGGTACTCTTGTTTGGCCCAAATTCCATCATTTCCTGCATTAAGATAAGAAACTATGCACATGTGGAAATAGGTTAGTTATAAACCAAATCTTCTACCTTTTATGTTGTTTTACCTTGGTTTTGGGTGAAATGTTGATGGTGAAATGATGCTTTAAGCACCATCAACAATGACATGCTAAATTTTAGTTGGCTTAACACCAAAGCAGTTATACCTGTATCATCCTTGTTACCCGGTTATTTGAAAATAATTAGTAAGTTGTATGGATCAGATGTGTCATTTGACTTGGCCATGCTCAGGGAATCATCCTGAGGAATGACAACTTGATTCTGTTAAGGTACCTCTCTCAGGTACAAAATGGTGGTAATGAAATGAAATTGAGACCGGGCGGGTAACTTGCATCTGGAATGGAGTCCTGGTGTAGTGTTTCCGTCTGTGTCGCTTAGGAACCGTTCGTTGTTGGCCCTTGGATCTTGAACTTGATAGTACCAGCCACATACTGCGGGAAGCCGAGCTTCGGCTAATCTAATGCAGGTGATAATTTGCCACGCAGTGGGAGTGGAGAGATGGCGAGAGTAGCATGTACCCTCCGGGCATGGAAGCTGGCAGTGAGGAGTACTGTGCTCTCGGTTGGCGTGGAGCTATTCCTACATCGGAGGATCTGTGAGTACGGTGGACATATGGAGGTTAGAGTCCTACACATATCATGCACCTGGAGGTTAGAGTCCTGCAAGTGATGATATGTGAAGGTTTATGGTCCTGCATATGTCGTGTGGTTGAGAAGCCCTGGCCAGGTATAAAAGCGGTTCGAATCGTCGTTGCTCTACGAGAAAAGGAGACTTGATCCTCGCACCCTCAACGTAGTATTAATCTATGGAACTCTGGAAAGGAATAAGAAAGTTTTCTGATTTGAATGCTTAGAATAGGATATCTTAATAACAAATGATATTTTCAAAATGTTCAATCATTGAACTAGGCTTGTATGTTTTTCTGCAAATCTTCTCTCTATTGCTAGCCTCATTATCTCCCGTTAACCAGCATGACCTTGAAGTCTTTTCTGTTGACGAATAAGTCTTGCTGAGTACCGACAGTACTCAGGGTTTGTTAATTTCCTGTTGCAGGTTTCTAACAGGTGATGTCGATCACGATTATGTCAGTGGGCTCGACATGATCTGGTTGTTTTTCTTCTCCAACTTAGGTGCTCCGTCTAAGTGTGGCTCCATAGTACTTCTCTACTTCCGCAATCAAGTTATATTTATGTAAAAAGTAACATATTCAGGTTTTGTAAAGATTATCTATCTTGCTTCCGCACTCCGATAGTATTTTGTAACAAATGTTGTAATGTTGTGATTATTTCACCATTCATGGTGATGATCCTGTGGTTCGTGGATAATTCGGGGTTTTCAGGGGACACCCGACAGATCTTTCCAGTAATATGGTACATTTGCACTGTCATTAGGCTTCTTATAACAATGACGTGTGCATGTGTAATTAGTTCTCACGCTTCGCCACTGTGCTATAGGGCATGCAGATGCTCACCCATCTCTCCTTGACCTTGTAGCGACATCCACCTCCACCGTGTCAGTGTTTCTGACGGATGCAAGGAACGCGTTGCCAGTTTGAGCAGTGCTAGATTTGGTGTTAGCGTATGCCTGCACCAAGCCTCCAAGTGCACCGTCAGAACTTGTTTGGCTGCACTTTTATGAAAATCTACCCAAATAATATGGACTGAAATATATAATTTTCTAACTTAATTCCTTTGAATCCATGTTCATTAGAGTGCAGCAAAACAAACCCTTGGTGGATACAGTAGGTCTAGCTAGGTGTCACGGATAGTGCACAACTTTGGTAAAAACTCCATTATTAGGCACGGGTACATGACCATTTGTCCCTGCGGATAGGCTAGCAGGGTATTCATTTCCTCGTTCGGTAGAGCGGGTAATAGCCTAAGATATCCTCAGTGGAAGTTTCATGGTCTCAATTTTCAATATATTTATATTTTTGAAAATAGTGTACAAGAGTTTTTATTCTAATAAAAGTCTTTCAACTCCTATAAAACTTTCATCGTCTCTTCATCGGTATAGTGTTATATCAACGTGTTTAATGTCCATGAAACTCTTTGAAACTTCCATTTATATTAACCTAATAGTAGGAATATGTACTTTCACATTCCGTACAGGCTACTTAATGAGACACTATTAGGATATGATACTTATTTAGGTTGTTCCAAATTTATTATAAAATAATGTATTCATGCTTCTAGATGATCTTGTGTCATACTAGAACTAGAATTATCTTCCTTTTTTTGCTTCTGCAAGAATGTTTTTATATTTATCATGTTTATTAATCGGGTATAGGGTAATTATCTGATGGTGGTACCTATCAACAAGTAGCAGCTACAGCTTATTTTGTACCCAAATCGAGAAGTGAGTATGAGTGATGGGGGTATTTTTCCCTCTGTGAAGATTTATTTAGATGCAGTCGTACTCAGCTCTCAATCTATATCTGTTTATTTAGAGTTAATTTAATTTGTACTTTAATCTAGCTCAACACATGTGGGTTAAGTTGATATGAATAGGAAAGACCACATTCCGTATCCAGTGCCATCTCTAAGAATAGGTCGAAGCGCTACGAAGACTACAGTTAGGACAGGCAGATCGTGTGGGAGCCGCCGCCACCTGCCCTAGGGCCTAGGCTGTCCGCCGCCGCCGCCTCCTCCATCTTCTTCAGCGTTGGTCCCCCTCCCTCCTCCTCCGGTATCTCACCGGATGTCGGAGGGAGTGGGGATCCATCGTTTTTAATAAGTTTTCTAGTAGATCGAGTCATCTAGAGTTAGAGTTTCTCCATGCCAAAGATCTTGATATTTGGTATTGGAGGTGTTTTTCCTCCTCCTTCTTTCCGGTGACGGTGAGGAGGTTGGGTGGATCCGGTCTCTCCATGGTGGCTCTGTTGAAGATGAGGGCGACAACTTCGACGTCAACATCTACATCGACAAGACAATATGGAGACTTTTGTTTCCGGGCTTCGGCATCAAGACGGAGATGATGTCGCCACCATGGAATAATTTTCTCCGGTCCCTTCTTCGTTTTGTTGTGGTTGGATCTGGCCACGATGAAGGACTAGGGAGAATAATTTTCAGATCGGTCTTCTTTATTCTTCGGTGGCAGAAAGAAGAAGAAGTTTCTCAACTCCGCCTGCAGGAATGTTGGCCGTCCGTTGGACATCTGTTCTCAGGCCGAAAACAACTGTTGCCGAGTATTTGCTTGTGTGGTCATCTATATGAAGCGTCAAACAGGTTTGGATTTGAGAGTTTGAGCCTTTCACAGCGTGGGTATAATATAGATGAGAATCGATTTCTGAATATATGTTTTTTCCAGAGTACTTGTAATACGATGATGTGCCCAGCTATAATTTAATACAATTCTTCTTTCGTCTCAAAAAAAAGGTCGAAGCGCTACGAGTAGAACCTACATGCCTCGGCACAACACCATATACTCCCTCCAGTTTGGTAAAAGAAGTTGTTTCAGACAGCGTCACGGTCTCCAAAATGTAACTTTGACCGCTTGTTTTTTAAAAAATATTTATTAAAAGGGAAAATTGGCCCTGGGACATTCCGAAAGGCCTAAATTGGCCGGTGCACACATCCACTTTCAATATTTGCCAGAAGACACTATGGTTTCGTGTAATTGGGCCAATAGACATCGACCCTCATCCAATATTTTTATAAAATAGATATAAAATTATATAAGTGCCAAAAAATTATAATATAATTTTTTCCACACTCTCACAAGACATATATCCATTCAAATCACTTACTAAAAGAAGTCTCATGAACTTATCCATTCAAACTAACTCAATTTTGATCACTAAGCATCACATCCATTCAGTCATCTTATAGCAAGCAACATATGCATATATATCCGATTCAATCATCTCATATGCATTTAAAATAACATGATCAACTAGAGATATACCTTAGTAGCTCACGATCATGAAATAGCAAGCTTCTTCATCTACCATTTGCAAACCTTTAAATATATATCCAATCAACCACCACAACTTGATCTTTTGCACTTGTATGTTTTGCACTTGGACTTCACTTCACTTGGCATTGGGTTTGGATGGCACTAGGCTTCATTACTTGACTCAATCACATGATGAATAATATGAAATCAATTGAGTCAAGCCTCCGATGCCATGGTACCTACACACATTCATCCACTTTTTGATGGTACCCAAACTAGTTTGGGTCCTCTCAAGTTAGGAGCAACATACTTAGGCATAGCCTTAGTATGAGTAGCGGGATGAGTTGCGATAGTAGCCTTAGAGGTACCATTTTCATCCTTCCTAAGCATAGAATCATTAATAATTGAAATAGGCTTAGGGGTCATACCTAGGGGACATGAATTAGCCATGTGTCCCCTTTCCCGGCATGAGTAGCAACTTCTCTTTGATTGAGCCTTTTCTTCCTAGCTCATTTGTTGCTTCTCATTGCCTTGCCTCTTCTCATTTGCTTGAGCCTTCTTCTCAAGCTTGGTAGGACACTTCGAGGCAAAGTGTCCCATGTCACCACACTTGTAGCACTTGATGTGAGCCAAATCTTTCTTCTTTTCTTCATTCTTGCTCATCATCATCTTGGCATCTTGGATATGAGTTGGATGCCTTGCTCTTCCGCCCCTTCTTGTTTTCTTCTTCTTCATCAAGTCACCATCATGATGGTTGTTCTTGATTTGAGCTTGGGGCTTCTTCTTGTTGGGGCAAGCTTTTGCAAGATGTCCCATTTCATGGCATTGATAGCACATGAAATGAGATAGCTTCTTTTCTTCTTGCTTCCTCATTTTCTTGCCCTTGGCATTGCTTTTGTTAAAGCCAATGCCACTCTTGTCACCATAGCTTCTTTGATTCTTCATCATGTGCTCATGGGTGACTTTTGATCTACACCACCTCTCTAACTTATTGCTCAAGTTCTTCACTTCGCTTTTGAGCTCATTGTTCTCCTTCAAAAGGTTAGTCTCACAAGACAAAGAAGTAGAACAAGCATCTAATTGTAAAGAACATGGCATAGATAATAAATCTTCACAAGAGGTGGATACATGCTTCTTTTCTTCATCACAAGGGTTAGCACAAGTATGCGATTGATCAATTGTCCCATGTGATGAGCTCTCACTAGTTTTAATTTGTTCATTAGAAAGCTTACTAGTGAGAAAAGCATGGTCTTTTACCAAATTATCATGAGTAACACATAGTTCCTCATGAGTCAATTTAAGCTCATCATGTGAACAAGTAGTAACATAAAGTAAATGATTTTGTTGTTCACATGCATTCTTTAGAAATGAGTTTTCTTTTTCCAATTTTGCATTTTTAGACATCTCATTTTCTAAAGCGATGGTCATGCTAGCATATTTACTCAAGAGCTCCTCATATGCATTAAGATCAATCACATTAGCTTTGCAAACCTTAGTGTCACCGTGTGACATGAAGCAATGTGATGTAGTGGTTGGAGAGCTCGAAGAAGTATCACTCTCATAGCCGGAGCATGAACCATCATCATCAAGTGTGCTTGGAATATCATCATCACTTGCATCACTTGAGCTTGGCCCATCATCAACAATCTTGTCAAGTGAACTTGTGGATTGATCATCATCATCATCACTTGACCATGAGGTGGAGCAATCCTCCACAACCACCAAGTTGTGGTCATGCTCAACATCCTCATGCGCCTCCTCCTTGGGCTCATCAACATCATCATCATCGGAGATCGCCCCATATTTCTCATTGAGATAAATCCAAATCTCATGGGCGGACTTCAAGTCCATGATCTCACCAAATATGTTATCCTCCATAGATTGATAGAAAATGTTAGTAGCTTGGCAATCGAGATGTAGGCATTTCTTTTGTGCTTGAGTTGCATTCTTTCTATCCAACACAAGAGAAAGACCCACATCTACGATCCACCACATTTGAGGACTAATAAACTTAAAATTGCATATCATCCAATTTTTCCACAGTGCAAAGTGTGTGCCATCAAAAATGTGTGGACACTCAACATCTAGCCCATAAGTCGCCATCCTCTCGGGTCGGTGAAGACCACAAATGAGAGACCTCGGCTCCGATACCAATTGAAGGGTCGAGATGGCGGACTAGAGGGGGGGTGAATAGTCCTTTTTAAAACTTTAAACTTAATTGCAGCGGAATGGCTAACCGAAACAAGTGCGGAATTAAAACTATCGGTCTAGCCAAGACTACACCCCTCTACCTATACTCTATGACACCTTATAAAAGATCCTAAACAAAGCAAATAAGGTGCCAGGCTAGCTAGAGCTCACCTAACCAATTTTAGATGCAAGGTCACACAAACCTAAGCAACTAATACTTCAAGCACGGGGGGAGCTCCTACACAATCTAGTAAGCAAAGCACAAAGCTCCTAAGCTCACTAGCAATGCTCAATAACAAGGCTACACAAGCCAAATTAGAGAGCTCAACTTAGCTACACAAACTAAGCAATGTGACTAGCAAGACTACAAGTCAACTAGTCACTCATGGGATCAACTCTATGCTACACAAGCAAAGAATGTAACTAGCAAGCTACACAAGCTAACTAATCATAAGAGCAACTAGCACATGTATATGAATAAGTAAATACAAGCTAGTGAAAGGAGTATGCAAACCACCGAGAAGATGAACACGAAGTTGACACGGTGATTTTTCTCCCGAGGTTCACTTGGTTGCCACCAAGCTAGTCCCCGTTGTGTCGACCACACACTTTGGTAGTTCGGCGGCTAATAGGCACCACACCTAGCTCGACACTCGAGCGCCGCAAGAACTCACCCACAAGTGAGGGTAACTCAATGACACGCGCAATCCACTAGAGTTGCTCTTCGCGATCCCCGCGGGGCGAGCACAATGCCCCTCACAATCCTTCTCCGGAGCCACGCACAATCTTCACGCGGGCTTCACGACGGAGACTCGATCACCAAGCCGTCTAGGAGGTGGCAACCTCCAAGAGTAATAAGCACCACCGGCTTGCAACTCGAACACCTAGTGCCACTCGATGCAATCTCTCAAAGCAACGCACTAGAATCGCTCACTCGCAATAGATTCGCACACTAGCAAGCATAAGCGAGTTAGAAAGCTCCTAGGCACATCCACACCAGCCACCAAGGCTTTGGAGTGCTCTAACCATTTCCTAGGGCCGGCCACAACGACTATATATAGAGGGGGGAGGGCGGCGGCCCGATCCCCACCTTTTTGCGCTTTGCCGGTAGTACCGGCCCCTCCTGGGCGGTAGTACCGGCCTTGGTCAAACTAGCCGTTTCCCCACATCCCGCTGATTTCGGCAAACCACCGATCCCTGGTCGGTTCCTCCGAGGTCGGTAGTACCGAGGTAATGGCGGTACTACCGCCAGGCCAAAAATTGCCGCGAACAGAGAGCTCTGCGAAAAGCCAGCCACTACCGACCTTGCGTCGGTACCACCGTGGGCGGTAGTACCGAGGTAATGGCGGTACTACCGGCAAGCCATTTTCAAAACAACAGAGAGCCTCGCGAAACTCCTTAGGGCCACGGTACCACCGACCAACCGGTCAGTACCACCGCCGGCGGTAGTACCGAGGTAATAGCGGTACCACCGCCAGGCCAAAAACGCTTCGGGCCAGAGAGGTCTGCACGCTGCATCCTTGGGCGGTACCACCGACAACCCAGGGTCGGTACCACCGACAACACACAGAAAACTCCATTTTCTTCTCTGTTTTGATCCAAACCAACTCCAACAACTTCTCCTTTGCAAATGTGCTATCACCAACAAGTGTTCATCATCTTGTGCAAGTGTGTTAGCATTTTCACAATCTTTTTCAAAGGATTTTCTCTTGCTCTCACCACGCCACTCCATCTTAGTAACATCGCAAAGTTAGATCGCTCAAGTGGCACTAGATGACCGATATGCAAACAAGTTTGCTCCTCTTAATAGTACGGCCATCTATCCTAAACCCGGTCATAAACTTCTCTACACACCTATGACCGGTGAAATGAAATGCCCTACAATTATACCTTTGCCTTGCGCATTCCATTCCATCTCCTCCGGTGTTGATGCAACACACACACACCAACCTATCTTCAAATGATATGATCCACTTCATATCATCACATGGCCTCCATGGTCCATCGATCTTGACATCACTTGCTCTTCACCATCGCTTCGGTCCTTCGGCGCCAAGTCTTGCTTAAGCCTCCCGACACTCGGTACCAACGGCTTCAAAGCCTCAACTTGCCCTTCACCTTCGCAACCGGTCCATCAAGCCAAGTCTTGCCTTGATCTTCTCCATCTTAGCCATATGACCACATGTCATGTCACATATGCAATAAGCTCCTTCATCACATGTATGAGCCTTGCAACATCTTCCAAGCCATTTCACCTCTATGGCATATGTTGCTCACACATGATCACCTATGGACTAATCACCTGTGTAATTTCACTTCAAACACATATTAGTCCACCTAAGTTGTCACTCAATTACCAAAACCAAACTAGGACCTTTCAACCATAATCTTTTATAAGGCATATGAAGTTTTCTCATTTTTGATCTTTTGTAAGGCGTATGTAGGTACAAACCTCGTGTAGTCCAAGCAACGTCCCATCAAAAGCTTCAACAATTACTTCTCTCTAAAACGAAGCACTACTTTAAATGTAGCGTCCAATCAAAAGACATGGTAGCTGTTGAATAATTATTGCATGCATGTATTTTAATTACTATTGTCATCTTCCCTAGACTCCCTTGGTTATTGTATCATCTCTAAATACGCCCTATAAAAGATTATGGAGGGAGTACTTTCAAGACAAATTTATTTATATGATTTTTACATCTCTAAACTTAACAATTTAAAAATTATTCATGATTTATATTCCTAATGTTTGACTCAAACCTTGTCCAAAACGACTTTTTTACCAAACTGGAGTAGTATGTTGTCAATGGTCCTTGCGGACAATTCTGATGTTTCACACGACTCGCTTTTTTAGAAAGTTTTGAAATGTACGTCTAAAATAAGAAACTGGAAGACCTTGTTTGGATCTTATGATCTAAAGTTTAGTGGGTGTAGACTATAAAAACAAGCTAAAATAGTCTAAAATTTTAGTCCTTAACTTTAGATAACTAAATTTAACAGAGAATCAAAAAGGACATGGGAAAACACGTGACTAATAAGAGGGCCCATGGGCACGTATAAAACACATCAGTTAAATTAACTGCTGCTATTCCACCACATCAGACAAAACGCCACGTCAGTCAAAACCGAAGTTACATTAAAACGAAGGGGAAAAAAAACAACGGGTTCTCAAGATTGAGGGTGCCAAATGTCTGATTTTGTATTTTCGGGACGAAACTTAGACTCCCGGTTAAATAAGACTTTTCCTCGTAAAAATATCAATCGGTTCAAAGTCGAAACCCCGAGCCCCAGTGGCAGAAAACCACTGACAAATCGTGTGCGTTTTTTTCTTCTTCTTCCGCTGTTCATCTGGACGTCCGGAGCTGATGGTTCGCCGTTAGCCCATTTGGTTAGTCGCAGGTCGGTCCAGAGTCAGCGCAGGACAAGACTTGCGTAGACCCTGGTTCATCGCTCAACGCCGGCCCCGCCGTTTGCCTGTTCCAGAACACGGCGCTTACGGGTTACGTCAGCTCTTGTAAAAAAACCGAGTTACGTCGGATGCGTGTAGCTTTGTACATCCAGCGCGGCTGCGTGATCTAGGACACGAAAACGAAACGAGTGTTACGCGGGTCAGCCTATACTTTGGACCTGCGGGCTGTGGACCTGTGGTGCTGCATGCATTCGCGCTCGCAAGCTACCTGCGGGAGCGGGCAAAGTGGCAAACCACACAAACCAGTGATCGCGGCGGTCACCCGTCAGAGCTCGGCGTACCTTTTGTGCCTTGGACGTCTTCTGAGAATCCGTTGCTGCCAGCTAATGGGCGAATTGGTCGTTGTGGAGTACTGATTGCTTGGCAGTAGGTGTTTGGTTCCCAACCCCTAGAATTAAGCCACTAAAGCTTAGTCACGTTTAGTCACTAAAGTTCCAAACACCCCCACTAAGTGGGTGTTTGGTTCCCACTCCTTAGAGTTTAGCCACTAAAGTTTAGTGGAGGTGACTAGAGTTGTAGTGTTAAAAGTGACTTTTAGTGGAGGTGTTTGGAACTTTAGTGACTAAAAGTGACTAAACTTTAGTGGCTAAACTCTAGGGGGTGAGAACCAAACACCCCCTAAAAGTCACTTTTAACACTACAACTCTAGTCACATCCACTAAACTTTAGTGACTAAACTTTAGAGGGTATAAACCAAACACCCACTAAGGCCCTGTTTGGTTAGGCCCCTAAAGTTTAGTGCTCCCTAGAGTTTAGTGACCATATTTGGTTAGTCACTTTTAGCTACCTCTTCATGACTAAAGACCTCTAAATTTTAGTGACCCCTAAACTTTAGTAAGATGTTTAGTACTTTAGGGACTAATTTTAGTGGCTAAACTCTAGACGACTCAAACCAAACAGGCCCTAATCCGCGTGCCTTCGGTTAAAGATGCACCTGAGCTAGCATAAATATCTTATAATAATAATACTCCATGCGAATGAATACGACGAAACTAGCCTAATAAGGGCGACCCGCTAGCCACTGCAAAATTAAAGATAGACAAATCGAACCCGAAAGTCGATTACTTTCAAGAGGAAATAAGTAGGGAACTTCACAGATTGTTCATGCAAAGTATAGTAATTATAATTATTATAATTATAATAAACTGCATGGGTTCACGAAGAGAGAAGGCAATCTTTTTTCTTCTTCTCCACATCGATCATTTCTTTGGGGGCTCAATCTTTCTGTTCCTTTTTCTTTTGGTGAGTAGCCTTATTGTTTAGAGCTGCATCCTACAATGCATTCATGATTCAGCTGTGATCACCAACTTGCTTATATATCTTCTTTTCTTTTCTTTTCTTTTTCTTTTCCCTTCCTTTTCTTGCTTATATTGCTTATTACTGTACTCCAATTTGGTGCGGCGAGATACGTCGCCAGCTGTGGAGCATTTGTTTCTGTTTGCAGCCCAGCCCATTTATGTTCCCCTGCCCAGCCCATGACATGAGACAAGCCCAGGCCATAGCTAAGCAGCGCCGTTCCTTTTTTTCCCATGCTGTGTTTGGTTGTTCTACTCTCTTTTTAGAGCCTTTTACTTGTGTGCCATTAAAAAAGATGGTGTAATCGTTCATGTCTTTCGAAGATAAGTTCTAACGTTCTTGTCCCTGGGTTTAAAAGTTTTCTCTCTCACGCCATTCCGTCCGTTTTCAGCACTAACGATGTTAAATATGGATGGCAAAAGACTTCAATGCCCCTGAGAACTTTGTTTCTTATGCACCACTAGCTGCTGGGCGCGCTGACTAGAAAAAAAAAACCACGAGATGCGTGTGAGTTTGAGTAGCGCAAAGGCGAAAGTCGTGCGGGCAACAATCTGAACCATTGATTTTTCACATTTTTTGTATTACTTAATAAATTTTAAAATCTAGGATAACAAAAAATAATCATTGCAGACTCACGGGTGAAAAGATCCTGTATCGATTCCCCTAATCACGGGAACTGTGCCGCGCATGGCAAGGGAGCTGCCAACTATATATACAAAGCATTACGTTGTTATCTAAATTTCAATATCCTAGTAATAAGTAAAAACTGTTTTTTTTTCTTCTCCCATATCTACAAAGATTGTATTTATATTAAATTTACTCTTTCCGTCTTTTTTTAACTTTTGTTATGTTATGCATGTTACTAAAACGTTAACCACTACATACATACACATGCAAATTGTACCGTATGCAAAATCAAGTATATAAAGTCACATATAAAATATTATAGTAGTTAACATATATCAAGTACAGAGTTATAAAATAAAAAGAGTTATTATGTCAGTCGGATCATGCATGCATAAATCAATCTAGCAAAAACATATATTTCATTGTCCCTTTTCACTCTCTTCCCCATCGATGCCAAACCGGCACGCACGACTCGGTGCCAACATACACCACTGGTTGTTGGGCGCCAATGGTCTGTCATGTGTCCGTGCGTTTCTTCCATCCCAGAAGTCGAAAAATAAAAGAGATGAGACCAAGTGCACGAAGCTAATGGTACGACGTCTCTGGTTAATTGCTGACGCGGCTGGAAATTTGTTTTCCCTTTGCATGCAGAGCTGAAACGGACCGGAGTAGCGTCCATCACGACGTCGAACCTGCAGGCTTTTGCGGCGCCAATGATGAAGACACGGCCAAACAAGGGTTGGAGACACGCGTGGCCAGCATGGCTAGCAGCCTCGCAACCTAGCGTACCATGTAGCAGCAATACTCCTGTACCGTACGTGCCAGCGTGTATGGCGTGCGTACGTACGTACACTGAGAGGTAGTAGCAGCTAGCAGAGCAGGTACCGTGCGGTGGCGAGAGCAAGACACGCGAGAGAGAGAAATTGAAAGGGGTCGGCGCAGCGTATCAAGCGCGTCGTGCAGAGGTTCCGTCAAATCTCTCGCGCCGTGGCCTGTTTGGATGGCTCCTGCCAGGCAGCTCGGAAGCCAGGCAAGCTCACCAGGCGTTCGATTTCTTGTGACTGTGGTCAGGATTCATTGCCTGGCAGCCAGCTGCCGGCCGCGATAGCATCCAAATGTCCTGCACCCCCAAATGTCCTGCCTCTGCCGGCACCCCCGCACCACACACACATTAAGTAATTCAAAAAATATGAAAAATCAATGGTTTAGATTACTGCTCACATGATTTTCGCTTTTGCACTACTCAAACTCACACGAGTCTCGTAGATTTTTTTTTCTAGTCAGGGCGCCCAGCAGCCAGTGGCGCATGAGAAACAAAGTTCTCAGAGGCATTGAAGTCTTTTGTCGTTCATATTTAACACTGTTAGTGCTGAAAACGGACGGAATGACGTGAGAGAGAAAACTTTTCAGACCCAGGGACAAGAACATTAGAATCCATCTTCGAGGGACATGAACGATTACACCATCTTTTTTAATGGCATACAATTAAAAGGCTCCTCTTTTTATTTCTTTCTTCGATTCTTTTCTTTTTCATTTTTGTTTAATTTCCTGTTTGCAATTGTAAATTTTACCTTTCATTGCAATCTTTATTCCCCTAGTGAGTAGTGACACAAACAATATTTGTAGTCAGAATCCATGTTTAATTTAGTTTAGCAGTCAGAATCCGAAAGTTGAGAGGTCGGCCAGCCAGAGTGCGCGGGTCGCCGCCGCCGGCCCTCACCTTGGCGTTGATCCCGCATCCGCTGCAGAGGTTGGACGCCGCAGAGAAGAACTCCCTGCCGAACTTGGCGGCGAGGATGCCCCGGACCTCCTGCAGCTCCGGAAGGTTCCCGCACCTAGCGGCGACGTAGACCAGCCCGGCCGCCGCCTCGCCCGCAGTTCCTTGGGGATTCGCCTCGCCCGGCCGCCGCCTCCATTGACTCGCCATCAGCCGGGGTTCTGCTCCTGCTTCGACGTCCTCAAACTGGGCGTCTCAGGCGAACCCGAGCGGTGGCAGGCTCTCCCGCCGCCGCCTTTCGTCGACAACCCCCGGTACGACGATCATGCTCTGGCCACCATCCGTTGCCACGCGGTGGCCGACGGCGGCCGGACCATATGCGTGTCGTTCGACAAGGGTATCGGCACCTACTGCTTCGACACAGCTCGGTGCGCATGGAGGCATGTCGGCGACTGGAGCCTGCCCTTTGAGTCCGACGGCTGCGCCGAGCACGTCCCGCATCTCAACCTCTGGCTCGGCTTCTCCGGCGAAAGCCCGCACGACCTGTGCGGGACGTCAGAGCTCTCCGGCATGCCAATGGAGCAGCCACCTGTGTTGCAGTTGCAGCACGTCTGGCGGGACTTAGTCGTCACGCCCGAGAATTGGTCGCCGACGATGTCGTCCACGCTCGTGAACCTGGGCTCCGGCAGGTTTTGCGTCACCAGGTTCTTCGAAATTGAGCACAGGAGGTGCAGCAAATGGGATACAGATACAGGCGATTATGGTGGATACTATTACCCTGATTTTGGGATTGAGGTGGCCTAAGGTGCTCAAGCACAAGTCCTTAAGCTACCAGTTCGTGGATGATGCCATACGGTGGGTGCTGTAAATTAAATCGCCTCGATAGAGATGGGCGCATCCATTTGGCTCCAAATATGTCTGCTTGCATAAGCTAAGACTGTAAAGAGCCGCTTTTAGTTTCTCTGCCCCTATAGGCTGAATTCCGCTTTCCGTAGTTTCTTGTGGGCTCTGCCTGACCATACCAGTGCTTGCGTTGGGCCAAGGTTGAGAAACCACGACGCATCAGGTTGAGAGGGGCTCCGGAAGCCAATCCGCCAAAGTGCCTGCGTTTGGGGCTGAAAGCCTAAAACGGCCGTGAGCCCAACCATGCATGATCCCGGCCTGCACTTTCTTCGCCCATTCTTCTTTTCTGTAACGACGATCGGCAGTAAGAGATGATTTGATGATCTTCATCAATCCGATCTAATACTCTCTCTTGCCAGATTTATCATCTGTGCGAGCGTGCATATGCATGGCGCCGAGCCGGCGTTAACCCTGCCTTCTTTTGTGAGGATGTTGCTGGACCTACACCTACTATATACTCGTATATAGTCGTGTGTTTTATATGAAACAAAAAAATCCACGTCTCGCGTTTGTGTCTCGCGCGTGATCATGACGCATGGCGGGCATCATACGGTCGCCCGTCGCCCGCCTCCTGCCATGGCGACTGACCAACGTGCACGCCACATGTCTCGGCGCGCGGCGCTGCCATTGCGCTGCAGGCTGCAGCTGCAGTGCGCGCACGAAATTAACAATGCGCATCGGTCCGCCCGCGCCTTTTCTCCCGTTTCCTCTGGGCAAAGCTGACGACGACGAAGACAGCCACAGGGAGTTCCTCTTCCGGGTAGTGCGGCGCGCGGGTGCACAGCCACGGTCAAATTAAAGTGTGGACAGCATGTTTGTACTTGTTCCGGACGGATTTCGCTTGGTGTGTTCGGTGAGGTTTTGACGTTTCGGAGTCCCATGCACCATTGGCCTCTCTCGACGTACGTGTCCGGCAGCGGGCGGGGGGCGACCTCGTTCCATCCATGCATGGCTAGCTCGGCTAGTGCGGGCGGGCGCGGCACATCCCGATCACCAGGGGGCACGCGGCACGCCCACGCCGGCACGTCAGGAAGCGTCTACACATCGCGCTGCTAGCTTGATGTGCGGTGGTAGGTGAGCCCCGTCGAATCACAACACACACAGCTTAGCTTAGCTACCTAGAGCGCGCATAAGGCAGAGAGGTCGTGAGTTGGGTTGGGCTCGAGGAACGAATTGGGCCGCTTGGTTTGCAGGCGTAGCAGGAAATAGGGCCGCCGCCCGCCGGGGACTACGTCGTCGCTCGTTTTACAAACAAGGAATGCCCTCGTGGCTTATCCACACTTGGCTACACGTACAAGGATCATAGTGTTAGCTTGTGACGCTAATGAGTAGTACAAGGATCATGGTGCCATGGGAGGACTTCGATCCGGCCAGCCAGCCCCTAGATACAGACCTGGTGATGAGGCTGGGAGGAGGGAAGCAGCACGACCGGTATTGGATAGCCAACAACGCAGTTGACTCGTCCTCTGTTCCCAACCTCGCCGAGATTCGAGCTGCCAGCACGAGCTCCTCCGTCCCCATACGACCTCGGCAGCCGACCTCACAGCAGATGATGACAACACTTCAGGTAAGTACTTGTTCTATTCGTCGTTCATTGCTTTTACACATATACCTTGTCTTTGCATTGTTTAAACCTTACTGGACGAATTTTGCAGGCCCAGATGCAGGCCCAGGCGGACCAGGTGCAGAGATTGCAGGCCATGCACGAGGCCCAGGCGGCGGCCCATCATCGCGAGTTACTGGCCGTCCAGCAGCGGGAGGCGCAGAGGACGCAGGACATAGCTCACTTCTTTAGGAGCCTGAACATCCCGGGTGTTGTCGTGCCTCCCTCGCTGCTCACTCCTTTTGTGCCTCATGTTACTCCTTCGACAGAGACTCCGGTGAGTATATATATGGTTGTTTATATTTCTTTAACTTTTACGGCTGTCCTCCAAGTGCTAACGAATTTGCTTCTCCTTTGTGCACTCACAGTCGGAGGGTTCGGCACCGACTCCTCAACCTGGCCTTCCTCCGCACACTCTGCACATCACTGGTGGCCCTCCTCCGCAGCCTGGGTGGCTCCCGGTGGCCCTCCTCCGCCCTATGGGTGGCCAGGTTACTTTCCTGGCCAGTCGGGGTACACCGGGTGGCCATCTGGACCTCCGCCGTCCGGGTGGCAAGGTTGGCAAGGTGGTCCTTCGGGCGGGTCGTGGAACGCGTGGCAAGGTGGGGGTTCTTCACAATCTGAGCACCAAGGTGAGCAGTGAGGGCCGACTTAGATTTGTCATGGACTTGTGAGATGGATGTGATGGACTTGTGAACTTGTAATGAACTTGTGACCTTGTGATGCATGGAGACTGAACGTGTGATATTTGTCTGAAATGGATATGCATGTGATATATGGATGTGTGATATATATGCATGTGATATTTGTCTGAAATGGAATATGGATGTGTGATATGTTTTTTGTGTAGGAAAATGATCAAAACAGAAAAAAAATCTATTTTTCCCAACTTTGCCGAGTGCCACACTCGGCAAAGAGGCCACGACACTCGGCAAAGCTGGGCAAATTTCCCCCAGCTCGGCCTCTTTGTCGAGTGCCTTGACCATGACACTCGGCAAAGAGGCCCTCTTTGCCGAGTGTCGGCCTACGTGGCACTCGGCAAAGAGGCCCTCTTTGCCGAGTGTCAGTCCACGTGGCACTCGGCAAAGAGGCCGTCAAGTGACGGCTCCCGTTTGCTTCGCCGAGTGCTGACCTGGCACTCGGCGAAGCCTTTGCCGAGTGCCCGATATTTGGCACTCGGCAAAGAAATCGTTGCCGACAATTTCTTCGCCGAGTGCCCTTTGCCGAGTGCGGCACTCGGCGAAGCCTTCGCCGAGTGCGAGAGGCCCTTTGCCGAGTGCTGGCAGCACTCGGCAAAGCCGGAACCTCCTGTAGTGCTCATATATAGTAGTATTATCCTTATCTCTTAGCTTGTGGATCAAATTATGGACGACGGGCGCAGGGCCGGCTCTATAATTTTAAAGGCCCATGGGCAAGCAAAAAGATAAGGGTCCGTCAAACAATTTAAACGTCGAAACTATAATATATAGTACATATAATAAAAATTATTTTGTAATATTTGTATAGCTCATAAGTCATAACAATAATGCAATAAAAACTACAAAAAGATATAATGCTTCATTGCCTTGTAAAAACTGACTTTAGGCATTTCTTGATGCAAAATCTTCAAAAATAGTATCAAGATTTAGAAATTAGAAATTTATTCAAATAAAGACAATGAATTAGAATTTATAACCCTAAGTGTGCAAGCATAGCATATACACAAAATGAATAAGAATTTTTTTTTGGAAAATACATATCGAATATGGATGTTGGTGTGTTGCTTACTGTGAATTTGTGATTGTCTTATCACGTTCACGTCTTAGCGTTTCATCGTTTGTTGTCTGCCGTCTCGTCGTGGCACCGTTTAGCCAGGACCTTGACTGATCAGATCGGCAACGACGTCTCCTCTTCCTATCCAGTCTCCCACATGTCACAGTCCTGCCCATTGATGCATAGCTCAGTCGCTAAGGTCGCGGTCGTGAATTCGCGACGGCAGGAAACGAAACATCAAACCCTGAAACGAGCGGAGATCGGAGGACTCGATGGTTCTATTTTTTTCCCTTTTAGACTGCAATAGTTCCCTATGGTTATGGGCTTCTAGGCACATGAGTTGGTAAAGATGTGTGGTTTGTGATGGCCTTTGCCTTTGCTTAAGCTAACTATATTAGCTAAATAAAAATTATACGTACTAATTACATATATGGTCTTTGGCCCTCCAACTCCATGGGCCCCCGGCGGTCGCACGGCCTGCCCCTCCCCTAAAGCCGGCCCTGGACGGGCGTACACAAACTAGATTGGAGCTTTAATAATGAGTTCAACCCACAAATAAAATGTCTAGCGTTGTAGCCATAATAAGCAAGGCTGCAAATGGGTAACTTTTAGGGGTACCTCCGACCCTCTCTAGTTCAAATATTTATACTAAATGAGATCTCATTTGAAAAAGTAGTACAAATATTTGAACTAAAGGGGTTCGGAGGTGCCTTTAAGGATCACCAATTTGCAGCCTTACTAATAAGTAATCTGGAAATACACATTTGGGTAGATAGTGGGCATGCATGCGAACGGGAGCATGTCCTCCTCTGCCTACCTGATTTGATTGTACTGATGATTCATTAGGCAGACGACATGCTGATGTGCAGTAGTGCATTTTTTTCAGTGTCGAGTTTTAATTCCAAAACACATTTCGCTGGTGAAATTTGTGGATTCAATCAGCTTGAGCCGTACCCGTACGTACAAGTGGAATCCTCTGGTCAACTTAAATTTGGCACTAAAAGCAGAAAGCAGAAAGGTTCCTCCAACACACTCAAATACGCCTGTCTTTAAAATTGGTATGTGTAGCTGGGTAGGCCGGCGCCGGATAAATTTGTATCTTGTACTGTATGATTTTCGCTGCCGACCGTGTGTGTACTCCGTACGTCTCGCTGCGATGACCGGCGACGACTCCGTCTTGTTCTCACTATCAGCTGAGAGGCGTGAGCTCTCTCTACGGAAATATAGCCAAGTTGGGTTCCTTTTGAAAATGAAGTGGTTCGGTTCTTGCGCACAACACGGCCGAGTTTTCTGGAATCTAGACGTTCAGTTTTTCCCTCTAGCTGGTAGCCAAACTCCGTCAAGGTTGGACCAGCCGGTTGACAAGGGGAACAATTAATGCAAGCGCGCCCAACCGCAACCGGCAACCGTTTCTCTTCAATGCGATTCGGAAGATTGCTGCAGCACCTCCAAACAAAGCCCTGTTAGATTTATTATCATGATTTCAAGCAGCATGATAAGTTAAAATGACTGATTTATTGTGAGAGAAATACTATTTTATGGATACGTAAAACTGGCTTGTAACTTAAGCAAACTGCAAACACTTTAAGGCTCCAGTTGTCCTGCTTTTTGTCTCCGGCCATTTTAATTTCAATCTTAATCTTACTATTTAGAGGTGTCTCTAATGGCGCTTTGTTAATTCTTACTAGAGGTAGCACACACAAAATAAAACTCTAAAGAATTTCATAATTTATTTTAATTTATAAATTCAAAGAAGACTAGCCACCTCCAACGTATGTAAAATAAATAGCTAGCCCCTAAAGTGTATCTAAATTACCCTTTATGTCATTACAAAAGATAAATTTAAATATTCTCTCTAAATTTGTGCCTAAATTATCCACATCTCTCCCATTATAAAAGACAATTCAAAATAATTCCTACATTATTTAATAACCATAAAGCATGCTACATATGTTCCTGAATTACACACTCCTATCTTACGCTAGTGTGGCACCACGGGGCGCATCCGCCACGCCTCGTCTGAATTGTCTCGTCTTTATTCCTCTACTCGACGGGTTGCCCAGTCTCTCTTCTCTTCTCCCATCGGCCACCACAACCGGATTCATTGACCAAATTCACCACCGCCGAGGGAGAGAGTAATGCCAATTTGCATGCAATTCTTACCGAGTTGACGACTAGTCTACTACTTACATTTTTTGTGAATGTGAGACCATGGAAGAACTAGAAAAGCTAAAGGATGGGGCTTCATTTGGGGCTTCATCTTATCTTTCCCTCTGCAAAACACTGTTTGCTTTCATACATTTTGCCTTTAGATTTAGAAGCCGGCGGGGGATCATGCGTTTGGCGGGGCTTATGGATGAACAATGCAAAAGACGTTGGAGAAATCATGCCATAGAGACACTAGATAAGCATCATTAGATTTATCATGATATGCACATTTGGTGTCGTAAATGTTTACAAGTTTTCTGAAAAAAAAATAGTTTAACTTAGTACAAAAATTAGAAAGCCGTGTTCTTTTTAGACGAAGGTAGTATTTGCCCTCAGAGAAGATACATACCAATTACCACAAGTCCTACGCTGTACGTATAATGCAGTATGCATAAAAAACATGCAATCAATTTTCTGGAATGGGCATGTCTTCAAAGTTCAGAGACCGTGAGTTGGTGAACGTGGAAAAACTTTCTTTGTTGCGTTTATTGCAGAGTTGCAGTCTACACGTTCTTCAGTTATTTCGCCACTTCAAAGTAAATGGACTTGACCCGGAGAGTTCACCTAATTTCACCACTCTGTTCTTCCCGGTGGTGAGCGCCCTGACCCCCTTGCTTCCCATCTCGGACGGTGGTTCTTCTCCTTGTGAACTTGTCCAAGGCTGTGACTCCTCGCTCTGCTCCCGTCCTCTCTCGTCCTTCTGGGGTAGTGGGTGGGTGTCTATGGCTTTGGTTCCTCGCAGCAGCTCGGTGTGGGGCGCCACTTCCCCTGGACACCGCCGGTGGCTCCGGAGCCTCAACATTAGTTTTCGTAGCGTTCAGCGTAGTTCACACGGCGTAAGCGCTTTGCCCCTAGCAGGGGCCATTTGACCGTGTCGTGGTCACTCACTATACACTTGCCACGAGCCCACGAGTTTGATCATTGGCGTGTGCCGGGGTACTCGGGCTAGCTAGCTTGCCTATAAAAAGGGGGTTCTTGGTGCACTGAGCACCACAGCTCAGCTCACTCCCTCTCATCACTTGTTCTCGAACTCGAAGCCAGTGCTAGCTAATAGACTCCCTTTCCCTTTGAGTGAGCGAGAGAGCGGACGCCATGGCTCAGGGAAGGGGCAGTGCTCGTGGCAGCAGCGGCGCCGCCGCCGTGCTGGCGCTGGTCCTCCTCTGCGTGCTCCTCCACGGCGAGCTCGCCGAGTCGGCGGTGTACACCGTCGGCGACCGCGGCGGGTGGAGCTTCAACACCGCCAGCTGGCCCAACGGCAAGCGCTTCCGTGCCGGCGACGTGCTCGGTCAGTGCTAGTATAGCTTAACTGTGTGCACGATCCCCATTCCATGGACGACTGCGTAGCTTCAGCTTAATCTCTCCGGCCTGCTGGTTTAACACTTTAACTGTGTGCACGCGTTCGTCGTGCAGTGTTCAGGTACAGCGCCAAGGCGCACAACGTGGTGCCCGTGAGCGCGGCGGGGTACAACTCGTGCAGCGCGCCCAGGGGCGTCAGGGCGCTCACCACCGGCAACGACCGCGTCACGCTCAAGCGCGGCGCCAACTACTTCATCTGCAGCTTCCCAGGCCACTGCCAGGCCGGCATGAAGATCGCCGTCAACGCCGCGTGAGGCGTGAGGCGTGAGGCGTGAGGCGTGAGGCACGGCCGGCCGACCCTATCAGATCAGATCGGCCGGCGACCGCCGCGGCCGCGCTCGATCGGCGGCTAGCTTACTGTTAATTTGCTCTCTTCAAAGTAAAGCACGCAGTAGCTAATTAGACGGTGCCGCACTGTTGTTCAATAATACCGTGTCGTGTCGTGTCGTACCTAACCTGTACTACTGATGTGTGTGTACTGTGTTGATATGAAGAACAATAAAGGCATATTAATGGCGTTTGTGTGCTTGCATATCTTGTATTCTATTTATGTGTGATGATATGAATGGCAAAAGGTTATGATAGTAGAGCCAAGTTAAATGTAAATATAAAATATATTAAGATAGACCTATATAGTATTATTCTAATTGTGTGCATCAATGAGCTGGGGGTATACCCATGGAAGAAAACAGAGTGACTGTAATAAGATAAATAAAACAGATAAAATTTTAATATTAGTCTGTCTGTCCATGTAGCTTGCTGATTGAGCAGGTACGTTATGAGCCAGGAATAAACTGAAACGGCTGATTTGCTGTGAGAGAAAAATATTGTTTCACAACTGATTTGTATGGATTAAAGCCGACTGCTAGCTCAAGCAAACAGAGGCTAATTACTCTCTAGGTACTCATATTAGTTGTCGTTTTAGACAAGATTTAGGTCAAACATTGGGAATATAGATCATCAATAACTATTAAGTTTTTAAGTTTGTAAATATAAAAATTATATGAATAAATTTGTCTTGAAAAATACTTTCATAAAGTATACATATATCATTTTTTCACAAATATTTTTATAAAAATAACAGGTCAAAATTGTCATTTGAAGACCGTGTCACTGTCCAACGACAACTAAAATGAGTACGAAGAGAGTACTAACTAAAACGTACCTTATAAAACTCTCCTATGTCTACCCTTACGGTTGCAACTTAAAAAGTTGCGAGAGATACAGACAAGCTCTAAACCAACTTATTCGGATAGCGTAGAGCATGTTTGCATAAACTAAACTTCCTGTTAGAGCGAACTAATACTCCCTGCTGAGTCCTGGACCCTCTATGCACTAATGTAAGTATTTAGCTTTCAAATTGTCAGGAAATGTAAACATTTCTGACATAGCCTCCCTCCCCCTCGTAATCTCATTTAACGCCAGGGGCGGAGCCATAGGCTTTTAGGTCCTGTTTGGAATGCGAGAATTTTTTCACGTTCCTGCGTTTTTTCTGTAAAATTAAACTGATTTCTGTGAAATTTCTGCGCGATTCTTGTGAAATTCCTGCGTTCCAAACAGGCTCTTACTGCGATCCGGCTAATCCTAATGTTTTCTTGGAAACTCAACTTAAAATCACTGTTCACAATGATCATTGCCCCCGATTATACATGGTTGCTGTAGAGATGACCCCATGATTATATGTTTGGGTAGGTCCACCCCTGTTTACCGCTTACCATTTTGATTATTAGCGCCTCCAATGTAATCTTGGTGTTTAATTTAATTAGACAGCTCCCGTCCTTTCTGCTTACTCATCCTAAAAATGCTTACATTTTTTTGGCAGAGTAAGTAGCTTTTTATTAGCTAGGTGGTTAGAGAGTTAAAACTAAGCTAGACTGTCTGAACCAATAGGAGTTTTTTTCAACCTTTTTTATGAGCTCAACTTTAGTCTCTATCTGGATCCATAAAACTATAGTTAATTGCTAATATTTAGGTCCCGTTTGGCAGAGCTTCTTCGCCGGCTTCTGAAGCTGTTTGGAGCTATTTTCAACCAAACGAGGTAAAACGCAATGGCTCCACTGATGAAACCCCTAAAAATGTGCTCTCACAGAGCTTTAAGATGAGAAGAAGCCCAAAAAAGTGGCTTCACCTGGCTCTCTCAATAAGCCCGCGAATTATAGCCCCTTTAATTCATAGAATTTACGCAGAGTGTCATCCAAAAAATACCGTAACTTTTTCCCCTCACCCATTCGTGACCTGCGCTTCTCTTCGGTCAAAAAAATACCGGAACTTTTCCCCTCACCGAGTCCGTGACCTGCGCTCGTCTTCGGTCGTAGACACCTGCGCCGCTGCCGCCATGGATGCTCCTTTGACGGGTGAGGATGAAGGCGAACGTGTGGTAGATTCAGATAGATTAGACATCAATACAGATCCTTTCGCAGTTTCAGAACGTACATATGCAACACAGGGGTATTATGGACAATTCACTACTGGAGAAAGGGTCTTTAGCCCCGGTTGAAATGAGCTTTTAGCCCCGGGTATCCCAACCGGGGCAAAGAATCTGGGACTAAAGGTCCCGACCTTTAGTCCCGGGTGCTTTCAACCGGGGCTAAAGGTCCAGAGAGGAAAAATAAATGTGTGTTGTGTGAGATTCGAACTCAGCACATCTCGCCTCAGGCACGCTTACCAACTGAGCTACGCAACCCACGTGATGTAGTTCTGGACGTTTTCCTTTTGAATCCACTCGTGAAGGACCTTTAACCCCGGTTGCTAACACCGACCGGGGCTAAAAGGACCTTTAGTCCCGGTTGGTACCACCACCTTTAGCCCCGGTTGGTAATAAAGTCTTTAGCCTCGGACGCAAATTTTTACCGAGACTAAAGCTCAGTTGATAGATCATCCAAAGACCTGTTCTCTAGTAGTGATTAGCTATGTACGACACACGGGAGAGGCCGTTTTGCCAAACAGGTTAGTAAAACGGCTTCGACTTTACCGATGGAGCCGTTCGTGGAGCTGAAGCAAAAAAAAAATGGCTTCATCACTGAAGTGAAGCCCTGCCAAACGGGGTCTTAGCCTTTTGGATCAACATATAGACAAATAGTTAACCGCTAAATATTTAGCTCTTTGGATCCATAGACAAATAGGTAGCCGCTAACATTTAGCTCTTTGGATCCAAACATATATAGCTAATTGTCAGCTGAGTACTTAACTAGCAACTAATTTGTTAGTCAGATCAAATTATTTAATAGAAGCAAATATTGTTTATGAACTATTAGCTAGCTAACTATTAACGACTAACTGATCAAAAAGACTCAATTCACACGTACTTTTTCGTTCGCGCTGGCCAAACCCAAAACCCCCCGTACTACACGTTCTGGGCAAGCTCTGCCCAATGGCGTCTACAGCTAGCACTCGATCTCTCATCAACGACTCGACTCCGACCCCCGAAACAAGCGATGGATCCGGATGGACATGGACCCATATTATACATGCTGGCTCAGTAACCAACTTGGCTCGTCGGTCATCATGACACGAAACCTCGCTCCGTCCGTCTTGACCAAGTTGGCGGGTTGGCGCCGCACGCACTTTAAACCGGTCCCTAACCCTGAGTGGTGATTAAACCGAAATGGACTTTTATGGACACACACCAAAACGGCCTCCGGCGGACAGCGAGGCAGCCGCACGACGGCCTCTTGCCCCCGCATGCATCCACAGCTGGTAGGTGTTCCCATCTCGGGCTGGTCTCGCCGGTGCCCACTACTCGTCGCTTTCCGCTCGCCGCTGACTCGCTTCGCGCGCGCGCGCGCACACGCCCCGCGCCCGTCAGGTCTCCTCCTGGTCCAAAAGTTATGGCGTCTGGCCATTCTCCCATGCGTATGTAGTTTCTTTCTAGAAAGGGTACCGCCACGAAATAACTCGTCTGCGACGACGGCCAGTACGTGCGAGAGAGCTTCATTCCACACCTAGGCTATAGCATTGGCAGCAGCTCGCCACGGAGGGCGTGGTGCGCCACTTCTCGATCGATCTCCCTTGTCGATCACCGCCGCTAGCTGGTCCTCAAGAAAGTTGGCCACGCACTGAATTCACATGCACGGCAGCGTAGACCATCTGACCGTGTAATAGCAACGTATTGGGAGCCACACAGCAAGTCCGACTGATTATAACTCGTGCTCTCGGTTGGGGTTTGCCTATAAAACGAGAGCCCCCCGGGTGCATCTCAACTCACACTCATCACTACCCCTTTGCTCACATCGCTCGAGCACTTCCCTTCCTGAGCTCATCGTACGTGTTGGGTTGTTATAGGAAGAACAGGTCAGAGCGGCATATATATATGGCTCAGGCAATGGGCAGTGCTCGTGGCAGCGCCGCCGCCACCGCCGTGCTGGCGCTGGTCCTCCTCTGCGTGCTCCTTCACGGCGAGTTCGCCGAGTCGGCGGTGTACACCGTCGGCGACCGCGGCGGGTGGAGCTTCAACACCGCCAACTGGCCCAAGGGAAAGCGCTTCCGCGCCGGCGACGTGCTCGGTCAGTGCTACTACGCGTACTAGCTCTTTTACGTCCGCGTATATTATGAATGAAATAAATCCCCCGCTGAAACGTATGCACGCCACGCGTGTCCGGCCATGTCCATGCATTGCATGCAGTGTTCAAGTACGACCCCAAGGCGCACAACGTGGTGCCCGTGAGCGCGGCGGGGTACAACTCGTGCAGCGCGCCCAGGGGCGTCAGGGCGCTCACCACCGGCAACGACCGCGTCACGCTCAAGCGCGGCGTCAACTACTTCATCTGCAGCTTCCCCGGCCACTGCCAAGCCGGCATGAAGGTCGCCGTCACCGCCGCGTGAGGCCGGAGCCGGACCCAGACGTACCGTCCCGATCGGCCGGCCGGCGGCGACGTACGGCGGCCCCGCGGGCGCGGACGGACGACGGGCTATCTGTGTGGCTGCGCTGGCTCTAATATTTTCTTCTCCAAAGTAAAGAGTACCGTGTGTCGTCGCGTACGTACGAAAAGTGCGCGTTGATTAGTTGTTGTTAGCGGATTGGCACTATATATAGAGAAGGGACAGAGCAATGTACTCGCGCGTGTGTTGATGATCTGTGCAACCGAATAAGAAGGCATTACAGCTGCATCCTGCATTCAGATTCAGTCGATGTGTATGCGTCAGTCAGTAGGTGCTTGTTTGGGAGCCCATTTCTTCATTTCGGCCCACACGTTCTCTTCCGCTGAGGCTGTAATGTAGGCGCAGGCGGTCGGTTGGGCCGCCGGCCCGTGGTTACTTCCCGCTTCTGGTTTCCTCCGCTGCAAGAGCCCAACAGGAAGTTGCTGCACTGCACACCCCTCCTCTTGGCTCTTGGGAGTTGGGAGTTGGGACTTGGGACCCTGCCCTCCGAGTCCGAGGGCGAGGAAACATGCACAAACACCATCTCTGCGGCTCTGCTGCCCCTGCATCTTCCTTCCCTCGTTTCATCATGACAATACATGCAAGAGCTGAACTTTGCCGAGGCTATGTTCCTTTGCCAGCGCGTTGATCTGAGCGAGTACGAGAAGAGAATCAAAGGACCAAGGAACGGTGTCCATGGACCATTGGACCATCTATCTATTTACTGCTGGTTTTTTTTTTCAGCAGCAACTCTACACCAGGGTACTCGTTGTCTACCATGGGATGGTCCACTGGCCCACTGCCCACTGCTAGCCTGCTACAGGCTACAGTGATAGTCTGCCAAGTGATGCGTGGGATGGCAGCACTGGCACAGGATTGAATTCCATCATCAACTCATGGCAGCACTGCCAGTTGCCACAGCTGAATTTTGGGCGTCCACTGCCACTTGCCACACCTTCATGAAGTCGCAGTTGCTAATGAGCATAAAACTACACACTGCAGAATGATTTCGTTCCTAGGCAAGCGCTCGCGTCAACCATGCTCGAGTAGCCATCATCAAGAGACTGTTCGGTTGATAGTTTTTGCGACCGATAAGTTGTTGTGAAGGAGAAAAACACCATATCATCATACATGGCCAACGGGCCGGGCCGGCCCGCCCCGGCCCGGGCCCAGAGGCGGACATAGGATTTTATTACAGGGTATGCCGGATAATTTTTTTTAATGTAAGTTAATAAAATCATATTTCGATTTGATAAAATCACGTGCATTAAATAACATGATAAGCTTTAAATTTGAATATTAAGCTAAAGACTATGGCAAATAACGATATAAATAGTTTAAATAAAATATAAATAGTTTGAAATATAACTATAAAATTAAATGATGAAGTATATTATTATTTGTACTTAATTTTAGAGTAGACAAGAAAATAAAATTTTAAAATAATGTTCTATATTGCTATTAATAAGTGATAATAAAATGATACCATAATTATATTATATATATAGTTATTAATATTGAGAGAAGATAATAGAGAAAGAATTAAAAGCTACTCGCAAATCATGAAAACAGAAAAATAAGAACCAAAAGCCACTCGCAATGAGTGAGAAAAAAAATGCAGCAAAGGAAAAATAAGAATAAGAACAAAAAATGGAAAAAATAAGAATAAGAACAAAAAAATGCAGCAAAGGAAAAATAAGAATAAGAACAAAAAATGGAAAAAATAAGAATAAGAACAAAAAAAATGCAGCAAAGGACAAATAAGAATAAGAACAAAAAAAAAAATGCACCAACGAGGGATCGTACCTCCGACCTCTTGCCTGGAGAGTAGAGAGTTTACCACTGCGGTAACTAGATGGTAGACTATTATAAAAGAACTTTTTTTAGCTAAAGATAAATTATAACTATGTGTTAAGTACAAAGCTGCCCACAGGGTATGCCGTGGACCACCTGGCATACCCTGTGGGTCCGCACCTGCCCGGGCCCGAACAAGGCACGGCCCGACCGGGCCGGGCCGACCGAGTCACGGCGGGCCGCCGGGCCGGGCCGAGGTCGGGCCTCGTGCCTTCGCGTCAGCCCAGGCCCGGCCCAGGCAGGGCTCGGGCCGGCCCAAAGGCCCGTCGGGCCCACCAGGCCTGTGAGGCCCACAGTAAGATTTGCCTTTAAATCTATATATTTATATTTATTTATTTATATATAAATATATGTATATTTATATGTATTTATATATATATTTATATATTTATATACATTTACTTTTATAGATGTATATATATTTTTATACAAATATATTTTTTCGTATATATCGGGCCGGGCCGGGCCGGCCCGCCGTGCCCAAGGCAAGGCCCTAGGGTCGGGTCGGGCCGGGCCGGGCCAGGCGTGGGCCGGGCTGACGGGCCTCGTGCCTCATGGCCAAGTATAGATATCATAGCTGATAAGTTCAAGCAGACCCAAAGTGAGCAGATAGAATTGGCAAACGAGCTTATCTCGGTGTTTACGCTGGTAAGGTTTTGGATAGAATTGGCAAACGAGCTTATCTCGGTGTTTACGCTGGTAAGGTTTTCATTTCTCCTTGCTTCCGTGAGACAGGAGAGTTCGCCTCACCTCAGTACCTCACCATAGACACAGGCGAGCCAACAAGATCACGTATATATGATATATGAATGCGGGGTGAGCATTGAAGAAGGCCGAACCTCCAACCCTCTTCCTGTAGTTCCGTACTCCTGTGATTTTCTTTGATGAATGTAGCACTTCGGCCTCGTTGAGATACCCACGAACTATCAATTTTTTTCACTCTCTCTCCGTCATATCACCATCACATCAATATTTGGACGCATGCATTAAGCATTAAATGTTGGTAAAATAAATAAATAAATAATTATACTTTTAGTACATGTCGAGACAAATCTTTTGAGTCTACATAGTCTATATTTGAACAAAGTTTATCAAATAACAACGAAAGTGATACAGTTGAGAAAAAAACTCACTCTTGGCATCTAAACAAGGCCTTCCTGTCCAACCCTCCAAACCTTAGTAGTTCTGTGAACATTGATTAAATAGTAGAATCTGACCGTGTGGAGAGACTCTCGTCTGGCCCGTCATGTGATCACGGACTGGCGTCCTATGCACAGCATTGAAGCAGCACAGTCTCACGCTGGTCCCTCCTCACCTCTGTCGCTCCTCTGCGCGGTATTGATCTCCTCGAACACCGTGCTCCTCGAGCGAGCAACCATCCAGCAGCCAGCTAGGAGGAGTACGTGCCGAGCCGATCTGCATTTCACTAGTTCCACACTGCCATTGGCAGGTGCTGGAATTTCTCCCCCGGCCTCCTGAGTGTAGTGAGTGCGTCCGTGGGATACCGAGATGGCTCAGGGAAGAGGCAGTGCATCAAGCGCAAGGCGAGCCATCGGCGCCATGGCGTTCGCCGTTGCCTGCTGCTGCTGCTTTGTCGTCATCGCCGACGCGGCCACCACCTACTACGTCGGCGACAGCAACGGCTGGTCCTTCAGCAGCCCCAGCTGGCCCAACGGCAAGCACTTCCGCGCCGGAGACACCCTCGGTACGTGTACGTGTACGTCTCGAGTAGAAGAACCAGCGTTATTCTGCAATGCATGCTCCCGTGCGCAGCACGCAGCAGTGCTGCATTCGGCCGGCATGCTGGGCACTGAACATGGCCATTGCTCTTCTTCTTGTGTTGTGCGCGTATGTGGCCGCAGTGTTCAGGTACATCCCCTGGATCCACAACGTGGTGGCCGTGGACGAGGACGGGTACAACGGCTGCACGACGCCGCCGGGGTCGCGGACCTACACCTCCGGCGCCGACAGCGTCACGCTCGCCAGGGGGGACAACTTCTTCATCTGCACCCGGTTCGGCCACTGCAACCTCGGCATGAAGCTCGTCGTCTATGCCGCGTGAGCGCCGCCATTGCGCGGCGGCGCCGGCGCCGGCCATGATCTGTTGTTAAAGCTGCCTGCCTTCCGTTCAAATTGCGGAGCCAGTTGGGTGCTTGTTTCTCGGTTCTTGTCTATGAAGTCTGGTGTGAGTGTGTGACTCTCTGTCTGTGTTGTTGACTGACTTGATGTGCTCGGCTGCTTGCTCTGTGATTCCATTTCTGCTATTTCATCCTTTGTTAATGGGCGCCTGTTTGAACATTTGCTTCCCATGACAAACCGTTCGACATATGTTGTACATGTACCGGTCTGAGAGCGAGCCACCACGTTCGATTTCTCTGCTTTCTTTGCATCTTGTTTATCAGGAAGGGCGTTTTTTTTTTTGGATAGCGAGGTTTCGGCTTATGCACAGTTACATACTCGGTTGTTTGTGCGTGATAAAAATCTCTTGTTTGTGCGTGTGATCAAATCGGCAGGTAGCACAAAAAAATAGAACAATTGCGGGTACACGAACAAACTCGGTTGCATTCCTATTAGCAGGTACTCCCTCTGTCCCTGAAAGAAGCAATTCCTGGAATCCGTGCCGGTCAAACTTTTTAAACTTTGACTAACTTTATAGAAAAGAATAATAATATCTATGATATAAAATAGACATATTATGAAAATATATTATATGATATATCTAATGATATAAATTTGGTACCATCAATCTTGATAGTTTTTTCTAGAAATTCGGTCAAAGTTCAAAAAATTTGACTTAAGACAACTCTAGAAATTGATTCTTCCAGGGACGGAGGAAGTATGCACTATTGGATCATTAGTTTTTTTTATGAATTACTCCCTCCGTCCCTAAATAAATGTCTCTAGAAATCCGTGTTTGTCTCTAGAAATCTGTGTTTCCGTCACAGACACGCTTTCCGGACGACAGTTAAAAAGGGACGGAGGGAGTATTGGATAATTAGTTGGTCCATGTATGTAATAATCAACGAGACGTACAGAAATGCCTACTGTTACAGTCCCATGAGTTAAGACCTCTATTTTGGATGCACTTGTTCAAAGTCTGCAAGTCTGAACATGGAAATTTAGCATAAGCCAAACAGTGACCACCCAATGGACTTTACGTCTATTTCTCTCAACAAATCTCTTTACAAGATCCTCGCATTGGGTCTAGTACAAGTGTACAACCTGACCAAATTGGCTTCTCTAAGAAAGATGCACTAGTATATCTGAAAACTCATCAATGTTGTTGAACATGTCCATCACTCTTACAAGATGCGACTGTCGGCTGTCATTTTGAAATTGGATTTCAGGAAGGCCTTTCAACACGGTCGGGTGGGCTGGTCTAGACAAAAATTTAGAGACAAAAGGGTGCAGTGGATTGCGCAAGAATCAAACCGATCAAGCTGATGGCCAAACTACTATCAAGCTGATGGCGTCCTGAGCGGCTGAGCAAGTGGACACAATGCAAACAAAAAAAAGGGGACCTTTGCTATGGAGATGAGTCTTCGACCTATCTTTTCTTTATTGTGGTGGACCATCTCCAATAGCTTGTCTTGAAGGTAGCTTTTGAAGGTGACTTTCAAGGCCTGCTCATTCTAAAAAAAGCTTGTTTTTATTTTACAGTATGCAAATGACACACTAACTGTTGTCACAGCTAATCGGAAATAGCTCAAACAAGTGTTGGACATGTTCTCACAACAACAACTAATTAGAAAATAGCTCAAGCAAGTATTGGACATGTTCTCACAACAACAGGGCTCCACATAAACTTTGGCAAGAGCACATTTCTTCCAATGAACGCGAGTCATTCAGATATCACTTCTCTTGCTGCTATCTTTGGATGTATATTTTCACCTTCCCTCAGAACTCAGAAGCCCATGGTGGAGGAATTCGATTGCTCTGTCACGATATGGGGGCAAAGGCTCCTCACCCTAAGTGGACAAAAGATACGGTATCATTAATCACACCTTTCTTTAGACATGCAAAGGTACCTGCAATGGACGACAACGCTAGATGGTTGTCTAGCAAGTGGTTTGCACCAACAAGGACAAAGATGCGGGATAGCCACTCTAGTTCAACCTTGTCGAAGAGGTGAATAACCACTCTAGTTGATATGTGGAGGAGCACCTTGTGATCTAGTCGGCTCAATACCAAACACTCACATATGAGCGAACCTTGTAGAGTTGTTGAGTTTAGCAGAGGATGTGATCCATGGGGTCACCTTAACGTGGACTTAGGTGGTGGCAAGTCACCCAAGCATGGAGATACATTATGCGTCATCCTTTTTTATATGTTTTGCTCACTCTACACAAGTGCTTCATTTTGAGCTTTCAGTTCATACTATGGAATATTACTAATATTTGTCATCGTGTGGTGCTTACTGAACTAGTTTATCATTCTACTGATATAGTCTTAGTTGCTCGTTTCAAGGTAGAATTATGTAGTTGTTGTCATCCTAGGTTTGGAAGATCATAGCTAGTGTACTTCTTATTAGGGTCATCTTGTTATCTAGCATTTTTATCTAGTGTTGTGTCTTATAGAAAAAATTAATTAGACTATTCACCTTTCAAATAGGTTTTATGGAAGTTCCAAAAACAGAAACTATGAGGTAGTTTCTATACTTACCAAATAGTATAAAGAAAAAAGTCCAAATTATTATCTTGAATTATTGCTTATGTCCAAATAACCCCTAAACAAATGTTTGGTTCAATTATTTAATTCCCCTTAATTATTTTGTCAGTACAGTTTACCCCACAACCTGATTTGTCATATTTATTTCTCTATATACAATTCGAGTTTTAATTTCAAATTCTATGATGTGATAGTGGACACCATAAATTATTTTTAAAAATTGATTATGAATTTTATATCATAACATTTAATATAGTTTTGTATTTTTAATGTTAATTTATTATTATATACCCCACCAATCAAAATATGATAAAAATTTATGATATTTTTCAAAACATAAACTATGATGTTAGCTATTTGAAAGGACCGAATGGACCTAAGATGCCGCCTAGAGGGGGGTGAATAGGCATTTTTGAAAAATTAACACCTTAAATGCGGAAGCAATTAGTAAGTGAGCTTCCAATTTTTTGGAAGCTCTCAATCGAAGTAAATCAACCTCACAAGAGACAAACACACAGTATATGAAAGATATGCAAAGAATATAGAGTCAATTCCCTGAACCACCAATGATTAGAACAATATAGAATAAATCATGTGCGGGAAGGTAATACCGGACACGTCCGGTAGGGATACCGGACACGTCCGGTAAACCCTAACTATCTGAGCTCTAATGCTATTGGCGAATTCTGCGTCGGGCTCCAAATTGACTCTGGTTTCTTCTCAACTTTGTCACACTCTGCAGAGATACAATCTATATATATATGCACAACACACAGAACCTGCAGAGATAGCTCGAGCCACACAAATATCAAAAAGCGATAAAAGAGAGATGGCACGATATTGATTTACCGAAGTTCGGCACCCCCTCGGGTCCTACTCTTCGTTGAGCCGGCTGCGAGCTACCACAAAGGTGGGCTCTAGAGGACACCACCGGTCACTCTAGCCGTGATCTATTTCACCTGCAATGCACCTTCCACTAGTTGATCTTTTTTTAGGAGAGATCGAACCTTCACAAACTTTCAGAGGCACTCCACAAAACTCTTGGGTGCTCAACGGCGACGCCTAGCCGTCTAGGACCATAGAGTCCAAGAGTAACGAATGCGCACACAAGATCGACGATTTGCACAAGTGCTCAAATTGTGGCTTGCTCTCTAATTTTGAATCTCTCTCAACCCACAAATGGATTTGGCAATTAGAGGTAAATCACTCACTAAGAGAGGGTTGGAAAGTGTTTTGGAAGCTCTAGAATAGGTGTGCGAACCAGCAGAATCAGCAGCCTCCAAATGGGAGGCTTGGGGGTATTTATAGCCCCACCCATGAAACTAGCCGTTTTCTAGCCGTTGGTTTTAAAACGTGAAGGTCGGAACTTCCGGTCTAGATCTCATAACTTCCGACGTTCACTAGAAACACTGTTCATAGAGGTATAACGACTACTTTTCAGTCAGTGTCGGGACTAGGGTCGGAACTTTCGGCACGTCGAAACTTCCGGGATTTAACCGGAACTTCAGACGAGCTTGCGGTAGGGAGGCTGAGTAGGTCAAGATCCCACTGTCGGAACTTCCGACGCTGACAATGTCGGAACTCGTGTCGGAACTTCCAACGTTGGGAGTGTCGGAACTCGGTTCGGAACTTCCGACGCTGGGAGGACAGCAAAGCTTTCTACTTGCTGAAAATCCCAGTGTCGGAACTTCCGACTTTAAGGTCGGAACTTCCGACACTGGAAGTTGACAGCAACCTCTCCAAGTGTTTGTGAAGTGATTTTATGTCTCTCTTTTGATTTTATTTTTATACTTGAGCACTTATGAAGAATCATCTACTATATGTTGCATCCCTCTTAATAGTACGACATTTCTATTTACTCAAGATAAAATGAAAAACAAGTTTTAAACCTCTAGAGTTGATTTCCATCGAACCGAAGCCGCTTCTCTTTATCTCCTTTATTTAGAGGAATGCTTGTCATGATTAAAAGTAGATATCCCTCGAGCATAGCCATCTTGAGCGTGTGACTTGACTCCATATAAGTGATATGAAGAAATCTCAAATGTGTCAAGTCACTTCAATCAATATTGTTGCTAGGAATGTTGATTCTCCACTCAATGTAATCTTCAAGCTTGATTGATCCTTCGACTAAATGCAAGTACTTTCTTCTTCACCCTAGCTAGGTTCTTCGGTCGCCAAGCCGTCGCTTGTCCTTCACCCTTGCTTAGTACCTCGAAGACTCTTTCCTTGCTATCTTCATCATCTTGAAGTCATTCAATCTCACTTTGATTTGAATCCTTTGTTAACACACATATGAATCATGATTATCCCACAATAGAGTAGCATTTTCATCAATGTCATTTTCATTGTTGTCTTGTGCTTGTGATATGAATATCATACAACAATCCATCATTTTGGCTTTGCATTTCATTTCAAATATATTGTGAGATAAGCTTATTCCTGTGTCACACTTAGCAAACACATTAGACCTTTAATCAATATTATCATTAAGTCATCCAAAACATACTTAAGCGCAACATGCACTTTCACTATTCCATAAATAAATTTAAATTGAAACCTAGCTTGAATCTAGAGAAATAAAAAAGAGAAATCCTGTTAAGGAGTAAATTAGATTGATTGAAATAATTGAGGGGAGTATACTGAACCAAACCATAGTTTAGGGGGTTTATATGGACATAAGTCATAATTGGGATAGTATTTTGGACTTTTTTCTAATATAAATACCTCATATAAAAACCATATTCCTAATGGATCAAAATTATTTTTTATCCAATCACATGTCTTCTCTCTTATCATTATAGATGACAACGAGTAATTTCTTATCAGGGAATGGCTCTCCGTCCTTTTCCCTACAGGGAGAAAACTTTCATACCCCCATCCTCATGAAAAGCTTGTCGGGAAGCTTTTCTTTTTCATCCATATCCTGATCCCTGCACGTGGAATTAATACCAGCAGAGATCTTTGTTCATGCATGAGTACATCACATACAATTGTTCTAAATTTAATTAATATAATCACTATTAATTGAATACAAATAATTTGACATAAATGAATAACAAGCAAGCGACAACAATGCTCAGTAGACGTGCTAATAACTCGATGAACTCTAGCGCATACGATTTAGTAAACGACTTAATTTCATATATATAGGTACACCGAGAATGGGAGTGGGGAAGACCCGTTGGACATCATATGTCTAGCATGTAGATATCCCATGAGACATAAAATGGTGATATTTGTATTTATCATGTACCTATTATATCTTTTCATATCTTAATTGTCATATAAACATAGTTTCTTATATAAGAAACAATTTCCCTTCCTTTCTTAATTTGAATGCCACATTACCATTTTGTTTAGTTAACTCTTAATTAATGGTTGTAGAAAGAGAAACATTCCATATGTTGGATTGATTCTAGTTCTAATTTTAAGAACTAGCAAACTAGTTGGACATGCATGGGTCGATGAGGAGAGATATTCGATCAGATCATCTAATGACATGGACATGCATGGGTCGATGGGGAGAGGTAGCAGCATGGCAGCCAGTGAACAGGATGCAACAACTAGCTGGTGGCTCGTCGCCGGCTAGCTAGCTACAGATCGACGTGCAGCCACTTTCACTTTACAGTTGCGGCTAGCTTTGCATTTGCCGTCGGGCATGTGTCCCGTTCATTCACAACGAGCAGCGGACAAAAGAAAGTAAAGGGAGGACACATGGATATTGTTTAACATTCCATTCTGAACTAGTTAAATGGTTCTACAAAGCGATTCTAATTTGATAGAGAAACAATCTCACAGAGAATTTAGACCTAAAACATTTTTTTTTAGGAAAAACCATGTTTCCACCAAATTTAGTAACATGAGTATGTTTGGTTGCCTGACTACGACCATAAGCTTGGCCCAACCAATATGGGGGGGGGGGGGTGTGGCCGACTAGAAATGCTCGTACAAGCGACGATGACATCCGACTCACATTCTGATGCTCTTCTTCAATGCACGTCTTCCCTCGTCCTCAACCTCTCCATTATGTCTTCCTCGTCTCCGTACAAGGTCTGTCGGTGCCACACAAGATTCGTTGGCCCCGCACAAGCTATGGCAAGGCCCGCCGTGCGCACCTCCACGAGCTCTTGTCGAGACACGATTTACATCAAGGCTCTGTCGTCCTGTGCAGTCGTGAGCTCTTGGTAGAATACGACCTTCATCAAGGCCCCTGTTATCCTAACAGGACGCGACCTCTGTCAAGGCCCTATCGTCTCATGAAGTCACGAGCTCTTCGCCGAGACGCTAGTTCCTGTCACCATGTGAGCCCCCGTCGGCCAACTGTTCCATGAATGTTTAAGAACAAAGAATGTTCCTAGACGCTTGAGATGTGAGGGATGATGTGCCTAAAATATGTACATGATCATTACATCTAATTTTTCTAGGACCAAACGAGATTAGACAATGCAAACTTAGCTAATACTATGAAACCAAACACCGACCTTTTATGTTGCATACTCCCTCCGTCCCTAAATAAGTGTCGTCGTTGGTATGCGTGCCACGTGTTTAACTCAATTTATACAAAATATGTGTAATATTTACATCTCCAAATAATTTTGTTAAAAAACTAGATGTAAAGATCTTTCCGATGATAATAATTACTTAACATAAATATTAATATATTTTAATATATAATTCCAGGAACTTTTTATCGAGAAGCGAGAACGACACTTATTTAGGGACGGAGGGAGTACACCACACTAGAGTGAACCAGACTTATTCTCTTAAGCAGGCACTATCAAGCCAAACATCCAAACACAACCATAGTGATCAATGCAGCTGTGAATTACTTTCATGGAAAGAGAGGCGAGAAGGAGCGTGTTGTGTTAGTGTTATTAAGAAAAAAAAAAACTATCTCAAAAAAAAAAACCGATTCACCGCTGATCCCCTCGGTCCGCCGCCGCCTCCGCTCGAAGATTCGAGCGTCTCGTCTGCTCGCCCGGCCCCTCCTTCCCCGCGCGCGACTGTCGTCGCCAACGACCGCAAGCCGCCTCATCGCCGGTGAGCTCTCTCAGACTCCTTTCTAGCCCAATACACATAAAAATTTCTCTCCTGAGCCCAGATTCGGTTTTTGCTCGTGGCCGCACAAAGATCCGTGGTAAGGAAAAGCACGAGGACGTGCAGTAGAATTGTGAATCGCCGGAAAAACATCCGTTGGCGGCAGCATGAATAAGCGGCCCCGCGACGACCACTCCTCCTTCGCCTCCGCGCCCAAGCGCCAGTACGGCGCAGGTACTCCCTCTCCGCCTCGTCCCCTTTCCTCTCTTGCTCACTAGCCACCCCGGCCGGCGTCGGGACGAGGCTAGCTGCCGCGGTCGGATTGGGTGGCTAACTAGGGTTTGGGGCTTGGGTGGCAGGCGGAGGGTATGGCGCGCAGCAAGGGTACTCGGAGGAGCGGAGCAGCGCGCGGCGGGTGGCCGACCACTACAGCGCGCGGTCCAACCAGACCCTCGAGGAACGCGAGAACAGCCCCATCATCCACCTCAAGAAGCTCAACAACTGGGTGAGTCTCATTCAGTTTACCACCCAACCTGGTTGTCCCTGGATTCTTGATAAAATGGGGGGGGGGGGGGGGGGCACCAATGATGTTTGATATTGATACATCCTTCCTGTGACCACGCTGGCAGAGTAATTGTTCAATATGTGTTTGGGCAGATCAAGAGTGTTTTAATCCAGCTGTATGCACGCCCGGGCGACTGCGTTCTTGATCTTGCTTGCGGGAAGGTCAGTGGCATGTTACGGTCGCTTTGTGTAGTAGAAAGAGCAATGGTTCCTGGGCTTGAAGGTACCATTAACAATTAAGCTATGCTTATTTGTTTGTGATGCAGGGAGGTGATTTGATAAAGTGGGATAAAGCCAAGGTTGGCTACTATGTAGGGGTTGATATTGCTGACGGCTCGGTTAGTTTCCTATCACATGAGATATTTTTATTCTGTGTGTACATTTGCACAAGTACACCAGAAGTTGTTATGCATTAGCTGTATATTTAGCTTCGTCATTTTTTAATTCTTAGCATTGATGCCTTATGGGTTCTCAGTATGAACTAATCAATTGAACACTTTATGTTTTGATATTATCTGATGTGCAATATTTTTGTGTGTTTCTGCGTCACTTTTGAGCACAGACATATAATGGCCTTACACTTTCTGACTTTCAGATAAAAGATTGCATGACTCGCTACAATGGTGACACAGATCAACAAAGAAGGAAAAAGTTCAGTTTCCCTGCACGGCTTATTTGTACTAATTGCTATGAGGTAAAGAGATGGAAGCTACTTGATTAGCCATGACTAACTTGATGGTTTGCTTTTGCATTCGCAAACCCACTAATAGAATGAGCATGTTACCAGGCATAGAGCCACAGGCTGTTTCGAACCGTTGTTATTTTCTGTAATTATGTCAGAGTGTCAGATCAGATCATATCGCTAGCACTTGCATAGAGCACTCCTGGACTGATTCATACTCTATTGAATTGATGATAGTATTGTCTTATCCTTCACATCACTAAGCAGAATATAGTGCACCTCAGTTCATTGCCTGTGAAAATATCACATGCTTATCAGTTATCACGGGCGGATATACTGTAGGTGCATGGGAGTACAGCTGTACTCCTTACCACAAAAAAATACCAAGTATATCTCATAGTATGGTGCATGTAGACATTACGATGTCAAATATGAAGCCTAAGTGCCCAAATGAAAGAGAAACAACCCACATGTTACTTGTTGAGATGAAAATGAGGAATGGATTACATGACTGATCAATTTCTTTTCTTTCTTCCTTAGGCTCGTTTGGATGAATATCTATATGACGATGCTCCATTTGATATATGTAGCTGTCAGGTGAGTGAGTCTTGCCATGTACTTCCAGCCCTTGAGCTTTCACTGGTCCATTGCTATTGTTCTGTGGGTCCAACTGTGTCCTTCCTTCTTGTTAGTGCAGCATTGTATTTGTTGAACCTTGTCTAAATCTAAATGGTCATGAACACAGTCATGGTAGACAGTTATCATGTAAAGTTGTAAAAATGTTCCGTAACAAGGTGGTTAAACATTTAGTATCATCACTTTGCACAAGAAAAGAAATGCAACTCTGATGTTCCTAAAACAAAATGTGGCTAGGATGTCTAAAATGCCCTTTTAATTGGTAAAATGCATTATCAAATCTTCTAAACTTTTAGGTAGCAGTTACTAATGAGTAAAGTTCTAAAAATCCTTCCTATATCAGAACAAGGAATTTCTATTTGATCATATGTGCTCCATTTTCAATCACTCTATGTATTTCAGTTTGCTTTACATTATTCATGGTCAACCGAAGCATGCGCTAGGCAAGCCTTGGCAAATGTGTCTGCATTACTTCGTCCTGGAGGCATTTTTATTGGGACAATGCCTGATGCCAATGTCATTATCAAAAGGCTTCGAGAATGTATGTTGCTGTAAACAATCATTTTCGTTACATTGGTTAACTTTGTCACTGTATTTGCTGGAAGCTGTGTGACAAGTATATAAACTCTTCTGCTATGGTCAGCTGAAGGGTTGGAATTTGGAAACAGTGTTTACTGGATTAGCTTTGGTGAGGAGTACGCTGGAAAGGTAAAATTTGGCAAGATATTTGTAATATTTTCCCTTTTTTCTGGTATAGTAACTAATCCATTTGTTTCTTTTGATGATGGTGTAGAAATTTCCTGCGTCCAGACCCTTTGGTATCAAGTACAAGTTTCACTTAGAGGTAACAGTGGGACTAGTTTTTCGTTAATATATGTCTCGTATTTCTTTTAGTTCAATATGCTTCTAAAGGATCGTTGATCTTGGCACTAATTTCTGAATAGTCTTTTGGACTTAAATATCTGTAGTCTAGTTTGGGTATGAGCACAAGTTGTTTCTGTTGTCTCAAATTAGTAGTTTCCCATATTGGCTATAAATTCTAGAAGAGAAAAAAATGCTGAATAAAATTCTTCCGCGTTTTGCAGGATGCTGTTGATTGCCCAGAGTGGGTTGTTCCATTCCATCTCTTCAAATTATTGGCAGAGGAGGTATTTGGGGGTTCACTTTCTTCAACAGTCTTCTGGGGCAGCCTATGCCTCAACAATGCTTGTTACATATTGTTTGTCAATGTTTTGCAGTATGATCTCGAGCTGGTTCTGATGAAGAACTTCCATGAATTTGTACACGAGTACTTGCAAAAACCAGAGTTTACTGAGCTTATGCGGAGGCTGGGTGCCCTTGGTGATGGAAGGCAGGACCAAAGTAATGTCCCTGCCAACTTACTATAGATTTTCCACCCGACTACCCCTGAATGCTGTCAGCTTTTCCCCACCTCAACACTAATAACACGTAAAATACAGGTACACTGTCACAAGATGAGTGGGAGGTTTCCTATCTCTATCTCGCATTTGTCCTGCGGAAGGTATTGCGCAACTCACGTGTTTTGGTTTCTGTTAGCATCAAAACCGCATGCCAATTTTTCACTAACACATTCTCCTTTCACAGCGAGGGCCACCGCCTACCCAACGAAGAGCCAACAATGCAAACAGAGGGAAGATGTTCCTCACTGAGGGTGACATCGAGGTCCTCGCATATGAGTGTACCTAGGCTAGGAGAGCTTGCTCTAACAGCTTAGCGATTATATCATTATATGTTCCACAGACCACAGTCCACACAGCATGAAAGAAAGTTGTAACATTAGGGGCTCACCTGTTATTTGTTTCTCCAATCTGCATCTTCTGTATAATTTTACATGTACTCCCAAACTTCTTTTTTTTTTCTGTTGACAATGTCAATATTTAAGGATCAGTGGATTGGCATCACGAATGACGTATGTAGCTAATGAATCTCAAACGTTGACTGGACTAAACTTTGCATCTTCACTAGAAATTCGTCCTCTCTTTTTCTTCTAGAAAAAACGATTCTTTTCTTTGCACGTGACAGATGAATATAACCTTGGTTACTCCTACAGTCGTTTCTGGCAGCGGAATAAAGTACAGCGGCCCAGCTGGGTCAAATCTTTCTTGGGCCGGAGGGCAGTTTAGGTTCTAGAACCTTCTAGACGCCTCCAGCTCCTATAAGATGTGTCCACTATGAGCAACTCTTCAGACCATACATAGCCTGCAGCCCTCCATCCTCGTTCCAGATCTCCATTTCCAATAGAAGGAGAAACCGAGGCGGCAGCCATGGCGGTGTCGATCGAGCTCACTAAGGAGTACGGCTACGTCGTGCTGGTGCTGGTGGCCTATGCCTTCCTCAACTTCTGGATGAGCTTCCAGGTCGGCAAGGCCCGCAAAAAGTAAGCCCTCCGAAATCTGAATCGCTCGTCGCTATTGCTGTATTTGTTCGTCTCCGGCTCCGCCCATTTCGTCACCGGATATTTGATGGTTTCCGCGGTGATTCTCCTTTATTTTTAGGTACAAGGTGTTCTACCCCACCATGTACGCCGTCGAGTCGGAGAACAAGGACGCCAAGCTCTTCAACTGCGTGCAGGTGCGCCTTCTGAGTTCTGACATCCTCTCCCCGTGCGATTATTATTGCTCTTGTGAGTGAGGAAGGGTAGGGAGAGGACGAGTGCCATCTAAATTCCCGCTGGCTCTTGTGTTGTTTTTTGAGTGCAGAGGGGGCACCAGAACTCTCTGGAGATGATGCCCATGTTCTTCGTCATGCTGCTGCTGGGCGGCCTGCAGCACCCAACCATCGCCGCCGGGCTGGGCGTCCTCTACGTCGTCGCGAGGTTCTTCTACTTCAAGGGTTACTCCACCGGCGTTCCGGACAACCGTCTCAAGATTGGGTAAGTTTGCGTCCGTACTCCGTAGTGAGGCTTGCGTCAGATGCGGAAGACGCTGACAAAGTGATGAAATTTCCACGCACTTGCAGAAAACGTAAATCATATAAGGGAGAATTAACAGAGTTTAACTTGTTTTCTGTGTTTCGGTTTGTTATGAAATATCAGTCTCGTGGAAATATCAGTCTCCAACTCTCAACTCTCCACACACTTATTCTCTCACAGAGCACTACTGAACACTATTGAAAAGCTAAAATAGTCGTGAATAAATTTTCTGCATATATAATAGCGAGCCACGTTATCACAGAATTTATTGTTTACTTGGTTCGGAGCTTCTGCTATATTTTTATGGATTCCTGAACGCTGATAGTGGGTAGGTCGTAGGTAGCCAGTGCTCGGTAGTTGGGAACGGTAGTCAAAGATGCATAACCCATTAAGGTTTATGAAGTGCATTTGTTGGTGCATTTGTAAGGGATGAAGCTGGATTATTTTACTTCACCTAAAAAAAATGTAGGTGCCAAGTGACTGTTGAAAATGGTGCATGCTTCTTAGGATTTTAAATGAGCCTTTGTGCTGAATTTCTGCACCATAGCAACCTTTTTTTTTCCCTCAGTCCCTAGCTACTTGTCTGGTCGAACTGTCCAGCTTCTCAATTTTAACAGAAGTTATTGCTGTGGACTGAGACTTTGGCCCTTTACACTGGTAGGTGAATTGCATGTCACATGTTTGGATCACAGCTGATTTGCTATGGGGTCAGTCAACTGCTGTTCAGCATGGTCAGTAGGAATGACAAATTGTAGTCCCATAGGGGTTTGTTTTTGACCTAACCACTTTGGTTTAGAATAGAATGTTCTCAAGTAATACAAGGATGATGTGTGCTTAACGGTCCTCTGAAAGCTTGTGGTTGGCTCTCACCTAATGACGTAGAGTAGACTTTTAAGTGTTTGTTGAATTTATTGCACACTTTTAAGTTGTTCACTGTGCTTTTGTTCTTGTATTAGTATTCTTAGTATTATTTTTTACTGTTTGTATTGTAGCTACACCATCAGCTACAAGCCACATAACTTTGTCCAAAATTTCTAGTGTTAAAATAATTAAACTACTAAGCATAGACCTTGGTTGGCAGGTCTGGTTTGTTCACATTGTTTATATTACGGTAGCCCTTTGCTCTGGAGCATTAATTTCACCATTTGTAGCTAGCACACCCCTCACTTTCTGCCCAGTGTCAAAGACCTTGATTGTTAAATTCTGTTCACAATTTTATGTGGAGTCAGCCATCCCACCTGGCTGCCTTTATTAGTGGCTATCAGGAAGTCATCTGATACGGGCAGCATGAAGGATCACTAGAACGAGATTGTGATCTGAAGTTGTAGAAAATGACATCTGTTAGATCAAAGCTCACATTGTTGCTAGTAATTCATGCCATCTATTATTAGTAGTGGTTACATGTTCTATGTTCTTACTTGATTGGGTTGCTTGTCGTGTGTGCTGCAGGGGGCTCAACTTCTTGGCGGTGTTTGGGCTGATCATCTGCACAGCATCTTTCGGCATCAACTTGGTCAGCAGGGAGACACTCTAAACTTCAGGTTTACATGTCAGCTGCAGGCTGGATTAATGGGACGAGTTACTTGTGGCCTGAGCAATGAAACTTTGTGTGACATGTGTCAGTTGGGTTTCCATAGTTTATGCTCGTTTCTTTCTTTCTGTGTGTGTTTATTAGCAAAGTAGTCAATGCGTGTGCGTCTCTCACTTTTGGCTGTGCCGGAATAAGAGGAGACAGATGGCTTGAAGCATGAATCTTACAGTTCTTGCTGCTTGTCACTCTGGTTTCGTTGTAGATGAGATGGTTGTTGATGGTTTGTGTTTGAGGCACGATCCGCCTTAAAATTTACCGATCTAAAACCGGCGTTTAACAGTTCTGAATTAATCCGGTTGGATTTATGTTTTTTTATGACCCGGTTGGGTTAATGTTTATCCACTGTATGCGCGGTATTGACTGGTAACTGTTCTGCACTAACTGCACAGCAACCCTAATCAGCTGGTAACAGTTCTTGGACTTCTTTTTATAGTAAGACTAGGGGAGCAACCATTCGAGAAAACGACATCAAGAGCCAATAACATTATAAATGTTGATAATCTTCTCTGTAAATTTGATCAAACGATTTAGGGGGTGTTTGGATCCCTGGCAAAAAAAATTTGTCCGTCACATCGGACGTTGCGGCCTAGTTTCGCATATTAAAAATATAGTAATTAAAAAACTAATTTGTCAGCCGGAGACTAATTCACGAGATGAATCTATTAAACTTAATTAGTTCATGATTTGACAATGTGGTGCTACAGTAAACATTCGCTAATGATGGATTACTTTACCTTAATAGATTCGTCTTAGTAATTAGCATATGGTCCTGTAATTAGTTTTATAATTAGTTTATTTTTAATAGATGAAACTAGTGCCGCAACGTTCGATGTGACGGGCAAATTTTTTTTGCCAGGGATCCAAACACCCCCTTAAAATAAAACTATTTTAGGTGGAGTCAGCCATGGATGTGTTCGCATCTATAAGTAGTCGTGGCCCGTGGGCATCACAAGATGGTCGTCTCTATAAATAGTAGACCTTCTTTGATACGCCCCGTTCTTTTGGCCTTCTTTAATATTCTGTCACAGAACACTATTGAAACAGCTGAATTCAGTCATACAAACGACCAGCCAAACAATATCAATTTACAGTCCTAAGGAGTTTAAATGATTATGTTAAGAGATGGCCTTTCAAAGAGCCTGCTCGTATGCCATTATTCTTGTACAACTGCAGTGGCTGCAACCTTTTGTTTTGTCCGGAGAAATGTGGCTTCTCTAAGGGTCTGTTTGATTCTCCGGTTATGCTCTCAGATTTTCTGGTAAAGTGATTCTGTGACTGAAAGTGATTTTCTTTCATTCTTTAGTAAAAACTCTTAAAATCAGGATAGAGAACAACTTCACAGAATCAGTTGAAGCTACTTTTTTAGCTCTCACCTCTTACTTCATTTGAGAGAATCAATTCACAGATTCAGCAAAGAATCACTTCTCGCTGAAAAATGCGTTTGACAGCCAGAGAATGATTCTCCATGAGAATACGCTCCGTGGAGCTCTGCCAAACAGCCCCTAAATGCATTCTTTAGAAACAACAACCATAACAGAATAGGCTCTAAAAGTGTTGCCTAACAAGTATTTTATTTGAAACTATTTAGAGTAAAAAAACATTTCAAGTTCCAAATTTTAAAATTTAAAACTTAATTTTTTCAAACAATCTTAGATGTTGATATAGTCTATAACAAAGTTTAAATTCTCATTGTGGTCTACAATTTTGTACTTAATAAGTTTTTATTTTACGTTGTGTAGAGTACCAAATATGTGTTTCAAGTTATAAGATTTTGAAATTAAAAATTTGGAATTTCCAAACAACCATTTTTTTGTAACGATTTCCACACAATATTTTTATTCATAAGTTGTTTTGTTTAAAGTTGTTTAGAGTCGCAAGTACTTATTTTAAGTTCTCAGATTTTGAGATCCATCTTTAATTTTTTTTGAAACAATCTTGGACAAAGACACGGCTTATACCAAACTTGTATTATTTGACAAGATATAAAACCTAATAGTAGAAACTTTTTCTTTAAGATTATTTAGCAGGGAAAATATTCAATATATGAAATGTTAATATAAAAGATGGCATCATCTATCAACTAAGTGTGTAATATAGTGGTAGGAAGATGTTGTGCAAGATTAGAGATCATGGCTTCAAATCTTAGGAAGTATTTTCTTTTGGTTTTCTAAAACTCATTAGCAAAGGGTGTTATGAGGTTTCAATAAAATCATTAGGCAGACGATTTACTTGGAAGGAAGGGAGTATCTTGTTTTGCCAATGCTATTATCTTTGACAAGGTTTATGTGGACGCTTCGAGAATGGCTTCTAATGAAGAAGAAGAAAAAACGGTGAAGGAAACTAGGAAAGCCACTTTGGGGCTAGAAGTCGAAGCCACCAAAACGTGGCTTTGGTTCTCAGTTTCCGGAAAACCTAAACCCTATACCAAGAGCCCAAGAGGACTTACGTCACTTTCATCACTTGAATAGTACTCCCTCCGTCCTCGAATAAATAGATTTCTAGAGTTGTGCTAAGTCAAACTTTTTAAACTTTGATCGAATTTTTAGAATAATACGTCAAGATTTATGATATCAAATTAGTATCATTAGATACATCATAGAATATATTTTCATAATATGTTCATTTTATATCATAAATATTTTTACTTTTTTCTATAAAGTTGGTCAAACTTTTAAAGTTTGACCGGCACAAATTCTAGGAATCGATTTATTCAGGGACGGAGGAAGTATATGCTAAAAGTTAAAGTCATTGAAGAAGTTGTTTTAGAGATAGTAATTAATTATCTCGGACCGTGGAAGGTCGAAGGTACCCTTATATATAGGCCTAAATTCAGAGCCCTGAGTATTGCTGTGCTCAAGACGAATTCCTAAAGACAACTTGAGGAGGAACCCACGAGAACATTGCAAACGATTTCCAAACAGACGACTTCGACTTCTCTATGCCCATGGTCTCTCTTCGAGCAGAACGAAATTTCGTAGGTCTCTAAACTAATTTCGTATCGCGCTCTGAATAGTCTAGGTAGAGTGGTCGATCGACAGACAGACATCACGCATGATGATGTACGAACCACCAAGTCTATTAATTCCTGCCGTTGACTGTTGACACTACTAAATTTAACCACTACCTTCTCAAAGTCAAATCTCTTGTTCAAGCGAAGAAAAAAGAAAAAAACGCTCTCTCCATTTGCAGTGGAAGACAGACAGACAGAGACAGAAAGACAGCAGGAGAAGAAGAAAAGCAGACGGAGGAGGAAGTAGCCATGGCGGCCCCGATCGAGCTGACCAACGAGTACGGGTACGTGGTGCTGGTGCTGGTGGCGTACGCCGTGCTCAACTTATGGATGAGCTTTCAGGTGGCCAACGCCCGCAGGAAGTACAAGGTGTTCTACCCCACCATGTACGCCGTCGAGTCGGAGAACAAGGACGCCAAGCTCTTCAACTGCGTGCAGGTTGGTTCTGGTTCGTGCGCCCAACACGTACTCGGCGCTGTCCAGGTTGTCCTGTGTGCTTGCTTTGCCTTGTGACTTGTGAGTTGTGACTTGTGATTTTGTGAGAGCAGAGAGGGCACCAGAACTCGCTGGAGGTGATGCCGCTCTTCTTCGCCATGCTCCTGCTGGGCGGCCTGCGGCACCCCGTCGCCGCCGCCGGGCTCGGGGCCCTCTACACGGTCGCGAGGTTCTTCTACTTCACGGGATACGCCACCGGAGTGCCGGCTAACCGGAAGAAGCTTGGGTGCGTCTTCTTAGCAAAAAGCTCGCAGTGAGATTGCATCGCTGTGGACTGTGGTTGTCCATGATAATAAAGCTATAATGACGTTGGTGCACACTGCAGGTTGCTGAGCATCCCGGCGGGGGTTGGGCTAATCATCTGCACGGCATCGTTCGGCATCAACCTGGTCGTCAGGGAGACGCTCTGAATTCTCAAGCTTCAAGATCTTTCTGGGCTGGAGAGTGTGGAGTAGTTCTAGGGGGCTTGAAGCATGTGGATTATACAGTTCCGGTTCCTAGTTTTCTTCTCTTATATAGAATAAAGTTCCTGCTTGCTTTCGCTGTGAAGGATTGTACTACGAATGTTCTTTTCTTCAGCATCAGTGTTAAAAAAAATTGTACTCCACCTATTCTAAATAGTAAGACCTCGTGTTTTCTAGATAGGGAGTAACATTTTTTGTGCATAGCTGATGCCGTAGAATCTGCGAAAATTTCAACTGCAGATCATCATATAACATCATCTTTTTTTGTGCAAAACAAGTTCAACATGACCATCATATGACCGGTCATACAGAAGCGACGGCAAAGAAATCCTCGTAAAAAGCCAGTTGTATCAATGTGGCTTCCCTAATAATCTGTATATAGTAACACTACAGATCGAACAAGCTTATGTCCCTCATCTGCACCACAGCAGAGGTAGCGACGCTGTCAAAATTCTTTCTAGGCTCTGTTCGCTTCTGAGAAAGATATAAACAATTATGGTAATGACCTGAATACTGAAACTGGTTGCTCAACAAGTGTGCAACCGTGAAATATGTTACAGAACGGAGTCATCAAAGCTCCCAAGTTCGGGTATTATTACTGGTTACGGGCAGCCGTGAACCTCCTCTGAGAAGGCGTTGCCCTTCTGCTCACAACATGCTTGCGCACACCTTCGTATGGCAAGACTTCGTCATCCTCGTCTTGCTTGGTGCTTATTTGCTTGGCGTCTTGCTTGGTGCTTCTTCGCTTGGCAGTAACGAGACTGTCCTCCAGATCGTCAAAGCCTCTGCTTTTGGCAGAGGTTCTTCTCTGGTTCGGTTTCAACCCCATGCTTGCCCCACGCTTGCGGAACCCTTCATAGGGAGAGGCATTGTCATCATCGTCACTCTTCTGATCAATACAGTCGAACTTTCTACTCTTGCCAGTCTGTCTCGTTTTTCTCAATCCCAGCTGATTATCCTGGGTATCATCCTCAGGGCGGTCCTGATTGCACTTCTTGCAGAAAATGTTGCGTCGGAAGTTAACAAAGTCACATCTGTAAAGGGAGGCAACGTCTGATTAGCATGCGAAAAGTTGAGACAGCGACAGAGAGGATTAAACTGCCACATACGAGGGGCACTCCCACTCTCCAGGATTGAGTTGCCTCTTCGGGCGAGGTTCTTCACATTTAAAACAAATCTTGTTGCGAGAGAAGTTCATAAAGTGACACCTAGGAGGCACACACAGGGCGATGCAAATCAAATGGTGCTGGAAAGAAATGGAAGAAAAAAGTATATTGTAAAGTGGAAGTTACTGTGTGCAGATCCAATCGCCCATTTTCATTTCAGCTTCTACCTTCTTTGGTCCATCTGCTTTGCATTCAAGACAGCCCTTATTGCGAGCAAAATTTAAGAAGTTACAGCTGCCAAAGATGAGGGAAGTTTAAGCACATAATGCTATCAACAGTTGTTCCAAAGAATACAGAATGAACAAATGAAAAGAGAAACAATGAAGTGAACATGACAATAGCCCACAAAATGGCACAACCATTTGTACTGAGTCTTTGGTTAACAGTTAAACTTATTTTTCCTTCAAACATGGATCATCACATCACAGGATCCTTGGAGTCATAATTTTGAAATGTGAACTAATGGTATGATAGCATTAAGAAAAAGTATGTAGAATGACCGTACAAAAAAGTATCATAAAGATTGATTTTGAAGATACTGTCATCATGTACAATAAGGATTTACGCATCAAGATATCACACACAGATTTTAAGTTGACTTCAAACAGTCATGGTTATGTACTTCACCTTCTAAAATTTTGCATCATCTATGGACATTAGGAGGCCGAAAATTCTCTCAATACTAGACATGGTTAGCACACATACTTCCAACATGGATGAAACTTCCAAAACTTGGTTCAAACCTCTACACATGTACTGTTACCTTACAAGAAATTAAGAAAATATAATTCGGTCAAAGTGCTGTTCAGTATAATATCTAAGAATGCTACGACAGAATGCTTCAGGATTGAAATTACATAAGATGACATGGAGACAGCTTATGCCATTAATGAAAAGGTCCAATGCATCAATATGTTAGTGTGCATTCCAGCTGTGCAAAATCCAACACAAAAGGCATGCTCTCCTTTTTAAAAAAACTAAAAGGAATGCATATAGGAACGAACAAAAAAGTTCGATGAGAATGCTAAAAAACTGGGTGTGCTGCAGACTTTTAGAATCAATCTTGATTGGATTGACCCCAACCCATATAACCATTTAAAAGGTCAACACTTGTGGAGTTATGGTCATGTGGATACCAGCAATCCAAAGCATTGCAAGTGATTCAAGTGAAAAAAACTCGACCTATGGGGGTAAGACAGCCCCCGGGCATTGCATTAAGAAGACCTCACACAGATCGAGAAAACCCCGAACCCCTACCCCACCCATGCACAACGCCACTGTAGCCCATGTGAGAATGACCATGACCGGGGCTGGGCCTCAGACCTGTGCTTTGGCTTGGGACAGACGCGGGCATTTTTTTAATCCGAGCCTGAAAATTTGCTCCCACGGGAGTTGAACTCAGGACCTGAGAGGAGGGCTACTCAGACCACCTAACCAACTCAGCTAGAAGCCCTTTCGTTGCAAATGATGAAGTAATGAGTAGGCATATAAACCAGTCAAACCACTTCCATGGAAGATGAAACTAATGCTTTTAATTGCATCTTGGAGGAATCCCGCTGAAAATTAGTAGTCAATGACCAATGTAAGAAATGGCTATAAAGATGACCTTATGAAGAATGTTGTGGTGAAGTAAAATGCCATGATCTTCTAATTGTTGCAAACACATAGTGTACAATAACAGCACAAAAGGGTATTTAAATCCATGCAGAAATAACTCATGCCCATGGTCGCTAGCTTTTACTTTCTATAGGTCGAGAGAAATCATAAACAACATTACAAAAGTAAACTCTCATTCCTTCCCTCCAATGAATGTGTCATAAGATTCAACTTGCATAACATAAAGAACTTACTTAGTGCACAACCAGTCACCCTTCTTCATTTCAACTGCAGTTGTTTCTCTCCCCTTCCCATCTGAGCCCTGAGCCTTCTTAGAAGCTTGAAATACAGGTTTCGGAATAGATTCATCGATTGTTGTGTCGCTAAGTTCAATAAGCCGTGAGAGAAGCTTTTTTGCAGATTCTTGCACGCTTTCTATAACTGAGTTTTCTCCTGAAAGGTTTTTATCCATTGCATAACTTAGCAGTATGCGAACAACATCAACAGTCTTAACTTCAGCCTCGTCCTTTGGAGTGACATAAGCTTTATCACAAGACGCCTTAAATTTGCAAATGCTGCATGCCTGGTATTAGGGCACAGCACAATGATATTGTTATTGTGTAGTTAAATTTAAAACTGAAGTGGGAAAGCTATTATATATTTAGAAATGACAGCTAAGCTTACATCTTCTTCTTTGACCTCTACAAACTGTCTCAATCTTTTTGCAGAATTAGCGGGCTTCCGATTTTTATTAGGACAGCCAGCCATGACAATAGCTTGAATATCCTGCTTGGGAAGCGAGCTGCAGCAATGAAGCACTCAAATAAAAATCCAGTTTAGCCAGGAGATATACAATGCTTGCTGCCAGGTCATGGGTGTGAAAAGCCAGTTCATGACATAAGCAGTAAAGACAACTATGACCCTAATGTTGATATTTTAAATAATGTTACAGTTTATATGTGCAACATTTATTTCCATGTCAATCAGAAGTTGGCAGTTATGAAGGGGGTAGGATGGGGGCATAATTCAAGACTAAAATACTCAGTGAGCGTTCTACCAAATATCCCCATATGTACGGCAGAAATTTAGTAGAAATTCTTCAGTCGACTAAGTAAAAAATGCAGTAAGAGTTGATATAATGGAAAGCATCAACTGGAAAATTATTGGCTATCACTCTTTGGATCCTGTTTCATGAGCAATTTGCAGCTGCACTCCACTAAATCAGTGGCATGATTATTTGAGCAGCATAAAACTGAATTCCGAGATCCGTGTATCCTAATTATGATATAAAGGAGACCGAGAAATTCGGTTCCTCCATAGAAGCAAAGAGCAAAAGAGTCGCAAGGTTCATTGCACCTGAGGAGATCGAAGCGGTCGCGCGCAAATTTGAGACAAGCATTCTTCACCCTGTTCTCGTCCCTAAAAGGATAAGTGTCTTGCGAAGCCACCGCGTTATCCGCCGCAGCCGCCACCGTGTTAACGGAAGCAGCCGCTGCTGCGTTCTCAGATGCAGCTGCAACCGCGGCATCCCCATCTCCGGCGGTTCCCTCGCCAGAACTCACGCCGGAGGAGCGCACGCCTTGCTCAAAGTACCCCTTCGCCCGCAGCTTATCGAGGAAGTCGCCCCACTCCGGCCACGGGTGGCCGGCGGATACAGCCGCCTCGGCAGGGTCCGAGGCGAGATCGACAGCCGCGGGGACCGCGGAGCAGAAGCGGAGGGAGTGGAGCGGCCCCGGGCGGCAGCGGGAGGCGGTGGGGAGTAGGGAGCTGGAAACGAGGCGGCAGGAGCGGAGGAAATAGGAGCTCAGAGTGAGCTTTAGGAGGCTGGAGGAGGAGGCAGCCATGGCGGACGAGTAGCGGCGGCCGCGAAGATCAGGCGAACATGTACGGGAATGGATGCAGAGGATTAGGGTTTATGGGGCTTTGAGACTCTGGCTTGCTTACTGATCGTTACTAACCCTCTGTGTCAATCAACGGAAAAACAGTGATATCTAAATACACAGTAAAATCTATATATCTAGAAAAAACTAAAATAGCTTAGAATTTGAAGCGAAGGGAGTAGTTTGGTATTTTTCTAACTCAACAAAGCAAGACCAGTCTTGACAGCTGGGTGAGCAGATTTGTCCCATGCAAATTCCCCTAGAGTCCAAATAGTTAATCTCATGTGACTTCTCGCTCAGCAAGGTGAAGCAAGACCCAACAAAAAAGAACTAATGGTCTGTTTGATTCGGTTGTAAGTGGTGAAAAGACAGTTGTGACCTAAGTGTTATGAAAAAGTTATATACTATTTGGTTAAAACAACTATAAAATCTACCCCATTCCATCTATTTGAAAAAAGGCTGAAAAACGAAAATCAAAAGCAGTGTCCAAAATGCTATACAAATTATACTAAAGATAGGTTCATGTTCTACCGATTTAATTAGTGTTTCGACTTTTTATCGATATAAGCACTTTTCAGCCAAAACCAAACATGGTCTAAAGTCTAAACAGTTGGAACCTAAGATTCTTTTTAAGAGATGTGCAAAAAAAAAAATCAAAATTAGACTCTGGCTGAATAAAGTCGGACTAGTGATTAATCCAACTAGTTGAATTATATGAACCAGTGAACTAACTAACGATTAGTTAGATCTTTGGTTAACCACTAGTTCACCGGAATGGAAAAAAAAACCGGCGTTCCAGTCACGCCTCGTTCACTTTCTAAAATTTCCCCAAAAATTTTGCACAGTACTTGACACATCAAATCTTTAGACGTACTCCCTCCGTATCGCTTTTAGATGACGTTTTGGACAAGATTTGAGTCAAACATTGGGAATATAAATCATGAATAACTTTTAATTTATTGAGTTTAGAGATATAAAAATCATATAAATAAATTTGTCTTAAAAAGTACTTTCATAAAAGTATACATATACTATTTTACAATAAATATTTTTTAAAAAACAAGTGGTCAAAGTTGTACTTTGGAGACCGTGTCGCTGTCCTAAACGTCATCTAAATGCGATACGGAGGGAGTATGTATGAAGTATTAAATATAGGTAAAAAAATAACTAATTGTACTTTTAGTCTATTAATATCGAGATAAATTTTTTGAACCTAGTTATGCTATATTTGACAAAGTTTGATAAATAACAACACAAGTGTAATAGGAACTTTTTAGCAAAATTTTTCGTGAACTGAAGAAGGCCTATACTGTACACGCGGCATCTACAGCTGTACTGTACGCGCGCATGATACACGTCGCTCGCAAAGACTTCCCACCGAGAAGCGAGAACCCAACGCGCAACGCTCCCCGCGCCGCACCAAACAACACCCCTGGCCCGCGCGTCAGCGAGCCACGCGCCCGCAAACCCACTCGAGGGCATCGCCCACCGGCCACGGCCAGAGCCCAGAGGCGACAGAACAACCCACGGATTCCGGGCGAGCCAACCAATCGCCCCCGTCGACCTAACCCAAATCGGCCGCCCTCCGCCCCGCCCCGCCCCCATATCCCGTATTCCCGTCCCGTCTCGCCCTAGCCGTCTCCACCATCCCACCACCTCCCCTCGTCCGTCCGTCCGGCCGCGCCGCGCCGCGCCGTGCTGCGCGACCCAATCCACCACGCCACTTCCCTCCCGTCCCGTCTCGTTCTCGTCGCACCTCGCCCCGCCCCGCCCCGCCCGCAGAGAGGGGCGCGCGCGCGCTCGCTCGCTGGATCCGTGCGCGCCAGCCAGCGCCATGGCCTCGGACCAACAGGCCCTCCCGGTCCCCGTCCCCGTCCCCGTCCCGCCCAACCCTAACCCGACCGCACCAGCCGACCCGACCCCGCCCTCGGCCTCCGCCGCGCGCAAGCTCCCCATCAAGCGCCGCTCCCCGCGGCCGTCGTCCTCGCCCCCATCCTCCTCCTCCCCGGCCTCCTCCGACCCGCTGCGCGCGCCCGCGCCCGCCGCCGCCGGCGGCGGCGGCGGATCCGACCAGCAGCAGCCGCCCTTCAAGTTCCAGCGCATCTGGTCCGAGTCCGACGAGCTCCGCTTCCTTCAGGGCCTCCTCGGCTGCGGCGCGCAGGGCCTCGTCTTCCCGCGCGACCTCAACGTCTTCTACGACCGCTTCTCCGAGTCCATGCCCCAGCCCTACACCCGCGCCCAACTCTCCGAGAAGCTCCGCCGCCTCAAGAACAAGTTCCGCAGCATGTCCACGCGCGTCGCGGGGGGCCTTGACCCGGCTCGCCTCGCGCCGCACGACCGCGACGTGCTCCACCTCTGCTCCAGGCTGTGGGACCCCGCCAACGCCGCCACGTCGCCCTTCGCGGCCGGCGCCGGATCGTCCGGGAACAAGCGCCGCCGCGCCAACCCGCGGGGCACGCCGCTCGCTCCCCCAGATGCGTCTGGGGATAGCAACTCCCATGACTACAATGGGATTAGCTCCTCTGCTCCCGGCCTGTTTCCGGATGGTTCCAATGGCGAGGATATGGAAAGCGGGCACCTCGGCGATCATGAAGGTGCTGCTCTTGTAGCAGACAACAGATTTGGTGTTATTGTGCAGGAGCAGCCTGAGGCCGTGGTTACTCTCCCTAATGGGAACAATGGAATTGGCAATGAGATGAAGATGGAGTGTAAAATGGTGGTGCCGTGCAGCAACGAGCATCGAATGGCAAATGCTGTTCTAGATGTGTTTGATGAATGCCTGAGGGAGGCAAAGAGTAACGGGATTATCAATGGCGGTGGCAATGTGAATGGGAGTGCTGAGGAAAGCGAGCTCTCCAAGCGGTGGAGAGCACAGAGGATGGATGAGCTTGATGTCTTAAGCCGGAGGCTTAGGTTGCTTGTTGAGTATGCTGCAGCGGCTGGGCAGTGAAGCCGGTGATGTGCCTCCCACCCTTTGCCCCATTTGTATAGAAGCTAGGTTATTGTGCTATGCTTTGTAATGTCTTTCTCTGCTGGACCCTTGCCTTTAGAAAGGCTGCTATATTTGCCTATGTACCCTCGAGTTTAATAATTTGAGCAGCATAATAATCTATGGTTTTAGCACTGTTATTCGCATGGCTTCCTGCTGTTGATATAGATGATAGCTCTGTTTATGTAGCTTCAGGCTTTCACATCCCATCTTTTTCCAATTAGAAGTTGTTGTACTTGTAACTTGTAAGCAGTGAGAGAATAATATTATGTTTCCTAGTTAACCTCTTGTAGTCTCTTAATGCTTCTCTTATAGCTTCACTACAATGTCTACATTCAGCCTGCTACACTGAGCATGGATTATTTGCAAGCGCTTGCTCTCTTGTCTGCAGCGCATCTACCCTACCATGCCCACCTGCAGCGCCCGCCTCCTCCCATGGCTTCCCCTCCCTCTGCCTGCCCGCAGCCGCCTTCCCTCTGGGCTCAACGGAGTTCTGCCAGAGGATGATGGAGCTGCTTGGGTTGGCAGATTAGGAGTGGTGGGATAGCGCCCTTCCCTTCTCTCCTGGCGCCGGCATGTGGGAGCAAGCTCCAAGGAGGTGAAAGTCTCCTCTGCGCGATGCTGCCAGGGCTGGTCTCCTTTGTGCTTGTGCTGGCAATACAAGGTTTTGGGTGTGTGGGCTCTAGTGTCACCATGACGTTGGCCCTAGGAATCCATGGAGGAGCAGGTGCGGCATCACCTAGCGTGGGCAGTGATGCCGGAGAGGCAAGCTCATCGCCACCTCCATCTCCATCCATTTCGCTGGTATGGCGGCATCTCTAATCCGCTGTCCTGCATTATTAGATTGTTCCTGGACGTTTTATGGTATCGGATTCCTAGGGCCAACGTCATGGTGTGCGATGTATCGGATACGTATCGGATACGCGATACGCGTGTTCCTGGACGTATCCGTGTAATGGTTATCAGAATTAAATTTAGACCTGCATTATTATTATTATTATTTTATTTTTTAAATATTAAACGTATCTGCGTATCGGGTTTTTGGAGAAATTGCCGTATCCGCGTATCCGTATCCTTCCGATACCGATACACGTATCCGTGCAACTTGGGCTGCAGGCTGCTGTCGTCGCCACTGATCATTTTGTTTTCATCCAGTTAGTTTCGTTCTCTGTTTTGTTGATAGTCATTTATGCTGTGATAACAAGAGACAGGCCGCATGGTGGCTTGGTAGCTATCGGAATGAGATGTTGTAGTGTGAGACATCCCTGACATTAACACTGGGAGCAGAGGAGCAACCATGGACATCGCTGCCACCTGAGGTGAGAGAAAATGTTCAGTTTGGTAGTGTTCACTTCAATTAGATCCAACGTTTTAATCTGTGTTTTGGAATGGATGTGATTATTGCAGCTTGTGGATTTGTACAAGAGAAGGTATGCCAGCTGCACTGTTGGTAATAGACTTTAAGAGCCTATCTAAAGACGAAATTTTGACAGTTTTCGTAAAGGAGCAAGTACAGAATAGCAGAATTTTGTCCGTCAAGCTGAGGAAACATATCAAGAAAATTGAGAAGAATTGCAATTTTTCCCCGACTACAATGTGATTTTCTCCTCTGCTCCCGGCCTGTTTTTAGATGGTTCCAGTGTCGAATATGTTCTATCTTGAGCAGGAAAGCAGGCACGAAGGTACAGCTCTTATAGCAGACATCAGATTTGGTGTTGCAGGAGCAGCCTGAGGCCGTGGTTGCTCTCCCCAATTGGAACAATGGAATTGACAATGACCAATGAGATGAACGTGGACTGCAAAATGGTGGTGCCATGCAGCAATGGCACCGGATGGCAAATGTTGTGCTGGATGTGTTTGAGTGCCTGAGGGAGGCAAAGGTTAACAGGATTATCAATGGCGACGATGTTGATGGAGGTGCTGAGGAAAGCGAGCTTGCCAAGCGGTAGAGAGTGCAAATGATGGATGATCTTGGGACGTCTGAAGCTGGAGGCTGAGGGGCTCGTCCAGGAATAGGACGGATGATCTTGACGTCTTAAAGCTGGAGGCTGAGGTTGCTGTAGGGGCAGGGCAATGAAGCAGAGTTTTTGGTGATGTGCTGCCACCCTTGCCCATATGTTATTATGTATAGAAGTTAGAGGTTAGGTTTGCTGTGTACTATGGTGTGTGTGTGTAAACTTAGTCTTTTCCATCGAAGAATCTGCTAGCGGCTTCCGTTCACCCATCTCGCTGGTCTGTTTTTTTCTTATGAAACAGGAGGGGTCAGACCCCTACTGGAAATATATTAACATTAAAAAAAGGAGTACAAAAACACCAAGATACAAGGAAGGAAAGAAAGAAAGATTGCAAGAATTACACAAAATTCTCTAGCCATCGAACAATAAGAGAATGATAACGTGCTTTTGCTCGTAGAATAACTAGAGCAAATTCTTTCTTGAAAACAGCTTTGCACCTTTGAACTGAATGAGCTAAGCTGCTGAAGATAATATCATTTCGCATCATTCAAATGGCCCAGCACATAGTGACCATGATTTCCATATAAAAGATATTCGTAGATTATCATTGATGCTTTCAAAATAGTTGAAATGTCATTGGCGCTTGGCACAAAAACATTTAAAGAGAACCAACAGGCCATGGCAAAGGGACAATGGAAAAGCAAGTGAAGCAAATCTTCTTCAACTTCAAGAGAGCAGAAAACAATTGAAATCTTCTAGATGCATGCCTTTACGTTTTAATAAAGCTCTTGTGCTTACCTTCAGGACCAGCCAGAAAAAGATTTTTCTTTTGTTTTGATAGGCTGAAGTCCACAACCACCTATAAGGGTACCTCTAACAATTGGCTTTTAAGCTAGCTCTAAGCATTTTTCTTATATTTTAATAGAGGAGAGAGAAAAGCTAGCTCTTAATTAAGAGCTCACGCATCTCAAGGTCATGTGAGATTGTTACGTGAGGTCATCCATGTTAAAAGTTATGTACTAAGAGTTAGTACTGTTGGAGAAGTTAGCTTGGAGCTAGTAGCTGACTCTAACCATTGCGGGTGCCCTAAGAACAGTGAATCTGTCGATGACCAATTGAGTGCCTATAGGCCTGTCTGGAAGAATAGGTGGTAGAACCCCAAATATATCTCCACACACCATTGGCCTGATTAAGACGGAGATTAAGAAGAGTCAAAAGCTCCTGGAACTGAACATAGGCCTCCTGGGATAGGGGCAAATGAAAGAGGGACTGAAAATGTTCAGTTGAAACTGCCATATTTAGAGAAACTTGCTGGGACTTGACAGAAGAAAAAAGTTCAGGGTAAGATTGATTGCAAATCCTTCCACCCCAAAGATCAAACCGCAGTAAGCAGGTAGAGCCATCCTGTAGATCAACTCTTGCTAAACCTTTGTAAAAATCAAGAAGCCTGAGAATGTCTTTCCACCAGAAAGAACCTCTGAGGCGTCCACCAGCAATTTCATGGAGTAGTAAAGATCTCATACTAGCTGCACCTATGAAATTTGCAACTTATTAAAGAACTTGTGCAGATGCTTCATCAGAAGGCTTTCATTTTGAACTTTCTCGCTGGTCTGTTTCGGTGGCTCACATATGATGAACAGTAATAAAACAAAAAAAAAACTGAGTGGCTTGGTTAAGCTGATGCGGGCTTGACATGATTGTTTGTTGGAACCCATACCTTCTTTTTTTAATATTAGATGTCCTTTATGTTTGGCCCAACACGTGCACTACCGTCGTAATCATGTATCACGACATCTTCCTCCGAATCCGCCCGTTAAAAAAACCAAAAGAATATGCAAGTTAACGCAAGATTCTTCTGTGATCATGCTTTGATCATTCTGTTTAAAGCCGTGGTACGTGCGACCAAAGGAAAGACGAGCTTTAGAAAGTTTATTAACATTGCAATGCTGCAGCTTATAAGCTACTCCGTACGTATTATTATATAAACACTCGTCGGGGCCACCTAGATGTATAGCCGAAAGCAAAAGCTGATCTCATTCAGACATTCAGGCTCTCACACTCGCGTCTATTTCGTGCAAGTCTGGCTCTGTCTCGCTGACCAATTATTTGTGTACTAATATTTCCCATTTAGGCTCTTTGAAAGAAAAAGATCCGTTTTTTTTAGTTTTTTATCATGTGGAAATGAACTAAATTCTATGAAAATTTATATAAATTATGCAAAAGTTTTTGTGTTCAGAAAAGGCCCGTACGGTAAGTTTTTCTTGTGTATAGTAAGAGTGCAAATTGGTGACTCTTAGGGGTATCTTCGATCCTGTAGTATAAATATTTAAACTAAAGAGGATCAGAGGTATCCCTAAAGGTTACCCGTTTGCACCTTTGGTGTATAGTACTTTTTGCTAACCAAATTACGCTGAATAAGTACTTGCTAAGCAAGGTAGAGCAAAAAGAAAAACAGATGAAAAAAAGAGACAAAAGCATCCGATGAACATAGGATGCGTGCACCTAGCACAAAAATCCACGCCCCCACAACGTTTTCCTGCTGTTTTTTTTTTTTTTTGGTTTGTGCCAACACCCAACACCACACCAGATCATCTGATTCCAGCTGCCAGCGTACTTTTTCGTTGCCCTTTCGGCCGCGTACGCCGCCCTGACCAGTGCATTCAAATGTTGACAGGGCTCCCTGGCATGGCTCCTCGAGCTGTCTGCGTTGCATTATTGGAAGAAAAATGCTCGCGATCCTTTCAGCCAGAACTGCCCAACTCGAATTGGAGGTCTCTGACTGTCATTATCGTCATGTATGAAAATGTGATGCTTGAGCTTCGGTTGATTTTGTTTTTCATCATAAAAAATAATATCCCAGATGATCCGTAGCTATACTAGACGCCGAGCCTGACAGCGACCGAGCAAACGAACTTTTACACACAGCACACGTCGGTGCACGGCACGGCCGTCTTGAGATGAACAAGGGTATTAAAGTGATTTCTATATTCGAACATATCCTTTGAAAGTTAATGAGATGGCCGGATCACAATTAAACTGTCGTTGTGCTTTCAAGTTTCAACATCGCAATTATCCTTGAGAGCCTCCCTACCTGTAAAAGTTTGCCGCAATAGAAAATTAGAACAACAAACTAGATAGAAGAAGAAAAGGATAGAAAATCTATGATCCAGCGGCAACGGTTTGCTTTGTGATTATAATTTCCAAGCTGATTGTGCAGCACAGGCGTTGCTGTTTCTTAATGCTAAGGACCCGTTTGGGGATCCCTAGAATTAAATTGGTTTCACAGAATCACATTCCAAGAAATGAAATGAAATGTTAATTGAGATTAGCCGGGCGTTGCTGTTCCTTAATGCTACTGTAAGCGTGCAATTGCTCCGGGCATATTCTATCCTTGGGGGAGTCGGAGCACTGTCCTGTCCTGTCCTGTCCATCTGCACACGCAACTTTGCGAGTTGCCGCACATCGTATTTGCTCTTCCTCCTTGGGCGCACGCGAGGGAATCTTTCGGCGGTCCAGCAAACGGGTATTGGTGTTAACGTTAGTTTTGCAGAAAAAATAAAGATTTTCCTATGTTCTTCATGTAACTAGGCACTCGTGCTTACACGACCAACAAACACACAAACCTGTCCCCATCTGAAAATCTAAAGCACTCTACTCAGACAGACTTTTTGAGTTTTGTTGACTTTCCTTACCTGCTACTGCTACTGCTAGAGTAGCACTGTTGTCTGTGTCCTATTGGTGACAGTTTTCGTTATACTCCATCAGCACTAAGATCTCACGGTTTTACTTATTTAGCTTTAACCTGTAAACATGCTCTGTATTGAAACGAGACGTATATCTCATTACACAGTTTACTTAAATAATTTGTGTCTCAGAAATTTAAAATAATTTGTGTCTCAGAAATTTATATAATATTGTAATATATATTAGAATCAGACTTGGTATAGTTGTTCTAACTCCTATGAAACCATACAAGTTCTGAGTCTAGATCATATACAGAATATGGAGAGCCGTGGCACTTTGGCAAGTAAGAAAATACAAAAGAGAATTTTTTGTTCCTTAATACTAGGTATAGATATAGATATGGATCGGAACAAGTGATAAAATTATTCTCATATGGGATAATCTCATACGGGAAATTGACATGAGGTTGACTCAAATTAAATAGATGGTTGTTATGCGCGCCTATTATAAGTTTAAACAAAGGTGGAAGGCGATCCATATGCACAGGTGCGATAACTTGGAGAAAGACAATGAGAGACGATCGAAGAAAGAGAAAGAGTGAAGACACAAATTGAGGGATGGAGGAGTAGTGAGTGACAAACGATCGGGGAAAGAGAATGAGAGATGAAAGAAAGATAATTTTACTATTTAATATTATAGATATAGTTTAGACATAGATATAGATATAAATAGAGAAGTATGTCTAGATTTTTCTCTTTAATATTAGTTATAGCTTATAAATAGATTAGATATAGAAATGAAAAGAAGTGTATCTAGTAATCATCATCTTTGTCGTGATTAATGTCAACAAAAGTTTTGAAGGTCCAAACTTAGGATGTGAATGAGAGACGATAACTTGAGGGATGGAAGAGGAGTTAATGTTAGGTATACAGACTAGATAATAATAATAATAATAATAATAATAATAATAATAATAATAATAATAATAATAATAATAATAATAATAAGAAGAAGAAGAAGAAGAAGAAGAAGAAGAAGAAGAAGAAGAAAAGAAAAGAAAGAAAGAAAAATTTGCTCTTTAATATTAGATATAAATATATATTAGAATTAGATAGATATTTAGAAGGAAACATATCTTGTTGTGGAATGGTGTCAACAAAAGTTTTGTAGCTTCAAACACAAGATGAGAGTAGGGGACGATAGAAATAGGGATAAAAGTGAAGCGAGTGACAAACGGACAGAAGAGAATGAGAAACAGAAGAAAGAAAATCATGCTATTTAATGTTAGATATAGATTTGATTAAATATGGATATAGAAAAATAAGTGTGTTTAGTAATCATCATCTTGTTTAACGTGCTCCGGAGACAATGATATTAGTGAATTGGTGTCAACAGAAGTTTTGTAGCTCAACTTAGGATGAGAGTGAGGGACGAAGGACCACTAATTGCAGAGAATAAGAAACGAAAGAAAGAATTGTTATTTAATGCTGGTATATAGATTTTAAAAAGATACTCTTTAATATTATGAAGGTTGTCCATGTGATAGTTTATGCAGCTGATAAACCGACTGATACTGTGTTTTGTTGCGAGAGAAAAATATTATATCATAATTAATAATCTGGGCTGAAAACTTTGAACGAATAAGGTCATAGATTTAAATCAAATTAGATAGAGATAGATAAAGAAGTATGAGCATTTCCAATAGTTTGGAAAAATGACTTGCTATCCTTGTTTTATTGGAAAAAAGAAGATAAAATGTTCTCCAACAGATTGATATATGACTTGCTAAATTTTTCTAAGTTGGAATCGGAGGCAACCTACTTGTTATATTTATCAAGTCAGTTTCACTTGCTATCCAACGTTTCTTTCCTTTTTACCGTCGTCGTCACTTCTCCCGCGCCAACTTTTCTATGTTTAGTAAGCCCAATTTACCAAACTATTGAGATACATGAAAAATTCACTTGCCAAAAGTTTTAACAAATTGCTAAATGACAACTTTTTCCTAAATTAATTTTTCCAAACAATTAGAGATTTTCGTACAGTAGTAATAATCGTGCATCATATATCCTCTCCGATTGGTCGACATCGGCTCACGACACACAGTTGCTGAACAGCTGCTCATGTAGCTCAACGCCTTCCGTCCGTTTGAGAACACACCGCGCAGTCTGCGACAGCAAACAAAGCTGGCCAACTTGGCTGGGTCAAAGGCGCCACCAGGTTTTGGATCAAACAGTGCCGCCACGTTCGTAGCTCCGGTTCCCGTTCCAGATCGTGTGGCGGCGGCGGCGGCGGCGGCACGGGAGAGCAGAGGAGGACCCAAACCATAAACCAACTAACCAACGGTCCCCGTCCCGTATGAATGTCTCTGATCCAGTCGTCTTCTTCCCCTAAACAAAAAGCGCAGGACTGCAACAGGTCCACTTTGCCGTGCCGATTTTCTCTCCGCTGCCGCGGTTGCGTCGCGGATTCGGGGGAAGAAAAATAAACGAAAACGAGCCCCGTTCGTCCGTCCAACTGTCCATCCAAGCCGCAACGCGACGGTGGTCGACCGACCAGCCCTCACCGGCTCGCCGTCCAGGTGACGCAACGCCTGTCCCCGGAAAACGACCGGCGCGAAGAAACCCACCACTGCTGCAGAAACGGAAAGAACCAGGACCGGTCCTGCTAGGCTGCTACTACTCGCTACTGGACACTGCGTAGCGCGTAGTACTACTGTGCAGCCTGTGCTACCGACGCCGTAGACACCGTCGCTTTCGTGTTCACCTTCAAAGATGCTCATCGGCCAGTGACGCACTGACGCGACTCATCTACGGACATCTATGCTGCCGCCGCGTATTCTCGGAACTCATTCACTAGCCTTTCCAACGGGAAGGAAGAAAAGGCACCGTAATTACGTGCTCTCATTAACAAATCATGCCGTTGTTCCTACGCCGGTGGAGGCCTGCAGCAGTCTGCTCTACTGCCCAGTCTAGGGCTCGGCTTGCTTTTACTGACGCTTTCTTCAGTCAGTCACCGGCGGGCTAATTACCGCCGCGGCGCCGCCGAGTGGCCCCCCAACGTTCACCTCTGGTTTAGGGCGACTTAATCGCGGCCATTAGGCCCCACTAATGCGAATTACTGGCTCAAAGCGCCCAGCTTTTTTTCCTTTTCGCGATATTTCTCGGCTTCCAGGTCGCGCATCCTCTCTCGTTCCCTTTCTATTAGGCCATCCGCTTCCGACCAAACGGCCTCTTTCCCCTTCTCCCCTCTCCCTCTTCTCTTCTCCTGCCTCCTCTTATCAATAGCGCTCGCAATCCTGTCACTATCACTAGTCCCGCCCCACCTCCTCTCCCTGTAAAGATTCCGTTCGTTCCTCTTCCGGATTTCTGATCTCGTTCTCGGTCCCCGATTCCACTTGTGAAAAATCTCGTCTTTGCTGCAATCTGTAGCAGACTAGCAGTAGCAGGGAGGAGGAGTTTGTGCAGAGTTTCCTTTGCTTTCCTTTTTTTTTGGGGGTTCTTTTTTGATCCGTCAGTGGTTGCTTGCCACTAACGAATCACGTTCGGGTTGCGTTCTCCGCTCCGCTCCGCTCCAATCTAATTCGGGCCGCCGGGGAAGGATTCGGGACGGAAGGCACTAGTTTTTGTGCTTCCTTGGATTCCACGGCAAAGCCCGGCTGCGACGTCGGCGTCGTCTCCATCGCATTCCGGCGGGTTCCAAGGTAACCTTGCCGTGGGGATGATGGTGTCGCAGGCTCCCATGGCGGGGGCGGGGGCGGGCGCCGGCGCCGGCGCCACCCTCACCGCGGCGCTGTGCAAGAGGAGCAACCGCGTGGCGCGGGTGCTCGCGTACGCGCTGCTCGAGTGGATCCTCATCGCGCTGCTCCTCGCCAACGGCGTCTTCTCCTACCTCATATCCCGGTTCGCCGCCTTCTTCGGCCTCGCGCCGCCGTGCGCGCTCTGCTCCCGCCTCGGCGTCGACAGCCTCTTCGAGGCCCGCCGCCCGCACCACCGGGGCGGGGGCGCCGAGCCCCTGCGCCGCCTGCTGTGCGACGTGCACGCCGCCGAGCTGTCGCGCCTCGGCTACTGCAGCGCGCACCGCCGGCTCGCGGACGCCGGGGACATGTGCGAGGACTGCGCCGCGGCGGCGGCGCCCGGGAAGGCGCTGCTGTCGTGGATGGGCCGCAGCGAGCTCGGCGAGCGGGACCTCGCATGCGCCTGCTGCGGCGTCGCGCTCGAGAGCGGCTTCTACTCGCCGCCGTTCTTGCTCACCGCGTCGGCGCCGCGTGGCTCGGGTTGTGCCCACAAGGAAGAGAAAGAGGCAGCGAAGCCAAATGGAGACGTGGTCTTTGTCTCCGAGGAAGGCCCTGTGATCGAGCTCTTCGACGAGAAGCCATCTGTGGAGGATGACTCAATCGGCGTCTTGGCTTATGGTGCCGAAATTGTTGCCAATGTTGAACGGCTGGTGCCTCTGGAATCAATTGACTCGTTGGTGGTCGCCATGGTGCCATCTCAATCCGGTGGCAAAGGGAAGGAAGCAGTTGATCATGGTGATGTAAGGCAGAACAACGTGGACATGGAGAACACAGTTAGTACCAACGAGGAGAAAGTTGTCATGACATCTGATGATGGCAAGGTTGATGATGTGGTTGATCGGTTGATTGATGAACAGATTGCTGCCGTAGTCTTTGTTCCAGCTTGTATAGAAGCTACACTTGATGATGGGATAAATGCAGCCAAAACCGTGGAGGCCTTTGCTGATCATCAGTGTAAGTCATTCCTCCTTTGATAAATTACCTTTTCTGCCATTCTAGTTTAGCCATGCCCATGCTGACTATAACTCTGAATATCACTTTTATTGCGTTTGTGTTTTTTTAATGCATTTCTGTTTATTCTGCTTACCTTAAGTGCTGAATCAGAAATTTAGTTATTTCTATCTAGCAAACAGAGTCCTGGTTCTGCTCGGTTTTTTCACTGAGCTGTGCTATTGTAGTTGTGTACCCCTTCATTCTCTAGATTTTGGATAGCAATGGGTATATCTGGTGAACCTATAGTTGAACAATTGAACTGGAAGGAAAAAAAAAAAGGAAAAGTAACCTAAGGAAAAAAAATGACAGGATGAAATGGACCTCTCAACAGAATAGAGGGCAAACCATATAATTTACTGTCCTTGATGTTGTTCCGTGATGTTTTTCTCTGTTTCAAGCTTTTTTTGCAAGATGTTTCAAGCTAGTTAGTCATACACCTTATTTCCAAAATATTAAATGCAGCTCCTGAGGATGACAGTGGATTGAAAGATAAGGATCAGAAAATATCATTTGAAGATGAGATATCTGAGGATGAGCAAGCTGAACAGGCTACTCTACAACAGAATTTGTATACCACGGAAACAGATCCTAGTGACCATGAATTTATTGAGAGGTTAGACAGAAGTATTGAGTTGGAGCATTTTGAACTGGCTGAGTCAAAGCATGAAATGAACTCTGAGCCAGTGGAAGTTTCTGAGCATGTCGCTGTAACTCAGACTGGGGAGAAGCAGGTTCAACAAGCTGAGGTAAATCAGGAGTTGGATTCAATACCAGTACATACCATGGAGGAAGTTGATGAAGAACTTGAAGGAGAGAGAACTGCACAAGCTGGGTTGGAACAAGAGTGTGACTCTATGCCAATTGATTCTGGGGAACATGGTTGCCTGACTTCATATGCTCATACTGATGGTGAGCAAGCTGAGGTGAATCAGAAAGTCACTTCTGTAACAGCAGATGTTCAGAGAACTGCACAGGCTGGGTTGGAACAAGAGTGTGACTCTATGCCAATTGATTCTGGGGAGCATGGTTGCCTGACTTCATATGCTCATACTGATGATGAGCAAGCTGAGGTGAATCAGAAAGTTACTTGTGTAACAGCAGATGTTCAGAGAACTGCACAGGCTGGGTTGGAACAAGAGTGTGACTCTATGCCAATTGATTATGGGGAACATGGTTGCCTGACTTCATATGCTCATACTGATGATGAGCAAGCTGAGGTGAATCAGAAAGTCACTTCTGTAACAGCAGATGTTCTGCAGTATGCAGCAGACACTTTTAATGTTAACACAAACACATGGAAAGGTAAGTTTGCTGAAATCACAAGAACACTTTGTTTATTTCCAAGATTAGTGCATTCTGATTGTTATTCTATTATGATTGTGTAAATGTTGAAACTGATTATTAAATATTAAACAGAAGATATTGAAGAGGATCCAACTGAAGCTGCTCTAATGACCATCCATCAAATTTCTTACGAAGCTTTGTCAAGCTTAGACAAGTTCTCTCCAGATCATAGTGTTTCCGAAGAAGACAGAGAGCCTGATACACCAACTCATATTGAAGGTATATGTGATTCACAGGAACCGCTGGATTCTAAAGCAGCTGTTTCTGATGCTAAATCTGTAGATTCAAGTGTCGCTACAATGTCTACTGATCTGGAAAGCACTGAATTGGTGAGTGTCGATCAACTAAAATCTGCTTTGGCTTCCACACGCAAGTCATTGAACACCCTATATTCTGAACTTGAAAATGAGAGGAACGCCGCTGCTATAGCTGCTGATGAAACCATGGCAATGATAAACCGCTTGCAAGAACAAAAAGCTGCAATGCAGATGGAGGCGATCCAGTACCAGCGGCTTATGGAGGAACAGTCAGAGTATGACCAGGAAGCACTGCAGAGGCTGAATGAACTAGTTGTTAAGAGAGAGAAGGAGAAGCAAGATCTAGAGAGAGAGCTTGAGCTGTATCGCCACAAGGTTCATCTCTATGAGGTAAAGGTGAGGAAAATGTCCAGGCACAAGGCTGATGACCAGAATGGATCGTCGTCAACTTCATCGAGTGCTGAGGACAGTGATGACCTTTCGCAAAGTTTCTATGAAGGTGATGAATCTTCCCATGGTCTTAATGGAAGCAATGGGAGTATTCCTACGGATGTTGTGCTACAAGAAACTGCCAGGCATCTTGTTACCCTTGATGGCCCACTAGCTGATTTTGAGGAAGAGAGACATTCCATACTGGAACAGCTTAAAGTGCTAGAGGATAAACTTTTTGATCTAGATGATGAAGAATCAGATAACATGAAACATTTCTCAGAAGAAAACCATTTAAGTGGTGCCTCAAATGGTTTCTCTGATGATGATAGCTGCTTTAAACTCCATGACAAAAGAAAAAGTGTAACCTATAGAGGAAAGAAGCTCCTTCCATTGTTTGATGATGCTACTGTGGAAGCTGGAAACATCCCCCAAGGTGATGAGGCACATCATTCGACAGAGGTCACACTGGACCTTGCTAGAGAGCAACATAAGCTTGCAATTGCGAATGAAATCGATCAAGTACATGAGAGGCTGCATGCTCTTGAGGCAGATAGAGAATATATTAAACATTGTGTGAGGACATTGAAAAAGGGTGGCAAAGGGTTTGATCTTCTTCAGGAGATATTACAGCATCTTCGGGACCTAAGAAGGATTGAGCAGCGTGCAAGGAACTCCGGGGAGCTTTCACCTCATTATCTACATCTTTACACGGACTGAAGGTAACATGCTACAACTAGTACCTATTGATAGTTTGCTGAATATTCTTTCCGATGTGGATGGTGACAGAATGATTGTTCTCTCTATCTTCTAAGAAAATTAGTTCATTGGATTCCATTACACACACAATGAATAAACTAATTTCTACTTTCCTAAAAAGTCATGCATCTCCACATGTCCTTTGCACAGTACTAAAGTCTGTGCCTAAAATACCACATTCTATTCTAATTGATTTGAGAGAACCTAATTCTTTGCTTGTTGGTTCCAGATCAGCTCCAAAGCCGAGCCTATGTCCAGCGAATATTGTTCGAAGATGGAAATCATACAACAATGATAAGGAAAAAAAAGGATTGCCGACTAACTAGTATTGTCATTGGAGAAGTTTTGTTGGTTCCCGGAGAGGAAGGAGCTCCTCCTGAAACACATCACAGTTGGTTCGGCGATGTCATTGGGAGGGCAGATCATGGAGCAATTCTGCCTTCCAAGGTCCAGGATTTTTGTGGACCACTTCCCCCGTTCTCTTTTTGTGTTGGTTTAGTTTTCCCGGGGGGTTCCAAACTTTTGCCCAAGGGCAAGAGGGTTGGTTGGTGAGCCGCCCAGGCCCCGTGGGGTATGTTTGTGGGTTGTGGCGGCAATCATGGTCTTGTGCAAGCTTTAGAATTCATTAACCTGAAAACAATGCCGATGCCAGCTTTGCTGCCAGATAGAGTGAGTGAGTATAAAAAGAGGGTAGTCCGAGTGGGCTTCATTAGTTTTTTGTTTTTCTTTTCTAAATTCTTTTCCTGTAAATCTTCTAGCTGTATGTAATGTGCTTTCGGCTTATGGAATGACGAGGTGTTGGGTGTGTGCATAGCATGATGCATGACTGCTGTTTGATGGAGAGCATCGCCGTGCCGGTCTTTCCCTTTCGTTCGTTTTTCGCCATTTTTTTATTGTTGGACATACAATCTTTTGATGCAAAGCTGCTTAGCTTAGTAGTTATTAAACTCTGAAAGCAACCGGCGTCATGCACCGATGTATGATTGGTTTAGCTGTCATGAATCATGAGATGACCCAGTTGGTCGCCAGTGCATGGATGCAGGTCACCAAACAGTCTGTTGGGTGGGGTGGACCTGCCCCTACCATGTTCTAGTGCTGCCCATCACCGATGCAATGCAATGCATGAGCTCGTTGGTCCTGTGCAATATCTTCTCTGTTCCGGCACTGGTACTAATCCTACTAGGTTGGAAGCTGTCAGCAACAGCTTCTCGATCTTGCTTTGTTGACAGCTCCTCTTTTAATTGAAGCTCCGATCGCCCTACTAGACCTAGCTCTGTTGACAAGCTCGGCTCGGCTAGGCTAGTTCCGACAGCGCGGACTATGATCAGTCAGTACCCGTTCAGCCTGGGCGTTCGGTTATAACCGACAATTCGGTTCGGTTAATTCGGTTGTTAAATAATTCGGTTTCCAGTTTTCAGTCACCGATCGGTTCTCCGGAAAATCGAAAACCGCAGATTTCGGTTTTGGTTTTTTTTATTTCGGTTTTCGGCTATAACCGTAATAAACAAAAAAAATGAAGGAGCCACAGCCTGCTCCTCGCCGCCACCTGCTCGGCCGCCGCCTTCTGCCCTTTTCCTCGCCGGCGGCCGCGACCTGCTCCAGCCGCCGCCTTCTCCTCGCCGAGTCGCCGCGGCCGGCTCCAGACGGACCAGACCTCCAGTCGCCCGCTGGTCGCCGCCCCGTTCTCCTCGCCGCGCCCTGCTCCAGGTCCGCGGTCCGCCGGCCGCCGCAATCTCCTCGCCGCGGCCTGCTCCAGTCGCCCGACAGCCGCCGCCGCGCTCTGCTTGGGTCGCCCGCCGTCCGTGGGCGCCGGCGCGCCGCCCCTCGAGCCTGGATGTCGATGGATGGAGATGGAGTTAGGGTTTGGGTGTTCGACCGCGGCCGCTGCGGCGCTGCGTGGATGTGGATGGCAGGATGGCCGTGTGGGGTGCGGGGTGCGGACGTGCGATGCCTGAGTAACGCGAAATGTGTCAATGTGGCCCGTGGGTTGGGCGTTCAACGTTGGGGTCATTGGGCCAGCCGGCCAGGATGGGCCTTCTTTCGTGCTCGGTGCCTCGATGCACCTGGTGGGCACGGAGCCAACTTGGTGGGCTGGTGGTGTTCGGGTGATCGGTTGATCGGTTCGGTTTGGGAGCAAAACCGAAGCCGAGGCCGAACACCGAACAGTATAAAAATCAAAACCGAACCCGCAACCGAAAACCGAAATAACCGATATTTCGGTTCGGTTCGGCTCGGTTCGGTTCGGTTTGCGGGTAAAAAATGCCCAGGCTGAGTACCCGTACAGGTTTGGACCGGGGCGAGGTGTGTGAGAACTGAGAAGGTGAAGGCCGCGAGATGCATAGCATCCAGTGAAGTGAAGGCGCAAGGATGACGATTGCTTTGCCTCTAAGCATGGATCGGGCTTATTATGTTCACCTATTAAGATGTGAGATGTGACAGGGACACAGTCGCCGGCTCGCGCACCGCCGACCGAGCTGCTCCGGCTCGTGTGGCAGTACTGCAGTGTGGCAAAGCAAGTACCACGTGCTGTCTGTTAGCATAGTTGTTACTGTAAAATCTTAGACCATACTAGTAGTGTGATTTTACGGTCTTGTGATATAGTATAGTTTATCATAGTCTACAAATTTTCAATTTTAATAGTTATGAACTTATGATCTACGATTTGCGATAGTACTATTTGAGTTCCGATCCGATTCTATTTGCTAGAGATCACAATCGTTTCTTCTGGTACGAATTAGGAAGGATTGTTCTTGGAGTTGCTAATTTAGCTATGGTACTGACTGTAGTATACAGGTGGCTCTGATTTAGATTTGTCTCAGACTATGATTTTCGACCCATAGCAAGACCTAACTCGAAAGACTCTGAGCTCACTTGTGCAGTTGTTCTCAGCTCAGACAGTGGACAGTGGACTGCGCTTAGGTCTTAGGCCCTGTTTGTTTCCGTTGCGCGTTTGAGCCAACGCGCGTTCGAGCGAACGTGGCTCCGCGGCCGCATTTTGTAAATCACGAGCGCTAGTTCAATTCTGGCGATGCGCAGGCGCGCGCGATGGGCGATCACGACCGTAACACAACCCGTTCGGTGGGCTTTTTCGCGATTGATGAGCGCGAACGCGCAGTTGAGCGAAAACAAACAGGCCCTTAGGCTCTTTGCTGTTTAGGATATATTGTCGGCAGCGTCGCTTTCATCTAATTTACCTGAACTTGAATCTGTTCGACGATCTCTGTGAGACGTATCTTGCAAAATCATGTTGATCTTGGTGTCTAGGCTTGCCAGGATTTTGCGTAGCCACTTTCTTCCTCTCAATAAGACATGGACCAAAACAAATTTTGGGCCACATCTCTCAATATTCCTATGACGTGTATGCTGTATGCAGCGAAAAAGTTTCATTTACTAATTCGATCCAAAACTTTCTAAATGGGCTTAAATACCAAGAGTCCAAGACACATAATTAAATTAGGTGGGAATACCAACACAAACTTAGGTCACGTTCAGTTCCAAAAACTACCCAAAAAATTTCAAGATTCTCCGTCACATCAAATTTGTAGACGCATACATGATACATGAAACATTAAATGTAGGTAAAAAAATAACTAATGGTACTTTTAGTCTGTTCATGTCCAGACAAATCTTTTAAACATAGTTAATCCATGTTTAGATAAAGTTAGTCAAATAACAACAAAATTGTTATATGAACTTTTCCCCAAAAATTTCGCGAACTGAACAAAACCTTATCTAGAAAACATCGATATCTATTTCTATCCCTATTCGTCACAGTTTTGTGGAGGGCTATAGCCCAATTATTAGACCATGTTCGGTAGAGCTCTCATCACTTCGGGTTTTAGCTTTGACTCTATTTGTTATAGCAAATACTATTATTTTTATTTTTCAAAAAGTAAATTAGAAGCTAGTGAGACTTTTTTTCAGAGCCCCAATGCAACGAGCCATATGCATGAGTAGATGGGCTAAAATCTGTCAAACTCTGTTTTCAATTTTTTGAATTTAAATAGTTTATTATCTTCGTCTCAAAAAGAAAAAAGGAGTTTTTATAACTTGTGGGTTTTTTCATAACCCCTAAAATACTAGTACACGTACTCCGTATAGGAAATTTCAGGGAGAGTAATGTGCCATTCATGCTGTGTAGTTATTACTAGTACAAAGAGTTGCAAGAAAAAAAAATATGATATCCGATCTCTCATTATTCCATTTTAATTACGCCATGTATCTTATCTGCACAGGCGACATACAAATAATTTGAATCAATTAATGATCCTCTTCATATCCAGTGACGGATCCAGTAATCGAGCAAAAGGGAGGCTGAACTATAATACAGACATATAAGTACGAAAAAAATTATGTCCATCTCAATATCTAGCAAGTTCAATTAACAAAAACTCAAACTATGAATATTTAGTAGGTTCAATTAAATCTCCAATAATTTAGTTTTACGTCCACAAATTACAACGTGCCCTGTTCGGCTGGTACATTTTCGGCTGATTTCGACAGATTCAATAGTATTTTGTAAGAAAGAATAAGCCAAAATAAGCTGAAACAAGTTGAAAGTAGTTTAAATGAAAGTAGTTCAAATGATATATAACTATAGCAAATTAAATTCATCGAATTAATTTAGTTTTGAGCCTTACAAGCGTCTAGTCAGGGTGATAGACTGCTATAATATGAATATTGTAGATTACATTGATCGAAGATTAGAAGTATCAAACAAAATACGATGAAATGAAAATGAAAAACTACAACGTCAAACCTATAGAAATAATACTAAACATCTCCTTATGAGACGGATAGGGTCGAGGTCCTAAGTTGCTGATCTCCTAGGCAGCTGTCAACGTCAGTCTAAGCAAGCAGTTAATGCTTGACAACTAGTCAGAGCAGCGCGGGCGTCGGAGGGGGCGAGTCAGCGAGGGGGGAAGGATGGAGGCGGCCTAGTGGGAGCGGTATCGTCAACCCCGAACACCGGATGTGAAGCAATAGAGGCCATGGGGGTGCACGTGGGCGCGACTGACATGTGCTCGCGATTGGGAAGAAAAGAAAAAACTTATGGGGCTGGAGCAAGACAGAGGTTGATGCTAGGAACTGTTATTTGTTTGGGTCGAACAAAAAAGACGATCCTTTAGAATTAGACCCGCGAGGGGGGCTGTAGCTTCAGTAAGATTGTTTTTTTCTAACTTGATCACTTGTTAACATACTGCTTGAACCGGCATTTTCTATGGATGCACCATAAACTATCTCACTAACATACAAAATTAGTAAAAAGGTAAGGTATTGTCAGGGGTACGGTGTTGGCACCCAAGGGTAGGAGGACCTTGGCTCCTCAGTTCGTAGCCAAGGCCAGTATAGAATTAGATGATGATAATAAGGTAAGGTATTCTCAGGGGTGTTTGCCCAAAGTAGGAGGCCCTTGGCTCCTTAGTTTGTAGCTTAGGCCGGTAATGGTAAAGGGGATGAGATTAAGACTAACAGAGGGAGGTTTGGAGGTAATTGTTATTGCTTAATTCATCCTAACTCAATCTCAGTACACATAGGAGGTCAGCTCCTTGGTTCTAAAACCCTCCTTGGTTCTAAACCCCTGCGTTCATTTCTAATCTCCTCAACTACTTAATTGCTGAGACACTCAGCTGCCTAAGCTTCCTTGGGATCCTACTAGCCATGCACACCCTCGAGGGAAACCCTAGTTGCACCTCGTGTCCGAGGCCAGCGACTTTAATAATGTTGGGCCCACATGACATCACTCCCCTATTGAGCAGCTCATCCTCAAGCTTGAAGGATGGATAAAGCCAGTCTCATTGAGAGTTTTATTTGCATTAAATAGGTTGTCACATAGATATTTTTGATGACATGGCGGTGTATTTAAGAAAAAAGAGAAGAAATAAGTTTCATCTAGATGAAACTCTCTTGGCACAATTACCAACTCTATGAGTCATGAGATTAAATGCATATGAAACTATAGAATGAAACTCTCATTCTCAATGGAGAGTTTCATTCAAGTTTCATTTTGTTTCATATGACATGACAATCTTGGAAACAACACAGTGAAACTTCCCACTAAGACTGGCCTAACAGTCAATGAAGCTTTCGATATCTTCCTAGGTGGTTGATGTCGTCGGCTCTCCTTGCCAATGAACCAACACCTAACGGACTCCTTTGGCCAGGCAGGTTTGGGTGGCGCGTTTCGGCACCAGCTGTGTTGATGAGTGGGCTGCAAAGCTGGAGGTACCAAGCTTTCTATATACAGAGTATACACCATAACCTAGTTCACCATCACACAGGAAGGTGGTTAAAATGGTGAATAGAATATGTAGCACGACAAACAAGTTAACACATGATGCTTAATCTTTAATCTTCATATGCGGACCGGCCAATGCTCATGATACCATGAAGCAAATTAATGCCCCCAACAATGTTATGGTCTGTATCAGTTTCAGCATGATTATTTGCACCCACTTGATCACTTGTTAAGATGCTTGAACCGAAAATTTCTATGGATGCACCTCCAACAGTGATACGCAGTGGGCGTCAAACAGAGAGGAGATCAGAGTAGCAGCTGAGATTGGGAATTGTGTAGCAAAGGAGATGGCGAGGCAATGGTGCGGTGGAGGAATCACCGGCGATAGTGGCTGAAGCACGCACAACCACCGTCGAAGAGGAACCCCACCCACATGGGAGGTTCTATTCTTCTTCGATGAAATTTATTGCATTCTCTAAGTGCTATCTTTATAGTCTAGGTGCTTGTGCACTTCCCAACAAAATAACCATCAGGTCCTAAGAAATCCCCCTCTTTATTCTCTTTCTAAATCTGACTTGTGCCTCAGCCACTGCTGTTGGTTGAGACCCTTTTAGCTCGACGCCTATATTGCTAGCCCATAAAGGATTCTACAACGATAGTTTCCCCTTCATCTGTGATAACAATATTGTTCTTCTCAGGTCACTGATGTCTGCTCATGAACGGTCAACGTTTCTTTTTCTTAGAGAACACTCTCTGCATGTTATTTTCATACTTATCCCACACACACAGAGACTCTTTGTCCTCCCTGTAGTTTCCATATGTGTATGTGTAAATGTCAGTCTCCAGAGCCGTTGTGTCCACTGACCTTTTCTTCACCTTGACCACATCCTTGACAGATACACTTCCCTGTCTATCTCAACTTTGGGTGTGATGGATTCAGAAGTGGCTTCACCATGCGCTGATATTATCAGCCCAGGAATTGGTTTTTTGTTGGCATTCTCTTGGTGTTGTCTTTCTTTCTTTGCATTCCGGTGGCGCAATTGATTTTTCTATATCACATTTGAGGAGAAAATTGGCAAGCAAGGGACAAAGTTAGGTCACAGTATCATAGGTCAAACTTATACAACAACTTAAAGTGGCACTTTAGCAAAAGAAGGGTAACATAAGGTTAAGACCATCCCTCACCCCACCCACACATAAAAGAAAAGGCTAAGGCATGTTATCAACCAGATGAAGCTAGAAACAAGAAGGACGTGTGATGATTTGTCGGATTCCAAAATAAATTGCCAGAGGGCATATAGATCCCACAAGGGCAAAAAAATAACAATTGATTGTCAGCAAAAATGCTTTAAACTAATGGATACTAAAGACCACATAAGTGTGAAAAGACAAAAATACGCTGAACAGAAGGGTCAAAAGACTTTAATGACAACAGAACAGATATGAGTGACAAGTAGTCAACTCGGGCTACTTAATCACAACAGTCCTCAACGATGTCTTTCTTTTTCTAAAAATACAGAAGAGCTACACATCATTATATTAAGAAGATGAAAAATGGATAGGTGCCCAAACACACACGGGCATGCGCACGCAAGCGTGCGTGCGTGCACTCTCTCTCTCTCTCTCTCTCTCTCTCTCTTATGCGCGCGTGCACATACACACACACACACATGCCCCCGCCCTCCTCATGTTGCTGCTCCTAGGAATAATCAGGCCTAAAACTACAAACGACCAACCAACCATAACATAAGGCACTAGCCACTAGGAGCAATGGTAGTTAGGAGGGATAAACCTTGAGCCCCTGCCAACAACCATGTCTTTTCCTCATCTTCAACAATGATGTCTTTCACTTCACTGTATTGAATGTTTCAAGGTAACCAAATTAGAGCTTCCCTTGAAAGCTCCAATATTAGAAAATCAAGCTTATAAGGAAGTTTTAGTGGATGGGGTCTTTGGTACAAATAATCAATTAATCACCCACTTGGAGATGGTTGCCTATATGCTTCGCATTCCAAACTTTCATATTCATTAGGTGGAGGATTCCTCAGGTGTAGCCCCTGTTGGACACCCAAAGAAATAAACAACACATGACCATGTTTTAGCCAATAGAATAACGAATAAATAATTTATATTTCAAGCCATGCGTAGGTATGAGCTATACTTATACTCATTCCCCCGAAGAGCTTCAACAACCACCAAGAACTTTTCATAGAGATCAATGGTCCATGTGACCCGATTGTGCTTCTTTGGGTCTTCATATCCATTGCTTTCAGGATTGGATAAATCATTTCTCTAGGATAAGCACTTCCTTGGACTTTTTAGTAGTGATGAAACCATTATATTTCGGGTACTATTAAGAGTTGGTCCTTGAGATGCTACCTTTTTAGACTTGTGTTCCAATGCTTGGTGCCATAGAATGCTGAAGTTTCTTCTGTCTAGTGGCTTCATCACATGAAAGCATGCACCCATGTTGATACATTTAGAAGTGCACCTTCATCATCATAAGAACACATTATTGTCAATAAGGAGGAATAACCATGGAATAGTGAGTTTGGGATATGTGAGAAAATAGAGCTATGAGTATAAACTTTAACCGATAAGAGGGACTTGAAGTTCATTCAATATGTGATGGAATAGATTAGAGTATGTTGAAGTGTGTGGTGCCAAATTGTTAAGATTAACCTTCATCAACACCGAATCAAGCTTTGTTTCTTTAGCAGCCCCACATTTAATAAAATCCAGGGCTGCTTCTACTATTTGGAAGGGGAAACTATGCAAGGATAAAGGTGATTAGATTAAAATATTTAGAAAATTCATACCGAAGTGTCTTTAGCAAATGGAAGCATGCACCCAGGCTCATACATTTGGAAGTGCCTCTTCATCATCACAATAACACATTACTACCAACAAGGAGGAATAACCCTAGAACGACGAGTCTAGGATAGATGAGAAATTCTTAAAGTAATAGGGCTCTTAATATAAACTCTTACCGATAAGAGGAAGTTCAAGTTCATTCAATATGTGATGGAGAAGATCAGAGTTTGCCAAAGTGTGTTAAGATTAACCTGCATCAACACCAAATCAATCTCCGCTTCTTTAGCAACCCCCTTGTTTAATGAAATCCAAGGTCGCTTCTGTTGTTTGGAAAGAGAAAACTATGCAAGGATAAAGGTAACAAGATTAAAATATTTGGAAAATTCATACCAAAGTGTATTTAGCACTTAGAAACATGCACCCATGTCCATACATTTGGAAAGTGTATCTTCAATGTCAAAATAACACATGGCTGCCAAAAAGGAGGAATAACCCTAGAACGACGAGTCTAGGATAGGTGAGAAATTCTTAAAATAATAGAGCTCTAAATATAAGCTCTACCGATAAGAGGGACTTGAAGTTCATTCAATATGTGATGGAGCATATCAGAGTTTGTCGGAGTGCATGGTGCCATATTGTTAAGATTAACCTCCATCAACACTAAATCAAGCTTCGCTTCTTTAGCAACCCCGCGTTTAATGAAATCCAGGTCCGCTTCTGCTATTTGGAAGGGGCAAACTATGCAAGGATAAAGATAGTAAGATTAAAATATTTGGAAAATTCATTCAAAGTGTATTTAGCAGTTGGAAGCATGCACTCAGGTTCATGCATTTGAAAGTGCCTCTTGATCGTCATAAGAACACATTGTTGTCGATAAGGAGGAATAACCCTGGAACAATGAGTCTGGGATAGGTGAGAAATTTTGAAAATAATAATTCTCTGAATATAAACTCTTACAAATAAGAGGGACTTGAAGTTCATTCAATATGAAATGGAATACATTAGAAAATGTCGAAGTGCCTGGTGCCAAATTGTTAAGATTAACCTTCGTCAACACCAAATCAAGCTCTACTTCTTTAACAACCCAACATTTAATGAAATCTAGGGCCACTTCTGCTATTTTGAAGGGAAAACTATGCAACAATAAAGGTATTAAGATTAAATATTTAAAAAACTCATACCAAAGTATATTTAGCAGATGGAAGCATGCACCCAGGTTCATGCATTTGGAAAGTGCCTCTTCATCGTCACAATAAGACATACTACCAACAAGGAGGAATAACCCTAGAATGGTGAGTCTCAGATAGGTGAGAAATTCTTAAAATAACAGGGCTCTGAATATAAACTCTTACCGATATGAGTGACTTCAAGTTAATTCAATATGTGATGGAGAAGATCAGAGTTTGCCAAAGTGTCTGGTGTCATATTGTTAAGATTAACCTCCATCAACACCAATTCAAGCTCCGCTTCTTTAGCAGACTCGTGTTTAATGAAATCCAAGGTCGCTTCTGCTATTTGGAAGGAAAAACTATATAAGGATAAAGGTAACTAGATTAAAATCTTTGAAAAATTCATACCAAAGTGTATTTAGCACTTGGAAGCATGCACCCAGGTTCATACCTTTGGAAAGTGTCTCTTCAATGTCACAATAACACATTGCTGCCAACAAGGAGGAATAACCCTAGAACGGTGGGTCTAGGATAGGTGAGAAATTCTTAAAATAATAGAGCTTTGAATATAATCTCTTACCCTTAAGAGGGACTTGAAGTTCATTCAATATGTGATGGAGCATATCAGAGTTGTCGAAGTGCATGGCGCCATATTGTTAAGATTAACTTCCCTCAACATTGAATCAAGCTCCGCTTCCTTAGTAGCCCCACGTTTAATGAAATCTAGGGTCGTTTCTACTATCTGGAAGGGAAAAAACTATGCAAAGATAAAGGTAGTAAGTTTATAATATTTGTAAAATTTATACCAAAGTGTATTTAGCACTAGAAAGAATGCACCCAGGTTCATGCATTTGGAAAGTGCCTCTTGATCGTCATAAGAACACATTGCCATCGACAAGAAGGAATAACCCTGGAGCAATGTGTCTGGGATAGGTGAGAAAATTTTAAAATAATAGATCTTTGAATATAAACTCTTACCATCAAGATGGACTTGAAGTTCATTCAATATATGTGATGGAATAATGAGTATGTCGAATTGCCTAGTGCCAAATTGTTAAGATTAACCTTCATCAACACCGAATCAAGCTCCGCTTTTTTAGCAGTCCACGTTTAATGAAATCTAGGGTCACTTCTACTATTTTGAAGGGGAAAACTATGCTAAAATATTTAGAAAATTCACACCAAAGTGTATTTAGCAGATGGAATCATGCACCTAGGTTCATACATTTGAAAAGTGTCTCTTCATCATCACAATAACACATTACTGCCAACAAGGAGGAATAACCTTAGAACAGTGAGTTTGAGAAATTATTAAAATAATAGGGCTTTGAATATAAACTCTCTTACCGATAAGAGGGACTTCAAGTTCATTCAATATATGATGGAGAATATCATAGTTTGCCAAAGTGTCTGGTGTCATATTGTTAAGATTAATGTCCATCAACACCAAATCAAGGTTCGCTTCTTTGGCAACCCCGTGTTTAATAAAATATAACTGTTTGGAAGGAGAAAACTATGCAAGGTGAAAGATAATAAGATCAAAATATTTGAAAAAATTATATCAAAGTGTATTTAGCACTTGGAAGCATGCACCCGGGTTCATACATTTAGAAAGTGTCTCTTCAACGTCATAATAACACATTGATGCAACAAGGAGGAATAACTCTGGAACGATGAGTATGGGATAGGTGAGAAATTCTTCAAATAATTGAGCTCTGAATATAAGCTCTTACTAATAAGGGGGACATGAAATTCATTTAATATGTGATGGAGCATATTATAGTTTGCTGAAGTGCATGGTGCCATATTATTAATATTAACCTCCATCAACATTGAATCAAGCTCCGCTTCTTAGCAACCTCGCGTTTAATAAAATCTAGGGATTCTTCTGCTATTTGGAAGAGGAGAACTATGCAAGGATAAAGTTAGTAAGTTTATAATATTTGGAAAATTCATACCAAAGTGTACTTAACACTTGAAAGCATGCACCCAGGTTCATGCATTTGGAAAGTGCCTCTTAATCGTCATAAGAACACATTGATGTCGACAAGGAGGAATAACCCCAGAACACATTGTTGAAACATTTTTTAAAATAATAGATCTTTGAATATAAACTCTTACCAATAAGAGGGACTTAAAGTTCATTCAATATGTGATAGAGCAGATTAGAGTTTGTCGATTGCCTGGTGCCATATTGTTAAGATTAACCTCCATCAAAACTGAATCAAGCTCCGCTCCTTTAGCAGCCCCACGTTTAATGAAATACATGGCCGCTTCTGCTATTTGGAAGGGAAAAACTATAAGGATAAAGGTATTAGGATTAAAATAATTGAAAAATTCATACCAAAGTATATTTAGCAGATGAAAGCATGCACCCAGGTTCATATATTTGGGAAGTGCCTCTTCATCGTCACAATAACACATTGTTGGAAACAAGGAGGAATAACCTTGGAATGGTGACTCTGTGATAGGTGAGAAATTCTTAAAATATTAGAGCTCTGAATATAAACTCTTACTGATAAGAGGGACTTCAAGTTCATTGAATATGTGATGTTCATATTAGAGTTTGCTAAAGTGTCTGGTGTCATATTGTTAATATTAACCTTCATCAACACCAAAACAAGCTCTGCTTCTTTAGCAACCCCATATTTAATGATATCCAGGACTACTTCTGCTTTTTGGAAGGGGAAAACTATGCAAGGATAAAGGTAATAAGATGAACATATTTGGAAAATTCATATCAAAGTGTATTTAGCACATGGAAGCATGTACCTAGGCTCAAACATTTAGAAAATGTCTCTTCATCGTCACAAGAACATATTTTTGTCAACAAAGAAGAATAGCCCTAGAACGGTAAGTCTAGGATAGGTGAGAAATTCTTAAAATAACAGAGCTCTAAATATAAACTTTTACCGATAAGAGGGACATGATGTTCATTCAATATGTGATGGAGTAGATCAAAGTTTGACGAAGTGTCTAATACCATAATTGTTAAGATTAACCTTGACCAACACTGAATCAGGCTTTGCTTCTTTAGCAGCCCCACATTTAACAAATTCCAGGGACGCTTGTGCTATTTGCAACGTGAAAGCTATGCAAGGATACATGTAATAAGATTAAAATATTTGAAACATTCATACCAAAGTGTATTTAACACTCTTCTATAATTAATGCATCCCACACTTGACAAATAGGCCCAAGATACAATTTTTAATTAGCCTCCTAAGCAAAACTTCATAGCGAGAAATTCTAGCAAGGCAGAAGGAACCAATAAACAACTTTCAACAAACAGGAGCTCCTCTCAGTGTTCCAAATGATGGATCTATTCCGACATGCCTTTTAAATGTTCTTTGGTGGATGCTTATTAAAATTAGTAAAGCTAGTAAAGTCCAATTAACAAATGTATTCACACCTCCACTTTTGAGCCCACATAATCCTCTACTATACACTAAGTTACACGACAACACAAAATATTTAAGAATTGGAATCTAAAGCGTCATGCCGTACACCAAAACATATAATACGTGAAAATGATACATTTAGAAACTAAATTTAAAGAGTCATACTATACAATCAAGCATATGATACATGACAAAATGGAATGTTCTGAGATTGGAATCTAAAGCACCATACCACAAACCCAAACTAATGATAACGTCAAAATGGAATACTCAGAAATTGGAATCCAAAGCATCCTATTGTACACTCAAATTTATGATATACGACAAAATGGAATCCTTAGAATTGGAACCCAATGCATCCTATTGTACATCCAAACTTATTATATACAATAAAATGGAATATTTAGAAAACAGAATCTAAAGCATCACATAGTATGTCCAAAACTTATGATACACAACAAAATGAAATATTTGGAGATTGGAATCTAAAGCGTCAAATCATATACCCAAACTTATGACCTGCAAAAAAATAGAATGCTCTGATAACCATAGATCAAAATCTAAACAAGCACTCCCAAATAGGAAAAGACACCAAACATCCTTGAAACATAATATGCTACAAAAGGCCCTTGAATATGATATAGTAGCTGTAGATTGATTTTAGGGCAGATGATGTGAGTTCCTCTGCTTCTTTGTCACAAGAATGAATCGTTTAAATATTGTTAAAATAGATATAGGTCAACATTTCTCCCCATTTTCTTCAGGAATAATATAGATGACAAACATGATACCACAGCTAACTAGGAATTCATTTTACAGGGAAAATAATAATAGTTAGTTCAATATAAAGGTTCCTGAAAGCTCTAGTTTGGTTTTGGATAATTGATAAAATTTATGTGTACTAACTTTTGGCTCTATGTGAACATGAGATTGGTTGTACACACCAAGTGATGGAGCTAATGGATGGCGGTGGTCAAATGATAGTTGATCAAAGTGCTCCAAACTTGGAAAAGAAGAAAGAGAAAATCAAAATGGAACCAAGGCAAAGGCATATTTGATAGGATTATTTTGTTTTAGTGGTCAAGACACTATAGAGAGTGTGACCACATTTAGAATTGATAACCGACTATTAAAAGGAACTCGTTTGTAAAATACGGTTATCAAAGTGTCATAGATGATCTACACCTCGCATATGCATTTAGATTTTAGTGGATGCCTTCTCTTGAAATTGTGCTTGAAAAATGTTAACTCATATACACAAGAACCATCGTTGAACTTTGCAAGCATCTCAGAGATGGCATACAAAACTTTGCAAGCATCTCAGAGATGGTCGACAAGGATGCCCATACAGAACCATCGTTGAAAGCCTTTCCATCATTTTGTCACCAAGGGACTTTAAAGGCAAACTTTAAGTATTTGTAAAGGATGTGCAATCTACTTTCTGATATGAGACTTTTGTAGTGGGTAAGAGGTAGACACTCTTTATATATAATCAATTTAGAAAAAGACAAGGCTTCAAAATGTGTGAAATCACTTTATTTTAATGGTAAGTTGACTTGTAGTTGGACTAGTGCACAACAAAAGTTAATAGTTACAAGAGATATGGTTGTTGAAGTGTGGTATCCAGAGGTTCAAGACCTGGTAGAGGCTTCTTTTCTACCTCCGCCCCCTTTATTTCCACATTTGTGTCGTCTTCTTTGGCTGCACGTGAGTGGGGTGTTGAAGTGTGGTATCAAAGTCAAACGTCTTGAGTTTGAGTCCTGGTAGGGGCATCTTTTAAGTCCACTACTCCCTTCTTTATTTCCATATCTACGCCTTGTTCTGGTTGCACGTGAGTGGGAGTGTTATGAAGTATTAGTGGATTGTCCACCTCTTCCCAATCGCTTAAAATTTTGGATTCACTTGGTTGGTACATGAAACCTAACAATGGTGACTTAAGCAATACATCAGAACCCAAAGTCAAGACTATATTTTTATGAAAAAAGCTCCTAACCATGTTGCTTTCAGGGCGTCACACTCTTTGAGGTATGACACAATAGTGTTGAAGAAAAATCTAATAGGAAACTGGGTAAAACGTACTAACAGATACATGCAAACCTCTACTGTTCTATTTCATCTTTGTTTCCCGTTGAACGCATCTTGGCCCCTAGTGGTTTCGGTGATTGGATGAAACACAAGATTACTGTGACTAACGTGTGTTTTGCAGAAACATGGATGAGTTGTGGCGGAACCGTTCTGATTATAAGAGTTCAAGTACTGTCTTAGCCAAATCCGTCTGACTTTGACTCATACTTGATCCCATATAACCCCGATAGTCCGAAAATCTCGAAGGATTTCTATCATCGTACATCATACAGGATCGCATCGTTCAAGGATTACATTCGTAAAGATACATCTCAGCGAAAACGAAACCGAATTTAACACCAGAGTGCGGAATTTAAAACGGAGTTATTACAATACTGAATTTTAAAAGTGCGGAAGCTGAAGTAGTTTAAAACACGACCACCACACGTGTGGTCCAAATAAACATTGTTTGATAAAACCCACTCAATACGACTCACTCCTCCTTTTTAAGATAATGTGCCACCAACAGTCTCAGACCAACAAAAGAAAAAGGGAAGCTTCTGGACGACCTTGCCCTGGGCCTACTCCTCATCACCTTCCACTGGGTAGAGGCAGTGCTTACAATAGCCGAAGTAGACCTGGCCATCTGCAACAACGGGATAAACCCTGAGTACGGGAATGTACTCAGCTAGACTTACCCGTCCAACTGAAAATAAAGACTCCAAGGGTATGCAAGGTCTTTTGGGTGGAGCTGGGATCTTTTAGTTGCGAAAAGCTCAATTTCAGATAAGAGGTAATTGATGATAATGATGAGCGGCCATTTTTAGACCTATTCCTTAATTCTAGGTTTTTCACCTATACTAGAGCACTCACTTGAATCTATCAATCAATAATATAACCATATCCAGTTGACTTATCCATATTTTAGTTGAACCTTAAATCATCACATGGAGTTGTATCGTGGTGAAGCTTGCCATAGTTTCCCACTAACCGGGGGAGACGGCGACTCGAATCGAATTCCAAACCAGCTGGTGAAAGACCTTTAATACCAGCCCACACTTTCCCCGTCGGGTCCATGCATTGGGCAACCGCTCGATGCTTGTTCGTGGTGGTAATCGTCGCGGCTCACAGCACGGACCGCCCAATTGGAACCTGGCGATGGCCTCACGCGGCAGATCGCAATTTCCATACTAGAGGGCACGACACGGGTTGAGACCGGCCCGAACAGCTTCTAACCGGTTTTGGGGTCGATGATTACGGCACCGACATATCCCTAAGTAAAAGGGCGCGTTCAAAAATGAACGAGGGCCAACATCGATACAAACCTACATGATCCAACAGACAGAATGTCCCAAGTTTCCAAACTTGTGCCTTGCCTTCCAGTTGACCGTATTTCGTTACTACTCAGATTCTTTTCCACGATAGCAAATATAGCCAACCGTGATCTGGTAAATACCCACCAGGGGTATTACGGAAACATCCTTAACTACTACTTTTATTAAGCAGACTAAGCAATTCTACATTATAAATAAATAACAGGATAACAAGGTAGATATTAATCAATAACCAAGGAATGGTAATGCAGCAAGTAGGATTCATTCCAACTCCTAACCTAATGCATCACAATATAAAAGGACTCAAGTAATTTAATTTGCAAAAGATAGGAGGCTTAATATGCTCCGGGGCTTGCCTTGGGTGAAGACCGAGGCCTCGTGGGAAGGGCACTCGGGCAAGTTAGCGTCGCTGGCGGGGTCGACCTCCTCGGCTTGCTGAAGCTCCGGAATCTGCTGCTTGGCATTTGTCTCTGGCTCCTGGTCGGGCTCCGGAGGGGTCGATCCTATTGCATGCGACGATTAATAAATAATTACAATGCGGGTGCATGATGTGTGGTATGAAAAGAGCATTTCTTGCAAACCAACAAACCCAACTTGTTGAACCACTTTTGACATTGAGGTAAATACTTATTTAATTCATAAAACCAAAATCCATTTATTCACCTTTTTCTTATTTAATAAATCAAAAGAAACTTAGGTTTGAACTGCAAGTGCACTTTTCTGGACTCAGAAAAATCCACGAAAATTCCAGAAGGCAAACAATAGTTGCTGGACTCCACTGAACAAATTTCAGCCAAAAATAAAATACAGAACTGCAGATATAAAAATGACAAGCAAACTGCCCAAAAAGGTGCTTTGAACTAGCTCCTCATTCAAAAAGTGTCAAACAGCAGATTTCATAATTTTCCTGGCTTCTTCTATTCATACACATCCTACTGTAGGAATATTGCTGGCAGAGCATAAACATACAAGCCTACACAAAATAAACAAATCCACTACACAAACAAAGCCAATTTTGAAATATAAACCATTTTGTTTGACTTATTTTTATTTAACAAACTATTTTGAACTAGGTCAAAACTCCAACATGAAAAGCACTCTACTTAATGTTCTCTATTTTATAAAACTCTTTGCCAAAACAGAAATCCACTTAGATCATCAAGTCCAATAGAAATCCAAATCCAAATAAATAAACAAAAGACAAAAGCACTCTCATGCACATGAAATGATGCAATGCGTTGCTTATGCTTTCTTAGTATCTAATTGCAGTGTCTAATGCAGTGCTTGACACTAGGGTGTCACAGCCCTTCCCCCCTTAAAGAAATCTCGTCCCGTGATTTGAGTTACGTACCGGTCTTTATAAAAAGCGGGGTAATTTACGTGTAAGTACTCCTCTGTTTCCCAAGTCGCATCGTTGGGTCCGTGATTGCTCCAGAGAATCTTGTAAGTCTTCACCGTTCGGTTAGGAGTCTCTCGGGTCTTGGTGTCCAAAATCTCCTTGGGCTGCTCGTAGTACTCCAGATCCGATCTGATGGTGACGTCTGGAATCCGAACTTCTTCTTGTTCTAGAACTCGAAGACACTTCTTCAACTGTGATATGTGGAACACTGGGAAAACTGTGCTCATCTCTGGGGGTAACTGCACTTCGTATGCCACTTCTCCCTTCTTTGCTATGATCCGGTAAGGTCCCACATATCGAGGTGCTAGTTTCTTTTTAATTCCAAAACGTTGGACCTTTCTCATAGGTGAGACCTTAAGATACACATAGTCTCCTACTTGAAATTCCAAGGGTCTTCTTCGAGTGTCAGCATAACTCTTCTGTCGGGATTGTGCTACTTTGATATGTTGTTGTACTGTTTGCACAATCTCTTCAGCATCCTTCACGTAATCTGACCCATAGAATCCTCGATCTCCTGACTCAACCCAATTTACTGGGGTTCTGCATCTTCGTCCATACAAAATTTCAAACGGTGCCATCTTTATACTTTCCTGATAGATGTTGTTATATGAAAACTCGGCAAGGGGTAACCATTTCTCCCACGACTCTCCTGAAGATAGAACACAAGCTCTTAGGATATCTTCCAAAATCTGATTTACCCTCTCCGTCTGTCCTGCAGTCTGGGGGTGATAGGCGGAACTTCTTACCAATTTAGTTCCTAGTTCCTTGTGCAACTGTTCCCAAAAACGTGCTAGGAACTGGGTCCTCTATCAGAGACAATCCGCTTCGGAATCCCATGTAGCCTCAAGATATTCTGGATATACAAGTCTGCATACTGATGAGGGCGGTGTGTAGTCTTAACGGGTATGAAGTGAGCCACTTTAGATAACCGATCCACGATAACCCAAATAGAATCATTTCCTTTTTGAGTAGTGGGAAGGCCGGTGATGAAATCCATACTGATTTCTTCCCATTTCCACTCTGGGATTGATAACGGTTGTAACAGTCCTACAGGTCTCAGGTGTATAGCTTTTATCCTGCAGCAAGTATCACACCTTGCAACATAAGCTGCAACTTCTTTCCTCATCTTTGACCATCAATACCTTGTTCTCAAATCCAGGTACATCTTACTGCTTCCTGGGTGGATAGACAACTTTGAATTGTGAGCTTTATTCAGAATTCTTTCTTTCAGCTCTATGTCCTTAGGAACAACCAACCTCTGATTATACCACAGAATTCCTTGTTCATCCATTCTGAAGTTCAAAGAACTACTGGTTTCCATCCTCTTCTTAATCTGACAGATCTCTTCATCGGTCTTTTGTCTCTCGATGATGTCACTTTCCAAGGTGCACTGAAGAGTGATATTGTTCAGCATAACAGGGTGCATAAGGTTAAATCCATCTTCCAACAGTGGTTGTAGGGAGTTGCAATGAGTCTTGCGACTTAAGGCATCGGCTACAACGTTTGCTTTTCCGGGGTGGTAATGCACTTCAAGGTTGTAATCCTTAATTAGCTCTAACCATCTTCTCTGCCTCATATTCAGCTCTGGCTGGGTGAAGATATACTTCAGACTTTTATGATCCGTATACACGTGACATAAGTTTCCCATAAGATAATGTCTCCAGATCTTGAGCGCATGCACGACGGCTGCTAGTTCCAAATCATGAGTGGGGTAATTCTCTTCATGTGGTCGCAACTGACGAGAAGCATAGGCGATAACTCTTCCATTTTGCATGAGTACACACCCAAGTCCAATCTTGGATGCGTCACAAAACACATCAAAAGGTTCCTCCAAGTTTGGCTGAGCCAGAACAGGTGCGGATGTCAACAGCGTTCGCAGAGTGCGAAAAGCTGTTTCACACTCTGGAGTCCATTCGAACTTCTTGTTTTTCTGCGTTAAACAGGTCATAGGCTTGGCTATTCTTGAAAAATCCAGAATAAACCGACGGTAGTATCCCGCCAAACCCAAAAAGCTGCGAACCTCAAAAACACTCGTGGGTGCTTCCCAATCCATAACCTCTTGTACTTTAGAAGGGTCTACAGAGATCCCTTCCTCTGAAAGGACGTGACCAAGGAAAGGTACCTTCTTCAACCAAAACTCACACTTGTTGAACTTAGCATACAACTTATGCTCTCTAAGCCGGGTCAAAACAACTCGTAGATGCTCAGCATGGTCCCTCTCATTCTCAGAGTATACCAAGATATCATCGATGAACACTACAACAAACTTATCCAACTCTGGCATGAAGACCGAATTCATCAGGTACATGAAATGTGTTGGTGCATTGGTTAACCCAAAGGACATAACTAGATACTCATAGAGTCCGTATCTGGTAGAGAAAGCTGTCTTTGGTACATCTTCTCTTCTGATCTTAATCTGATGGTATCCTGACCTCAGGTCGATCTTGGAGAATACTTTCGCCTTTGACAACTGATCAAACAAGACATCGATTCGGGGAAAGGGATATTTGTTCTTTATAGTTACGACATTCAACGGTCTGTAATCCACGCACATCCTTAAAGTTTTATCCTTCTTCTTCACAAAGATAGCGGGACATCCCCAAGGTGACGAACTAGGGCGTATCAAACCCTTATCCAAAAGTTCTTGCAACTGAACCTTAAGCTTTGCTAGCTCTTTAGCGTGCATTTTATACGGTCTCCGAGATATGGGTGCCGTTCCAGGGATTAACTCTATAGCAAACTCCACATCCCTATCTGGCAGTAGTCCAGGCAACTCATCAGGAAAAACATCTGGAAACTCACACACTACTGAGATCTCAGCTATCTGTTTTGCGGTGATATTGAACAACACTCCGATCTCATGGGGGTTTCGAGGTAACCTGAACCGAAAGGTAGACCCACTACGAGGGCTAGCCATGGAAACTACACGCTCTGCGACATCAAGGTTGACTTTCTAGAGTTTCATCCAACCCATTCCCAAGATTACATCCAGACCTAGACCATGAATTACGATAGGATCCACTATGGCCTTCTTATTCCCGAAGGTCATTTCCACTCCTTTATCCATTTTACGCGCGGAGAGAACAGCTCCGGCGGAACTTATCTGATATCCCCGGTCTAACTCTATCAACTCAAGATTACTTCTTATAACAAAATTCTCACTTATGAAAGAATGCGATGCTCCAGAATCAAACAGCACGACTGCAGGGCATTGATTAATAAGAAACGTACCAGCGGTGACAGGCTCTCCTTCTGGCACTTCTTCCACGGTGGTGTGATGCACATGACCCGTACGTGGCGGGGGCTGAGTGTATTGCTTCTTTGGGCGAGGGCACTGACGTGACAGATGTCCAGTCTGACCACAATTATAGCATGGACCAATCACATACGGGGTCTTGGGACCTCCTGCACTCCCTGCTTTGCTCTTGTTCTGCATCATGGGGGCGGTGTAGGGCTTCTAAAAACTAGGACGGGGACGGTTGGTGGTGATCTTCCTCTGTGGGGGACGGTATCTTTCTCCTATAACAGGCGGGTGATACGGGGTACGTGCTCCGAAAGGGGTCCTCTGTTGAGACAAACCTCCTTCGTTCGCACGACGGCGCGTCTCTGTTGCCAGCCGGATGTCATTGGCCTCTTGATTAAGACAGTCACTGACGAAGTCACTGAAGGTGGTGCGGTGACTGTTGCCCATCTTGGAAAGCATGGCGGCACTCATGCCACGTTTGAAGCTTGCGATCTTCTTGGCCTCAGTATCAACAAAGTCTGGGGCGTAGCGAGCTAGGTTGTTGAAACTGTGGAGGTACTCGGACATAGACCTAGTCCCCTGGGATAACCTCATGAACTCTGCAACCTTCATTTCCATCAGACCACTAGGGATGTAGTGGTTGCGCATAGCGGTGGAGAAATGATCCCAAGTGACACGTGCATTTGCAGGCAAGGATGCACGGTACTGGGCCCACCACAGACCTGCGGGTCCTTCCAACATGTGGGTGGCGTACTCCGCTTTGAGCTCTTCTGTCAGACGAAGCAAACGGAACTTCTGAGTGATGGAGTTGAGCCACTCATCAGCCTCAAGCGGTTCGGTGGCTTCCTTGAACACAAGAGGGAGAGTGTCCAAGAAGTCACGGTAGGAGCTGTACTGGTTGGGCTCTGGGCCTTGGCGTTGATGGTGCTGTTGCGCAGTGTTGTTAGCGATATTGCGGAGGGTGGCCTCCATGTGCCTCTGCATTTCCTCCATATTCCTTTGGCTGCCCAAGAACTGGCCGAAAAACGCTTCCGGCGTCATCGGCGGCGGTGGGGGAGGTGGCAAGTTCTCCTCCTGTCCTGCCCCTGTCCGCGTTGGCTGCGAGTGTGTGTCGGCATCTGCATATCGCATTAATAAGCAATCATTAGGTGATGTTACATTGATCATGAATAAATACTGCGTTGTACATAATTCGAAAATTTAGCACACGACCAAGTATAATTACAAATTTCCATACAACATCACAAAACAATCGCTCGAAATTAGACATGCAAACGACGGATTTCCATAAAAGATGTCGGATCGAAGTCCGGACTTTGTCCAAAAGCTTACATGCCATCAACCATTTAAACATAAAACTAGCACATGTGTAGGGTGTTACATCACTTAGCGAGCAAGCTCAAGCTACATAAAAGAAAACGATCTCTAACAGCTAACGCTTAGGGGTCTCCAGCGGCGGATGCAGCGTCCTCTACGTCGACGTCGATCATCGGCTCGTCAGCGTAATCCTCCTCTGGTGGGGCGTCGGGACCAAGGACCTCTTTGTCCTGGGGATCCTGGGCCTCGGCGGCGGGAACCTCGACAGCGGCTGGGGCAGCGGCCTCCTGTGCGGCGTGATGCATTTGATGGACGACCTCATGGAGCTGGTCGATGTAGGCCTGTTGTCCGTGGATCTGCTGTATCAACAGGTGGGCTCCCTCTCTGAGCTGGTCGAGCGCGGTGCGGGCCTCATCCCTCTGAAGAGCGGTAGTCAGGTACATCTGCTCTGCAACTGTCCTGGCAGTGGACTGTGCTGCTGCTGTGGTGCGGGCGTCGTCACGCTCCAGAGTGAGCTGTTGAATCCTCTCCTGCAGACGAGCAACCTCAGCGTCGAAGTCCTCCTGAAGCTTCCTCTTGCTCTAGTAGGTGGCTGTGAGGGTGAAGGACACGCTCCCGAGAGTGTGCTCCAAACTCTCACATACACCCAACAAAGCTCCGGTGGCGCTCATCGCAGGCGTCTCACAGTAGAACCTCTCCTCTGGGCTCCCTATCAAGACTGACTCCGAAGTCTGCTTCCAGCGCAATGGGAAAAGTGATCCACGGGGAAACACTCCTGCCATCGCACTTGCCAGGTCGGCGGGGAAGCGGGCGATGATGTCCTTCAGCACTAGGTATGCTGCCCTGTTGGCTCCATCCTTGGCACAGGTGCCTCTAGTGATCTCTATCCACCCTGTCCAGTGAGGCTTGGCAAGCAAGGCTTTGACCTTGTTCTCCACCATGACCAAGGAATCCTGCCCGTAGATCTCCTTCTGCCACGAGTACCTGGGCTCCTGTCCCTCCTCATAGCCCACGGCCTGCAGAATCCTCCAAAGGATAGTCGACAACCCGAAGTAGGACAAGAACGTCTTCCGAGTCAGCTTGGTGGCCAAGCGGTGACGCGGAACTCCTCTGCCTCCGGTGGCCTTGCGAGCGGTCAGCTTAGTCCGGGCCATCTGTAGAAACAAAAGGGGTTTCGAACTCTCGTGAGACGGATATTAAGTTGGCAAATTTTTATATAAAGGAGACAACTTTTAATTAAGGGGAGGTAATGTAAATGCACGAATTTAAACATGATGCATGATCGTACTTACGTTCTCACTCACTAATAATGACTTGTAAGTCCTAACGTTCTAGTCGGTGGCAAGAACGATCTCTCATGCGTTATCTACACGTTCTACTTGGTCGCACAGTTAGTGTACCTGCAGAAGATTCATTTCAGCCCAAAGCAATTCCCAATGATAAAACAATTGAGTATTGGCCAATATGCGCAAAATACATAGAAGCCAACACTAAACACCATGCACCAACATAGAAAACACCCTTAAAAACATTAATACCCTCGTATGTGTCCGCGTGGAGCTCGCACATACTTGGTATAAGAACCCTCACCTAGACCGACGGTTGGACGGTCATGCTCTCATATCTCACAAAATCATTTTATGCATGTTTTCGTGATCGACGCATTTTCTTTTCCCCGAGAATGGACCAGCAAATAAAGATCCAGCATGAAGCAAAACCCTGAACCCTGTTAGCAGTTAAGCCACCTGAATCCTAGTATAGGGCTTAAGGACGAGACTGGGCACACTTAGTAATCGAAAATAGTTTTGAAAATAGTTTTGAAATACCCATTTAGTTCGAAAATAGCTCTCTACGGAGGTAATCACTTGAACCATGCTCTGATACCAGCTGTGGCAGAACCGTCCTGATTATAAGAGTTCAAGTACTGTCTTAGCCAAATCCGTCTGACTTCGACTCATACTTGATCCCATATAACCCCGGTAGTCCGGAAATCTCGAAGGATTTCTATCACCGTACATCATACAGGATCGCATCGTTCAAGAATTACATTCGTAAAGATACATATCAGCGAAAACGAAACCGAATTTAACACCAAAGTGCGGAATTTAAAACAGAGTTATTACAATACTGAATTTTAAAAGTGCGGAAGCTGAAGTAGTTTAAAACACAACCACCACACGTGTGGTCCAAATAAACATTGTTTGATAAAACCCACTCAATACGACTCACTCCTCCTTTTTAAGATAATGTGCCACCAACAGTCTCAGACCAGCAAAAGAAAAAGGGAAGCTTCTGGACGACCCTGCCCTGGGCCTACTCCTCATCACCTTCCACTGGGTAGAGGCAGTGCTTACAATAGCCGAAGTAGACCTGGCCATCTGCAACAACGGGATAAACCCTGAGTACGGGAATGTACTCAGCTAGACTTACTCGTCCAACTGAAAATAAAGACTCCAAGGGTATGCAAGGTTTTTTGGGTGGAGCTGGGATCTTTTAGTTGCGAAAAGCTCAATTTCAGATAAGAGGTAATTGATGATAATGATGAGCGGCCATTTTTAGACCTATTCCTTAATTCTAGGTTTTTCACCTATACTAGAGCACTCACTTGAATCTATCAATCAATAATATAACCATATCCAGTTGACTTATCCATATTTTAGTTGAACCTTAAATCATCACATGGAGTTGTATCGTGGTGAAGCTCGCCATAGTTTCCCACTAACCGGGGGAGACGGCGACTCGAATCGAATTCCAAACCAGCTGGTGAAAGACCTTTAATACCAGCCCACACTTTCCCCGTCGGGTCCATGCATTGGGCAACCGCTCGATGCTTGTTCGTGGTGGTAATCGTCGCGGCTCACAGCACGGACCGCCCAATTGGAACCTGGCGATGGCCTCACGCGGCAGATCGCAATTTCCATACTAGAGGGCACGACACGGGTTGAGACCGGCCCGAACAGCTTCTAACCGGCTTTGGGGTCGATGATTACGGCACCGACATATCCCTAAGTAAAAGGGCGCGTTCAAAAATGAATGAGGGCCAACATCGATACAAACCTACACGATCCAACGGACGGACTGCCCCAAGTTTCCAAACTTGTGCCTTGCCTTCCAGTTGACCGTATTTCGTTACTACTCAGGTTCTTTTCTACGATAGCAAATATAGCCAACCGTGATCCGGTAAATACCCACCAGGGGTATTACGGAAACATCCTTAACTACTACTTTTATTAAGCAGACTAAGCAATTCTACATTATAAATAAATAATAGGATAACAAGGTAGATATTAATCAATAACCAAGGAATGGTAATGCAGTAAGTAGGATTCATTCCAACTCCTAACCTAATGCATCACAATATAAAAGGACTCAAGTAATTTAATTTGCAAAATATAGGAGGCTTAATATGCTCCGGGGCTTGCCTTGGGTGAAGACCGAGGCCTTGTGGGAAGGGCACTTGGGCAAGTTAGCATCGCTGGCGGGTCGACCTCCTCGGCTTGCTGAAGCTCTGGAATCTGCTGCTCGTCGTTTGTCTCTGGCTCCTGGTCGGGCTCCGGAGGGGTCGATCCTATTGCATGCGACGATTAATAAATAATTACAATGCGGGTGCATGATGTGTGGTATGAAAAGAGCATTTCTTGCAAACCAACAAACCCAACTTGTTGAACCACTTTTGACATTGAGGTAAATACTTATTTAATTCATAAAACCAAAATCCATTTATTCACTTTTTTCTTATTTAATAAATCAAAAGAAACTTAGGTTTGAACTGCAAGTGCACTTTTCTGGACTCAAAAAAATCCACGAAAATTCCAGAAGGCAAACAACAGTTGCTGGACTCCACTGAACAAATTTCAGCCAAAAATAAAATACAGAACTGCAGATATAAAAATGACAAGCAAACTGCCCAAAAAGGTGCTTTGAACTAGCTCCTCATTCAAAAAGTGTCAAATAGCAGATTTCATAATTTTCCTGGCTTCTTCTACTCATACACATCCTACTGTAGGAATATTGCTGGCAGAGCATAAACATACAAGCCTACACAAAATAAACAAATCCACTACACAAACAAAGCCAATTTTGAAATATAAACCATTTTGTTTGACTTATTTTTATTTAACAAACTATTTTGAACTAGGTCAAAACTCCAACATGAAAAGCACTCTACTCAATGTTCTCTATTTTATAAAACTCTTTGCCAAAACAGAAATCCACTTAGATCATCAAGTCCAATAGAAATCCAAATCCAAATAAATAAACAAAAGACAAAAGCACTCTCATGCACATGAAATGATGCAATGCGTTGCTTATGCTTTCTTAGTATCTAATTGCAGTGCCTAATGCAGTGCTTGACACTAGGGTGTCACATGAGTTAGGTCACGGTAATGGCGACGATACGGGCATATGGAGTTCATGTCCCCTAGCGATGGATATCGTTTCGGTTTTCAAAGGATGGGCGACGAAGACGGTGGTAGACTAGGCTAAGTGTCATATGGTGTTGGAGGACACTTAGGTAGTCTTAGGTCTTTGTTTTTCCTTTGGCTATACTATAAAGGGGAGCGTGAATCAGTAGCTTGACCTAGATGAGTCTATTGAGGTAGGTGCGGTGCACACTTGTTATTTCATAGCCCTAGGTAGCTCAGAGAGATGCCTTAAGTCGAGTGGATCAAAAGTCATTTAGGCCGCGTCGCGATCCGAGTTGAGTCTGCCCTTGTTACGGGCATCGGACGCTGGCCAGGTGAGCATCGGACGCGTCCGATGCTCACCCCGACTAGGGTTTAGTCTGGTGCGTGGCATCAGACGCGCCGATGTGTTCACATCGGACGCGCCCATGCCACTGTTCACGTGCGCGTGAACTTGAGGCCGCATCGGACGCAGGCATTGGACGCTGAGGGCCAGCGTCCGATGGCCATGTAGAGAGGTTCCAGAGAGGGTAAATCCACATCGGACCCGTCCGATGTGGTGGCATCGGACGCTGCCCAGCGTCCAATGTCCCTTTAAATAGTCTGACAAGAAGGTACAGTAGACCATTGGACGAGGTCATCAGAGCGTCCGATGCTAGGCATCGGCGCGTCCGATGCCCCCGCAGAATGCCTGTCTTGTGTTGTTTTTGGATGGCCGGTTGGGGGAGTATATATACTTCCTTCCCTCCATCCATTTGAGCGTTCCTGCCACTTCCATCAGCTGAGAAACACATTGTGAGTGTGAGTGAGTGCAAGAGCCCTAGTGAGGTTGAGTGATTTGCTAATTGTGAGAATTAGACACCTCCTAGTGAGAATTGAGTAGCAAGTGTGCATCCATCCATCTCTTTGGCCTTGTGTTGGTCAAGTGAGAGTTCTAGCTTGTTACTCTTGGTGATCGGCATCACCTAGACGGCTTGGTGGCGATCGTGAAGCTTGGAGAGCATCCGGTGGCATTGTGGATGACCCAAGCAAGCTCGTGACCGGTAGTGAGCGATTCACCGGGCCGGAGTGGCGAAGAATCAGCTCGTAGTGAGCACTTGATCCTTGCGCGGATCAAGGGGGAGCGATGCCCTTGCGCGGGTGCTCCAACGAGGACTAGGGGGTGTGCCGACACCTCGATACCTCGGCAAAAAGATCATCGAGTCATCTCTACTCTTTTACCTACGCATTTACTTTCAAGCAATTCAATTCCGCATTACTACTTGTTGTTCATTCTATATTGAATTGCTTTGCTAGAGTAGGAGTGGCATAGACTTGATCTTTTGTGCGGTAGAATAAAGAGAAACACACTTCTAGGCACTAGGAGGTTAATTGGGGCTTGATAGGTTTTATTCTTGCAAGAAGTTTTAGAAAAGCCTAATTCACCCCCCCCCCTCTTGGGCATCTTGATCCTTTCAATTGGTATCGGAGCCTCGTGCTCTCGATTTAGGCTTAACCGCCTAGAGTTAAGATGTCCGGAGGTGATGGACCACCTCCCATGTTCGAGGGAGACGACTTTCCATATTGGAAAATTCGTATGGAGTCGTACCTAGAAGAGGTTGATGTGAAATGCCGCGATGCCGCCATAACCGGGTTCCCCAAACCCAAGGAGGGCACTAGCCTCACGCCACATGAGGAAGAAAATGAGAAGTGGAATGCAAAGGCCAAAAACATTCTTTTTAGAGGCATTTGCAAGGATGTGTTTAACCGCGTCCGGAACCACAAGAATGCCCATGATCTATGGGATAACATTTGTGCTCTCCATGAGGGGACCAAGAGTGAGCGTGAGGAGAGATATCATTTAGTTATGCAAAAGCTTCATTCTTTTGATATGCATGCTAATGAAAGTGCAAATGAAATGTACTCACGCTTGAATGTTCTTGTAGAAGAACTCAATGGACTTGGCCTCACACAAATGCAACCATCCGATGTTGTGAGGAAGATTCTTTGTGTCCTTCCAATTGAGAAGTATGGACACATTGTGACGGTGCTACATCAAGGTGATCTTTCCACCGCTACACCAACTCAAATCTTGGGAAAGATCAATGCGCATGAGATGTACATGCACATCACACCAAGTGGTGGCTCCTCCACCGACAAGAAGAAGGACTTGGCCTTCAAGGCTAGCCATGACAAGAAGGGAAAGTCCAAGGCTATTGTGGTGCATCATGAGAGCACAAGTGATGAAGAAGATGATTCCAACATTGCTCTCATGGTGAGAAGGACCACCAAGAGGTTGAAGAAGCTTCACAAGAATGGAGTCAACTTTGACTCAAGAAAGAAGAAGTTCTTCACAAGTAGCAAGAGGAGGCCAATCTCCAAAATGGATTGCTACAATTGCGGTGAGCTTGGCCATCTTGCTCATCAATGCACCAAACCCAAGAAAGAAAGCTACAAGAACAAGAACAAGGGCAAGAAGTATGACTCATCAAGTGAAGATGAGAAGAAGGATGAAAATCCCTACTACAAGAAGAATGGCAAGAAGAAGAAGCAATACCACAAGAAAGGTGGGAAGACTTACATTGTTGGTGATTGGCTCACCGACATTGACTCCTCCGGTGGCTCATCAAATGAAGATAGTGATGATGAGAAGGAGAAGGTGGTCGCTCTAGTCATTGGCTCCTCTACACCACCACCACCACCGTCGCCATCATCATCTACACACCTATGCCTTATGGCCAAGGGTGACCGGAAGGTACAAAACGATGATGACTCTAGTGATAGTGATAGTGATGGTGAATTTGAGGCTCCCACTTATGATGAACTTGTCAAATTGCTAAATGACTACTCTAAAATCATAAGAAAGACTAGAGCTAAAAATGAAAAGCTTGTTGATGAAAATGAATCTCTTGTTGAAAAATGTGATCATGCTATTCATGCTAGTGATGAGCTAAAAAATGAACTTGCTACTATGTCATCCACTATCAAGGAGCTCAAGTCCTCTAACAAAGAGCTCAAAGCTAAAAATGAGAAACTTGATAAGGTGCATAGTGACCTTACCACTAGTTATCAATTGCTCAAAGAACAATACACTCAAGTGAAAGTAGATTATGATACTCTCACCATTGCTTATGATATGCTTTCACATGAGACACTAGATGCTCCTAACCTTGTTGTTAAGTGTGACATAGCAACATCTTGTGAGGACTTGGTTAGTGAGCATGATGAGCAAAGAGCTAGTGGCAAGGGCAAGAATGTGGTTGTGGCCGATCACTATGATGATTATATCAAGATCAAGAATGAGAATGCAAAGCTCAAGGTTGATCTAGAGAAGCTTGCAACCGCAAAGCAAGTCATTGTTGAGACCCAAGATGATGAGTATAGCATGACACTTGAGCTTGACATGCTAAAAGAAGAGAACAAGAGATTGAAGATGGAGAGAGATTACAAGATGACACCATCTCAAGTAGAGCTCCAACAAGAGAATGATAAGCTCAAGAAAGAGAAGGAGCACCTCACCACCGGGTTGAAGAAATTCACCAAGGGGCAATGTCTTCAAAGTGAGCTACTCATGAACACGGTCATGAAGACAAATAGAAATGGCATTAGATTCCTTGAGGAGAAGATGAAGCAACGAAAGAGCATCACAAAGTCGAAGAAGAAGAAGATTGGAAGATTCTATGAGTGTGGAAAGGAAGGACACTTTGCTCATAATTGTGAAGAGCCTAAACCTACACCCTTGTCCAAGCATGCTAGGCCCTTTGCTTTCAATGCTCACTACATGCTTAGACAAGACTCTAGTGGCAAGATGAAAGTCATGTTCATGGGGCCTCCTAACAAGAATAGGCCAAAGCAAATTTGGGTTGCAAAGTCACTAGTAGAGAAGGTTAAGGGACCGCAACAAGTTTGGGTCCCAAAAGCTCAAGCTTGATTTCTTATGTGTGTAGGTGAACTACAAGACCGGTGGATCTCATTGGGTGATTGATATTGGTTGCACACAACATGTGACCGGTGATCCCCGGATGTTCACCTCACTAGAAGAGAATGTCAATGACCAAGAGAAGATAACATTTGGTGACAACTCAAAGGGCAATGTCAAGGGATTGGGCAAAGTGGCTATATCAAATGATCATACCATCTCAAATGTGCTTCTAGTTGCATCATTGAGCTTCAACTTGCTATCCGTTGGGCAACTATGTGATCTTGGCTTTCAATGTTTGTTCACCGACAAGGAAGTGGTTGTGACCAAGAAAGATGATACATAAGTGATATTCAAGGGCTTTAGATACAACAATCTCTATCTAGTGGATTTCACCTCCGAAGATGCCAACTTGAAGACATGTTTGTTCACTAAGCAATCACTTGGTTGGCTATGGCATAGAAGATTGGCACATGTTGGAATGAACACTCTCAACAAGCTATTGAAGAAGGATTTGGTTAGAGGCTTGAAGGATGTCAAATTTGAGAAGGACAAATTGTGTAGTGCATGTCAAGCCGGCAAGCAAGTTGCAAATACACATCCAACCAAAGCCTTTGTGTCAACTTCAAGAGAGTTAGAGCTACTTCACATGGATCTATTTGGACCAACAACATATGCTAGCTTGGGTGGAAATCTCTATTGCCTAGTGATTGTTGATGACTACTCTAGATACACTTGGGTATTCTTTCTTCATGACAAATCTGAAGCAACCCCTTCATTCAAGAAGTTTGCCAAGAGAGCGCAAAATGAGTTTGACTTGAAGATCAAGAAGATAAGAAGTGACAATGGAAGAGAGTTCGACAACACCCACATTGAGCAATATTGTGATGAAGTTGGGATCAAGCATGAAGTCTCCGCAACATATACACCACAACAAAATGGGGTAGTTGAGAGGAAGAACCGAACACTAATCACCCTAGCAAGGAATATGTTAGATGAGTACACTACACCGGAAAGATTTTGGGCGGAAGCAATCAACACCGCTTGCTATGCATCAAACCGATTGTTCCCCCATCGTCTCCTTGGCAAGACCCCCTATGAGCTACTCAACAACAAGAAGCCGGATATATCATTCTTTAGAGTGTTTGGGTGCAAATGCTACATCTACAAGAAGCGCCAACACCTAGGGAAGTTTCAATGCCGATGTGATATTGGTTTTCTTGTTGGTTACTCATTGAAGTCCAAAGCATATCGAGTATTCAACCATGCCACCGGGATGGTAGAAGAAACATATGATATGGAATTCGATGAATCTAATGGCTCTCAAGGAGAGCATGAAAATCTTGATGATGTAGGTAATGAACCATTGAGGGAAGCCATGAAGAACATGCCGGTTGGAGCCATCAAGCCTAAAGATGATGATGATGATGTGCAAGTCATACACAAGCCATCCTCATCCAATGTACCACATGTTGATGACAAAGAAGGGAGAGATCCATTTGAAGATACTCATGTCTCTCATGATCAAATGGTGGTACAAGCTCAAGATGTTGATGCTCCACAAGCGGCCCCTCAAGTGGTTGATGTGACACCCTAAAATTTTCCCATTTTATAATAGGTGAAAATATTCCTTTATTGAATTCTTGGTGTGCATTTAATATAGGGATTAAATAAATTTCACAAAACTAAAAGCAAGTTAGAAACATGATGTTGCATTCATGCTGGTGTATTTTACTTATTAATGTGAGTGACTTTTGCCAAAACTTATTTGAATTCAAATTTATCTTGAATTTGGTGTGAAATGCCTTGAAATAAAAATGAAAAGCTTTTTCTTTTCTCTCTTTCTCCTTTCCTCTCTTTTGGCCCGACCGGCCTGGTGGCCCAGCCCACCGGCCTCCTCCCTTTCCCTGCGCTGGGCCACCCTTCCCTCTCCTCTCCTGCTCACGCGGCCCGCAGGCCGGCCCAGTTTGGCGCCCGCGCTGCAACGCCCCTCCCTTGCTGTCGCTGACACTCCAAGCCCGCCTGTCAGCGCCTCCCTCTTCCCCAATCCCGCGTCCCCGCTCTGCTTGTTCGAACCTCCGAGCGAGCAACCGCCGCCCGCTCTCCCCCTAACGTCGTGGGCGTGCCCCATTCCCCGCCCTCCTTCGGCCTCAAATCGGTAGGCGCTCGCACTCTCTCCCTCTTTCTTTCATATTCATCCACCTCCGTTCCCTCCCTAGCCCCCCTGGAGCCATCGTGGTCCATGGCCGCCACCCGCCGAGCTGTTCTTGCCACCCGGTTGTGCCGCATCCAAATAGACCCGTCGGAGAAGCTTGGCGCCGGGGTAGGGAAGTGCCCGAACCCCTTTCCCCTCTCAATCCGTATTTGCACCGCCCTAACCACCTCGAATCCAAGCAGGAGCACCGCCGGCCGCCGCAATTCGTCAGCTCCGCTCCTCTCCGGCCTCCATCTTCGTCGGGGAGTGACTCACCGTATCCTCCTCTCTCTCCTTGATATTTGTCTGGAATTTTTGGTGACCGTTGGGGGTTTTTCAGTGAGCTCCGGCGAGTTTTACTCGTCACCATCCATGGCGCCGCCATGTACACGCATCCCGCCGCCGTGCGTGGCCTTCCCGTCGGCAAGCGCGCCGCCGGCCCTAGCGCGCACCCCCCCCCCCCCCCTCGCTTAATCAGGGCCGTTCGGACCCCATCCGTGGCCCAGAACGTCCCATACCCCTTCGGGGTGAATTTTGCTAAAGAGACCCTGGAAACACTTGAATCGACCCGCAGTCCTTTCGACGAGTTAATCAGATTTAAATTTGGATTTAAAATCTGTTTTAAATTCAATCGAATTTCAGGTTATTTACAAAAATGCCACTACACTGTTTCGCTTATAAAATCCACGTTATAGCTCCGATTTGATCCGTTCAAATTGCGTTAGCTTCGTAATTTAGTGCTCTATCCGTTTATGTCTCTGTTACCATGTTTTGGACAGTTTAGCTATAGGGTCCAAGGCAGCCAAGTTTAGGGCTTTAGAATCACCGTTTCGGTCGTAACTTTCGCGTCGTAATTCCGTTTTCGGTGAACCAAATATCGTCGTGATCGTAGAATCGAGTACTTCTGTTTTATCAAAGTTTTATTTCTGTTTATTACTGTTGGTATACTGTTCTAATGGATAGCCTTGTTTGCAATGCATGTGTGCACTTGGATGCGTGTGTGATGTATCTTGTGATCGAGTATAGTCTGTGAGCAAGCGTGGATCGATCAAGAGCTTTGGTTTGAGGATCAACAAGAGGATCAGCAGTACAACAAGCAAGGCAAGTTAGCATGGGATCATCCTTGTTACCTATTCACTTTACTAAGCACTTCATATTGCATGTGTCAATCTGAACAACCTTAGAGATCTACCTAGCTTTTGTTATCTGTGATACTCTTGACACCCGTGGGATAAATGCATATGGGTACAATGCTAGTGCTATCAATTTAAATATATGATCCTGTCCAATGATGAATGTTCTCATATTGGTATGTTGATAAATGGTTAATGAAACTTGCTGTTAGCAAAAGCTGGGACTGACAGTGCTACCATGAGTGCTATATGGCTCTGGTTTTAGCTCAGTAAACTGGACCTTTTCTAGCTTGTTAGAGGTTACCCGAAAGGGCGCAAGAGGGGCTTGCCTCTACGGGTGTAGGGCTGCTCCTGTTCCTATGAGTATAGCTGCGATGGCCTTGTGCCATAGGTTAGGGGGGTTTGCTACATCTGATTGCCAAGGAAACCTAGCGGCCCTAACTTGTTAGACGAACCAACGAAAGGCTTCATAGTGTACCCTGCCCGCTCACCTTGGAAGTGTTATGGGGGTCGCTCCCCTGGGCATCTAGGCAACACGGCTTGTGGGTAAAGATGCACAACCTCTGCATAGTGTAAAACTGTTATAACAGTCGTGCTCACGGTCACGAGCGGCCCGGAAAACTAGCAGAACTATGATACTTAATTAAATGTTACTTTATGTTGATGGTGCTCATATGGTGAACTATTTATCATTGATGGACATAAGGATCAGGGGTCTAAGGGTTAAGCACAATATTCGTTTACTCTAATGCTAAAACTTTGCCAATATTAAAGCTAACTGCAGTCAGACAGTGCCAACCTTTTGAGCCTCATGAACCCTATGTTAGCTTGCTAAGTACGAAGAGTACTTATGCTTGTTGTTTATCTTTCTTTTTGGACAAAAATCTCGGATGGGTAAGAGATGAAGTTGGAGTTGGAGTTTTCCCCAGAAGTTTCTAGGCTAGCGTATCCCCCAGTCGGCAGTCCCTATGGTGGTTGCCCGTGAGAGCTATATCTAGTTTACCCTTTTCCGCTGATGTAAGTCTTTGTTTTGCTTCTATCGTTATGTAATAAACACCGTGATGGTACCTTTTTCATGATTTGTCTAGCTTATGTGTGCGACTGATCCCTGGGCACACATGAGTTTGGTGCCTCAGTTTTATTCTTAAAATTGGGGTGTGACAGTTGATCAAAGGACTACTCCTCTACTACAAGCTCATCCTCAAGAACTCATCATTGGGAATCCAACAAGGGGTGTAATGACTCGATCTCAAAAACTTGCTATATTTATTGAACATCACTCCTTTGTGTCTCTTGTTGAGCCTGCCATTATAGATGAAGCTCTAGGTGATCCGGATTGGGTGAATGCTATGCATGAAGAATTAAACAACTTCACCCGCAACCAAGTTTGGATACTTGAAGAGCGACCCAAAAGCGCAAGAGTCATTGGAACAAAATGGGTGTTTAGAAACAAGCAAGATGATCAAGGCAAGGTTGTTAGAAACAAGGCAAGGCTAGTAGCAAAGGGGTTCTCTCAAGTTGAAGGTTTGGAATTTGGAGAGACCTTTGCACCGGTTGCAAGACTCGAAGCCATTTGTATCCTCCTTGCATATGCATCACATCATGACATTAAATTATATCAAATGGATGTAAAAAGTGCATTTTTAAATGGCTTCATAAATGAACTAGTCTATGTTGATCAACCTCCCGGGTTTGAAGACCCTAGATATCCTAATCATGTTTATAGGTTGTCCAAGGCGCTATATGGGCTCAAGCAAGCCCCAAGAGCATGGTACGAGCGCCTTCGGGATTTCCTCATTGAGAAGGGCTTCACCATTGGGATGGTCGACACCACACTATTCACCAAGAAGCTTGATGGAGAGATCTTCATTTGTCAAGTCTACGTTGATGATATCATCTTCGGATCAACAAATGAAGCATATTGCAAGGAATTTGGTGACTTGATGTCGAACGAGTTCGAAATGTCCATGATTGGAGAGCTCACATTCTTCCTAGGCTTCCAAGTCAAGCAATTGAAGGAGGGGACTTTCATATCTCAAGAGAAGTATACAAAAGACCTCCTCAAGCGCTTCAACATGGATGATTGCAAGCCTATCAAGACTCCAATGCCAACAAACGGACATCTCGACCTAGATGTGGGAGGTAACCCGGTTGACCAAACTCTCTACCGTTCTATGATTGGTAGCTTGTTATATTTGACCGCATCTAGGCCCGATATCATGTTTAGTGTGTGCATGTGTGCTCGCTTTCAAGCCGATCCTAGGGAATCACATCTCATAGCGGTGAAGAGAATCCTTAGGTACCTAAAGCACACCCCAAGCATTGGCCTTTGGTATCCCAAAGGAGCAAACTTCCAACTCGTAGGGTATTCCGATTCGGATTACGCGGGTTGCAAAATAGAAAGAAAAAGCACATCCGGAGGGTGCCATTTGCTTGGGAGATCACTAGTCTCATGGAGTTCTAAAAAGCAAAATAGTGTGGCCTTGTCTACCGCCGAGGCGGAATACATAGCCGCGGGTGTTTGTTGTGCACAAATCCTTTACATGAAACAAACCAGACTATGGTGTAGTTCTAGAAAGGGTACCTTTGTTGTGTGACAATGAGAGCGCGGTTAAGCTTGCTAACAACCCGGTTCAACACTCTCGCACAAAGCACATAGATATTCGCCATCACTTCCTTAGAGATCATGTTTCCAAGAAAGATATATCCTTAGAGAGAGTTAGAACCGAAGATCAATTGGCGGATATCTTCACAAAACCCCTAGATGAGAACACCCTTTATAGATTGCGAAGTGAGCTTAATCTGCTTGATCTAAGTAACTTTGTCAAAAGGTGAAAGGGGGTTGTCTTTGCATTGCATTGTATCATATGCCATATTCAATTTATGCTATGCACATAGGCTTGTCAGACGTGGTTAAGATAACCGCCCTTAAAAGCGTGTGAAGAAGCTTACCCATGAGCAAACTTGACAAGCAACCTAGATTCAAATTTTGTATTGCATTCATATGCATGGTTGTTGCTTTATAGTTTCTTTTTGGTTTTGTTTTGAGCAACCGTTGTGTTCGTCCACCGCTAGGGGGAGCATTTGAGGCTCCTATTGGTTGAGTCCCCTAGTTTTGGTGGCCACACGTTGTCTCCTCGGGATTTATCGCCTATTTTTTTCTAAAAATGATATGTAGCCTATGGCAAAATATTTTTAAAATTGAGGGTTTATGCGAGGATGCTCATACTAGGTTCCAACTGGTGTTTATTTGCCTCTTATTTGAGTTGGACCTTGGTTGGGAGAGGGAGCCGCAACAGAAATCTTCAAAACAGCTCAAAATGCGGCATCGGACGCTCCCCCAGCGTCCGATGCCCTGCACTGTAGTCAGCTCCGGCTGAAACAGTGTCAGGGTAGCGTCCGACGTATTCTCATCGGAGCGTCCGATGCCGAGGCATAGGACGCGTCCGATGCGCAATGAGCGTTTCTGGAGCTCTCTGGACAGGCATCGGAGCGTCCGATGTTAACCCATCGGCGCGTCCGATGTTAACCCATCGGCGCGTCTGATGCCCCTTTAAGCGGCGCGTTGAATTCTTCTAATGACATCCAGGACCCACACGTCTTTGTCTCCTTCTTCCTCGCTCCCAACCGCTCAGCTCGCTCCTCGCCGCCGCCCCGACCCTAACCCTAGCTCCACCGTGTCTGCACCGCCTGTGACACCCTAGTGTCAAGCACTGCATTAGGAATTGCAATTAGCTACTAAGAAGCATAAGCAATGCACTGCATCATTTCATGTGCATGAGAGTGCTTTTGTCTTTTGTTTATTTATTTGGATTTGGATTTCTATTTGACTCGATGATTTAAGTGGATCTCTGCTTGGGCAAAGAGTTTTATAAAATAGAGTTGGAGTTTTTGACCTAGTTCAAAATAGTTTATCAGATAAAAATGAGGCGAAGAAAATGGTTTATGTTGCAAAACTGGCTTTATTTATGTGGAGGTTGTAAAAATGGTTTTCAGAAGAAGTGTCTTATATGAAAGTTGTAGAGAAAATTATTTTGAGCAACTTTCATATTTGGGTCAAAACCTAGTTTGGAGTTTTTGAAACTGTTTTGAATGGTCAAAGTTTGAAAAGAATTTGGAAAAAAGAAAAAGGAAAACGATTTCTCCCGCGCCCCACCTTTCGGCCCATCTGGCCTTTCGGCCCAACTCACGCGCGCCGGCCCAGCTCGCCCGCTCGCGTGCGCCGGCCCGCTCCCGCACTCGCCCGTGCGCCGCGCGCGCCGCGCACCGCCGGCCGCAAGCGCCGCGTGGCCGCCTTCGCCTGCACCGTATCCCGCTCGCCCTATCGCCGCAAGATCGTTGCTCGCTCGATCACGCCACGATCCCCGCTCGCCTGCCGAGCCCTGCTGCCCGCGCGCGCCGCACGCCACGCCGTGGCCCCCGCCACGACCGGCCGTCCGCCGCTCCGACGACCAAAATCCCGCGCGCCCGCACTCCTCTCTCTTTCACTCCTCACTCGCCCCCCCTCGCTCTCGCTCTCACTCCGTCTCCTGCCCGCGAACGCAAGGCCGAGCGCTCACCTCGCCTTGGCCACTGCACGCCACCGCGAGAGCGCCTCCCCACGTTCCAGCCCTCTCTGAGCCACCGTCGGCCGATTAACTCCGGCCACCACTCCGCCATCATCTAGACCGCACGGTGCTCCCGCTTCCACTCCGCCGGAGTCCCACCACTGCCAGAACGAGAAGTGCCATTTCTCGGCCGCCATCGACGACCGGGAGTGCACGCCATTGTTCTACACCACCCGAACCTTCGCCGAGCCTCGTATCTCCCGTCGAGCTTCACCGAGTCAAGGCAAGGTGAGAACACCTATCCACCTCAACGCTACCGCTCCCTATCCCACTCTATCTCCTCGGCCGAGCGCCATGGGCGCCGCCGCGGCCATGCTCAAGGTCGCGCTCCTCTGGAGCCAATCAAGCCAAACCAACCCCGTAGCTGTGCTCCTTAGGGTTCACTCGAGCTTTTGCCTCCCCCAATTTCTCCGGCCGCCGCCGGAAACGGCGTCGCCGCGCGTTGCCGCCATCACCGTGCGCCGCCGCTCGCCGCCGGCATGCTCCGGCCGTGCGCTAGCCAAACCACCTACACCTCTCGGTGCGCCTCGTCGAGGCGAGTTCACAAGCCTAGCTTCCCCGCCGGCGACCTCACCGTCGGCGAGGAATCGACGGTCAAACCTCTCCCCTGTTTTCCGTCTCGCCCGAGCCTCGAGCCAGGCCTCGGACGGGCGATTATTTTCCGTCTCGCCCGAGCCTCGAGCCAGGCCTCGGACGGGCGATTGTTTTCCGTCTCGCCCGAGCCTCCGAGCCATGCCTCGGACAGACGTTTGTTTTTATCATCTCGCTCGAGCTAGGCCTCGAGCGAACCCTCGGGCACTGTCTCGTTCGAGCCGGGCCTCGAGCGAACACACACCTACCGCCGTGCGCTCGAGCCAGGTTCGGTCGAGTTGGACTGGGCCGAAAGCCCCGTTTGGGCTAGAATAAAGTTTTTCTTTTTTTTTAGTTTTCTGCACAGTAACTAAGTTTGTTAATTTTGCTATAATTAATCTGTAGCTCTGTTAAATATGAAATTTCAGTTTTGCTAGTTTGTTTATGAGTAAATCTACCATGGAAAAATATAAAAGTATTTTTGGTAGGAGTTTATTTTACTGTTTTCATTTATTCCAGTTTATATGCTTTTGCTAAGATAAATGGTTTTATATGTTTTCTGGTTGAGTTAATTCCTGGAAAATTTTGTGTAAGTTTATTATCTTGTTTTACACCTGTAAAAAAAATATATGATGCACTGTTTATGTGGAAAAAAGTTTCTGTTATGGTTTAAAGTCCTTTTTGGCTGATTTCTTAAGAATAAATGTTAAGGTGTTTTATATGCTGAAATAAAATATGGAAAAATTTGTATAGTCTCTGTTTATGATGTCCAAGCTAAGAAAAATGTAAGCATGATCTATTATGTGAAGAAATCTGAAGTTGTTTTACAAATGTGCTTTTCTGTGTTTTTCTTTGGAAATTCATGTAAGAAATAATATAATGTTTCTGTTCATGGAACTTTCTTGATAAGCATAAAATGTGAAGTAGAATCTGGGAAAAATATGAAGTTGAGTTTATCACCCTTTTCCAGTAGGGTAGTAGTTCAAGTGGTTTATTTTGGGATAGATTTGTTTATTTCGTGTAGGCTTGTATGTTTATGCTCTGGCCACAAGTTTTCTGCAGTAGAATGCTTTTGAGTAAAAGAAGCCAGGAAAATTATGAACTCTGATGTTTGACACTTTTTGGATAAGGAGCTAGTTCAAAGTACCTTTTGAGCAGTTTATTTGTTATTTTTGTATCTGTAGTTCTGTATTTTATTTTTGGCTGGAATTTATTCAGTAGAGTCTTGAGAGTGTTAATTATCTTCTGGAATTTTGTGGATTTTCTGAGTTCAGAAAAATACACTTGCAGTTCAAACCTGAATTTCGTTTGAATTATTAAATAAGAAATAGGTGAATAAAAGGATTTTGTTTCATGAATTAAATAAGTATTTACCTCAATGTCAAAAGTGGTTCACAAGTTGGTTTTGTTGGTTTGCAAGAAATGCTCTTCTCATACCACACATCTTGCACCCGCATTGCAAATATTTATTATTCGTCGCATGCAATAGGATCGACCCCTCCGGAGCCCGAGCAGGAGCCAGAAGCAAACGCCGAGCAGCAGATTCTGGAGCTTCAGCAAGCCGAGGAGGTCGACCCCGCCAGCGACACTAACTTGCCCAAGTGCCCCTCCCACGAGGCCTCGGTCTTCACCCAAGGCAAGCCCTGGAGCATATTAAGCCTCCTATCTTTTGCAAATTAAATTACTTGAGTCCTTTTATATTGTGATGCATTAGGTTAGGAGTTGGAATGAATCCTACTTGCTGCATTACCATTCCTTGGTTATTGATTAATATCTACCTTGTTATCCTGTTACTTATTTATAATGTAGAATTGCTTAGCCTGCTTAATAAAAGTGGTAGTTAAGAATGTTTCCGTAATACCCTGATGGGTAGTTACCGGATCACGGTTGGCTATATTTGCTATCGTGAAAAAGAACCTGAGTTGTAGTGAAATACGGTCAACTGGAAGGCAAGGCACAAGTTTGGAAACTTGGGGCAGTCCGTCCGTTGGATCGTGTAGGTTTGTATCGATGTTGGCCCTCGTTCATTTTTGAACGCGCCCTTTTACTTAGGGATATGTCGGTGCCGTAATCATCGACCCCAAAGCCGGTTAGAAGCTGTTCGGGCCGGTCTCAACCCGTGTCGTGCCCTCTAGTATGGAAATTGCGATCTGCCGCGTGAGGCCATCGCCAGGTTCCAATTGGGCGGTCCGTGCTGTGAGCCGCGACGATTACCACCACGAACAAGCATCGAGCGGTTGCCCAATGCATGGACCCGACGGGGAGAGTGTGGGCTGGAATTAAAGGTCTTTCACCAGCTGGTTTGGAATTCGATTCGAGTCGCCGTCTCCCCCGGTTAGTGGGAAACTATGGCGAGCTTCACCACGATACAACTCCATGTGATGTTTTAAAGGTTCAACTAAAATATGGATAAGTCAACTGGATATGGTTATATTATTGATTGGTAGATTCAAGTGAGTGCTCTAGTACAGGTGAAAAACCTAGAATTAAGGAATAGGTCTAAAAATGACAGCTCATCATTATCATTAATTACCTCTTATCTAAAATTAAGCTTTTCACAACTAAAAGATCTCAGCTCCACCTCAAAAGCCTTGCATACCCTTGGAGTCTTTATTTTCAGTTGGACGGGTAAGTCTAGCTGAGTACATTCCCGTACTCAGGGTTTATCCCGTTTGTTGCAGATGGCCAGGTCTACTTTGGCTATTGTAAGCACTGCCTCTACCCGGTGGAAGGTGATGAGGAGTAGGCCCAGGGCAGGGTCATCCAGAAGCTTCCCTTTTTCTTTTTGATGGTCTGAGACTTCTAGTGGCACATTATCTAAAAAGGGAAGAGTGAGTTGTGTGAGTTGGTTTTATCAAACAGTGTTTATTTGGACCACACGTGTGGTGGTCGTGTTGTAAACTACTCCAGCTTCCGCACTTTTAAAATTTAGTATTGTAATAACTCCGTTTTAAGTTCGCACTCTGATATTTTAAATTCGGTTTCGTTTTTGCTATGATGTATCTTTACGAATGTAATCCTTGAACGATGCGATCCTGTATGATGTATGGTGTTAGAAATCCTTCGAGATTTCCGGACTACCGGGGTTATATGGGTTCAAGTATGAGTCAAAGTCAGACGGATTTGGCTAAGATAATACTTGAGCTCTTATAATCAGGGCGGTTCCGCCACACCGCCGTGCTCCCGTCCACCCTCGCCGCACCATTGCGTGCCGCCTTCCTCGCCGCGGCCGTGCCGTCGACCCCTCCCACCATGCGTGCGCACCCGCAGCCGCCCCGACCGCCGAAGCTTCTCGCCCCCTCGCCGGAGATCCAAGCCGGCGACCGCCCCGCTCGCCGGAGTTCGTCTCACCAGCACTCGCGTTCGTCCCCGCGCCTCTTCCTGTCTCCGGCAAGATCTCCCCGGCCGACCTATCCCCTAGCAGTGAGCACCTCCACCCTCTTCTTTTTCCCTGCTCATAAGGTGCTCGATGATATGCCTCAATGAACGTCCCCTCTGTTTTTGACCCCCGTTTTCGGTCGTTGTTCGTGCAGACCACTTTGGCGTGACGTGTGGGTGTCGGAACGTCTGTGCTTCCCTTTTGCTTGGGTCGTTTTGTCGGTTCGTCAGGTAGCGAAGCCTTCTCTTCCTTATCTCCTATGGTTTGCTTCCGATAGGATCTCTTATCCCTAGATTATATGTTTCTTATATATCCTATCTATTCTCGCAGCGAGTCAGAGTCCGTGGCAGTTGTCAGCTCGTCAGTTGTCAGTGAGCAGTGACAGTTAACCCGGGGCCAAGCCCGCGGGTACGGATCGAGGCCAAGCCTCGCAAGTGACAGCGGCAAAGGTTCTCAGTGTCAGGGGGAGTTTCTTTGACTGAGCTTTCAGCATCAGTTGGGTTGTCAGGTTATTTGCTCTTTTCAGCGGCAGTGCCGGCAGTTCAGAGCTTCTTCAGTACAGTGCCCCTCGTTCTTGTCAGCCATGTCGCGCTGCAAGAACGTCGGTGGTGGCCCAGGGGACTCACCTCCTCGTCCTCCTCCCGGTCAGCGGCCCGGGAAGGCAAAGTTGATTACGCGCCGGAAGCGCACCCGTCAGGAGCGAGAGGCAGCTCAGGCACAGGCAGTGGCCGATGCAGCTGACCGTGCAGAGCAGGGAGGCAGTGCGGGCGGACTCAGGATTAAGGACTAGTTGTCCCCCGACCAGCGCAGAGCAGTTGAGGAGGTCGAGCGTCGACACGGCTCGGCGACTGGCACGCTCATGGCCGCCGGTCATCGGACGACGTTCACTTCACCAGGCGTAGAGCTCGCGAGCTCAGGGCAGGGCCAGGCAGAGGCCGAGACAGCAGAGGCACCTGAGGCAGAGGCTCCCGAGGCAGAGGCAGAGGAGGAGGTTCCTGAGGAGGTTCCCCGGCGTCGGTCCACGCGCGCAGGACAGCGGTGCCACCCCGGCCTGATGTCCCTCTGCGGGGAGCACATGCTCCATCGAGGCATGCGCCCCCGCCGATCCCGCGACTGGACCTCCGGGCGGCCACCTGCTCATAGATTCAGGCACTCAGACTAGTACCAGTGGAGCAGTGGTTTCCGAGAGAGGGGTAGGAGCAGGCCAGTCCGGACTTCTTCACCGTGCTCCAGGAGGACTTCTACAGAGGTTACAGGAACACCGGTATCTCCTTGCGTTTGCAGCGTGTCTGTCCCCTGGAGGCAGTGGTTACAGCAACCGGAGAGCAGATTCGTCCCATACTCACCTATCTACCTGGTCTAGCAGACCTTCTGGGGTGGTCTGGCTCGTACATCGAGGATTGGGTGTTCCAGTTCTACGCGTCACTTTGGGTGCACCCAGACCGCGAGACTATTGAGTTTGCTTTTGAGGGGGAGCACTATAGGTTGTTTTCGTCAGAGATCCGGGATTGGTTTGAACTACGACACTCACAGACCCGGATCCATGACCTGTGCTACGACCGGACGGAGCCACCCCGCCGCCCTCACGGTGGTGCCCAGCCGTCGACAGACCTGGTCCGTCCCTGCTTCACTGAGCCCTTCGGTGAGGGTTCGAGTCGCGCGCCTAGGGATCTCACCCCTTCGACTCGGATCCTCAATGAGGTTCTGTGACACCCCAATTTTAAGAACAAAATTGGAGCACAATATATGTATGCCAGGATCAATTTTCATACATATATCCACGTCATAGTAAATATCAAAACAATGCTTTTATTAATATATCGAATATTATTACATAAATGACCCTCGGGTCTGAAAGAAAAAGTACAGACTCTCTCGACATCTAACTCGAATGAAGACTCTGAAGTAGTCGCGGAAGTCTGGACTCCATCTCCACAGGAAGGTCGACCGGGGGTAGCGCCATCCTAGTACAGGTCGTTAGGGTCGAAGCCACCGTCCTCTGGATACTCCGGCTCCTCGTGAACGTAGCCACCAGCGTCTCCGTAATCGCCAGCGTCTGGGTGGGGTAGCAGGGGGACAAAGAGGAAGGATGAGTACATCGAAATGTACTCCGCAAGTATAGGAAATATATGCTTATGAGGCTAATAACAAAGGTAGGCTGACTTGTTTGACTCAAGCGCCTAAAGCGACACATCCTATTAATCCTATTAATCCTATGCACCTATTTACTAGGTTATGGACACAGATACTGTAGAAAAGTAACAACACTCGGAGTCGCACCGAGCAAACCACACTCGGAGTCACACCGAGCAACCAACACCTGAAGTCCATCAGGCAACCGCACCTGAAGTCCATCAGATGACCCGAAACAGTAACCAGTAACCAACTAATCTCGAAGAAGTCCAAGCCCGCTCGTGACCGTGAGCACGGCTGATATATCAGTTTTACACTCTGCAGAGGTTGCACATCGTTACCCATGAGTCGTGCAGGTCCCGTCACGCTAAACACTGCCAAGGTGCATAGCAGGTTGCACTGCAAGGCCTTTACAAAGTCCCTCCAAGTCTGTGTTACACGTACTCTAAGGTTTCTCCCCTGTCCATAAGTCAACGACCCCAAGGGACCCCTCTTGAGCCACTAAACAAACCCCGTGTAGCATAACTTAGAGGAAAACTAATTAATTAGCCAGGTCCAGCCCATCCAGATCTCATGGTTGCGCTGTATTGCCGGGTTACTTGTCCAAGAACCGGGTCCTAGGGATCCAGGCAGGATATGTCTAGCACGAGCCCCGAACCAAAAACCAAAGCAGCTGCCGAGTCCCACGGCACAAAACCACCAATACGGTTCCATCCTGCCGGATTTACCTAAACCATGTTTCTACAAAAGTTACCATGCCCACATCGTTTCATAGTTCATTAATCAGGATTAATTATATTTGACCATCAACCCATCCCAACATGACTGCAGGGCTAAGCAAGACTTCTACCCGAACAACCCAAAACAGGCGACAAGGATAATATAACAATAACTAGTAAACCATATCATGGGATTCAAATTAATGACAAGCATGCATCTACAAGATCTAACTACTCTAGTACCAAAAGTAAAATAAAGTAGGTGCAAGATGTTCAAGGACACTTGCCTTCGGGCTGGGTCGAATCTGCAGGGTCACAGGAAGGGTCGGGAGCGTCCTCGTACTCCGTACTCTCTGGCCCAATCAACATACATGGCACATACAAAGCAAAATAAGAAACAGTACAACAAACAGTATGAAAACAGTAAACAAATAGTTCTACTGCGTAGAGAACGAAATTATGAATCTAACGCAAGTTGAATGGGTCGAATCGGAGTTAAAACGCAAAAGTTATAAGCATTTGAAGTTGGATGGCAAAACTGTAAATAGATCAAAGTCATTTTCGGTTTTAAAATAAAAGAAACCAGGTTTTAAATGGCATCAGGACCGGGGGTCATTTTGATGGAAACGGAAGGGCTAGAACGCGAGTTTAATTAGACTCGGTGAATAGGAAGGATGGACTGCGGGTTTATTTGGCCTATCTGGAGGGGCTCAAGTGCAAAAATCGCGAGGCTGGTCGGCTACTGTGCAGTGCGCTTGGTCCATGGCCTGTGTACCGGGGGGCTGGGTCAGCGGTCCACCATGGACCATGTCCATGCTGAAAGTGTATTTGAAGTTGTATTCTTGGATTTGTTTTCCTAAAGGAAAACGGCCACAAATTGCGCATGACGTCAAATTGACATCATCAAGCTAACAAGCAGAGCATGCATGGCCGGCTGCTTGCTCTGTGTGGGCCCATGCGGCCGCAGGTCATGGTGCTGTGCATGAGAACGGGAGGAGCACAGGGGTGACGCGGCTCTGTTAGGCTGGCCATGCTTGGGAACGGTGGTGTCGCCGGAGGCCACAAGGAACGACAGCGCCGCCCTGGCTTCCACGATGCGGCATCGTCGGCGCAAACTCAAACTCGAGCTATGGTATACTGGAAAGCATGAAAAGGGATCGCATGGAAATGTAAGCTCATCGTGCAGCGAGAAACAAAGTCCATGGCCATGGCTGTGGCGGTGGGTGATGCTGCGGCGGCAAAGAGCGCTTGGGAATGGCTGGAGGAGAGGCGGTGGGCTACTGCGGAGTTCGGGTGAGGAGTTTTGTCGTTGGTTGAAGCACGGAGGGGGAAGGCGGCCGGTGGTACAGGGTGCGGCGGCGCCATGAGTCCGCACGGCGGAGCATCGCCGGCGCGGCTCGGCTTGGTTCTATAGGGCACTGGAGGCCACGGGAAAGAGCAGAAAAGAAAAAGGGAAGCTCACCACCGACTCAGTGGTGGTGTCCTCGATGCCGACAGGGGTTCGAGAGTGGTGGTGGGTGGGGAGCGGCGGCGGTGACCTGGGTGCTCGGTGGTGGCACGGCCATGGCGCTCGGAAGTGGCCCTGGAATACGGTAGGGACTGCGAAAAAAAGGGAACGAGAGTGGATCTCACCTCGCTATTGATGGTGATGTTCGGGGCGCTGATCTCGGTCTCGCGGCAGTCGGAGACAGAGACGGTGCGGCGGAGGCGTTCTGATGCACCGGCGTTGTCGAGGACGTCGAGCTCTGGCTCGGGATCGCCTCGGGGTGGCCTCCTGGACGCGACGCTTTCCGGCGTACGCATGGGTGGCTAGCGGGAGGCCTGCGGTGGCTTCTCCAGAGAGAACTTGTGAGCCCCCGGCGACTCGGCGAGTTCGGTACAGGCGGCGGCGGTGAGGTGAAGGAGGAAGGGAGCCGGGGCTGTGGGGATTAGCGGGCGCGGTGCGGTGTAGAGGGGGTTCTTGTAGGCCAAAGGGAAAGAGGGGGGTGGCGGCTGGCTGCGCGCATGCAGATCAGACGGAGGTGGACGCAGCCTTTGCAGCGCGAAGGGTGGCGGAGGTTGTTGAGGACGACGACTGACATGTGGGGGTTGTCTGCAGCGACAGAGAGAGAGAAAGGTGTTGCCGCTGCGGTTCGTGGGCTTGGCCCGGTGACGGTGTGCGCGCGAGGGAGTGAGGAGAAGAGAGGAGGCGGGTTGGGCGCTACAGCTGGGCCGGCGTGGAGTGAGGGAGGGCACTGGGCCGCTGGGAGGCGCAAAGAAGAGAGATGGCTGGCCTGCGCAGGCCGACTGGGCCATGCCGGAGGGAGGGGAAATGGGAGAGGGGGAGTTGGGCCAGACCAGGTTGGAGGAGTGAGGCTAGCCCTTTTTGCCTTTTTCTTTTTCTTTTGCTTTTTAAATTCTTTTCAAGTTCTTTTAGAAACCAAAATCAAATCGATTTGAAACAAAAATTAGTTTGAAAATTTTTGGAAATATTCTCCTTAGATTTTAAAATAAAATTTGAGTTGGATTTTGTAAATTTTTTTATAAATCTTTTATTTATTTTCTAAATAGAATAAATTCGATTCGCCCTATTCGGGTTTAACAAAATTCTTTTTCACCCAATAAAACTGTGCAACGGCATGAATGCAACAAACACCTGGTTAGATTTTTCCTCCATCTAGGGTTTTGGTCATTTTCTTATTAAATTATTATTAATTTTATTTATTTAAAACCCAGGGTGTTACAAACTTACCCCCTTAACTGGAATCTCGTCCCGAGATTCGGGCTAGAAAGAAAGGTGGGTGGGGAGCTCGTGGGACATACCATGGAACTTTCGGCGCTTTGCATTGTTCTTGTTCATCACCCGATTAGCATCTTTGGTTTCGAGGTGTTGTCGTAGAGCTTTCCTCTTGGCTCGACCTTTGCGATCCTCACGCTTCTTAGGGCATTTGCTGATGAAGTGTCCAGCTTGCTTGCAGTAGAAACATAGTCCCTTTGTCTTGACATCTCTTCGGGTGGATATCACTTGATTGTCTTCTAGTGGAGCTTGAGGAGGTGCTTCTGTTTGGTGGAGTTGAGGAGGAGCTTCACTTGAGCTTGCAGGTGGGACTTCCGGAGGCTTCTGGACTTGTGCTTGAGGTGTAGCTCTAAAACGAGAAGAGTTCGCGACATACTTTCGGTACTTGTCCTTCTTGCCTCGGTAAGGCGTTATCTGAAAGAGTCGATAAGCCTCGTCGCTCAAGTTGCAGTCTTCCCATTGTCGTAGATCCATCAGCTGGTATGGGTGAATAGAGGGTTGAGATGGGAGAGAGAAAGACCCCAAGTTAGTTAATTTTATTAATAAAACTTTTGACAAATGATGTCGTTGCAACCTGACAGTCGCAACACACCAACAATCATTACAAAGAGCCAAATCAAAACATATGCACAAGTACATGTCAAACAACGTGCTACGACATTAAACAATTATGGTGGGCATCCTAGGATTTGGAGGACCTACTTTGAAACAAAGTTTGAATTTTCAGCAGAGAAAGGGTCTACAGAAGTGGGAAAAAGGGTCAGGATTTTAAAGATAGTTTTGTAACAAACACGACCTGACTAGGGTAGCGTCCTACGGTCAACACGGCTCCGATACCACTCTGTGACACCCCAATTTTAAGAACAAAATTGGAGCACAATATATGTATGCCAGGATCAATTTTCATACATATATCCACGTCATAGTAAATATCAAAACAATGCTTTTATTAATATATCGAATATTATTACATAAATGACCCTCGGGTCTGAAAGAAAAAGTACAGACTCTCTCGACATCTAACTCGAATGAAGACTCTGAAGTAGTCGCGGAAGTCTGGACTCCATCTCCACAGGAAGGTCGACCGGGGGTAGCGCCATCCTAGTACAGGTCGTTAGGGTCGAAGCCACCGTCCTCTGGATACTCCGGCTCCTCGTGAACGTAGCCACCAGCGTCTCCGTAATCGCCAGCGTCTGGGTGGGGTAGCAGGGGGACAAAGAGGAAGGATGAGTACATCGAAATGTACTCCGCAAGTATAGGAAATATATGCTTATGAGGCTAATAACAAAGGTAGGCTGACTTGTTTGACTCAAGCGCCTAAAGCGACACATCCTATTAATCCTATTAATCCTATGCACCTATTTACTAGGTTATGGACACAGATACTGTAGAAAAGTAACAACACTCGGAGTCGCACCGAGCAAACCACACTCGGAGTCACACCGAGCAACCAACACCTGAAGTCCATCAGGCAACCGCACCTGAAGTCCATCAGATGACCCGAAACAGTAACCAGTAACCAACTAATCTCGAAGAAGTCCAAGCCCGCTCGTGACCGTGAGCACGGCTGATATATCAGTTTTACACTCTGCAGAGGTTGCACATCGTTACCCATGAGTCGTGCAGGTCCCGTCACGCTAAACACTGCCAAGGTGCATAGCAGGTTGCACTGCAAGGCCTTTACAAAGTCCCTCCAAGTCTGTGTTACACGTACTCTAAGGTTTCTCCCCTGTCCATAAGTCAACGACCCCAAGGGACCCCTCTTGAGCCACTAAACAAACCCCGTGTAGCATAACTTAGAGGAAAACTAATTAATTAGCCAGGTCCAGCCCATCCAGATCTCATGGTTGCGCTGTATTGCCGGGTTACTTGTCCAAGAACCGGGTCCTAGGGATCCAGGCAGGATATGTCTAGCACGAGCCCCGAACCAAAAACCAAAGCAGCTGCCGAGTCCCACGGCACAAAACCACCAATACGGTTCCATCCTGCCGGATTTACCTAAACCATGTTTCTACAAAAGTTACCATGCCCACATCGTTTCATAGTTCATTAATCAGGATTAATTATATTTGACCATCAACCCATCCCAACATGACTGCAGGGCTAAGCAAGACTTCTACCCGAACAACCCAAAACAGGCGACAAGGATAATATAACAATAACTAGTAAACCATATCATGGGATTCAAATTAATGACAAGCATGCATCTACAAGATCTAACTACTCTAGTACCAAAAGTAAAATAAAGTAGGTGCAAGATGTTCAAGGACACTTGCCTTCGGGCTGGGTCGAATCTGCAGGGTCACAGGAAGGGTCGGGAGCGTCCTCGTACTCCGTACTCTCTGGCCCAATCAACATACATGGCACATACAAAGCAAAATAAGAAACAGTACAACAAACAGTATGAAAACAGTAAACAAATAGTTCTACTGCGTAGAGAACGAAATTATGAATCTAACGCAAGTTGAATGGGTCGAATCGGAGTTAAAACGCAAAAGTTATAAGCATTTGAAGTTGGATGGCAAAACTGTAAATAGATCAAAGTCATTTTCGGTTTTAAAATAAAAGAAACCAGGTTTTAAATGGCATCAGGACCGGGGGTCATTTTGATGGAAACGGAAGGGCTAGAACGCGAGTTTAATTAGACTCGGTGAATAGGAAGGATGGACTGCGGGTTTATTTGGCCTATCTGGAGGGGCTCAAGTGCAAAAATCGCGAGGCTGGTCGGCTACTGTGCAGTGCGCTTGGTCCATGGCCTGTGTACCGGGGGGCTGGGTCAGCGGTCCACCATGGACCATGTCCATGCTGAAAGTGTATTTGAAGTTGTATTCTTGGATTTGTTTTCCTAAAGGAAAACGGCCACAAATTGCGCATGACGTCAAATTGACATCATCAAGCTAACAAGCAGAGCATGCATGGCCGGCTGCTTGCTCTGTGTGGGCCCATGCGGCCGCAGGTCATGGTGCTGTGCATGAGGACGGGAGGAGCACAGGGGTGACGCGGCTCTGTTAGGCTGGCCATGCTTGGGAACGGTGGTGTCGCCGGAGGCCACAAGGAACGACAGCGCCGCCCTGGCTTCCACGATGCGGCATCGTCGGCGCAAACTCAAACTCGAGCTATGGTATACTGGAAAGCATGAAAAGGGATCGCATGGAAATGTAAGCTCATCGTGCAGCGAGAAACAAAGTCCATGGCCATGGCTGTGGCGGTGGGTGATGCTGCGGCGGCAAAGAGCGCTTGGGAATGGCTGGAGGAGAGGCGGTGGGCTACTGCGGAGTTCGGGTGAGGAGTTTTGTCGTTGGTTGAAGCACGGAGGGGGAAGGCGGCCGGTGGTACAGGGTGCGGCGGCGCCATGAGTCCGCACGGCGGAGCATCGCCGGCGCGGCTCGGCTTGGTTCTATAGGGCACTGGAGGCCACGGGAAAGAGCAGAAAAGAAAAAGGGAAGCTCACCACCGACTCAGTGGTGGTGTCCTCGATGCCGACAGGGGTTCGAGAGTGGTGGTGGGTGGGGAGCGGCGGCGGTGACCTGGGTGCTCGGTGGTGGCACGGCCATGGCGCTCGGAAGTGGCCCTGGAATACGGTAGGGACTGCGAAAAAAAGGGAACGAGAGTGGATCTCACCTCGCTATTGATGGTGATGTTCGGGGCGCTGATCTCGGTCTCGCGGCAGTCGGAGACAGAGACGGTGCGGCGGAGGCGTTCTGATGCACCGGCGTTGTCGAGGACGTCGAGCTCTGGCTCGGGATCGCCTCGGGGTGGCCTCCTGGACGCGACGCTTTCCGACGTACGCATGGGTGGCTAGCGGGAGGCCTGCGGTGGCTTCTCCAGAGAGAACTTGTGAGCCCCCGGCGACTCGGCGAGTTCGGTACAGGCGGCGGCGGTGAGGTGAAGGAGGAAGGGAGCCGGGGCTGTGGGGATTAGCGGGCGCGGTGCGGTGTAGAGGGGGTTCTTGTAGGCCAAAGGGAAAGAGGGGGGTGGCGGCTGGCTGCGCGCATGCAGATCAGACGGAGGTGGACGCAGCCTTTGCAGCGCGAAGGGCGGCGGAGGTTGTTGAGGACGACGACTGACATGTGGGGGTTGTCTGCAGCGACAGAGAGAGAGAGAAAGGTGTTGCCGCTGCGGTTCGTGGGCTTGGCCCGGTGACGGTGTGCGCGCGAGGGAGTGAGGAGAAGAGAGGAGGCGGGTTGGGCGCTACAGCTGGGCCGGCGTGGAGTGAGGGAGGGCACTGGGCCGCTGGGAGGCGCAAAGAAGAGAGATGGCTGGCCTGCGCAGGCCGACTGGGCCATGCCGGAGGGAGGGGAAATGGGAGAGGGGGAGTTGGGCCAGACCAGGTTGGAGGAGTGAGGCTAGCCCTTTTTGCCTTTTTCTTTTTCTTTTCCTTTTTAAATTCTTTTCAAGTTCTTTTAGAAACCAAAATCAAATCGATTTGAAACAAAAATTAGTTTGAAAATTTTTGGAAATATTCTCCTTAGATTTTAAAATAAAATTTGAGTTGGATTTTGTAAATTTTTTTATAAATCTTTTATTTATTTTCTAAATAGAATAAATTCGATTCGCCCTATTCGGGTTTAACAAAATTCTTTTTCACCCAATAAAACTGTGCAACGGCATGAATGCAACAAACACCTGGTTAGATTTTTCCTCCATCTAGGGTTTTGGTCATTTTCTTATTAAATTATTATTAATTTTATTTATTTAAAACCCAGGGTGTTACAGGTTCTTAGGCGAACCTTGCTCCCCAGGGTTGGCTTCCGTGAGGGTCTGTCTCGTCTTCAGCTTTGGTTACTTGCTTACCTGGTCAGACAGCAGGACTTTGACGTCTGGGACGTGATTTTGTGTGAGATGGAGGATACAGTAGCAGAGGGCATCAAGGCCCGCAGGCAGCTTCCTTATGCTCATTGGATCTCCTACATTCTGTGGAAGGTGGCTGCTACTACAGGCTTGCACCCCAGTCAGTCCCTCACTGGGTCCGCGACCGTGTTCCCCGAGTACAACATGAGTCAGCTGTTGGGACACGGCCGAGACTGCAGGCAGCAGCAGCAGGACGCCCCGTCCAGCTCGCGCCAGAGGCCAAAGGTTCCAGAGTCCCTCCAGGAGCAGGACGAGGTCGTCCGTGCACTTGCAGAGCAGGAGCTAGCAGAGCTCGAGGGCGGAGACACTTACGTCACAGAGGACCCCACAGATAGCTCAGATGAGGATTACCAGCTCCCGCCCCGCTACCAGCCACGCGCTCACGACACTGAGGTCGGATCCAGTGGTACTGCTTCCTCCGATCCCGCTCTACTTGCTATTCTCGCACGGATGAAGGAGCAGCAGAGGACAGCCACTCAGGACGTCCAGCGGCTTGCCCAGGAGCAGCAGAGGTTGGCCCAGGCACAGGCCCTCGCACAGCAGCAGGCACAGGAGAGGTCTGATGCACTTCAGCGCCAGATGATGGCTTTACAGCAGCAGACGCTCAGCTTCATGGAGCGACTAGCCAACGGACCTCCCCAGTGGCAGTGGCAGCAGCCTCCCCCACAGCAGCAGCTTCAGTGGCAGCCTCCTGTCCCTCCTCAACAGCAGCAGCAGTTTGGTCCATCGCCACAGTTTCAGCAGCTACCGTCTTTTGGCCAGAGCTCCTCCCAGTTCACAGTCTTCACCACTCCGCCTGGAGGAGCTCCTGTTTTCAGTCCTCTGCAGACCGGCTTCACTCCTAGGCCGACAGAGTCTCTGTTTACGACGACTACGTCGGTGACTCGAGACCTGTCCGCCACCTTCAGCGAGCTCACTGGGTTTCCTACTCCAGACCTTCTGGACCCAGTTCTGACGTCGACGGCTCCTGTGACCTCCACCACAGAGACCCTACCGAGCTCCGTCGCGTCCTCTGAGCAGACCGAGCCAGTCCAGTCTGAGACTACCACGACAGCACAGCCTGAGCTATCTTCGATTCCAGAGCTTCCGCACTCCGAGGCTCAGGCGGCTACAGCTACACAGACTGAGACTGCGACAGAGACAGAGCAGACAGCTACTGAGCAGGTTGAGCAGCCAGAGCAGTCAGTGCCAGAGTCGACCCGAACTGCTTCACCACCTCTTCCAGCTCCAGAGGGTCAGCAGGCTACCGACACTACTTCTTCCGACTCCGAGGAGTACCTTCAGCAGTTTGAGTTCCCTCAGCGTACTCCGGAGACGGCTCCTGACTCGTCTGCACCACCTCCGCCCTCCAACGCGTAGTTTGGCGCTTGATGCCAAAGGGGGAGAGTGGCCGAGTATAGCGATAGGGGGAGCGCTGTGAGAGGGTTTTGCGTCTTATGTTGTGTTATGTTCACATACGCTCCTTACTTATTGCTTCTTTTGTGCATGTTTATGTTATATTCTTATACCATGGATCTTATGACATGTATGTGCTCACTATGTTATCATATATGACATGTCATTTCGTTTCGCTCATTTACTTGCGCTTAATTCTCACTTGTCTATGTACATGAGCTCTTTCACTCTTGCACTTGCTATTCACTCTAACTTGTTGAGTGCAGGATGATGGCATGACATGTTTTGAACTTGCCCCTAATCATTTTCTCTTATTCATTGCAAGTTCATACATGTCATGATTTAAAAACCTCTTCTCTCTATACTCGATCTCGTGTTGTCATCAATCACCAAAAAGGGGGAGATTGAACGCATCTTGGCCCCTAGTGGTTTCGGTGATTGGATGAAACACAAGATAACTGTGACTAACGTGTGTTTTGCAGAAACAGGGATGAGTTAGGTCACGGTAATGGCGACGATACGGGCATATGGAGTTCATGTCCCCTAGCGATGGATATCGTTTCGGTTTTCAAAGGATGGGCAACGAAGACGGTGGTAGACTAGGCTAAGTGTCATATGGTGTTGGAGGACACTTAGGTAGTCTTAGGTCTTTGTTTTTCCTTTGGCCGTACTATAAAGGGGAGCGTGAATCAGTAGCTTGACCTAGATGAGTCTATTGAGGTAGGTGTGGTGCACACTTGTTATTTCATAGCCCTAGGTAGCTCAGAGAGATGCCTTAAGTCGAGTGGATCAAAAGTTGTTTAGGTCGCGTCGCGATCCGAGTTGAGTCTGCCCTTGTTACGGGCATCGGACGCTAGTCAGGTGAACATCGGACGTGTCTGATGCTCACCCCGACTAGGGTTTAGTCTAGTGCGTGGCATCAGACGCGCCGATGTGTTCACATCGGACGCGCCCATGCCACTGTTCACGTGCGCGTGAACTTGAGGCCGCATCGGACGCAGGCATCGGACGCTGAGGGCCAGCGTCCGATGGCCATGCAGAGAGGTTCCAGAGAGGGTAAATCCACATCGGACGCGTCCGATGTGGTGGCATCGGACGCTGCCCAGCGTCCGATGTCCCTTTAAACAGTCTGACAAGAAGGTACAGTAGACCATTGGACGAGGTCATCAGAGCGTCCGATGCTAGGCATCGGCGCGTCCGATGCCCCCGCAGAATGTCTGTCTTGTGCTGTTTTTGGATGGCCGGTTGGGGGAGTATATATACTTCCTTCCCTCCATCCATTTGAGTGTTCTTGCCACTTCCATCAGCTGAGAAACACATTGTGAGTGTGAGTGAGTGCAAGAGCCCTAGTGAGGTTGAGTGATTTGCTAATTGTGAGAATTAGACACCTCCTAGTGAGAATTGAGTAGCAAGTGTGCATCCATCCATCTCTTTGGCCTTGTGTTGGTCAAGTGAGAGTTCTAGCTTGTTACTCTTGGTGATCGGCATCACCTAGACGGCTTGGTGGCGATCGTGAAGCTTGGAGAGCATCCGGTGGCATTGTGGATGACCCAAGCAAGCTCGTGACCGGTAGTGAGCGATTCACCGGGCCGGAGTGGCGAAGAATCAGCTCGTAGTGAGCACTTGATCCTTGCGCGGATGAAGGGGGAGCGATACCCTTGCGCGGGTGCTCCAACGAGGACTAGGGGTGTGCCGACACCTCGATACCTCGACAAAAAGATCGTCGAGTCATCTCTACTCTTTTACCTACGCATTTATTTTCAAGCAATTCAATTCTGCATTACTACTTGTTGTTCATTCTATATTGAATTGCTTTGCTAGAGTAGGAGTGACATAGACTTGATCTTTTGTGCGGTAGAATAAAGAGAAACACACTTCTAGGCACTAGGGGGTTAATTGGGGCTTGATAGGTTTTATTCTTGCAAGAAGTTTTAGAAAAGCCCAATTCACCCCCCCTCTTGGGCATCTTGATCCTTTCACCCGTTTGTAGCGTCAAAGTGTACAAGTTAAGTATGGTTTCAATTTTAGGAATCACTAAAGTATCAAACTGTGATGGCAATAATTGCCACAACACCTTGTTTTGGGAATGTCCACTACTGCACGAAGGGGCTTTAGCCCCAGTTTCCCAACCGGGGCTGGCCATCCGGAACTAAAAGTTTCTCCAACTGGGGCTAAAGGTTCTCACGACAAAAAATAAATGTGCATCTGTGAGATTCGAACTCAGTACCTCTCGCCTCGCACACAACTCACCTACCAACTAAGCTACACAACCCGCATGATATAGTTGTGGATGTTTTCCTTTTGAAACCACTCGTGAAGGACCTTTAGCCCGGGTTGGTAACACCAACCGGGGCTAAAAGGACCTTTAGTCCCAGTTGGTGTTACCAACCAGGGCTAAAGGGCGTGACCTTTTAGCCCTGGTTGGTAACACCAACCGGGACTAAAGATTTACCTTTAGTCTCGGTTGGTGTTACCAACCGGGACTAAAAGTCTTTAGTTCCGGATACAATTTTCTTACCGAGACTAAAGCTCAATGGATAGATTGTCCAAAGACCTGTTCTCTAGTAGTGGTCTCTGGGCAGAAAATGAGTGCAAAGGACAATAAAATCACATTAAATGAAGCCTTGGCTGATTCGGTGTGATATAGATAGACTTCTGGGACACGAATATTTGTCGTACCATTTCTATGAGCAATTCAAAAGATGGCACACCATATTAATTGCAAACTATTTTCATTTTCCTCCCAAACCACCCTTGGTTACATCTCTACGAAACCATGAGACAAAAATAAAATACTAGTCTTTGAGAGAGAGATCTTTACTAGTCATATTTAGATATACGCCCAAAACACCACAATCAATCCCAATTCTATATTGATAAGAGTTTCACGATGACATACAATAGGACAAACCTGCATTCACGGAAAATCCAAGTCTGTTATGTTTCGCTCAAACTCTGGAAATTTTTGTTATATTCCGTACATTTCAGAAAACCTTGGCACAACAATATTTGCGGTATGTCACCTATGGTGTAATGCAATACGATCCCCAAATCTGTTCTCTAGTTGCATATATTATACTCCGTAGCACAGTAGGAACAACTTGCATTTATGAATCCTGAGAATAGGCAAGCCTAGGGCGCCAAAAGAAGAAGAAACTATAAAAGTAAAAGATCATAATGCTATATGTACTCAGGACTCCACGACTAATTACTGACACGAACTGAAATGCACATGGTAGAGAGTACCACAAAACCAGCTATGCTAACATTGTGGTGCCACATAATTACCCCACGGTGGGCGTCAACTGTCGACGAAATATAGTCGATAGCCCACCTAGGGGTATGCCCGAGGTGGTAGATTAGCAGGGAAGACGCGTGGAACGACGATCCGGACGTGACACAGGGACGAAACTAGATGAACACAGGGATTTATCCAGGTTCGGGCCGCCGAGTTCAGCGTAATACCCTACGTCCTGTGTCGAGTTGTCTACTCCGTATATTGATGAACGTGTCTTTGAGAGGGGGTCTCTGCTCACCTTATATAGTTACGGGGAGCAGGGTTACAGATCCTAGTAGATCGGATCTCACGATAGAATAAGGAAACCTAGTCGATTACAATCCCATATCGCGGAGAACACAATATCTTTCCTAACCGACTACGCTTCCTTGTCCGAGAAGGATCCCGCGCCGTCATCCGACCAGCTGGGCCGCTTGCCCGACCAACTGGGTCTTAACGCCACGGTCCTTCACAGTAAGTTGGGCCGTCCTTCATGAAGCAGCCCAAGTCTAGCCGTGAGTATACCTGGGTTTATACCCCCACAATTACACAAACTAAAAAAAGGAAAATCGAACAAGCACTGTGGTGCACAAAACGATAGCCGGATGGCGGCCCCGGTGACACAGCCCCGAGACTACGAGGCCGGCGGCGGGGGCGCCGACAGTGTGTTTGCATCTGTGGTGACACGGGCTGCGTCATCTCTCGCCACGTCGCCCGCACCATTTGTAAATAGGTGGACAGAGAGAGCTCGGGATGGTTCGAAACCCGTGTGCCATGGCCATGGGAAGGGAGGAAGGCCACAAGAGTGGTCCTACACTATGAGCCTACACTGCCGCTGGATGTCGGCACAGTGGTAGGTCGCGCGGCATGCGTTACAGTGGTGGGTCACACGACATGTGTGTTACCCTGGACGTTGGACAACGCATGGGCCAGCCTCCCATCGGGTGACCGACTACGTGGCGGTGTGGGCCCGCACCTGGGTCGCCACACCATGATTAGGACTAGGCAAAAATAATCGAGAACCAAAAACCAAACTGGAAGAACCAAAATCAAGACCGAAAGAACCAGAATTGAAAAATTCGGTTCTTAATATCGAGAAACTGAAATAACTGAAGAAAATTTGGTTCTTAGTCTCAGTTGAACGAAATAACCAAATTACATAAATTATATTTCATGTACTTTTATTTTGTAAGATTATGTTTGGTAATGATGTATAGTGTTTAATATTTGAATTGCTATATATTTGTGTTACTATATTTCTATTGTTCCTTTATAAATTATTATTATTAAAAGTAAAAATAGATATAGTGTTGTATAAATTTGATTGAAGACATATATTCATTGTTTTCTTGACATCTCCTAGGAGTTCGGTTAGAATCGAAACCAAACCAGAATAACCAAAAACTGAAATGGTTGGTTCCGATTTTTTTTAAATAGACCGGTTTCTATTTTTAAGAACCGAATTTCTGTAAAAATCAAGTAACCGAACGGAGAACCAAAATGCCCAAGTTTATACATGACACCAGCTACGAAGGCCCTGCCAACAGCTGGCTGCCGCCGCACAACCAGTGCTGCCCAGTTGGAACAGCAACAGCCTTCGCCCTTCTATGCTTCCCACAATATGGGCCGTAGATAGTGCTTTGCTGAAAGCAGCACCTTTGCTGACCGCCCACCAGCCCAGACCCAACAAGCACATCTCCGTTTTCAGCACAAAATCAGGCCCATGTCTACTACGTCGGTGACGATGTTTCTCCCGGATAAACACGGCCCAAATCGGGCCGAGTCGGTAGCCCTCCAGAGGTGAATTACTGAATAAAAAAAAATAAAATAAAGAATAGCAGGTTGCCCTGCTCCCTCGAACCGTCGTCCGCCTCACAAGCACAAACCCTCCTTCCCCCTCGCTGCATCCCCGCCGCCGCGATGAAGCGCTCGGCCGACGCGATGACTGAGCCGGCGAAGCCTGTGTTCCTCACCAAGGCGGAGCGGGAGCGCCTCGCGCTCGAGCGCCGCCAGGCCGCCGTCTCCGACCAGCGCCGCACCGCGGTCGACCTCCTCCAGTCCCTGCCCCGGCCCCCTCCGCCGCCGCCTTCAGGCGGCGCTCCCCCGTCCGGCTCCAACCCTGCTCCTCGCGACTCCTCCAACTCCCATCGCGACTCCTCCGACCGGGACCGGGACCGGGACCGAGACCGAGACAGAGACCGGGAACGCCGCCGCGACGACGACTCCCGCCGCGACCGAGATCGGGATCGAGATAGGGACCGCGACCGAGACGACTCCTCCCGCCGCGACAGGGACCGAGACCGTCGCGACCGCGACCGCGACCGTGATAGGGAGCGGGAGCGGGAACGAGACCGCGACAGGGATCGTGGGGATCGCGGGGACCGGGAGAGAGACCGGCTGGAGAAGATGGCGGAGCGGGAGCGTGAGAAGGAGCTCGACGCGATCAAGGAGCAGTACCTCGGGTCCAAGAAGCCCAAGAAGCGGGTTATCAAGCCCTCTGAGAAGTTCCGCTTCTCCTTCGACTGGGAGAACACTGAGGACACCAGCCGCGACATGAATGCGCTCTACCAGTCGCCTCACGAGGCCCGGCTTCTCTTTGGCCGGGGCTTTCTTGCTGGCATTGACCGACGTGAGCAGAAGAAGGCAGCAGCTGCGCACGAGAAGGAGACCCGTGCAGAGCTGCGGCGCAAGGCCGGTGTGGAGGACCGTCCGGAGGATGATGTGGTAGATAAGAAGAAGGCTGCTGCTGCTGAAATGTATGATGCTTTTGATATGCGTGTGGACAGGCACTGGTCTGAGAAGGCGCTTGAGGAGATGACGGAGCGGGATTGGCGTATTTTCCGTGAGGATTTCAATATCTCCTATAAGGGTTCTCGCATACCCCGGCCAATGCGGAAGTGGGGTGAAAGCAAGCTTGGCACCGAGTTGCTTCGTGCTATTGACAAGGCTGGATATGAAAAACCGTCACCAATCCAGATGGCTGCCATTCCACTAGGTCTACAGCAGCGTGACGTTATTGGTATTGCTGAGACAGGTTCTGGAAAGACTGCAGCTTTTGTACTCCCCATGTTGTCTTACATTACCCGATTGCCGCCCATAAGTGAGGAAAATGAGGCTGAGGGTCCCTATGCTGTTGTGATGGCACCTACACGTGAGCTTGCTCAACAAATTGAGGAGGAGACCGTGAAATTTGCAACTTATCTAGGCATTAAAGTTGTCTCAATTGTTGGTGGTCAGTCAATTGAGGAGCAGGGTTTCAAGATTAGGCAGGGCTGTGAGATTGTAATTGCTACACCTGGTCGGCTTCTTGATTGCTTGGAAAGGAGGTATGCTGTTCTCAACCAGTGCAACTATGTTGTGCTCGATGAGGCTGATAGGATGATTGATATGGGCTTTGAGCCACAAGTTGTTGGTGTACTTGATGCGATGCCATCGAGTAACTTGAAACCTGAAAATGAGGATGAGGAACTTGATGAGAAGAGGATTTACAGGACTACTTATATGTTCAGTGCCACCATGCCTCCTGCTGTGGAGCGTCTTGCTAGAAAGTATCTCCGGAACCCAGTTGTTGTGACAATTGGTACAGCTGGCAAGGCCACTGATCTGATCACCCAGAATGTGATAATGGTGAAGGAGTCTGAGAAGATGTCACGGCTTCAGAAGATACTCACAGATCTCGGAGACAAGACAGCCATTGTGTTCTGCAATACTAAGAAGACAGCAGACATGCGCGCCAAGGATCTGGACAAGGCAGGCTTCCGTGTCACAACCCTACATGGTGGGAAGTCACAAGACCAGAGAGAGATCAGCCTTGATGGATTTAGAAACCGTAGGTTCAATGTTCTTGTGGCTACTGATGTTGCAGGGCGTGGTATTGATATTCCTGATGTTGCACACGTGATTAACTATGAGATGCCTAGTTCAATCGACACATACACACATCGCATTGGAAGGACAGGCCGTGCTGGAAAGAAGGGAGTAGCAACTTCATTTTTAACTCTGGAGAACACTGATATTTTCTTTGATCTGAAACAGATGCTTATACAGAGCAACAGTCCTGTGCCACCTGAACTTGCAAGGCATGAGGCGTCAAAATTTAAGCCAGGCTCGATTCCTGATAGACCTCCAAGGCGAAATGATACAGTCTTTGCAAATCATTGAAGTAATCTACCAGAGAAGGGACTGAAGATCTTTTGGACTATTATGAGCTCTACTTCTACCATAGAGGGAGGGTTCTAGATTAGTATTTATGAGGTACAAAACTTTGATGGTTAGAAATATGTACTTATGATGTCCAAAAACTATGATGATTAGACTCAGTTTTAATTTTCTGTTTGGAAACTGGCCTTATTGCCGTACCTTTAGTATGTTTTGGTGGTGATTTAGCTGTGGATGTGTACCGTATCATAATTTTTATGCTATTCTGCAAGATTTGATGTGGCTGGATTTTAGTATCTCGTATATGTTCTATAAATGCTGTTTTATATTTGGTAGGATATTGCCCCAGTCATTCTTTTATCATTTTTTGCAGAGGGTATATGTTGTATCAGATCGTCATTGTGGAGATTTATCAACTGTGGTTCCCATATCATTTTAGTCTGAACAGGTGCTGTTAAATGTCTTATTATTACCTTTTGTGTCATGTTATGTGGTTTAATGTTTGATTTTATAGCTTCATCTTCCTTGGAATCATGGGGGGCCCTATTGTTTAGGTTTCTTAAAATGGATCTTGTATGTTCAGAATAATATGGTTAAGTGATGTGCATCAAACTTATGAGCTTAAGTAGTGTCAATGTTGTTGGTGACTTGGTGCTAAAGTAGTAGTGTCAATGTTGTTGGTGCTGGATAAAAAAAATATTGTTGGTGCTAAAGACAGTTGAATCACTTGTCGCAGTTCATTCTGGCGTATGGTAGAACCATGTAGCAAAAAGGTCCATTTTCATCATCAGAACTCAAAATGAGACGGCTGTGTTTTGGCCAGTGAGTATGAATGTGTCATCTGTTTTGGCCAGTGAGTATGAATGTGTCATCTGTTTTGGCCAGTGTTTTCATGCAGAATAACCTAATATGATATTTGTAGGTAGTGTAGCAGATATTCTATTTAAGATTCATAATGTCTAAACTGTTTATTATGCTTTTCTATATTAGATGATCTGTGTGCTGGTCATATGCTTGTACTATAAAATACGACATTATGAAAGTATATTTTTTTCTGTGGTGTTGCGTTGGAGCTCACGGACCACGGTAATGCCTTCTAGTCATAAAACTGTTAGGCACAAGAAGGGAATACATTGATAGTCGAGACACCTGCCATCCAAATTTTAGCAAAGGATGACATACTTTTTTTCACACGGATATACCCCTTTTCAGATTGCAGTGGTAATTTACTCGTCAAGCGTGCAGTTAATATGTTCTATTAATTATTTGAACTCATTTTGCACTGATATGTTCCCTGGGATCTTCTTTCTATTTGCAGTTTGATTTGTGTTTATTTCAATCCAATTTTGAGATCTCGCTGAAGTAGTGAAGTATGTTAAACTGTACTTGTGGGTGGTGATTCTTGTCAGTTGTTGAAATCTTAGAGAAAAATCTATACGTGTTACGTCTGGACAGGATGGGGTTGTGTATGGTGCGCAGAAGTGTTAAGTCTGTTACCTTGCTCACTAGTTACTACGGAGTACTAGCTTTATTTGAACATGGGCTGTAATCACCATTATTTTCTTTGTAATGCACTCCTATATAGATGGAATTTATCAAGTACCTTATCTACGGCACGGTTGATATTTTTATTTCAATTTTTGAAGTGGTTCTACTTGGCATCATTCGATTTTCAAACTGTAAATTCAAGCAATAATAGTAAGAAGATGGACACTGTTTGTACAAGGAATCTTAAATTGAGTGTCATTTTAACCAGCTGTTTGTTCATGGTATCAATCTCTTAGCTGTGTGATCTGGATAGTGGCTGCCCCCTCTTTGCTGTGTGATCTGGAATTATGGATACCCATTTACCAATTCCGCTTTTTTCTTCTCGATGAAAAAAAAGGAAAGCAGAAAGTTGAGTCGGTGGACAGCTAGTGTTGTGCAGTCGGATAAGCCAAGCACTCGTACATCTGTGGCCACATTTCACTCACAAAAAGCTCACGAGAAATGAACGAAATATATAATACATCTCAGAAACATAGAAAATCAACCTAAATATCCACTTCCGTCGTTCTGGGCTCGTCGTAGCTCATCCACGACGCACCCAACCACAATAATGGCCACGTTCCTGGGAAGCTCACCGGCGCTCCTCGCCCGTCCCATCGCCAAGCCGCATGTCTCCTGCGCGCAGACCCCGCGCCCGGCAAGCGCCCAGAACCAGCCGCCGTCCAGCGAGCAGCCGCAACCACAGACACAGCAGCAGTCCGTGCAAGCGCAGCCACAGCAGGCGCCGGCGCCGGCGCGGCCGAAGCGCGCGGGCGGCGCGGATTCCACGGACTGGGTGGCCTCGTCGCTGACGCGGCGGTTCGGGATCGGCGCGGGGCTGGCGTGGGCCGGCTTCCTGGCCGTCGGCGTCGTGTCCGAGCAGCTCAAGACCCGCTTCGAGGTCGCGCAGCAGCAGGCCAACACCAAGTCAGTGGAGCCACTCACCATGCTTGCGTTGCGGCCTTTGCGGGTCGTTAATTCAGTTACGAAACCGCCATTATTTCATCTGGTGCAGGTCAGCAATGCCCCTCCTCTTTCTCTCTCGTGTGCAGGGACGTGGAGCAGGAGCAGGAGGTCGTCCTGCCCAACGGGATCAGGTACTACGAGATGCGCGTCGGCGGCGGCGACGTCCCGCGGACGGGCGACCTGGTGGTGATCGACCTGCAGGGCCGGGTGGCCGGCAGCGGGGAGGCGTTCGTGGACACGTTCGGCGACGGCAAGCGGCCGCTGGCGCTGGTGATGGGCTCCCGGCCGTACACCAGGGGCATGTGCGAGGGCGTCGAGTACGTGCTGCGCTCCATGAGGGCCGGCGGCAAGCGGCGGGTCGTCGTCCCGCCGGGCCTCGCGTTCGGCGACGACGGCGCCGACTTCGGGGAGGAACACGTCCAGATCCCGCCCGGCGCGACGCTCGAGTACGTCGTGCAGGTCGACAAGGTGTCCATCGCGCCGGCGTGAGGCGCGCTACTGATTTTTCTTGCACGGTTCGGTTCTATACTGGTGCCCACTCGGTAACGTGACCACGGTTGTTATAGCTGCCATGATCCATGGGACAAGTTTCTTCTCGTTTTTCAAGCAAGATTTACCGAAAGAATGAAGATCTGTGGAGCTTGCAAACCCAGCTCGTTTTGAGCTTGCACACTGGTATCTCGTGAACTGGACTGCCAGTTTCTTTTATTATGTTCTTTCTTCGAAATGTACTGGCTTTTGTTTCCCTGAAACCCTGCCCAACCAACAGTCCAACACACGCATAGATAAGAGTTTAAAAGTGAGAATGTACGATACAAAAATACCGTGGCTGCATATCGAATACAACCAAATTGAGACACTCCTAGAAGTAGTTGCTAGTACCGGTGCAAAGTTCAGTTCGCATGATCATCTACTGACTACTGATCTGCACATGGAGACAGAGTGCAACAAAAGAAATTCTAACTTTTAACCAATACATGCTTGAGCCTCGTGAGTGATAAATAGGGGCCAAACTTCATTGTAAACCCTTGGAATCGAAGGGGAAATAATTGCCCAGTACACAATAACAACATAAATACCAGGCTGACCCATAATGGGCTCACCGTAGTTCTGTCAAAAACAAAAAAAAAAACGTAAATATACTGCAAAACTATATTCTATACATGTTTATCACTGAAGGGCGTCACTCAACTGATCGGATCACCTCCAGGCCCAGGATTGTAGAGCGGGAGCTCAAGGAGGAAGGCAACCTTGAACCATGCAGGCAGGGAACCATACACAGCAGGTGGCAATGGGATAAGAGGGCTGCAGAGAACAATTAGCACTTTACTCTCTGCTGCTAAAAACCAGTGGTTGGACTCTGGAGAGAGATCAGGAAAATAACCAGTGTAAGAATGCTACCTTGTAGTGTTCTTGTATACACGGTATTCCTCCAATCGTCCATAGCGCTTATCAGCAGATGACTTGACGATATAAAGATGAAGAGTAGGGCATGTTAGCATTTCGCAAGTAATGTAGTTGGGGTTTGAGGAAACCAGAGAAGTTGCAAACCTCAAGGAGTGGGATTCCACTAACGAAAAGAAGCAGAAGAGTCAGGAATATAGGTCCAAGAATCACAAGCCATTCAGCATCTGAGAGAACTGGGGTTGACGCTACAAATATTCCCCACCAAAGGAACATCTACACCAAATTCCATTCTTATACAAATCAGCGTCATAAAGATTGTATGCAGAACATGCTGTACTTGCAATCACATCTCATAAGCATCTAAACAACATATGCATTGAGATCACAATACAAATTCGTACTGGCTGATACTATTCGAGGACTGAGTTTTCAAGCAAAGCGAGTATACATAAAGGCTAATCTTCATATATACCAACAGTGACCAAAGTAACAAACTGAATTAACTAACCTCCCCAAAGTAATTCGGGTGGCGAGAATACTTCCAAAGACCAACGTCACACCACTTTCCCCTATTACTCGGAGAATTCTTGAACACAAGCTTCTGCTGATCAGCTGTTGCTTCTACAAATATCCCAACCAACCACATTATCCAACCGATTATGTCCCTGGCTTCGATCGAGGGGTTTCTGTCACTTGCATTCACAACAGTGACAGGCAAGCTGACAGACCAAACCCACACAGCCTGCCCAAATGGAAAAAGATGGCCTGCTGAGAATTTCTTAAAAAAGGCACGGTCAGATCTTAATATCAGAACACAAGATGCAAAAGGTACCTGGAAAATCCAGAAAAATGCTAATTTCCCCAAATTATCACGCATTTCATCAAACCGTCGGTCTTCACCCCATTGCATAATCCTATAAATTAATAGGTAAGAGAAGAATTAGCAACTTATTGAACATTATAGACATGTTTTCAGTCGAACTAACACTTATTCATGTAGCAGGTCATGTGACAAGAGCGTACCTCATCAATAAAAATAGTCCTAGGCGAAGACCCCAAATGGTGACAAGCACTGTCAGCACAATCTGAAATAGAGACCGACCTTTATAAATGCACATATTTTAAAATAATTTATCACAAATAAATTAAATAAAGGTAGTGCCAAAGGAATAGTGTGCAATTTGTTCCAATTCCTTCTAAAAGAAACAAAGCTATTTTTGAGACTCTATACTCGTCTCTTTCCTATCATTTTTAAAAATTTCAGAGACGAAAAGTCGAAAGATGCCTACAACCTGTCTTTCCTGTGAAAATGGAATAAGATAACAATGTTCAATGGATTCAGATCAACATGGTCGCTATTTTATTGTATGTGATGAAGCAATTTTGCTAGCTCCACATTGTTAAATTTGCAGTGTCTAAGTTTATTGTAAATGATGAAACTATTCTGCTAGCTTTACAAACATTGTTAAATTTGCAGTGTCTAATTTAATGTAAGTGACAGCAATTTGACGAACTTTAATGTAGTCAACAATTTGACGAACTTTAATGTAAGTGACAGAGGTAGTTTTAATCATGCTAGATTGCTACAATATCACAGTATATGCCATCTCGAGACTAAAATCAATGAATCATGCTAAATCCAGATAGCCCTATGTAACTCAACATTTCCATCAAACAGCTTGCCAGCATACTGCAGCAACTGTAACTCACATTTTCACTTAGACAGGAATGTGATGAAAAAGTAAATCCATTTTGTGTTATCTACAGAGTCAAGTACCGGTAGCAAAGTTGTTGGTTGTTGGCAAACAGATTTTTTTCAGGTATTTGCACTGGAAAAGAAAAACTAGCAATCCAGCGTAAAAGAAAATAAAGCAGTAGTTCTGATGAATTCCGCCTTTTTTCCACCAAACCAACAGGGGGCATCAGTTCATCCATTGACTATGTTTACATTAAAGTGAACAGATTTATCATGAAAAATAGCTACCTGACGGAAATGCCATGCTCCCTTCAAAGCTAATGTTAGGATGGCGATTATGACAAAATTTGTACTGCCTGAAATTAGGAGCAGAAAATAAATAATTGTGGCAGAAAATACAGCAAAGCTAGTATGCTACATTGACCTCATGTAAGCTTTTACAGGCTGGTGCACAGACAGGGAAGTTTATCAGACATTCAGACCGTTGGTTCAGAAGGCAAGAATGCCATGTAAGAACGAGGAACAGTTTGAATGTAAGCTCACGTATATAATTATCTTATAACAGACAAGGAGGCTGTTTGGTTCGACGCCCAACAGGCATCGATCTCGTTCCCAAGCGCCCAAAATCGGATAGGGAGATCCCTGCACCAGACAACCTTGCCTGGGGAGTCACCAAACAAGCCCATGTACGAGGATTCCCGAAAGCAAGAGAGAAAACTACTCCCCTAAACCCCAATTATAAGACGTTTTATCTAGACATAATGTATATCTAAGTACATAGCAAAAAAAATATGTATCTATGAAATGCTAATAAACGAGCGCACACGCGATGGAAGCCAAAACATCTTATAATTTAGAACACAGGGAGTATAATACAGTTCAGGAGAGAGGTTGGGTTGTTGGAGGCTTGGAGCAACAAGGGCCACACAAACTCCGGTTGGAGCAACAAGGGCCACACAAACTGAGTCAAAGAAATCAATAACTAACCGTTACTAAACTGAACTCCAGCAAGAAAGAAAAAAATAGCAGGGACAAGAATTTATCCTGTAAGCAGTAGCAGGAATGAACTAAATTCACATTCACTATTGGGATTCTGCTAGCAATTGCGCCCTACTAGTACAACTGTACAAGGGACAGTCATGGCAACTCATTCCGGTATCATTACAAGGTGGAGAGCAGGCAGAGTTAGTTGTTACCTGCGAAATCCGTGACCTTATCGAACCGGAGGAGAGCTGTGATGATGAAGAAGAGCAGCTGGTACCCAACCTACCGGAATCACAGAGAACGTCACCGAAAGGTCAAAACTCGAAGCCTTGCGCAGAACCGGGAGAAGGGAGGAGGCGAATGGGGCACTCACAGTAACGATGGCGGTGAGCGCCAGGAAGTGCGAATCGAGCACGGTGCCCATCGCCCCGGTAGCTCTGCTTCTCCTCCCAACTCCCTCTCCCGCAGCTCGTGCTAACGGAGCTGTTAATTAATTTAATGGGATTGCGAGGAGAGCTGTAGCGAGCGAGTATTTAGCAGGGTGGGTTTGGTTGACGGCCGATGCGGAGGAAGAAGCCCGGTGACTCGGTGAGGGGAGTGGGAATCATCCTCAGCCCCGGGAGAGCTTGTGGCCAGGATCGAGACAGGGAGGCCGCCGGTGTTGGACTGGACCAGCCTGTGCGACCGCGAATACTTGCGGAGCGGGCTATGCAAATGCTTGGCCCAAAGCGAACGGCGCCGGGAGGAAAAGGTCTGTTTGTGTCCCCCAGTATTGTTACTCTTCAACGCGGTTATTACTTCACTAGAATATTCAGAGTTCTGTCCAAACATCAAATTTTCAAATGCTATGGTCCAAAAAACCAATCTACTATCTGTCTCACATTAATTTTATGAGATGATGGGTAGTAAGGGAACTAAAATCATAGAGGGTTTTTTTCACATGACTAAGTTGCGAGCAACCGCCACCTAAGACAACCGTTGTGGCCTCTTGCTCCTCGCCGTTGTCGCTACACCGTCTAGGGTTCCTCTCCTTCTTCCTCTCTAGTGAGTCCGCCAATGATAAGAATGAGTGAGGACACATGTCTCGTTTACTACAGTTCTTTAGGTCTATTTTGCTTAAGTTTAGCCAAATAAATCTACTGGCGAATTTAGATGATTTTTTTTTGCTATGATCTTGTTACCTGCAATGACTTTAGTGATTGCCATGACCAGATCACCATTACAGGCGTTCATTTCATCAATAGGAGGTCAATTTGTGACTATTATATGTACCGAGAAGGTTCTCCTAGCCACTCTCCTCACAGGATAACTTTGGGTCCTTGATCTCACAGTAGATTGTTGCGAAGTGGAAATCAGGCATCCAGCATACGAATAAGAGTTGTCATGACCCAACATTGCATCTTGATAATCATGAACGATATGTAAATAATCATAATCTAAAGTTTATTTTTGCAAACTAGTTAACCTTAGCTGGACAAAATGTGGCTCTTTTGTGTCCCGACGGACGGTCCGTGGTAACCCCATGGACGGTTCGCTAGAACAATGCCCAAACTAACACTGACACGTCCTAACAGTCGGTTCCCTAGATCATCACAGACGGTCCGCCAAAACTAACCCTAACATAGTTTTGAGGTGTCACTTAACCTGTTGTCTTTGCCCCATCCATGAAAGCCCTCTGAATTTTGTAATTGAGTGAAGAATGTTTGAGGTGTCACTTAACCAGATTATGTCGAATGTTAAGAACGTTTACTAGGTAATCTAATATTCCTCTTTGCACTAGAACTTAGTTAGTCCTGTGATTTTTTTTTATTTCATTCTAAAATTTTATTTCAAAAGTAACCATATTTTGATTGTTACCTGTTCAGATGTTATTGGTAGAATCACCAAAGTTTTAAATGCAGCGACAGATTATACAAATTTATGGGACTCGATGAGGCGAAGAGTAGTGCACTTACAAGATCTAAAGTATGTTTACTTGTAGTTTTTCTTAGAGTATGAAACCGAATTTTGACATCTAATATCACACTAACTTCTTAACTCATGCCTAGGGGAAACACAATCAAGCTAATATTATCAGGAAAAAGAGCTGTTGATTTTGATGGAGAAATTGTTCTACATGTTGAGCAAAAACACCATATCATAGCCGTATTTGTTAGTACATTGATGAAGATATATAAAAATAACTATAAGTTTCTTAGTGGCACATCGGCTTGTCGTTGGTACATTAATCAAAACTATATTATTTAGATCGAAGGTTTTCAAAGATGGTATGACACTCACACTGGTGTCAGCAATCATTATTTTTTTTAAAAAAAAAGTGTCTATGTGGTTGTTACTAAAATTTTAATATGTGACATGACAAACAGCTTACTGGCAGAAGCAATTCCTATTCAAAAGTCATATATCTACGTAGTGGGGATGTTGCACAATTTCATTCACCCAATAAGGCTTCACTCTTCAGGTACAGTAAACTGGAGTGCATTTTTCAGCGCATAAACAGCACAGACGTGACAAATATGTTAATCTTCTCCCAGGCTCGCACTCGCACATAAACTTTACCGCACACTGCAAATTGGCCCATCTTCAGGTATAGCATTTTTCAGCTCACGTGCAGGCGTGATAAATCTGATATTTTTTCCCAGGGTCGCACATAAACCTGTACCACACAGCTACTTCGAACAAGAAAAATGTGAACATAGTAGCTGCTACCTCCTCTTCCCTCTGCACGATCATGCGACTACCGCCTCCCCACACCCCCCCCCCCCCCCCACCCACCCCCAAACACCTTTGCTCGCTGACAAGATGAAGCCCCATCATGGGAACCCACGGCCCACCTCGTCATCGCTGACCACTCCTTACCTATGAAACACGGATACTTTGACAAAAGCACGTATCGTGTATCCGATAGGTATCGGATATCGATACGTCTCCGATACACCTTCAATACGTATCCGGAAAAAAAGAAAAAAGAAAAAATCAGATACGTCATCCGATACGTATCCTAGGAACAACGGACGGCAGTCAGTGCCGTGAGGAAGGAGCAGTTAGAGTCGGATGACGAAGGGCACACAAGGGAGGGAGGCGTTTGCGGATACGTGCAGGGCCGTCCCATAAATTTTATGGGCCCTCGGGCCACTAACACACTAAAGGCCCGACAATCTAATATTTAAAGAGAACGATTAAAGTATATAATACTATTGATAAGAGATAACTTGGGCCATGTATTTAATTCTTCTTGATAAGCTAACAATACATCAAAGAAAATAAAAAAATGACAAAATAACTATAACGAAAGTTGATTGGCTGAACATCGCGTAATCTGCTATGTGGTATACCACACATGGGTCATGGGCCCCTGGCCTCATGGGCCCTTGGGCGACGCACCGACTGTCCCCCCTATGGGACGACCCTGGCTACGTGAAGGGGGTGTACGGCTGGGAAAGATAGGTGGATGGATAAGAATAAAATGCTATTGTTTCTTTTTTTTTAGGAAGGTGCTGCTGGTTATGCGTACGAAAGGGTTAGAAGGAGTATTGACTATTGACCAAGAAGCACTAATCACACGACAAAGTCGTCATCTCTCAGCCCCGTGCATTAGGCCGCCGCCGCCCCTAGGGGCTTAGGGCGCGTACTGTTGCCGTCGCCGCCGTCTCCATCTTCTTCACCGTTGGTCCTCCTCCCTCCCCTCCAGTATCTCACCGGAGGTCGGAGGGAGTGGGGATCCATCGTTTTTAATAAGTTTTTCTAGTAGATTGAGTCATCTGTAGTTAGGGTTTCTCCATGCCAAGTATCTTGGTATTGGGGGTGTATTTCCTTCTCCTCCTTCCCGGCGACGGCGAGGAGCTAGGGTGGATCCGGTCTCTCCATGGTGGCTCTGTTGAAGATGAGGGCGACAACTTCGGCGTCACCATCTACATCGACAAGACAACATGAAGACTTTTGCTTCCGGGCTTCGGCATCAAGACGGAGATGATGTCGCCGTCATGGAATAATTTTCTCCGGTCCCTTCTTCGTTTTGTTATGGTTGGATCTGGCCACAATGAAGGACTAGGGAGAATAATTTTCAGATCAGTCTTTTTTATTCTTCAGTGGCAGAAGAAGAAGAAGGAAGACACAAGGAAGAAGAAGAAGTTTCTTAACTTCACCTGCAGGAATGTTGGCCGTCCGTTGGGCATCTGTTCTCAGGCCGAAAACAATTGTTGCCGAGTATTTGCCTGTGCGGTCATCTATACGAAGCGTCAAACAGATTTGGATTTGAGAGTTTGAGTCTTTCACAGCTTGGGTATAATATAGATGAGAATCAATTTTTGGATACATGTTTTTTCCAGAGTACTTGTAATACGATGATGTACTCAGCTATTATTTAATACAATTCTTCTTTCGTCTAAAAAAAGAGTATTGACTATTGACAAGATGAGTTTGACTCTTTTGATAGGCTTTTCTTTTGACTAGAGGTTCACTAGTGTATTGGTTCTCTTTTTATATTATATACCTATGAATATACATTGTCCTCTAAAAAACATATGAATATACACTATTATTTATTTTATTAAAAAATATAAAACGTATCGGCGTATCGGGTCTTTTTTACAAAAATGACGTATCCGCGTATCCGTATCGACCCGATACCGATACGCGTATCCGTATCCGTGCAACTTAGCTCCTTACTCTAATTTCGATCGTAGCTGGAGCATATCCAACAGGTCTCATTCAGCAAACACTGAAGTTGATCGTATCCAACAGACCTTATTCAGCCAACTGATGGACAACGTTGAGTTTCAGGAGTCCTTCAAAGAGCACGTCCAGCAAGGTACGAATTTATCCTCAGTAAGTAATGCAGAAATTAAATTGTATATATGCTAAGGAGGGCACCAAATTGATGGAACATTACGAGGAAACAGAATTCATGCTGACAAATCATAATAATAATAAAGTAAAACACACGTATATACAAAACAGGTTTGCATATTGCATATGCTGACACATGGGAATCAACGGGCAGGCAAGAGTAGCGTGCTCGATCCAGATCATTGACCGACGACATTCTCGCTAACAGACAGATGCAATCTGCAACGAACTCATAAACGAATCACCACATTACGTAGTCCAGTACCGACACAACTATAAAAGCATGCCAATGCAGCAAGCAAACGGATTTGGTTGCATCACGAGTCACGGCTGCCGCTGCGAGTACACCGGCGCGAACCAGAAGCACGGCGCCCTGTAGCCCTCGGCGGTCGGGAGCACCTCCACGACCTCGATGCGCTTGTGCTTGCCCGCGAGGCTGTACGCCCACACCCGCGTCTCCCCCTCCAGGTCCACGGCATAGTACACGGTGTTGGGCCTCAGCGCGGGACATACCCTGGTGGACGCGGCCACGGCGCCCGCCGCGTCCACGAGCACGGCGGCGTCGCCGATGTCTTCCGTGTCCTCCCACGTGTCCCCGCACTCGTCCAGCACGCGCACCACGAACCCTTCCCCTCCCGCGGCCGCCACGGGGCGCAGCAGCTCCACCTGCATCAGCTCGCCGCGCGGGGACTCCACCAGGAAGCTGCGCTCCACGTACGCGTTCGGGCGGCGCGTCACGGAGGGGATGATCTCGGGGAAGGCGGAGTTGAGGTCGTGGAGCTCCGGGAAGACGTACATCATCCCGTACCTCGTGTTGGCGTAGAGCTGGCCCTGGTGGACGACCACGTCGACCACGGCGGGGATGCTGGTCGGCGCCACGGACTTCCACGCGCGGTCGCCCGGCCGCGCCGTGGCCCACTGGTTGCGGTGGTTCAGCTGCCAGTAGATGGCCACGACCATGACGCCGCCGCCGGGGGTGGGCACCGGGACGGCCTTCTGGATGACGGCATCGATTGGGAGGACGCCGCCGCCGAGGTGCTGGACCTGAAGGCCCTCGGCGCGGGCGACGAGGGGGAGCGTGGCGACGGCTGGGAGCGGCTTGCGCGCCCCGGAAACGAGGTCGAGCAGGTGCATCTCGCCACGCTCGTCCGCAGCGACAATCGCCCCGCGCGCAGAGCCGAGAGGCACGAACTGGCGCGGGTTCACGCGGCCCAGGCGCGCTGGGAGGGTGCCCACGGAGACCTCGCGGTCGGAGCTCACGATTAGGCGGCCGCGGTCGAGAGCGAGGTCGGTGCTGACATCCGTGGGGAGGAGAAGCCAGGGGCGGTCGGGGCGCGGGCAGCCGCGTCGGGCGGTGAAGGCGGCTGCGGCGGTGCGCCAGGAGCCGCAGACGGCGCGGAAGCGGAGGAGGTCGAGCGATGAGAGGCGCACGACGACGAGGTCGAGCAGGTCCTCGTGGAGCCCCGCCCAGTCGGCCATGGCGATCGCGCGCGACGATGCGGGGCGAGCGGAGCGGATTGGGTGGGATTATATGCGGGATTCGGCGGATCGCGGCGAGGACCAAGGAGGCGGAGAGGTGATCGCGGCCCTCGCGGGGCGGTTGCCGATTTTGGGATCAGGGGTGTTGCTTACTTCTCACGCGCGTCGATTTGGGGGTGATTTGGTTGTTTTTAGCGTAGTTTCTAAGCTGGTCGCTTGGGCCGAGAAAATTACGCATCGATTGGGCCGCCACATATACCATTTTGGGATACTCCAGCCCAGATCCAAATCCTACTAGAAAGGCCCAGTTATGTAGATTAAATTCATTCGTAATGTGTACTCGTCTAAACTTTACCATCGATCCTCAAACTTGATAGGTAAGCATCTACAATTGTTTGGAAAAATTAACTTGAAAAAAATTGTTATTTAACAACTTGCTAAAACTTTTGGCAAGTAAATTTTCCATGTATCTCCAATAGTTTGGTAAAAATAACATAGAAAATAGGCGCGGGAGAAGTGGCAGCGGATTACAACTTGGTAAAAATAACATAGAAACGCCGGATAACAAGTGAAGCTGACTTGGTAAATATAGCAAGTAGATGGTCTCCGATTCCAACTTGAAAAAATTTAGCAAGTCATATATCAATCTGTTGGAGAACGTTTTTTCTTCTTTTCCCAATAAAACAAGGATAGCAAGTCATTTTTCCAAATATTGGAGATGCTCATCCCTGTCCTCTAACTTAATAGTATTACAAAAAATGCTATTTTTGGATCGTCAACTTGCTTCAGCCTTCAAGTGTCATACTGGTCCTCAACTTAGAAAATCACCATTGTTGTACCTCAAAACTTGGACATGCATAAACACGGACCGATAACCCATTCTCTTTGTCGCCGTTGTGCGTTCCTTCCCCATCAGCACCTCCACTTTTAAAAATTAATACCTTAGTTATATGCAATAACCCTTAAATTTTAAAAATATATTACAAGTATGACACAAGTTTGCACTTTAAAAACGATGTAGCCGAATCACCTAGAAGATACTAGATGTCGATGTTGAAGTAGCCACAACAAGATATTAAGATTTTAGCATAAGCACAATACCAAAAAGATAGGTCCGTGTAATAATTATATAAGGTCGGAAACAGATGAAGTTTATCATCTATAAATCACACTTTAGTTATCTATATACAACATAGGTGTCATATAATCGTACAAGTATCTGAAATGGACTAAAAATAATACTTAGGTGACAAACATATTGTTAACAATTGATTAGAATACTTAACTACCTAACTCCTCAATCCTCATTTATTTTGGGCCCTAGCCCAATGAGACCTATGGGTGCGATTTAGCACCAGTGCCCACACACACATGGGTTCAACTGCCAACCCTAATGGCTAATAGGGCAGGTGGTGATGAAGGGGCAACGCTAGAGGGTGAGGAGCCCATCATTAGAAGACTCACAAGTGAACGACACAACAAGGAACGCGATCCTGTTCAGATACATTTGTCGAAGAATTGATTTTAACATGATCAAAATTTTCTAATAAAGGCTAAGATACTTTAGTTAACAACTTAATATGAGATGAAGACAATTATGATACCAATATCTAGTTTGCTTATTTAATAAAAAGTTTGTTACATCTATAAAGACCTTTATTTTTTGTGAATAGCTACAGTAAAACGTATTAATTCCTCAGAGTTCACTGCTCATCTATAGTTCCTCGAACCTGTTCGTCAGATCACACCATTGGCAGCGGATGGCCGCCATGCACGCATTAAACTGGCCCACTCGCCCACCCTATCGACGGCTCAAGCCCGCACGGCCACCACCGCCTGCCTCAACGTTACTGTTCATCAACAGTAACGGGTTTTCTCCACTCACACGTCCCTATTCTACAGTCCACCCGTTACTGTTCCAACCCGTTACCAACAGTACTGTCCATTACTGTAGCATGCCGTTACTATTACTTACCTCTTTTTCTGATTTTTTCCCCTGGCTGCCTCCTCTCCTCTTTCTGCATGCCAAATCATTCCCCCTCAAACGCGCCCGTGCGAAGCACGGGGCTGCCATCTAATTAATAATAAAATCGTAGAAAATCATAAAATAAACCAAAGATGGAGCAAATAAAAATATCCTGATCTGTGTATTTAGGGGGTGTTCGTTTCCCTGGCAAAATTTTTTTGCCTGTCACATCGGACTTTGCGGCGCTAGTTTAGTCTATTAAAAATAAATTAATTATAAAACTAATTACAGAGCCATATGCTAATTACTAAGACGAATCTATGAAGGTAAATTAATCCATCATTAGCGAATGTTTACTGTAGCACCACATTGTCAAATCATGAACTAATTAAGTTTAATAGATTCGTCTCGTGAATTAGTCTCCGGCTGACAAATTAGTTTTTTATTTAGTATATTTTTAATAGGCTAAACTAGGGCCGCAATATTCGATGTGACAGGGCAAAATATTTTTGCCCTGGAAACGAACATGCCCTTAGGCTACGACATAGGTAGTAGCAATTCATAGTTCGAACCTAGGTGGGGTTGTTGGAGTGTTGAGGTGGGAAAGTCTTCTCGTGGTGGAAGAAACAAGGTATGTGCGCTTTGCTGCGCCGTCGTTGTTCACACCCTGATCTGTAGCGGAGATTGCTATTTTACATATGATAAGAGTAATCAAACTTATATTATCTAAAAGAATACATACAAAGTCGCTTGACTTGATTCATATTATGCTAAAAAAATCAGTTAATAGTTTGATGTGTACAATATTTGAGCCTAATGAATGAGACAAATATACCAAACGATAGCGTACAGAGAACGCGAGGTCTATAAAAAAGGTACTACAGCACACCCTGAATGCTTTTTCTAAGAGATTTTTAATTAAAAGGTGTTTAGTTGGAGGTTAAAAAGTTGTTGGGTGTCATATTGAATATTGCGATATTAATTTAGTCTATTAATTACACCGTTCATCTTGAAACCATGAGACGAATTTATTAAGACTAATCTGCCATTAGCACATGTTAACTATAACGTAACATTATCAAATCATGATTAATTAAGCTTAAAAATCATCTTACAAAGTTATTGCAATATGTGTAGTTAGTATTTTTAGTACACATTTAATACTTCATGTATGTGTTTAAACATTCAATGTGACTGGTAAAAAGTTTTTGGACTGAGAACTAATATGTCTAAATAAATGGAGCAAACTCAGTCAAGCCCCAAACATAGAGCCCATGAAGGTGTCATTCGTGAAAAAAATGCTTAGTAAGGGGGTGTTGGTTTCCTAATTAAAAAATTAGTCTATCACATCAGATATTCCAGTACTAATTTAATCTATTAAAAATAAACTAATTATAAAACTAATTACACCGTCATATGCTAATTAACAAAACAAATCAATTAAGATAGACTAATCTGCATTAGCAAATGTTTACTATAGCACCATATTATCAAATTATGAACTACATAAGTTTAATAGATTCGTCTCGCGAATTAGTCTTTGGCTGACAAATTAGTTTTTTAATTACTCTATTTTAATAGATAAAATTAGAGCCACAAAATCTGATGTGACATGGCTAAAAATTTTGCTGGAAAAGCAAACACCCCTACGTGTTCAATAAACACTTTTAGGGAGCATAGAGGGCCTCTACAACCGGCAAAACTCGCGTAGGTAAAGTTTTTATTACACGCAACTTCAAAGGTAATGAAAAAAAAACTCCCAATGGTGAAAATGTGCAACTCCAAAGGAAATGAGAAAAAAAACAAAACTCCAAATGGTGAAAATAAAACAAAAAGCAAAAGAACCTCTACGGCTGGCAAAACTCCCGCTAGCGTGGAGGGCCTCTACGTCCGGGAAAACTCCCGCGGGTAAAGTTTTGTATTATAGGACGGTGGACTTGTGTTAGAGCAATTCTATGCATTTTTTGTTTGGTAAAATATGGTATTTGACAACTCTCAAATTAATACAACAAAGTAAAAAGTGTCAATCTCCAACGGTTTTGCATTTAGACTTGGCAAAACTAAAAAAAATTATGCACGCGAGAGGGAAATATCCCACGGGAGTAACATGCGATGACGATTGTCAAGCGAACTGCAGCTTGACATATATACCAAATATCACCCTGTGTTTGCCAAGTTACTAAAAATGCTAAACTCATTTGTCAAACCGTTGGATAGGAGATTTTTAGACGTTTTTGAAAAAACAAGAATGTCAAATTCATTTACAAAACCGTTGGAGTTATAAAATTATGGAGACGCAGTGGAGAGGCAAACTCTCTTGCCGCATGCGGTCTACACAATTGGAAGACAGAGGCAAATTTAGACAGATTAGTCACCGGGTCATATGATCTTTTATTTAGGTATAATGACTGAATAAGAGTCTAATCTATACAAGATTAGCTAAAAGTTATCGGGTCGGCGGACTCTAATGATATACTCTCTCCATATCGCTTCTAGATGATGTTTAGGACAGCGACACGGTCTCCAAAGTACAACTTTGACCACTTGTTTCTTTAAAAATATTTGGTGTAAAGTGGTATATGTATATTTTAATGAAAGTACTTTTCAAGACAAATTTATTTATATGGTTTTTACATCTCTAAACTCAATAATTTAAAATTTATTCATGATTTATATTTTTAATGTTTGACTCAAACCTTGTCTAAAACGTTATCTAAAAGCGATACAGAGGGAGTACCGTAGATCTGCCCTGTTGAAAAATGATCTACGCGTTTACATGTAATTTTCATTTAATTCACCTAGTGTTTTTAAGGACTAGGACAAATGCCCGTGCGTTACAACGGGAGAAGAAAGAGACTCTAAAAATCTTTTAGGTTAAGTTTAATCCGAAGTTTAAATTTTTAAACTCTAACTATAAATAAACTCTTCTGGGTTTAGTTTAAATAAATGAAAGTGATGTAAGTAGATCTATTTCAAAATTTAATTTCATAGTACATATGCCCGTACGCTGTAACGGAAAAAAATACATTAGAATTGTTCAGCATGATTTATTGCGGTTGTTGTTGTTTTTTTATAGAAAAACATTGACCAACTTTGACTGATCATAAGCTTTAGCAAACAAGGTCATTAACACAAAATAAGACATGAATGTTAAATACCTAAATATTTATATTTGTTCCTTTCTATTAATTTTTTGAGCTATAATTTTCCATTCGTAATGTAGGTTAACATTGATAATAATATCATAATGTCCAGTTTATATATATCTAATAATAAAGAGCCCCCGTTGGATGGAGCTTAGGGCCCTGATGACAGCAACGGTGGCCGATCCAAGGAGGGGCGGGGATGTCAGGTGGATTTGACGGAGCTCACCATAGTGTCATGGGGAAGGGGAGGAGTAAAAAGTGTCTCGCTAATGGTATGGAGCTCGGCGAGACCGGCTGATGATGTGGGGCAGAGGAAGATGAAGGCGAGGGCGACACAAGGAGAGGAGAAGACGGGTGAAAGCAGATACGTACGCACCCGCACATACGCTAAGCATCGCATTTAAAAAAACAGTCAAAAAATCTGTTTCTGCAAAAACAAATTTTACAAATTTTAGAATAATAAATTTAGTCAAAATTATTTCACGGGAGAAATATTTGTCAAAACTGACCTAATCTCGAAAACAAATAAATATAGAAAGACCAAAGTTTAAATATGCAAAATTATTTATAATTTATACTTTTATTGTTTAACTCAAGTGTTGTCCAAAACTACTTAAATATCAGTATAGCCGGAAGGAGCTAGTAGTATTATAATTCTATTAAAAGTCGATGGGTAGAGTAGATTATATATAGTTAGGCCTTGTTTGGATGCGCATGTATCTACCCCAAACCACATGTGTTGAAGTAGATTAAAGTAGAATTTAGTTCAAATACACTCCAACACATGTGGATTGAGCTAAATACATGTGTCGGTGGTACGAAAAAAGGGTACCCCCAATCAACGCAAACACCCGAACGCTCTATCTCCGTCTCGCCCGAGTCCTCCCAGCCAGGCCTCGGGCGAGCGCTCTATCTCCGTCTCGCCCGAGCCCTCCCAGCCAGGCCTCGGGCGAACGCTCTATCTCCGTCTCGCCCGAGCCCTCCCAGCCAGGCCTCGGGCGAACGCTCTATCTCCGCCTCGCCCGAGCCCTCCCAGCCAGGCCTCGGGCGAGCACGATCGCTCTCCGTCTCGCCCGAGCCCTCCAGGCCTCGGGCGAGCGCGCGCCCACACCTCGAGCCTTAACGCACGGACCTCGAGCTGTACAGACAGCCGTACCAGCCCATACCACGCATTTAATGCCTTCACCTACTCTGGTCATGTCCACTAGTGCACAGCATGTACCACAGTAACTCGGTGTAAAGGTCAAGTCTCGTTTTCACCACAAGCATGGGCAAAAGGGCACCAGTACAGCACTGTTCGGCCAAGCCAGGCACTGCAACTCCTCGAGACCGGCTACGCGCCCCTCGAGCCCTGCACTGTAACCCCTCGAGGCCGGCTACGCGCCCCTCGAGCCCTGCACTGTAACCTCTCGAGGCCGGCTACGCGCCCCTCGAGCCCTGCACTGTAACCCCTCGAGGCCGGCTACGCGCCCCTCGAGCCCTGCACTGTAACCTCTCGAGGCCGGCTACGCGCCCCTCGAGCCCTGCACTGTAACCCCTCGAGGCCGGCTACGCGCCCCTCGAGCCCTGCACTGTAACACCTCGAGGCCGGCTCCGCGCCCCTCAAGCCCCCGTGGCACCACCTCGAAGCCGGCTCCGCGCCCTTCGAGCCCTAACTACTTTCATGCTATTGGAGGACAGGTACCCCAACACCCGGAGGGACCCCGCCGCGTACTGTACATTCCGGGATGGGCGCTGTACGGCTCCCGCCTTGTCGCGCCACCACGTCCGCGCCCAGGATGGAAGCCACGACCCAAGGACGCCTCAACAGCGACGATCACATCGGCTCCAGTGGCCCCGACAAGACAGGGTTCCTACCCTTCTCCGTATGGGGCACCATACGCCCCGACACCTGTAATACCTTTATGTAACCCTGGCCTCCCCTTGCTCTATAAAAGGGGACACTAGGGCCCTCATTCAGAAAAAACACAACACACGAGTCCACACACAGGCACGAGTCCGGACTCCGGTCCACGCTCACTGAGCTTGTATTCTCCCCTGTACAAGCACTTAGGTGCAAGTAATACAAGAACATCCCCCCGCTGGACGTAGGGCCTTCTTTGCCCGAACCAGGATAAATCCTTGTGTCCTCTTGCATCACCATCCAGGAAGAGAAGCACGCGATCATATCACTCGTTGGTGTGATACTCCTGGGTACGAAACACCGACAGTTGGCGCGCCAGGTAGGGGAACTTCGCGTGTCCGAGCCGATTTCTCGTTGATTCCTGGATGGCTTCATCCCCTCTTCCGTTCTCGGCTGGTGCCGTCGTCTGGTTCGGGAGCCTCGAGTTCCTGGCCGCAGGCAACGACAACGAGCTGACTCTGCTCTCCACGGAGGGCCCGAGCGGAGTGCGTGTCACACCACCCTGCGCGGGGGGCGTGACGCGGCGCCCGCACCACCACACGTCGCCACATCGCGAGCGGCGCCGTCGTCACCGTCGTCGCCGGGCGCAGGCGGTGCCCGCGGCAAACACCTACGCCCCCGTAGCCGGTGCAGGATCCCCAAGGGGAAACCAGCCCGGCGCGCGGCCGGAGACCTCCAGGGCGCACCCGCGCCCGCCTGGCGACTTCGCATTTATCATGCGTACGGACCGGGAACCAGGCCAGAGGCCTCCGAGCCGTGTGCCGTCGACGCCGCTCAGCCTCCTCCCGCACGGGTCGCGCCGCGCTCGACGCCAGCGGTTCCCGGTCGGCCTCGACAACTCTGCGGCTGTATACGCCCACCGCCTCGACGAGCGCCATCAGGACCAGACGGTGGCGGACCGGGAGCAGCGTTCGGGCGCGCTGCTGCAGGCCATGGCCAGCCTGGAGATCGTCCACCCCGCGTGCGTCGACCGCGACTTCTTGCGACCCTTCGAGCCACCTCGGCGAGCCACCATCGGAGAATGGTACCGCGAGCTGCGGTCCCAGCATCGACCAAGGCGGCGTGCCGTCAACAGCTCCGACTCCGACGAATACGACTACACGACCCCGACCTCTGGGATCCCACCAGGGAGTGCTTCCAACTCGAGGGAGTCGTATGCGATACCGAGGACGAAGGCGACGACGACAGGCCGGCACTCGACCTAGAGGGGCCTAGCGACGTGGCCGCGGCAGGCGGATCACGCGTTCAGGGAAGGGACGAACCTCCAGCGCCGGCTGTACCGCCTAAGCACGACGATGGCCGGGCGGCGCAACTCGCACAAGTGCAAGAGGCAATCACCAAAGCCGAGGAAGAACGGCGACACCTGCTGCAGCTCCGGCAAACCCTGATGCAGGAACCACCCCAGCCCCGAGGAGCCGGAGCTCGAGGCCGGGCTCGAGAGGTCCACCGGCGGATCCTCGAGGACGGGGCACCAGCACGCCCCGAGGTATGTTTCCCGCAAGCTGGGCAGAACGTGGTGGCCGCGGCTATGATGCTCCGTGACCTGCCCGCCGTCTCCAACCCCGAAGCCAGGCGCATGCTCGGAGAAATGAAAAACCTCCTCGAGACAGCCGCGGTACAGCAGGCCGAGAGCTCGGCGTCACGCCGACGCGGAGCAGCCTCGGGGAGACCGGTGGACACGCCCCACGACGCTCGCGAGGCATCCGTCCACCAGCCGGACGCCTCTCGAGCTAGGCCAGTCCGCGAACGGATCGTCGACAACCGGCCACCTCGAGACGCCAACGACGCCCGCAACGACATCAACCGACGGCGCAAGGACAAGGGGGCCCAAGAGCGTGGCTATAGCGCCCATCGAGGGGGACGCTACGACAGCGACGAGGACCGGCAGGTCCTCGAGCCCCCGGGCCCCCGAGTCTTCAGCTGGGCCATCCGTAGCTCAACCCTCCCCGACCGCTTCCGACCGCCGACCAACATCGTGAAGTATGACGGGGAGGTCGAGCCCAAGCTCTGGCTCTCGGACTTCCGCCTTGGCTGCCAACTGGGCGGAGCGAAGAACGACGACCGCGTGATCATACGTCAACTCCCACTTTACCTCTCGGACACCGCCCGCCGGTGGCTCGAGGGGCTCCCGCCGGATCGGATCCATGACTGGGCCGACCTAGTCAGGGTCTTTGACGGGAATTTCAAGGGGACCTGCGTGCGTCCAGGCAACCCCTGGGACCTACGGCGTTGCAGGCAGGCGGCGGACGAGCCCCTCCGCGACTTTGCTCGACGATTCTCGAAGCAGCGTCTCGAGCTCCCCCACGTGCCTGACGAGGACGTCATCTCAGCGTTCCTCGCGGGCACGACATGCCAAGAGCTTGTTCATGAGCTAGGACGCTACCGTCCCGGGATGGTCGAGGACCTGATGGATCGCGTCACCAGCTTTGCTTCGGGCGACGAAGCAGTGGGGGCCTTCTTTGGCCGTTCCACGGACAAAGGCAAGGCGGTAATCGCGCTGGAGGGCTCCAACAAGGGCAATGACGCCAAGAACGACAACAATGACGGCAACAAAAGGAAGAAAAACAAACGCAAGGGCCAGAAGGCGAAGCGTGGCGCCGATGACGACGACGACAAAGAGGTGCTCGCGGGCGCCCTCGAGCCTAAGAAGCCCCGAGGCCCCCCTGACGGGGCTGTCTTCGACCAGATGCTCGAGGATCCCTGCACCTACCACAGGGGCCCCGTAAACCACAAGTTGAAAGACTGTCGACTGTTGAAGGGCTACTACTCCAAGCTCGGCGATAAGAGGGAAGACGCGCCTAAGGGAAAGGATACCGATCGACGCGGCGGCAGGAACGCAGATGGCGACTTCCCCCCGGTGCGCGACTGCTACATGATCTACGGGGGGCCGACCGTCGGGCTCTCAGCTCGAGAAAGAAAGAAGGAGCGCCGGGAAATCTTTTCGCTTGGCCACGACGCCCCCCGGTATCTTGACTGGTCCGATGCGCCGATCACGTTCGACCGTGACGACCATCCGGACCGTGTCATAAACCCGGGGGCTTACCCCCTCGTCGTCGACCCCATCATAATCGACGTTCGATTCTCCAAGGTGTTGATGGATGGGGGCTCGAGCCTCAACATCATATACCTCGAGACCCTCGACCTCCTGGGGATTTCAGAGGGACAGCTCCGACCCAGCGTCGGGGGATTCCACGGAGTAGTACCAGGAAAGAAAGCCCACCCCCTTGGGCGCATCGACCTGCCGGTCTGCTTCGGCACGCCGGCAAACTTCCGTCAGGAAACGCTCACCTTCGAGGTGGTCGGCTTCCAAGGGACCTACCACGCCATCATCGGCCGGCCAGGCTACGCCAAGTTCATGGCGATTCCTAACTACACGTACTTGAAGCTCAAGATGCCGGGGCCAAAAGGGGTCATCACCGTTGACACCTCCTACGAGCACGCATACCACTGCGACGTGGAGTGCGTCGAGCGGGGGGAGGCCAACGTCCACCTCGACTCGCTCGAGGCCTTAGCAGCTCTGGCCACCGAGGGGGCCCCAGAAGCAAAGCGTCACGCCGGTACCTTCGAGCCGGCTGAGCACACCAAGCAAATACCCGTCGACCCGACCTCGGCCAATGGCAAGACGCTGACCATCAGTACCAGCCTCGAGCCCAAATAGGAAGCAGTGCTCGTCGACTTTCTCCGCGCGAACATCGACATGTTTGCGTGGAATCCCTCGGACATGCCGGGCATACCGAGGGAAGTCGCCGAGCACGCCTTGGAGATCCAGGCCGGGTCCAGACCGGTGAAGCAACGCCTGCGCCGCTTCGACGAGGAAAAGCGCAAGATCATCGGCGAGGAGGTGCACAAGCTTTTGGCGGCCGGATTCATCAAGGAGGTATTTTACCCAGAGTGGCTAGCTAACCCTGTACTAGTTAGAAAAAAGAATGGAAAAATGCGGATGTGTGTAGATTACACTGGTCTGAATAAAGCATGTCCAAAAGTTCCATTTCCTTTACCTAGAATTGATCAGATCGTCGATTCCACTGCTGGGTGCGAAGTGCTTTCGTTCCTTGATGCGTATTCCGGCTACCACCAAATTAGGATGAGAAAATCCGATGAGCTCGCAACCTCTTTTATCACGCCATTCGGTATGTATTGCTATGTTACGATGCCCTTCGGCCTGCGAAACGCCGGGGCAACGTACCAGCGATGTATGCAGCACATCTTTGGTGAGCACATAGGCAAGACCGTCGAGGCCTACGTCGATGACATCGTGGTTAAAACTAAAAAAGTAGGGAACCTCATCAACGACCTCGAGACCACGTTCGAGTGCCTCCGGGCCAAGAATGTGAAGCTCAACCCCGAGAAGTGTGTCTTTGGTGTGCCTCGAGGCATGCTACTTGGCTACATCGTCTCACAACGGGGGATCGAGGCAAACCCTGAAAAAATCTCAGCAGTCACGAGGATGGGCCCGATTCGTGACCTCAAGGGTGTGCAGAAAGTAACAGGCTGCCTAGCCGCTCTCAGCAGATTCATCTCGAGGCTGGGGGAAAAAGCACTACCCCTCTACCGCCTGCTAAAAAAGACGGAACACTTTGCGTGGACCGCCGAAGCCGAGGAGGCCTTAACCAAGTTGAAGGGGTTGCTGACTTCTGCACCAATTCTCGTGCCCCCACGACCAGCCGAAGGTGACGATTCCCTCGAGCCCCTCCTCCTCTATGTGGCCGCAACCACTCAGGTGGTTAGCGCGGTCATAGCCGTCGAGATGCACGAGGAGGGTCATACATTGCCGGTCCAGCGACCGGTATACTTCACCAGTGAGGTACTCTCCGAGGCCAAGGTCCGGTATCCGCACATCCAGAAGCTGCTCTACGGCATCATCGTCACAAGGCGCAAGCTCCAGCACTACTTCCTCGCTCATCCCGTGATGGTGGTGTCGTCCTTCCCCCTCGGAGAGATCGTCAACAATCGGGAGGCCACGAGGCGCATCGCCAAGTGGTCCGCCGAACTAATGGGGGAGACCATCACCTATGCCCCGCGAAAGGCCATCAAGTCGCAAGCGTTGGCGGACTTCGTTGCTGAATGGACCGACACTCAGCTCCCGCCGGCACAGATTCAAGCCGAGCTCTGGACCATGTACTTCGATGGTTCCCTCACGAAGACGGGGGCAGGAGCAGGCCTGCTCTTCATCTCACCCCTCGGAGTACACATGCGCTACCTGCTACGCTTGCACTTCCCCGCCTCCAACAACGTCGCCGAGTACGAGGCCCTCGTCAATGGGCTGCGCATCGCCCTCGAGCTCGGGGTCCGACGCCTCGACGCCCGAGGAGACTCGCAGCTCGTCATCAACCAGGTTATGAAGGCTTCAAGCTGCATCGATCCCAAGATGGAGGCATACTGCGGGGAGGTGCGCAAGCTGGAAGACAAGTTTTACGGCCTCGAGCTCAACCACATAGCTCGGAAGTACAACGAGGCCGCAGACGAGCTGGCAAAGTTGGCATCCACGCGCGGCACGGTACCGCCAGATGTCTTCTCGAGGGACGTCTTCGAGCCATCCGTCGAAATCGACCCGGGGGCTGGCCCCTCGACGCCACCCCTCGAGCAAGACACGGGGGCTCGACTCTCAACGCCACCCCTCGAGAAAGACCCCTCGACGTCCGCGGAGGCAATGTAGGTCGACGCACACGCCTCTTCGTCATCACGGCCCCTCGACTGGCGGACGCCCTACCTCGACTACCTGACGCGAGGCGAGCTACCAGAAGGCAAGACGGAGGCCCGACGCATCGCTCGGAGGGCCAAGACCTACGTCATCTACGGCGACGAGCGGGAGCTATACCGACGAAGTCCGACTGGGATCCTTCAACGCTGCATCCCACTCGAGGAAGGGCGCAAGCTCCTCGACGATATGCACTCGGGGGCTTGCGGCCACCACGCAGCGCCGAGGGCCCTGGTTGGGAACGCCTTCCGTCAAGGCTTCTATTGGCCGACCGCCATTAGGGACGCCAAGCGTTTGGTCCAAGCGTGCCATGAGTGTCAATTCTACGCCAAGCAAACGCACCAGCCCGCACACGCCCTGCAGATGATCCCAATCACTTGGCCATTTGCCGTTTGGGGGCTCGACCTTGTGGGTCCCCTCAAAAGGACAAGTGGAGGGCACACACACATGCTCGTGGCCGTCGACAAGTTCACCAAGTGGATCGAGGCTAAGCCGATAGGAGACCCCACCTCCGAGAGGGCTGTCGAGTTCATCGCCAACATCATGTACCGGTTCGGGGTGCCTAATGTCATCATCACCGATAATGACACCCAATTCACGGGCAAAAAGTTCACCAACTTCTGCGATGACAACAACATTCGCGTAACCTGGGCCTCGGTCGCATACCCCCAATGCAACGGGCAGGTCGAGCGCGCCAACGACATGATACTCCATGGGCTAAAGCCAAGGCTGTTCAAGACCCTCAAGAATTTCGGAAAGGGGTGGGCTACAGAACTCCCCTCGGTGCTGTGGGGCCTCAGGACTACGCCGAGTCGAGCCACCGGGTTCACTCCGTTTTTCCTAACCTACGGCGCAGAGGCCGTCTTACCTACGGACCTCGAGTACGGCTCACCTCGACTTCGAGCCTACAATGAGCAAACCAGCGACGAAAGGCTCGCCAACGCCAATGACCAGCTCGAGGAGGCCCGAGACGTGGCGCTCATCAACTCTGCACGCTACCAGCAAACACTTCGATGCTACCACGACAAGCACGTGCGCAAAAGGGACCTGGCGGTGGGGGACCTCGTGCTTCGACGGCTGCAAGATAATCGAGGGCGCCATAAGCTCACCCCTCCGTGGGAAGGCCCATACACCGTGGCCGAAGTGCTCAAGCCAGGAACATACAAGCTCTACGACGACCAAGGCAGGATCCTGGCGAACGCGTGGAACATATCGCAGCTACGTCGCTTCTACCCTTAAAGGCCTCGAGGCCTTGTTCATTTTATCACTTTGTACAAACATGTCAAAATGAATGAACAAACTCGTGCATTGTCATTCATATTGCTTCGCATCTTAAGGTAGCCTCGACCCTGCTTTGCTCAGGGTCAAGCCTCCCTCGGGGGCTGACGGGGGGCCCCCCCAGACTCCGGAAAAAATACGCGTTTTCTTTTCTAAAATTTTGACCCTCGTCTCGACTCGTGCCTCGAGTGAACTAGCGACGTCTAAATCCTAAAGTACCTCGAGCCTCCAAGGTCGGGGGGCGTCGACGTAGACGGCCACCTACGCCCCCGGGCTACGGTGCCCTACCTACGCCTCCCCTCGAGGGGCTCGCGACGTATCGAAGGAACACAGACTAAGTTAGCAGAAACTCGAGCTTGCGACAAAGAGAAGTGGTCAAACGCATTTGAAAGGAAAATAACCCTTTTAAACAAACAAGTCATATATACATTCGGGTCTCGACGTACCCTCATTCACGTCATAAAATTCTTACAAGGGCCCCGGTGTCGGTGGTACAAAAAAGGGTACCCCCAATCAACGCAAACACCCGAACGCTCCGTCTCCGTCTCGCCCGAGCCCTCCAAGCCAGGCCTCGGGCGAACGCTCTATCTCCGTCTCGCCCGAGCCCTCCCAGCAAGACCTCGGGCGAACGCTCTATCTCTGTCTCGCCCGAGCCCTCCCAGCCAGGCCTCGGGCGAACGCTCTATCTCCGTCTCGCCCGAGCCCTCCCAGCCAGGCCTCGGGCGAACGCTCTGTCTCCGTCTCGCCCGAGACCTCCCAGCGAGGCCTCGGGCGAGCACGATCGCTCTCCGTCTCGCTCGAGCCCTCTAGACCTCGGGCAAGCGCGCCCCCATACCTCGAGCCTTAGTACACGGACCTCGAGCTGCACAGACAGTCGTACCAGCCCATACCACGCATTTAATGCCTTCACCTACTCCGGTCATGTCCACAAGTGCACAGCATGTACCACAGTAACTCGGTGTAAAGGTCAAGTCTCGTTTTCACCACAAGCATGGGCAAAAGGGCACCAGTACAGCACTGTTCGGCCATGCCAGGCACTGTAACCCCTCGAGGCCGGCTACGCGCCCCTCGAGCCCTGCACTGTAACCCCTCGAGGCCGGCTACGCGCCCCTCGAGCCCTGCACTGTAACACCTCGAGGCCGGCTACGCGCTCCTCGAGCCCTGCACTGTCACACCTCGAGGCCGGCTCGGCGCCCGTCGAGCCCCCGTGGCACCACCTCGAGGCCGGCTCCGCGCCCCTCGAGCCCCCGTGGCACCACCTCGAAGCCGGCTCCGCGCCCTTCGAGCCCTAACTACTTTCGTACTCTTGGAAGACAGGTACTCCAAGACCTGGAGGGACCCCGCTACATCCTGTACCAGCCGGAATGGGCGCTGTACGGCTTCACTCCGCCACGCCTCCGTGACCGCGCCCGGGATGGAGGCCACGCTTCAAGGACGCCTCTACAGCGACGCCACGTTGGCTACAGCAGCCTCGACAGACAGAGTTCCTACCCTCCGCTTACCGAGCGCTGACGGCGTCCATCCTGTAAGCCCTGGCCTCCTCTTGTTCTATAAAAGGGGACGCCAGGGCCTTCACCAGGGAGGGGGGGGGCATATACGGAGACGTCACGCAAGACACGAGTCCACTCTCACGCTGCACTTAAGTCCGGACCCCGGTCCACGCTCAGTGAACTTGTATCCACCCCTGTACAAGCACTTAGGTGCAAGTAATACAAGAACATCCCCCCCGCGGGACGTAGGGCTTCTTTGCCCGAACCAGGATAAATCCTTGTGTCCTCTGCATCACCATCCAGGAAGAGAAGCACGCGATCGTATTACTCGTTGGTGTGATACCCCCAGGTACGAACACCGACAGTTGGCGCGCCAGGTAGGGGGTGCGCGTGTCCGAGTCATTTTTCTCGCTATCTCCTGGATGGCTTCTTCTACTCCTTCGTTCTCTGCCGGTGCCGTCGACTGGTTCGGGAACCTTGAGTCCCTAGCCGCCGGCAACGACAACGAACCGACCCTGCTCTCCACGGAGGGCCCGAGCGGAAGACGTGCCCACGCCACCCCGCGCGGGGGCATGACGCGTCGTCTGATCACCACGCGTCGCCAACTCGCGAGCAGCGCCGTGGTCATCATCGTCGCCAGGCACAGGCGGCGCGGCGGCGTACGCCCACTCCCCGCGGCCGGCGCAGAATCCCCGAGGGAAACCTGCCCGGCACGCGGCCAGCGACCTCCAGGGCGCGGGCGCGCTTCCCCAGCAAGTTCGCGTCTGTCACGCGCGCGGACCGGGGCGTCTGGTATCCCACCAGGGAGTGCTTCCAGCTCGAGGGGGTTGTGAGCGATGCCGAGGACGACGATGACGACGACATCAGGCCAACGCTCAACCTCGGAGCGCCAACGACGTGGCTGCGGCGGGCGGTTCGCGCGTTCAGGCAAGAAGCAAACCCTCGGCCTCGAATGCACCGCCTCAACACGATGACAGCCGGGCGGCGCAACTCGCACAGGTGCGGGAGGCAATCATCAAGACCGAGGAGGAACGACAACGCCTGCTGCAGCTCCAGCAAACTCTGATGCAGGAACCACCCCAGCCTCGAGGAGCCAGAGCTCGAGGTTGGGCTCGAGAAGCCCACCGATGGACCCTCGAGGACGAGGCGAAGAGCAGCCCGAGGGGTGCTTCCACGAGCGGGCAAAAGGCGTGGTGGCGGCCGCAATGCTGCTCCGCGATCTGCCCGCCGTCCCAACCCGATGCCAGACGCATGCTTGGGGAAGTAAAGACCTCCTCGAACGGCCGCTGTGCAGATAGCCGAGAGCTCGGCCTCGCGCCAGCGCAGGGTAGCCTCGGAGAAGCCAGCGGACGCGCCCCGCAGCAAGCATGAGACGTCCGTCCGCCAGCCGGACGCCCCTCGAGCCAAACAGCCCAGGAGCAGATCGCTGACAGCCGGCGAACCCTCGAGCCCCCGGGCCCCAGGGTCTTTAGCCGAGCCATCCGCAGCTCGACCCTCCCCCGACCGCTTCGACCGCCGACCAACATCGTGAAGTATGACGGGGAGGTCGAGCCAAAGCTCTGGCTCTCAGACTTCCGCCTAGGCTGCCAACTGGGCGGAGCAAAGAGCGACGACTGTGTGATCATGCGCCAACTCCCACTTACCTCTCGGACACCACCCGCCGGTGGCTCGAGGGGCTCCCGCCGGATCAGATCCATGACTGGGCCGACCTAGTCAGGGTCTTCGACGGGAATTTCAAGGGGACTTGTGCGCGCCCAGGCAACTCCTGGGATCTACGACGTTTGCAGGCAGGCAGCGGAAGAACCCCTCCGCGACTTCGCTCGACGGTTCTCGAAGCGGCGCCTCGAGCTCCCTCACATACCGATGAGGAGGTCATCTTAGCGTTCCTCGCAGGCACCGTGCCAAAAGCTAGTCCACGAGTTAGGGCGCTACCGTCTCACGACGATTTCGAAGGCTTGATGGATCAGGTCACCAGCTTCGCCTCCGGCAACGAGGCAGTGGTGGGCCTTCTTGGCCACTCCGCGGGCCAAGGCGAAGGTCAGAAGCCAAGGCGCGACGACGAGGACGACGACGACGAAGAAGTGCGTGTGGCGCCCGCCGCAGACGAGCTGACTAAGTTGGCTCCCACGCACGACGCCACCCCTCGAACCGGGCTCGGGGGCCCGACCTTCGACGCCCCTCCTCGAGCCGGACTCGGGGCCCGACCTTCGACGCCCCTCCTCGAGCCGGACTCGGGGCCCGACCTTCGACGCCCCTCCTCGAGCCGGACTCAGGACTCGACCTTCGACGCCCCCACCTCGAGCCAGACTCGGGGGGATGGACCTTCGACGCCCCACCCCTCGAACCGGGCTCGGGGGCTCGACCTTCGACGCCACCCCTCAAGCCGAGCTCGGGGACTCGGCCTTCAGCGTTGCCCCTCGAAAGCAAACCCGAGCCCAGCTCGGAGCGTCGATCAGCGCGGTCTGGTGCTCCTCCCCAGGATCTTCTGCCGCAGGCCCAGCCTCGACGTCTGATGAGCCGGGAGGAGGAAGACCACCTATGCCACCGTCCGCATCAGGAGGCAGCGCGCCCTCATCGAATAATCGGTGCCATCTCCCACGACGTCGAGAAGGTAACCGAGTACCTTTAATGTGCCTATCTAACTGCGTCTCGAGCCGGTTGACAGGCACACACGGCGATTCCGCATTCGCTCGACTACCGGGGCCCTCCGCGGCCGCCGCTCCGACTTCCTGACCGTCGTCTTGGTGCCACGAACTCCACTCCCGACGAAGGCTTCTTCAGGAAGGTAAAAACGGGCTCAGGCCCTAAGTCTCGAAAGCAGCGAAGGCTGGCCCTCGAAAAAGGGTTCAACAGCCGGCTTCGAGCACCCAAAAACGGGCCCCGACCCTAAGTCTCGAAGCAGCGAAGGCTGGCCCTCGACGAAAGAGGGTTCGACAGCCGGCTTCGAGCACCCGAGTCAGGGACACTAAGGGGCGCCACTCGCAGCATCACTCGAGGGCCGAGCCCTCGAGGCCCCTCACGTGTATCCAAGGCGGGGAGCTCGACGTGCAGTGAGATCCCCTCGGAGGGAGGCATCGAGCCACCGGGTCCTATCGAATGGACCCGGCACTCCTGCAGACTGAGCACCCATGCTTTATGAGACCGCCTCCGGGCCACAGTCGACCCCTATCGAACGGGGCACGAGCTCTCACTTGGATTCCCCCGTTACCAGCTCACCGGGAACCTCGATACTCGCCCGATCCGTTCGTGGTAGTACGAGGCATCCCACCCCGCATCCTTTCGAAAGGGTTCAACGGGATGACAAGCCAGGGTAGCCGGCGTACCGGATAGCTAGCCGGACGGTCGGCTCAGCCTGGCACCCCTCGACGAAAGAGGGTTAAATAACTCGAGCAGTTGCGATGATCTTTTTCCTTGTGGTGAGCATGAGATTTTCAGGCTTCAGACGAACGCCCCTCCAAGCCAGGCCTCGGGCAGAGTTTCCCACGACAAAGAAGAAAGGCGCGCCCAGCGGGCAGAAGGTTTCCCAGCGACGGAGGTTTCTTCAAAATGATCCAAAACTCGGGGACTCGACACTCCAACACCACTAACACTCGCAAAGGCCCACGAGGGAGTTCCAACCACCCCCGTGGCCGGGGGGCTACTGTCGGTGGTACAAAAAAGGGTACCCCAATCAACGCAAACACCCGAACGCTCCGTCTCCGTCTCGCCCGAGCCCTCCAAGCCAGGCCTCGGGCGAACGCTCTATCTCCGTCTCGCCCGAGCCCTCCAGCAAGACCTCGGGCGAACGCTCTATCTCTGTCTCGCCCGAGCCCTCCAAGCCAGGCCTCGGGCGAACGCTCTATCTCCGTCTCGCCCGAGCCCTCCCAGCCAGGCCTCGGGCGAACGCTCTGTCTCCGTCTCGCCCGAGACCTCCCAGCGAGGGCCTCGGGCGAGCACGATCGCTCTCCGTCTCGCTCGAGCCCTCTAGACCTCGGGCAAGCGCGCCCCCATACCTCGAGCCTTAGTACACGGACCTCGAGCTGCACAGACAGTCGTACCAGCCCATACCACGCATTTAATGCCTTCACTACTACTCCGGTCATGTCCACAAGTGCACAGCATGTACCACAGTAACTCGGGTAAAGGTCAAGTCTCGTTTTCACCACAAGCATGGGCAAAAGGGCACCAGTACAGCACTGTTCGGCCATGCCAGGCACTGTAACCCTCGAGGCCGGCTACGCGCCCCTCGAGCCCTGCACTGTAACCCTCGAGGCCGGCTACGCGCCCCTCGAGCCCTGCACTGTAACACCTCGAGGCCGGCTACGCGCTCCTCGAGCCCTGCACTGTCACACCTCGAGGCCGGCTCGGCGCCCGTCGAGCCCCCGTGGCACCACCTCGAGGCCGGCTCCGCGCCCCTCGAGCCCCGTGGCACCACCTCGAAGCCGGCTCCGCGCCCTTCGAGCCCTAACTACTTTCGTACTCTTGGAAGACAGGTACTCCAAGACCTGGAGGGACCCCGCTACATCCTGTACCAGCCGGAATGGGCGCTGTACGGCTTCCACTCCGCCACCCTCCGTGACCGCGCCCGGGATGGAGGCCACGCTTCAAGGACGCCTCTACAGCGACGCCCACGTTGGCTACAGCAGCCTCGACAAGACAGAGTTCCTACCCTCCGCCTTACCGAGCGCTGACAGGCGTCCATCCTGTAAGCCCTGGCCTCCTCTTGTTCTATAAAAGGGGACGCCAGGGCCCTTCACCAGGGAGGGGGGGCATATACGGAGACGGTCACGCAAGACACGAGTCCACTCTCACGCCGCACTTAAGTCCGGACCCCGGTCCACGCTCAGTGAACTTGTATCCACCCCTGTACAAGCACTTAGGTGCAAGTAATACAAGAACATCCCCCCCGCTGGACGTAGGGCCTTCTTTGCCCGAACCAGGATAAATCCTTGTGTCCTCTTGCATCACCATCCAGGAAGAGAAGCACGCGATCGTATTACTCGTTGGTGTGATACCCCCGGGTACGAAACACCGACACGCGGTGCCCAAATTTGGCGCGCAGGCCCTAGTCTTCATCGGTGCGGTACTCCTCCCCGAGGTCTTCCGCGGCGGGCTCAACCTCGACGCTCGAGCTCGAAGGAGGAGGGCTCCCGACACCGCTGCTGGCGTCAGGAGGCATCACGTCCTCCTCGAAGATCTTCGCGAGCGACGTCCCGGCCTCTCCATCTTCTCCAAAATTTTGTCGACACGGCGGTTGTTCCACTCCTCATCCTTCCCCTCGATCTCGATGAAGCCATTCGCGACAACGTGGACCGGGAAGCGGAAACCGGAGCGAACGACTGCGAGTGTCTGCTTGACGCCGTGATGGAGAGCTTGCCGGACACGGTCCCGTGCGGCTGCGTCGAAGAAGCACAAGGCGTCGACCAAGGCATCGCCCCGAGCCACTGCACCTTCTGCCGCGGTCACAGGAGGAGCACCCCACATGGGGCCGAGCCAGTCGAGAGAAGAGCGAGCCCGCTCCGCCACCATCGTCTCGTCTTGGAGTTGGTCCAAGAGAGCCTGGTTCGTCCCGCGGAGCTCCTCGACCGTCTTCTCGACCTCTGCGCAACAAACAAGGAAGAGTGAGACTGCGGCGTAACAAAAAACTTCGAGACCCAAACAAGAGCAAGGTGTAAGCCTCACCGTCGCAGTGTTGCCCCAGTGCGGCGAGGTCGCTGGTCAGGCCCTCAGCACGCTGCTCCAGCCTGCGCTTCTCGGCCAGTGTGAGGAGCTTCTCGGACCTAAGGTCCTCGATCAGCCGGCCCGCCTCCACCGGGCCAGATCCTTGCGGATCACCTCCTGCCGCGCCGCCCCCTCGGCAGCTCGGGCGGTGGCGGCACCACTCTCGGCGTCTTTGGCCTCTTTCTCGCCGCCTCCGCTGCGGTTCGGGCAGCAGCGGCCTCGCCACGGGCGTCAGCAGCCTCCTGCTTCGCCGCCTCGGCTTCAGCCCGGGCAGAGGTGGCCTCGCTTCGGGCGTCCGCGGCCTCCTTCCTCGACGCTTCGAGAACGGCGGCGGCCTCCTCCTTGGATCGAGCGACCTCGCCTCGAGCCACCGGACCTCCGCCTCCGCCTCGTTAAGCCGGCTCGCCATCTGGGCGTTCGGCTCAGCTCCGCGCGGAGATCTCGAAGCTCCGCCTCAGCCCGCGCGAGGGCGGCTAACACCTGTGCGGACCGGCCCGCCTGCTCGGAGCAGGACCGCTCCGCCTCCGCCATAAGCTCGGCCACCTCCCGGAAGATGGACCGCACCTCGCGCGGGCCCCCCGCTGGGCCGGCTGCCCGATGGGAACCACGGGAGGGGCGGGCTCAGTGGGACGGGAAACGGCCATATCGGTCGGTCGAGCTCGATGTCGGGCAGATCCTCCTCCGCCTCGAGCTGCCCCGACAGCGACCCGCCGCCCGACGGCACGGGCCCCGACTCCCTCCGTCCCTCCGCCGGCACTTCTGTTGCGGATCAATCGAGGGAAGGCTCGACCCGGGCCCTCTTCCCTGGCCGGGCCCTCCGGCGCCTTGTCGGCGCTAGCCGGCACTCGGGCGCCCCCACCATCATCAAGCCCGCGGCGAGGAGCGGCCCCTGCTCCAGCTCGTTCAGGAGGTCCTCCACCGTCGGCTCCTTCTCCGCCGACGCCTCTCCCCCCTTTCCCTCCTCCGCAGCCCGGCCCCCGTGCTGGTCGGAGCCACAAGGGGCGCAGCCTCCTCAGCCCCAGACGCCGGCGGGGCCGTGCTCGCCCCAGGCGCTTCCCCCGGAACAGCGTCGTGGTGAGGGGAAGGATGGCGCTCCCAGTTGGCACCATCGCGGGAGGAGGAGGAGGGGGAGGAGGCAGCGCTTCGGCGGATATGGTGGTGGCAGGCTCGATGCCATGAGCTGAGGCCCCTACAATACGAGATGACGGAGATATCAGAACCAGGAAGAGTACCTCGACCCCTGTGGTCGATGGCGATGGCCTCACCAAAATTCGCGACGATCATCTGGCCCCCTCGAGCCATGGCAGCTCGGGCCTTCTCCAGCCAAAGGCCTCTCTAGCGGAGGGAGGTGCCATACCTCGAGGTGCCTGTGCCTCGACGGGGCTCGAGGTCTTGGCCCGCTTGGACGAAGCGAGGTCCACCTCCTGGTAGGAGCGCTTCCCCCTGAGAAGACGGAGATGGCACGCGTCATCAAAAGCAAAGAGGTGAAGCCTCACTACCGACGAGACCCAAGGAAACTACTCACCCGAAGCGGCGGCTGGGCTTCTTCCCGGAATCGCCGGACCCACTCGGGGGCTTCGAGCCCACCCCACGGCTCGAGCCCTGCGCCTGGGCCGTCTCCACAGGGCTGGGATGGGGGAGGGGCTCCCGACGCCTCCCATGGCTCGACCTCAAGGGAGAGCCTCCTTCCGCCCCACATCGCGGGAGGGCGACCGTACCACCTCGTGCTGACGTCGTGGCGCTCGCCCCGGCGCGGGCTCCGGGACCTGCTCCGGCGCCCGCGCTGGTGGTCGCGCCCTCCTCCCGTCCGCTTCCGTGTCCCGGCGGCGATACGGCGATGGACTCCGGGGACGCTCGCCCCTGGTCACAAGACGCTCGGGGGCTCCCTCCCCGACGCTCGTGATGGCGCGGGCTCGACGCCTCTTCTTGGCGCCCGCTCCTCCGCGGGCTCGACGGCGCCCTTGACGGCTCGCGGGGGTCGGGCCCGAAACCCTTCTCGACCTGTCGACCGCCTCTCGAGGCCCGACCCTCTCGAGACCCCCCGTCTGGGCTGACGTGGGGGCGGCCTCCGTTGGCGCTGTGGCGGAGGCGCTCCGGGTCCGGGCTTCCTTACGACCAGAGGCACATCCGGCGCGGAGCTCGACGGACCTCGGGCCCCCGACGAGGCAGGGATCGGCGCCGCCTTCCGCGGCTGCGTCCCGCGCGACCCTTTTGTCGGTGGGACCTCCAGTGTACCCTCCTGCACAGAGGAGCGGTCAGCCCTGTCATCAACGAGCCCCGCGCGCATCAAGCGCACATCCATCCCCTCGTCGTCGCCCTCCTCCTCGTCACCACTCTCCTCCTCCGAGCTCGAGGAGCTCAGCTCGGGGGACCCGTCCCCAGGCTGACGGTTACGATGAGCCTTCGCCAGTCTCTGCTCCCGAGCTAAGCGACGCAAGTTTTTATTTCTCTTTCTTCTTTTTGGCATCCTTGCTCTCCTTGTCCTTCTGAGTAGAGAGGCGCCTCACCTGAGAACCCGCGGCGTCCTCCCTCACCGGGGGCCTCGACGCGCGACAAGTAAATGCCCCCTGAAGAAAGAAGAAGCGTGATGAGACAAACCACAAGACGGATACAAACGGATCGAAGGAGGAAAAGGAGGAGGAGGCTCGAGATAGCTCGACTCGAGGGAGGCTTACCAGGTCGAGACACCCCTCGTCGGGTGCCATCGCAACCAGGTTGGAGTATTCAGGGACGAACGGCCCCTGGATCGTGGTCGACACCCGGGAGACGCCCTCGTTCCGGGACAACCTCTCTTCGGCCATCCTCGAGCGATTGAGCGCCTCGAGCTGAGCCTGCGGGCCCATCTCGTGCATAAGAAGGGGGCGGTCCGCCAGCGGAAGAACTCTTCGCTGGTGGAACGCCCAAATGACCACTTGCACGGTCAGCTTCTTCTCGTCCACCAGCGTCTTTCATCTCCATCAGCGGGGCCAGGTGGCGTTGCCTGTCCGCCGCAACGCCCCAGGTCCACTTCTCTGGGCGTTGAGTGAGGACCCTGCCGGTGTACTGCGGAAGGAGGCCACCTTCGTTCCGCAGATAGAACCAATGGTCGTCCCACCCGGCCTGGTTGGTGGAAAGCTGTATCGCAGGTACTCGCGGGGGACATTGGCCGACGAGGTCCCCGCCCTCGCGGTAATGGCAAGGGAGCCCATGCGCACGGGCCGCCTCCCGCTGGGCTTCAGGGACTTGATGAAGAGCTCGCCCCGGAAGAGATGGACGAACATCTCCAGTGCGGCTCCATCTTCAGGTACCCCTCGCACACCGCGGCAAATATGGCGGCGTGCGAGATGGAGTTGGGGGAGAAGTGTTGCAGCTCCACCTCGAAATGGTGGGCCAGCCCTCGCAAGAAGCGGCTCGGCGGGACGCCGAGCCCCATACGGTGGTAGCGCGTGAAGCTCACCACGTACCCCTCCGGCGGGTGCGGCTCCCGGTGCTCCGCCGACGGGATAACCCACCATGCGGGTCCCTCCTCCGGGTTGGGGCGCAGAAGCCCTGGGCCACCAGCGAGTCCATTTCGCTCTGCGTCACCTTCGACGGGCTCCGGTCCTCGGCTGGCAGCATCTGTGTCTGGGCGGCCATGACGGTGGCGCGGCGCGGATCCGAGCAGCGGACGGGCGGCCGGAAATCCCCAATCGACTAGCTCGAAGGAGAGGGCGCGTAAAGGCTACGGCGGCGGCGAAGGCAAAGGCAAAGAAAGTAAAGGGTTCTTTTCCCCTCTTTCGATATTTATATGGGGAAATCCAGACGGGCGGGATCCCCCATGACGTAAAAAGGTAACCGAATGCATTCAATGCGCCCACCTAACCACGTCTCGAGCCGGATGCAGGGTACACGCGTTACCTCTCCATTCGCTCCACTACCCGGGCCGCCACGACCGTCGCTCCGGCTTCGCGCCCGCCGCTCTCCCCGACGGTTTCCGCCTAAAAAAGCGTGCCCAACGGCCAGAGGGATTCCCAGACGACGGAGGCTTCTTCATAAAGGTAAAAATGGGCCCCGGCCCTAAGTCTCGAAGCAACGAAGGCTGGCCCTCGAAAAGGGTTCGACAGCCGGCTTCGAGCACCGAGTCAGGGACACCAAGAGGCGCCACTCGCGGCATTACTCGAGGGCCGAGCCCTCGAGGCCCCTCACGTGTATCTAAGGCGGGGAGCTCGACGTGCAGTGAGATCTCCTCGGAGGGAGGCATCGAGCCACCGGGTCCTATCGAATGGACCCAGCACTCCTGCAGACTGAGCCCCCATGCTTTATGAGACCGCCTCCGGGCCACAGTCGACCCCTAACGAACGGGGCACGAGCTCTCACTTGGATTCCCCGTTACCAGCTCACCGGGAACCTCGATACTCGCCCACTCGGGGTGGTAGTACAAAGCATCCCCCCTCGCATCCGATCGAAAGGACTCGTGGGATGACAAGCCAGGGCAATCGGCATGCCGGACAGCTCGAGGAGCCGGCCAGTCGGTTCAGCCTGGCACCCTCGACGAAAGAGGGTCTAAAAAACTCGGACAGTTATGACTAATCTCTTTTCTTTGTGTAAGCATGAGATTTTCAGGCCTCGGGTGAAAGCTCGACCCCCATCTCGCCTGAGCCCTCGAGACCAGGCCCCAGGACAAACGCTCGTTCTCCGTCTCGTCCGAGCCCTCCGAGCCAAGCCTCGGACGGAGTCTCCCACGGCAAAGGAAAGGTTACCACGAATATTTAATATTACTACCGAACCACATTTCGAGCCTGTTGACAGGTACGCACGGCGCCGCGATCTCCGCTCCCTGACGATTCCCGCCTAAAAAGGCGCGCCCACTGGGCAGAAGGTTCCCAAATGACGGAGGATTCTTCGGGAAGCCCACGAGGGAGTTCTAACCACTCCCCCATGGTCTCAGGGGCTACACCCGCGGGTGTCGCTCGCACGACACCACGGAATCAAATCGACAAAAACCCTCGAGACCAGTAGGCTATCCATCGAGATCCCAATCTGGAGCCCCTGCTCGAATACAAGCACTCAAACAAGGGCTCGGGGGCTACTGTCGGTGGTACGAAAAAAGGGTACCCCCAATCAACGCAAACCACGAACGCTCTATCTCCGTATCGCTCGAGTCCTCCCAGCCAGGCCTCGGGCGAGCGCTCTATCTCCGTCTCGCCCGAGCCCTCCCAGCCAGGCCTCGGGCGAACGCTCTATCTCCGTCTCTCCCGAGCCCTCCCAGCCAGGCCTCGGGCGAACGCTCTATCTCCGTCTCGCCCGAGCCCTCCCAGCCAGGCCTCGGGCGAGCGCTCTATCTCCGCCTCGCCCGAGCCCTCCGAGCGAGGCCTCGGGCGAGCACGATCGCTCTCCGTCTCGCCCGAGCCCTCCAGGCCTGGGCGAGCGCGCCCCACACCTCGAGCCTTAACGCACGGACCTCGAGCTGTACAGACAGCCGTACCAGCCCATACCACGCATTTAATGCCTTCACCTACTCCGGTCATGTCCACTAGTGCACAGCATGTACCACAGTAACTCGGTGTAAAGGTCAAGTCTCGTTTTCACCACAAGCATGGGCAAAAGGGCACCAGTACAGCACTGTTCGGCCAAGCCAGGCATTGCAACTCCTCGAGACCGGCTACGCGCCCCTCGAGCCTGCACTGTAACCCCTCGAGGCCGGCTATGCGCCCCTCGAGCCCTGCACTGTAACCTCTCGACGCCGGCTACGCGCCCCTCGAGCCCTGCACTGTAACACCTCGAGGCCGGCTCCGCGCCCCTCAAGCCCCCGTGGCGCCACCTCGAAGCCGGCTCCGCGCCTTCGAGCCCTAACTACTTTCATGCTATTGGAGGACAGGTACCCAAGACCCGGAGGGACCCCGTCGCGTACTGTACATTCTGGGATGGGCGCTGTACGGCTCCCGCCTTGTCGCGCCACCACGTCCGCGCCCAGGATGGAAGCCACGACCCAAGGACGCCTCAACAGCGACGATCACATCGGCTCCAGTGGCCCCGACAAGACAGGGTTCCTACCTTCTCCGTATGGGGCACCATACGCCTCGACACCTGTAATACCTTTATGTAACCCTGGCCTCCCCTTGCTCTATAAAAGGGGGACACTAGGGCCCTCATTCAGAAAAAACACAACACACGAGTCCACACACAGGCACGAGTCCGGACTCCGGTCCACGCTCACTGAGCTTGTATTCTCCCCTGTACAAGCACTTAGGTGTAAGTAATACAAGAACATCCCCCGCTGGACGTAGGGCCTTCTTTGCCCGAACCAGGATAAATCCTTGTGTCCTCTTGCATCACCATCCAGGAAGAGAAACACGCGATCATATCACTCGTTGGTGTGATACCCCCGGGTACGAAACACCGACAACATGTACATCCAAACAAGCCCTTAGTGTGTGTATACCGTATATGGCAGTAGTGTTCAGACGTCTGTCATAACAACACATACGTAGTAGTAAACATCTTTCTTCAAGCGACTGAAACAAAAACAAATAAATACAAAAAGACCAAAGTGTAATCCTCCTTCAGCTGGTGAGGTGGTGCTAAATGCCCAGACTGAAACTGAACGAGCGCTCGTCTCCGCTCTACTGCCGCTGAGGTATCGTGGGCTACCGAGACTGGGCCTTCAAATTTGGGCCGATTTCGTTGCAAAGAGGTTCGGGCCGAGATGAAACAGCTAGACTGGATCAGTTTTTGCTCGAAAGGGGAGGGCGAACAGACAGACTATTAGTCCCATATCGGTTCCCTAATCTTGTGAGAATCCTAGTTAGTCTATATAAATAGGCTTGACGAAAACGGCCAGACCAAAAACAGTGAAGAAATTTTACCTCTTTATTATTAATATTACTAGGTAAAATACTCGTGCGTTGCAACGGGTAAAAATTATAAAACAAAAATATAAGTATAAATATGTTTTTGTTATAAAAAACACTTGAACTATAGAATTTTTGGAGTACATTGATATCTAACTTTTCTAATATAAGAAATTAGACCATTGGTGAATATTTATAAGAAAATAGAAGAGATAGGTTTGAGCCAGCCTTATGAACACACTAAAAATAGTAGTAGTAGTTTTGGATCGGTTTAGCATTAGTTTTTTTTTACCCAAGTCAATCTAAGAAAGTAAATTGAATTTAACTCTAGCCATATGTCCACAGACTTATAGCATGCACCGCCACCACCTATCTCATACTCCAAACAGCAAACCACCATGTGAAAGCTAACGACAGGAGGCATGAAGAACCAACACTATTTTTTTGTGTTATTTGAGCCATCTCTGCTATGATGCTCCCTATGTCGAGCTCTGCTCACAGCCTTGTGTGACCTCCCTGGTCCGACCTCTGCTTATGGCCTCACGTAGCCTTCGACGCTCCCCGTGTGGCCTGCACCGTTTCCTGTGCCAAACTGTGAGCAATTGGCCAGAGCAAATGGTGTCATGGTCATTGTGTACGAAAGACCTAACCAATTGTGTTTATTTATTTTGAGAAGCATCATTGCTGTAATCTTTTAATTTCTGAAAAGTTAACACGTTGGTGTAAAATTTTGCAAGGAGATTAATTCAAAATATGCGAAAACATTCAAATTTGCTACTAAAAATAAATGAACACAACAATTACAGTGTTGTGCCAAGGAAAAAACATGGCGACCCAACGCAGCCCATCGAACAATGTGGCCCAGCCGCGAGCGCGCTAGCGCCTCTTCCGCGCCCAGGCCGTAACCTGGCCCTGGGCCGGAATTTCCGTCACCCGCATGGGCCTAAAGGTGGCCCGATGGCCACCAGCCGTCGATCGACATCAGACGGTCGTCCGCACTCGTCGCGCGGACAAAACCGGTGATGCGGCCGCCTCGTCCCGAACCCTAGGTTCAGTTCATTCCACTCCCGTCCCCTTCTTCTCCATTCTCAGCGGCGCACGCAGCAAAGGCGAACCAGAGCAGAGCGGCGACTTCCTTGCCACAGTCGGAGAAGAAAACGACGGACGTGGCGGCGCCAATGATGCGGCTTGTCTTCTGTTGCGGCGTCGGCAAGGCGAAGGTGGTGGCGCCGTGGTGAATAAAGCTCCAACTCCTCCTCGCCCAGCTGGTGCTTCTCTCCGGTGTCATCGGCGAGTTCGGGAGCTTCTGTACAGGAGTCCGGGTCGGAGATTCATTGCCCCTCAGGTGATGTTGTTTCTGGCCCTTTTCTCCTCGGATGCGAGGTGTGCTGCGGGTGATGCGGTTGGCGGCCGGCTGAATCTGGCTCGTTCTTCCTTCGGCGGTGATCATCGATGGTGGGATCGGATCCAGGAGCTGGAGGAGCTGGGGCGCTGCCTCGGTCCACGGGCGACCGCTGATGGCTCCATATATTTTGCCTCCTTTCAAAGCCATTGGACGAAAGAGCTTCTCCAGTTCACGGTGGTTGTCTCCTTTACCGTCGGTGATGGCTGGCGGCGAGGAGCCCGATGGATGGGTCCTCGGAAACTAGTTGTGTTTCTTTTGTTTAGGGTCCTTTGTGAACTTTGGTTGACACAGCTACCTCTGTATCCTATGCGTACGCCTCTGTATTTGTACGTCTAACTCCATGACGTCTTCCAAGTCGTGTTTTTTATGGAAAAATACTTTGTGACTCTATGGGGATTTTGAAAGACAGGAGCAATACAGACTCTGTTTGCTGCAGGATGCAATGGATGGGCCAGACGAAAAAAATACCAGACCAAAAAACATGCTGAAATGATCTGAGTTCTAGTTCAAATACAATTTCCTTTGTTTTTTATTTTTGGTTTTTATATGGTTGTTCCAATCCCGATTCTTATAAAAGCGTGCAAGCGTGCACAGAGAGAGAAACCGGTGTGATGCGTTTTAACTTGATTACGTGGAGTCGATTTTGGTTGGAGCATGAGTCCTGAGCGGACAATAAATGTATTATGGCATGTTTAAATTGGCATCTGTATCTTAGTTGGTTTTGTTCGGTAGTCTTAACCGAAAAGGAAACCAAGAGCGGACCCAATACAGGACGGGAGACCAGACGAACAAATTGAGGGAGAAAATTTTGCCTCTTTATTATTATTATAGGACAGATGCCCATGGTTTGCAAGGAGAAAAGAAAGAGACTCTAAAAATCTTTTAGGTTAAGTTTAATCTAAAGTTTAAATTTTTAAACTTAACTATAAATAAACTCTTTTAGGTTTAGCTTTAAAAAATAAAAGTGATGTAAGTAGACCCATTTTAAAATTTAATTTCATAGTACACATGGCCGTACGCTGTAACGGGAAAAAAATAACATTGATCCATCCATTGGTCACCATCGCGCATCATGGTCACCTGATTTTTCCACGGAGCACAGCGCTATATCAAGTCGAATCTGGACACGTGGACACGACAACAAAACAAAATTGCATGTGTTTCTGAAAAATAATTTTTATTAAATTTTTTAAGAATAATAAAATTTAGTCAAAAATATTTCTACGGGAGAAATATTTGTCAAAACTGACCCAATCTCGAAAACAAATAAATGCAGAAAGATGAAAGTTTATAAATTGTTAATTGTTAATTTTGGTAGTGGTCCACGAGACTTAATGATCTCACGTCGACCCCGTCCAGGTAAATATGGAGCAACGGGGCACGAGGCGCTCTTCTTATAGCGTGAGCTCGTGGCTCGTCCGCCTTCAGCTGGTGAGGTGGTGCTAAACGCCCAGACCGAAACTGAACGAGCGCTCGTCTCTACTGCCGCTGAGGTCTCGTGGGCTACCGAGACTGTGCCTTCAAGTTCGGGCCGATTTCGTTGCAAAGAGGTCCGAGTCGAGACGAAACAGCCAGATTGGATCGGTTTTTGCTCCAACCGGTGTTGTCGACCAGTCGAAAGGGGAGGGGAAACAGACAGGCTATTAGTCCCATATCGGTCCTCTAATCTTGTAGGAATCATAGTTAGTCTATATAAATAGGCTTGACGAAAACGGTCAGACCAAAAACAGTGAAGAAATTTTGCTTCTTTATTAGGTATATATATATTAGGTATAGGTATTAGGTATAGGTATAGATATAGATAGATATAGATATACATAGATTATTATTATTATATTATTATTATTAATTTTTATTATATTATTATTATTAGGTATAGATATCAAAAAGGCCCATGTTGAAAATGCTTTCGTTGTAGGTACATATAAACGTCATTTTAATCTCTTGATCACAATAATTGGAATTACAAGCACCTAGATTTTATGTAGATTATTGTCTCGCAAAAAAGATTAGATTATTTATTACTCTATTTGTTTCTAAAACGGAGTCATTTTGGTTTCCTAAAAGTCAACGAGTTTTAACTTTAACTAAATATATTTAACAAAATATTGATATTTATGTTATTTAATGAATATTATTAGGTAGATTGGTGAATATATTTTTATGATAAATCTATTCAAAAATATAAATGTTGCACGTCTTTTTAAAATCTAGTTAAAATTGAGAAAATTTTGATCAACACGACTTAGGGGGTGTTTAGTTGGTAGGAATTTGGGTGTAAAGTTCCTGTAGCACTTTCGTTGTTATTTGACAAACTTTGTCCAAATATGGACCAAGTAGACTCAAAAGATTCGTTTCGACATTTACAGACAAACTGTGCTATTAGTTATTTTTTTACCTACATTTAATACTCCATGCATGTGTTTAAAGATTCGATGTGATGGAGAATCTTGTAAAGTTTTGGGATCTAAACATGGCCTTAGCGATTTCTTTTTGGACGGAGACAGTACACTGCAGCTTACCAGAAATTCCTGGTTAATTAATTAGAAATTAATCTATTAATCTATAATCGTTTCCCACACAAAAAACGGCGGCAAGGGTCGCCTCCAAGCAGCGTCTGGAGAAGAAGTTCCGTACCGTTCTCTCCACTATTCCGGACAACCCTTCCCCCTTTCCCTCCGCCTCCGCCAGCCGCCATGCCGCCAGCCAGTAGCCTCACCGCCGACCAGCTCAGCTTCTTCGAGGCCAATGGTGAGCGCGCCGACCGCTTGTCCACCCTCGGGCATATTCCCTCGCCCTCGCGCTCCTGGTATCCCGGCAACCGGAGGCGAATGTCGCTGCTCGTCTCGAGCTGAAACCCTAACTGCGTTGGTTGGTTCCAGGGTACCTCGTGATAGACTCGTTCTCGAGCGCGGAGGAGGTAAGGGAGATGCGGGACCGCATGGCCGAGCTTGTCGCTGGGTTCGATGGCGCCAACTCCGCCGTCTTCTCCACCAAGGATCATGTACGCCATCTGCTTCGATTTGGCCAGTCTCGATCCCTGCCTTTGTTACGCTCCTTTCCTTCTCCATATACACACCCTGATGCCGAAGCACCTACATCTCTATCTTTTGAAAATTACACATATGGTTGGTTTACATTGCGCTGTTTTTTTTGTTGTTTCAATTAGTTACGTATTTTTGTAGCCTGTTGAAGTTTATAAATATCACCGTGTATGCTCAGATTTAGCATAATTTGTATGTTGTTTCCCATTGCAGCGGCAGTTGAAGGATAATTACTTCTTTAAGAGTGCAGAGAATATCTCATTCTTCTTTGAGGGTACGTGATTTGTTCCCCTCAGACTAGTCGGAATATGTCACGATTCTATTAAATCTATTGAACGAACTAGGAATTGGTACTGCCTTGGACTCTGTGAAATAGCTCTACTTTGCTCTACAGCTACGGACATAGTTTAGTGTTTCTGTACCGTTAACTATGTGAAATTTGTACTTGATAGTTGATACTGAGATTCCCTATCCCCCCCTCCCCCTGGCTCAACTGGTTGACAATATTTTGACAGCTTGAGGGCCTCATATCTTTTTTTTTACACTATTTCACTCACAGAAAAGGCGCATGGAGACGATGGATGCTTGAAACAGCCAAAGGAACTTTCAATTAATAAAGTTGGGCATGGTAAGTATCGGCATGGTGCTGTCACATTCAGCTAGAAAGCATTTATACATAGTTTTCTTTCATATGGTGGGCTCAACACCCCCACCCAATGTCATACTTTAATTTGGCCAGCAAGTAGGAAACAGTGGTGGAAACACCCTGATTCACTAAATACAAGAAATTTATTTATCACCACCTTCTGTTATTGTTGTGTTGTACTAACAATATGTTATTGTACCTATGTGGCTCTACCCAAAGATAATAAACTATACTAAAGAAATTCCACTTTTGAACAACTTTCCAAGTTTCTTCTGGTGGTAATAATCTTAAAAATAACAAAATCTGTTGCATTTAATCCAATTATGTTATGTGTATTCTAAATGCACCACCATAGACTTATCTTTGTTATAGATGTTTGTAGTTTGTGTAATCTAGCTGTCTTAAATATCTATGTGCTTCAATTTGTTTTGTAAAGTGGTGTCATGGTATAACTCCCATCTATGCGCAAAAAAAATGTTATAACTCCCATCATTTTTGGATAAATCTCCCCTATTATCTTCAATGTTGTGAATGTATTATGTAAGTCATTCAAGAAAAAATGGTGTTCAGCATGGCCTAAAGTCCTGACCAACTGAGCTTGAGATATCTTACCTTCTCCATCTTTCTGATATGCAGCATTACATGAACTTGATCCTGTGTTCAAAAGGTTTTCTTTCTCGGAGAGTGTTGCAAGCTTGTTCTCTTCTTTAGGCTACAAGAGGCCTGCAGTCATTCAATCTATGTACATCTTTAAGGTATATTTTTAGACTCTACTTTTTGCTGACATTTTTTTTTGTTATTTCTTAATTTCATTTTTCTTCTTCTTTTTGATAGCAACCAGGTATTGGTGGCGAGGTTGTGCCGCACCAGGATAATACATTCCTTTACACCGAACCTCGAACATGCACAGGGCTGTGGCTTGCACTTGAAGATGCAACAATCAACAATGGTTGCCTCTGGGCAATTCCTGGGTCACATAAAAGTATTTCTTTCACACAAATACTTTATGCCAAAAAACATCTTGAAAGGCAGGACTGTCTTAAGTTTTCTTTTAACTATTGTGTTTTGTATTAGAGGGTTTGGTGAGGCGTATGATCAGAGATGAAAATGGTACACATTTTGATCGCCCCTCCCCAGCCTATGACCAGAAAGAATTTGTGCCGCTGGAAGTAAAATCTGGTGCTTTGGTGGTTATACATGGAGATCTTATACACCAGAGGTCGAATTCTCCTTTATATTACTAATGCTTCCAACTTGTGATGTATTGTTTCAAGTTAATAGTGTTATGGCTTTTTTGTGTACAGTTTTGAGAACCTTTCACCTGCGTCAAGACATGCACTCAGCTTACATGTAGTTGATACTGAAGGATGTGAATGGTCCAAAGACAATTGGTTAGTTCATAATGGCATTATTGAAGAATTATTCTTTTACAATAAAGTTTTGATTTTCCATTGCATCTAGAAGGTCTTGGCATAATTGACTATCAGCATATTGAGTTTAGAAATGTTTATGAAATCTGTCTTGGGATGTGGCTGCCACTGTTTTCCTTCTGAAATCAAGTTTGTGACGACTGCATAATTATCTCATTAGTAAGCTGCCTTTTCACTAAACCAAAACAAGTTAGTGCTTGGTAACTCACATTGACAAACAAAATAACACACTTTGTGCACAAAGTTGCTGTTTGCTTATTAGGTTTGATCTGCATCTTATTAAGGTGTTGATCTAGACACACTACAATAGTATGATGTTTCAGTTTACAATGTTGCTCTTCGGTGAGTTGATAATAGTGGTAACAGTATAAAATGAGAGAATTAGGTTAATGTTTCAGCAATATAGGTACACCCATCTTTGATTATGAAACGAGGCAACTACTAGTTTGTATGCCTTGCTGAACATGCATGCCTCATGCACATGGTAATGGCACATAAGGGGGCTCAAAATTATAAAAATAGTGATTATATGACTAAAATTCTACTATTTATACACCCCTTATAGAACAAATTTATGCACCCACAAGACAAGCTTGCTTACATAAAATCTGCTCGAGTTTTGCCCTGATGCACATTGAGTGTTGACATTGGTTTTTATATTTCCTTCATTCTTCTGACAGATTCTTTTGTTTTATCAGGATACAGAGGAAAACAGCCCCTGAACCGCTTTATGTGTCTTAGCAAAACCAGCTAACCTGTAGTGCAGTAAACAACAGAGATTCCCAGCAAGTAATTTGTTTATCGCTTCTTTGCACAATAAAATGGGGAATTGCTGTTTCAGTGTAAATTGTAATACTCTTGCTACTGTGGTGCTGCCATTGACATATTATGTTTTTTTCATCCAATAAATCTCCAGCTATTAATATGTGCCGAATTTGTTTGGTGAGAGCAACTCCAACGGTTTTGTATTTTTTGTTTGGCAAAATATGATATTTGCCAACTTTTAAATTAATATGGCAAAGGTAAAAAGAGTCAATCTCCAACGGTTTTGCATTTAGACTTGACAAAACTAAAAAATTGTGCGCGAGAGAGAAATATCCCGCGGGAGTAGCACGCGAGGGCGATTGCCAAACAAACCGCAGCTTGGCATATATGTCAAATATCACCTGGTATTTGCCAAGTTGCTAAAAATGTCAAGCCTATTTGCCAAACCGTTGGATAGGAGTTTTTTTAGACTTTTTTTGCAAAAACAAGAATGCAAAACTTATTTGCAAAACCGTTGAAGATGCTCTAAGTGAAGAGCGCAAGACAAGGTCACTTTGCATTTGATCATGGGATGCCGCCCTGCTCTTTGGTCCATTTTTCTTGCTCACTCTTTGGTGCGGCTGCTGTGCTCTTTATTTTTGTTCTTTGTGGCCATTTCTGAATGCTGGCTGCTGAGCTTAGGGTAGGATGGACACTACGCGCTGCTAGTCTCAATATTTGTATGCATCCGAAGGAAGGGCCTGACAGCAATGTGTGGACTATGGACACCGAGATAGTAGTATCACTCGAGCGTCGAGGCCAGACAATCAGTGGGCGCAGATGCCCTCTGTCTCAGGAACAAACAAATCGCGCGCGATCACGAAATCGTTCCGGCAGTAGCACGTACAAGATCCTAAATCGAGTTTCTCCCACCACATGATGCTGCAAAGGTCACAATCTGTAGTATTCGTCATTTGCAACAACGCAGGTTACGCGTGTGTAGAGTGTATAGAATACGGTAATGAAACTTTCTTTATACTTATATTATACGGTAATGCAGTGATAGGGACACGAGATGCTCAAAACCAAACAAGCTATCTTTAATAATCTCCATATATCTTGTCGTCAGTTTCGGCCGGGCTGAGGGCCTGGGAGGGAGCTAGCCAGCTAGTAGCACACCAGCCGCCATGTGATGTGAGCCGACGCAGCCCGGGCCCCGGCCAGCCGTCCAGGACGCCACCAAGCACGAAAAAGATGTATCACCCTCCAACCGCAGGCATGTCCTGCGCGCCCGCCACGCCCGTCGCGTGCGGCGCGGCGGCTACGGCTTGTGCAGCACCCTGCCGGCGACGACGGCGGCCTCTATGACGACCGAGATCACGTCGATGACCTCGTCGATCATGCACTTGTTCCCGTCGAACGTGGACGTGCCCTCCCGCAGCCTGGCCAGGCAGTCCAGCAGCGCCTCGTTGCAAGCCGTGCTCAGGTAGTCCACTGCAAAGCGCGCGCAGAAGCCGTCATTCATCACTCATCAGCGTACGTGTCGTCGAACTGAGTACTGGAAGAGCTAGCAATTGAAGATGACGAGAGCGGACTCCGCCACAAGTGCACAGAATTGACGTACTCTTTGCCTGGACGCAGTTGTCGTGGTGCATGCAGCAGGCGTCCAGCGCGTCGCACGGCTGCTCGCCGGGGCAGCCGCTGTACAGGATGCCGCAGTACTTGCCGTACCGCAGGAACGGCGGCGCTGTATGAAATTTCAAAACGCCGGTGAGTGGCAGAAGATCACGTCGAGCGATCGATGCAACTAGCAGGAAATACATAAACCGTGCGGATCGTGTGGGAGAGGAGCGGAGACGGGTTAACGGTACACGTACTCGTGCAGTGGTCCGACTCGCACGTGCGGCTGCACGCCTGCTGCTTGCTCTGCGCGCGAATCAAAGAGCACAGTTACATTAACAGGAAGGACTGGAGCTACTAATAGCTAGATTAGTGGCAAGCGACGTTCTGCTCCTAACATGTTTACACGTACGTGCGTGTGTGTATGAGCTAGAACTAGCATGACGAATTGAAAGCTACCTCAACCATAATATAATTTGTTTAGTCTGTGTACGTACCGCGCCGTCGCCGGCCGACTGGATGCCGATGTTGAGCGCAGCCGCGGGCGCCGAGGAGAGGACCGCGCCGACAAGGATGATGATGCCGACCACCGTGAGCCGCCAGGAACCGCCGCGCTCCATCCTCACGGCACGGCGCACGGGAGCTCAGCTCTAGAACGAGAAGTCTCTCTCTCGGTCTCTCCTTGACGAGACCCGGCCCGGCGGTTGGCGAGGAGCCGAGGAGGAGTCTCGTGACGGCACGGCCTGGACCTGCCGTCCGTCCCTGGCGAGACGGGATTATCTAGTGCGCCGGCGAACTGATCTCAACTGCAGACCTGCAGTTGCGGGCTGTGGCTGGCGCTGATTAACAGGGGATGATGGATCTATGTGAAGATTGTGAACAGAGGCGGGGGGAGGGTGAGCGAGTGAAGATGGGGGCGGGCGCGCGTTTGGTCGTATTCGTCCCGTGAGCGGACGGGAGCCCTGGTTCACGGGCGTGCAAATGCGAGCTGACAGCGCACCCCGGCAGGCAGGGACAAGGGACGCCGCGCGCGCTCCAGTGTCCAGTCCCTGCTGTGCGTGCCTGTGCTGCTGCTGTGCATGCACTGACGGGCAACAGCTGAGCCAGCGCACGCACCATCACACAACCAGAACCAGTGGCCCAGTGCGATGATGGGCCGATGCCCTGCTTGGGGACGGTTCCTTCCGGCGGAGAATAAACGTTTTGTTTTGCGGAAAAAATCTAGTTTCACTCCCTCGCCTTGTAAGGAAATCCGTTTTTCCTCTCTCAACTTTAAAACTGGACAAGCAACCTCTCTTGACTTTTTAAACCATGTATTTTACCTCTCTAACTGGTTTTGGACTGTGGTTTTACTACAATAACAATGATTTTGTTTTTTTATTTATTTTCGTTGAATCTTTGAAAAATCATAGTAAATCACAGAAAAATCATAAAATAGAAAATCTAATTTTGTTGGACTCCACGTGAGTAGATCTATACAGTGAACATATAATATGGTATACTTTAATATAAAGTTTTTGTTGTAGCTTTAGATATATGCTTTTCTGTAACTAAAAAAATTATAACTAAGTTATACATGATCCAATGAGTATATTTTTTAATACAGTTGAAGCATACAATAACTAGCCCACCATAAAAATTTGACTACAATTAGACTATAGAAACCGCAGCTCTGAATTATTACAATTAATTCCATACAATAATATGTTTTTCTGTAATTATTTGGAATAATTCATAGCTATAGTTTGTATAGTCCAGTTGTGATCAAATTTTTATGGTGTGCTAATTATTGTATGCTTCAACTGTATTAAAAAAATTATACTCATTGAATCATGTATAACTTAGTTATAAATTTATTTTAATTATAAAAAAAGCATAGATCCAAAGCTACAACAAAAACTTTGTACTAAAGTATACTATATTATATGTTCATTGTATAGATCTACTCACGTGGAGTCCAATAAAATTAGATTTTCTATTTTATGTTTTTTGTTGATTTACTATGATTTTTTAAAAATTCAGCGAAAATTAAAAAAAAAGATAAAACCACAGTTACTGTAGCAAAACTATTGTTATTGTAGCAAAATCACCCTCCAAAACCATTCAGGGAGGTAATATGCATGGTTTCAAAAGTTAAGAGAGGTTGTTTATCCGGTTTTGAAGTTGAGGGAGGAAAAGCGGACTTCCTCGATTTAAATTGAGGAAGGTAAACTGGACTTTTTTCGTTGTTTTGCTCACAGGCCCCGAGCTTATATTTTAGGGTTTTGGTTTCTCAACAATTAGACGGACACGCATGCTCTGTCGATCTGCGGCACTGCTGTCACGCTGCGTGGCATATGCGAGTGCCACGTCAATGTTCTTCCTTTTTTTTTTGAAATTATGTTCTTCTTTTTTTTCATTAGATTAGATTAGCAAAATTGTTCGAGCATTGTAATAAGAGAAAATTATGTCTAACTCTTCGAAGTACGTCCAGACGTGATCAATCATAAGGTGCTGAACTTAGCCACCGCACACCAGAACAGTGAAAAGTTTAAAGCAATCGGATCGAGTGTCCCCTTTCATAAGCCCGGCCGGTCACCTGCACGTAAAAATATGATACTCATATCGAACAATGCATCTTCGATCATTTGACCAATTATTAAATATGTCCTGGTGGTGTTGATAAAAAACACGCAATGAAAAACCAACCAAGCGAGTGACAAAACTAAAGGAAACGTTTCCTCTTTGTAAGAGCTCAGCACGGAAGAGGAATGGGAATTGCGAATCGGAAGGAAGAAGAAGACTATAGACAGGAGAAGTAGCAAGAACATGATTGAGTTCTTATATAGAAGTTTAATTGTTTAAACTTGTCTGTTGCATGATGTCCATCTCTGAATCGGGTTCAGGTTCTTAAGCCGCGCGTAGGCCCGGCGAGTTCTCGGAAAGCAAGTGAAACACCTCACTCCTCCGAAATTTAGCTTGGGCCTCTCAGTTGGACCATTCACCACCGATCCATTTGGCATTGGGCTTCACCGAACGAGAGCTGCATCTGGGCACTTCATCATTTGGCAGTACACTTGCTATTTGAGAGGTCATGACATTCTTGCCCATGTCCAAAATTATGTTAATGTTTAGTACACATAAGGGCCCATGTTACACGAAGTTCGTGCTCATCCGTAACTATACCTATCTCAAGCTGGAGATATCGGCCCCCAACGTCATCATCACAGTGGAAGTTGTTCTCGAGCACTACATAAACATCCTATCCAGCGTGAAGTCGATCAAGCATCGCCTACGCCGCTTCGAGAGAGAAGGATAGGGAGATAAAGGAGAGAATCACAAAGTTTTTGGAAGCTAGTTCTATCAAGGAGGTCTTGGACCCGACTGGCTTGCCAATCTTGCTCTTCTAGAAAACGAAGAATGGTAAATGGGGGATGTGTGATGCTAAATTTACTAGCCGGTGACACGAAACACCGACAATCATGTCAAAGCAAGACAAGCGTCAAATACAATCCATGTCAGTTTCAAATGGACCGAAGAAAGTAAATATGGATTGAATGACCCTTCTTTTGGACGAAGATTACCTAACTTACTAACAACTTCCTTAGGCGTGGCATCTCAAGCGTCCAAGTCATGATGGTTGTGCATTGAAAGGCAAATGGACCAAAGTTTTTTTTTTGCGACTGCAAATGGACCGAAGCTGTGAATGGAAAGTTGGCACATATGGGAGCTTTTTTGTGACAAAATATGAGGGCTATTTGTCCCACCCCTACCAACTTACGATGCACCACTTCTCATATATGCCTACAACTAACTTGCGTTTGTATAAATAGGGGTATGGCATACCTGGGAGACACACAAACACACAACTCGAAGCTCTCAATTTCCTCATCTCAAAAAAAAGAAGCTCTCAATTTCCACAAGACAATGTAATTAGTTTTATAATTAATCTATTTTTACCGCATGAGTTATTTTGGTTTAATAATAGATCCATCTTATTAATTACCACATGACAGTGTCATTGGTTTTATAATTAATCTATTTTTAGTAGATTAAATTAGTACTTTAACATTTGACGTGACACGACTAAAATTTTAGCGTCTATAGTAGTAGTTAGATCGTAGATTGATAGGTGGTTTCAGCTATATGTTGAGTATGAGATAATTGCCTAGAGCACATTGAGTCTCATTCTTCTCTCTTTATGTCTTTTTTTCTTTTATTACTTCGGCAATTTGTGTGCAAGAACTCGAAGTAAGGGCTACTTAGTTGGGTTCTAAATTTTGCCTTACCAAAATTAAGGCGTTCCTACAAATTTTGGCTACCCATCGGTTTACTACAAAAATTTGGAACATCAATTTCTATGGCTAAAATCATGGCAAAAATCTTACTATATTCAATCTCACAACAGGGGGAAGTGTCTGGTGCTACGTTAGGACACTCACAATGCAGACTCTACATAAAGTCTATGTTGGAAACGCACTTGCCCCACCTCCGCACTTGTGCAGGGGAAGAGCGAAGGCGGCCAAGTGTCGGAAGCGGCAGCGAAGGTAAGGCGGAAGTGGAAGATGCTCAATTTCCTAAAAAAGTCCTCCCCTTACACTGTTCATCCCCTTGGTATTTATAGGGAATGCCAAGGGGCACGAGCCAAATTACAAAAGGGTACAGGAAAGATTCCTCGCCTCCACGCAGGGAGGAAGGGCAAACGCGTAAATACACAGCTGAGGCGGAAACCCTAATCGGCCACCCTCCAATGCGCCGCCGCCTGGTTCTTGTTCACCTTCGGTGAAAGGTGCGGAGGTTTTGACCTTCGGCCGCGCTCGCCCTTGGGCCCGCGCCCCTCCGCCATCTGCCGAACCCCCGGCTTTACTTGCCTTCGGGGGAGAAGACCGAAGGTTTGACCTTCGGCCGTGTTCGCCGGACCATCGGCTTCGCTCGCCTTCGGGACAGCGCACACTTGCCGCTTGCTTGAACCTTCGCTCCAAGCGAAGGTGGCGTTGTGGGCCAGCGAGGGTTTCCTGCAGTGCGACTGTCGACTTAGACCTGCATGGAATGCAACGAAGCGACAAGGGTTGAAACCCGCGTCCGGGTGTCAGAGTAACGGTCCCCAGTAGGAGAGGGACCTCGCAAGGACAACAGGCATTGCGCGAGGGTTAATTTCGAGCACCAGTTCGAGCGGCGCTTCTGCCGAGGGTCCTTTCCCCCAACAGTAGCCCCTCGTTGTCTTGGATCTAAAAAACCGTGTTTAGGCCCAAGCAGCGCCTTTCAATGGGGACAATAAACGGGACCCTCAGCAGCGACGCCCGCGACTGCTTTGGGCTGGGCCGTTGTGGTGTTGTTTGTACTATTGAAGCCTGTTTCGTTTTTTGCGCCGCGTTTTTCGGTTGTCGTGCCGATTTCGTGGGGTGAGAGGCTCGTCTCCCGGCCTATAAATAGAAAGAGCGGGTGAAGAGTTTTGATTGTGTCCTCTGCTATAGCCGTCCTGCTGTTGCGATTTGCTTGTAGCGAAGGTTTGTTTTAGCTTGCGTGCGAGGGTTTGGACGGGCATTGGCGAACATACTTGTGTGCGAAGGTTTGTTTGATAGTTTTTTGGTAGCTGAAGGGATGGCCAGATTAAAGCAGACTGCTCGGGCTGGTTCTCCCGCCGTTGCGGATGAGGGGGTTACCTTCGAGTTTGGTCTTAGCCGGGTTTGCGCCAGTGAGATTGCATCTTATGTGAGGTGGGGCTGGATTAAGGAAGGCAAGACGAGGACCAGCAGTGGGGAGACCGTTCCGAAGCCAGAGGCGGATGAGATTGTGGTCTTTGAAGAATTTTTTTCGGCTGACCTTCGCTTCCCGGTGATTTCCTTTGTGACCTCCGTTCTTCGAAGGTTCAACCTGAAATTTCATCAGTTGACGCCTTCTTGTTTTACGAAGATGTCAGTGTACGTGTGGGCATGCCGTTCTCAGGGCACCGCTCCACACGTCGAGGGTTTTATACGCACTCATCGTGTGCACATGCAGCCCCGCAAGATGGATTGTGGCGAAGGTAACACTCGTCTTGGACAGTTTGCTGTGTACACATTCTGCTATCGCGCTGGGTCGGAGGTGCCGGTGCAGGCCCAGAAGAATAAGTGGAGCAGCGGATGGCAAGAATCTTGGTTTTACTACAAGCTTAGTGGTGACGTCGAGCTTTGCGGCGAGCTTCCGCTTCTCGGAGATGTCGGCGCCGAGGCCAAGATGAGCGCCGAGGCTCATGCTGCGGTTGATTGCTTGAGGGTTGTGGCGCGATCTCAGTGCGCCCGCGACTTGGTCGAAGAATATTGTTGTGCGAAGGTGTGGCCCCTTAGCCGAAGGCAAAAATGGTTTGGAGTCGGGGAGGACCCCAAGTATGAGGCTAAGTGTTTGAAGAAACCGATAGTTGATTTGAACAAGGTTTGGGAAAAAGTTCTTGTAAAGTTTCCGAGGCGCGAGGATGGGAACGAAGCTGTTTACAAGCGGGTTCAGCAGTGGGCTGAAGAGCTTGTTGGGAAATTATCCATATTGGAGGTGAAGGCTATCCACAGCTCGGTGGGTAGCGGAGGTCGAGTGAACAGGATGTTCGACATTCTCGGGATCCGGTACAAGGACTGGCCCGTCCCTTCGAGCGATGACGCGCCGAAGAAAAGGAAACGTGCCGCCACCGAGGGGGGGGGGATTTTGTGTCGCGGCCGAAGAGAGGTCGTGGCCGTGGCCGTGGTGGCATTGGCGGCCGAGCGAAGGTGCTCGCGACGAAGGTCGCTGCTGGTTTTGGTGTTGCCGGCACTTCTTCCTCCTCAGCCGTAGCTCCAAGCGGCCGGGGTGCCGTTATAGTTGGGGGGCGCGTGCCTCGCGTTGGGGGGATCAGCGCTTTAATTCAGATGTCGGGCGACGAGGATCGGTCTGATGATGATGGGGTGGGGGAGGAGAAAACTGGAAAGGATGGGCAGACGGACGAGGGTTCGTCTGAAGAAAGCAGTGAGAGCTCCAGCGAGGGTCATGACACTGATGAAGATGTGTCTATCGGAGGTGCAGCCCCGCTGAGTGTTGATGCGATGGTTGACCAGAGCGCGGTCGACATCGCACAAGACGTTGAGCCAGGCAGCCCTCGACGAGGGTCGATTTCTAGCTTTGCGGGCTCGCATCTGTGGGTGGAGGGTGTGGAGTTTGGTGGAGAACTTGAGTCCGACCGGGTCCGGGGAAAGAGACCGTTTGGCGAGGCGAGTCGGTCGAGCCTTCCGGAGTATGCTAAGAGGCTTGGGATTTCTGATCCGGCGACGGAGCTGTTTACTAGTCCGGACCTTCGGGAATGTCAGTTGCAGTGCGGCCCGGAGGAAAGGCGTTTTTTAGGCCGAATCTTCGGCCGCATTTGTGTGCCGGAGGCGGAGGTTCGACTTGCGGACCAGGCGGTTGGTGATACCTTTGCCGACGTGGACGTTAAGCTGGCGGAGCTAATGCTTTTGAACCGTGTGGCAAGGCGGAAGGTTGGCTCCGACATGGAATTTATGAGAAGCCAGCTTGATGAGCTTGAGAGGGAGAATAGCAGACTTGCGCGAGGCTTGGAAAATAAAGAAATTGAACTGAAGAAAGCTTCGGAGGAGGCCGCGAAGGCTCGTGAGGAGGCAGTTGAGCTGGCGAAGCGTAATGCTGATTTGATTGCCGAGGGAAAGGCGAAGGACAAGGCGCTGGCCGTTATCGAGGGTCGCTTGGTGGATTTGGGCGAATCCTGGCGGAAAAGTACGGAGAATGTCAAGCGTAAGGTTGATTGCTGTCTGACCGAGGCTGGAGGCTCTGCCGGAGAGCCGTTGCCTGCAGCTGACGCGGAGGCCTTCGAGGGCTGGCTAGGCAATGAGCTTGATGTATTTAGCTCGTTAGTTGCCAACGCGGCCGATTTTGGTGGCTACGCCGGGGCTTTGGCGATGGCGAGCACGCTTCGGCTGGCTGGTTGTGATCACCTTCGCAGAGTCAAGAGGCCAAACCATGCCTTTCCGTCGGTCGAAGAGGTTCGCCGCATGAAGGTTGACGATTCTGAAGTTCGGAACTGCGCGATGCGCCTGCTCCGCAAGTTTTGGATCTCTGGCGGCGGCCGAGCTCTCGCCTTCGAGGAAGCTGCCGAGGCTACGCATCAGGTTTGCATACTTATTCGGACTTCTCGATTTTGTTGACCTTTTTCATAGGGAGTATTATTGATCTTGGCGAGGTTTGCTTTGTAGGCTCGACAAGATGCGTTGCCCTCGCCGCCCACGGAAGTTGCAGCGGTAGGTGGCTCCGAAGCCGCCCCTGAGTTGAATGTTGCGGGGGTTACGCTCGCCGAGATCGAGGCGTTGACTGGGGACGTCCCGAGCATTGAAGAGGTCGTCGTGGAAAAGGCCGCGACGGAAGAGGGGCCTGCTTCGACCGTCGAGGCTGCCGTGGAAAGATACGCGGCGGAGGAGACGCCTGCTGAAGCCTCGACCGTCGCTGTTGGCGAAGGTTCAGGGGCTATCGACAGCGGAGCTGCGGGTGGTGCTCATAGGGAAAGTGGTCAGGTGTGAACCTCGGGATTGTTGGGGCGAGGGAGGCCTTTTTGTAAAAATTGTGGTTGTTTGTAAAGATTTGACAAGGCTGAGACATCTCATATTGTTGTGCAACATGCAGGTTCCTGACGGAACCGTGCTAGACGTATTCGACGTGACTCCTGAAGGGTCGAGATGGCGGACTAGAGGGGGGGTGAATAGTCCTTTTTAAAATTAATCGCGCCGGCTAACCGAAATAAATGCGGAATTAAAACTATCGGTCTAGCCAAGACTACACCCCTCTACTTATACTCTATGACACCTTATAAAAGATCCTAAACAATGCAAATAAGGTGTCGGGCTAGCTAAAGCTCAAAAACAAGACTACACAAGTCAAATTTATTACAAGAGAAACTATTAAACTACACAAGCAAGATAGCTCCACAAGCACAATATGTATGAATGTAAATACAAGCTTTTGTAAGGAGATTGCAAACCACTGAGAAGAGTAGACAAAGTTGACACGGTGATTTTTCCCCGAGGTTCACTTGGTTGCCACCAAGCTACTCCCCGTTGTAGCGATACACCCACTTGGAGGTTCACGCGCTAATAGGCATCACACGCCTAACCCTCAATAGGGTGCCGCACAACCAACACAAGATGGGGATCCACAAGCTACGAGCAATCCACTAGAGTTACCTTTCGTGATCTCCCACGGGGAAGGTACAATACCCCTCACAAAGCCTTCTCCGGAGCCACGCACAATCTTCACGCGGGCTTCACGACGGAGACTCGATCACCAAGCCGTCTAGGAGGTGGCAACCTCCAAGAGTAATAAGCACCACCGGCTTGCAACTCGAACACCTAGTGCCACTCGATGCAATCTCTCAAAGCAACGCACTAGAATCGCTCACTCGCAATAGATTCACACGCTAGCAAGCACAAGCGAGTTAGAGGGCTCCCAAGCACATCCACACAAGCCACCAAGGCTTTGGAGTGCACCAACACCAACCTAGGGCCGGCCACAACGACTATATATATAGAGGGGGAAGGGCGGCGGCCCGATCCCCACCTTTTTGCGCTTTGCCGGTAGTACCGGCCCCTCCTGGGCGGTAGTACCGGCCTTGGTCAAACTAGCCGTTTCCTCACATCCCGCTGATTAAGGCGAAGTACCGATCCCTGGTCGGTTCCTCCGAGGTCGGTAGTACCGAGGTAATGGCGGTACTACCGCCAGGCCAAAATCGCCGCGAACAGAGAGCTCTGCGAAAAACCAGTCACTACCGACCTTGCGTCGGTACCACCGTGGGCGGTAGTACCGAGGTAATGGCGGTACTACCGGCAAGCCATTTTCAAAAACAACAGAGAGCCTCGCGAAAAACCAGCCACTACCGACCTTGCGTCGGTACCACCGTGGGCGGTAGTACCGAGGTAATGGCGGTACTACCGGCAAGCCTTTTTCAGAAACTACAGAGAGCCTCGCGAAACTCCTCAGGGCCACGGTACCACCGACCATCCGGTCGGTACCACCGCCGGCGGTAGTACCGAGGTAATAGCGGTACCACCGCCAGGCCAAAAACGCCCCATTACAGAGAAGGCTGCACGCAGCACCTATGGGCGGTACCACCGACCACCCTGGTCGGTACCACCGACCATACACAGAAAACTCCATTTTCTTCTCTGTTTTGATCCAAACCAACTCCAACAACTTCTCCTTTGCAAATGTGCTAACACCAACAAGTGTACAACATCATGTGCATGTGTGTTAGCATTTTCACAAACATATTCAAAGGATTTTCACTTGCTCTCACCACGCCACTCGATCTTAGTAACATCGCAAAGTTAGATCGCTCAAGTGGCACTAGATGACCGATATGCAAACAAGTTTGCTCCTCTTAATAGTACGGCCATCTATCCTAAACCCGGTCATAATCTTCTCTACACACCTATGACCGGTGAAATGAAATGCCCTACAAATATACCTTTGCCTTGCGCATTCCATTCCATCTCCTTCGGTGTTGATGCAACACATGCACCAACCTATCTTCAAATGATATGATCCACTTCATATCATCACATGGCCTCCATGGTCCATCGATCTTGACATCACTTGCTCTTCACCATCGCTTCGGTCCTTCGGCGCCAAGTCTTGCTTAAGCCTCCCGACACTCGGTACCAACGGCTTCAAAGCCTCAACTTGCCCTTCACCTTCGCGACCGGTCCATCAAGCCAAGTCTTGCCTTGATCTTCACCATCTTAGCCACATGACCACATGTCATGTCACATATGCAATAAGCTCCTTCATCACATGTATGAGCCTTGCAACATCTTCCAAGCCATTTCACCTCTATGGCATATGTTGCTCACACATGATCACCTATGGACTAATCACCTGTGTAATTTCACTTCAAACACATATTAGTCCACCTAAGTTGTCACTCAATTACCAAAACCAAACAAGGACCTTTCAATCTCCCCCTTTTTGGTAATTGATGACAACTCTACAAAGATATGGAAATTAAGCTCTTTGGATTCTATGTTACTTATCCAACATTAAGACCATATAAGAGAATTTGGATAAGCACCATACAACCCAACTTTGTAGTGTTAACTCCCCCTACATGTGTGCTCAAATGGTTTGGTTTCAAGCTTGCACACATGCATAAATATGAAATTTGTGGGAGTGTTAGCACTACTAAGTGATGCTAAGGTATACATGATGAAATTTTACCTTTGAAGCGTGCATACCACATTTTGATTTATCCTTAGCATCGAAGAGTAGCTAGACATCATAAAAACTAGAAAACCCCGTGAGATCAACATTAATAGCAAGGGTCTAGTTTTGCATTAAAAGCACAAGTCTAGCTATTAACCTATGCATGCTAGTTATCAATTCATCAATTTAAATCCTATAACTAGCATACACCACACAAGCATGCATATAAAATTTTAAAACTTATGCAATGCAAGCAAGCACATGATTATGCACATATCAAATGCAACAACCAAGTTCATGAGCTTGCTCCCCCTACTTGTGTGCTCTCATTGTCCAAGAATTTTGATCCTTCAATCTTGCTCCCTCTTGATCCATGTCCATCTTCTTTTCTCCCTCTTTGTCCTTGACATATCATAATTGACATATCTTTTTCATAACTTCTCCCCCTTTGTCATCAATGACCATAAAAGGTATGCTCTTTTCTCACAAAGGGTGACACTAGGGTAGATGGTTGACATTTTAAGCTTCATTTTTGATGGACACTACTATATGTGTTGGAATGAAACCCACTTGAGGGATCTTTGACCTTGATACCACTAGGTGGGGCACCTCCCTTATGTCATAGCATGGGTCATCCAATTGATAAACTTGAGCTCTTGTTGGAGAGGAATGCTTTGCTTGATTTGATCACTTATAGTTGAGGATCACTTGAAGTCTTGTAGGATACCACTTGAATGGAAGTTTAAACTTGATACCCATTTGCATTATTGTCTTCTTCTTGAACTCTTGTCATCTTCATGAGCTTCTCATTTGTGACTTGAACTAGACAATTTTGCACAAGATATCTAACTCGGTTTGCTCTAGAGTAAGCTTCTTCACACATTTTTCAATGGTTATCTTACTCATGTTGAATTAGACACTTGAAAGTTCATCTTCTAGATCAAGTACTTGGGTTCACTAGCTTATGAACAAACTCATATACTAACCACTAGATCATATAATCAAACAAGCAATAGTGGTAGGCAATGAATTTAACTTTCCAATTGTTATGCATGATCCTATTGAATATGTACTATATGCACTAACCGCATACTAGTAAGGGATGAATATGATCATGCACATTACAATGATACCTTTGCTATCTTGGAGTAGAGGATAGTCATTTGATTCCAATTAAGCTCCAAATCGCAATGTGAAGTCCATGGTGAAGACCAATATATACCAATTGATAGAACAAATCTTCACTCATATGTTTAAGTGCATTATCTTGTTGTGGTTGGCTTGCTTCTTCATTTGAACATAGCTTGCATATGAATACCACTTGAATTGTCATGATTTGCTTTTCTATCTTGGGTGTTGCTTGCTTTCTTTCTTGATCAATCTCTTGATTTCTCCAACCAAGCATCTCCAATGATACTCTAGATCACCACTTCCATGTTAGCCTTCCAAGCATCATGCTCGGTTAACCTACAAAAGGCGGCAAGCCCCTACAAAAGGGAGAAGTGATCTCTCTCCAAAGAATCATCCTTGATACTCACTTGAATTGACTTTGCTTGATTGATCCATTTGAGCTCTTATTGAAATGTGACTTTGAATTCCTCTTTGAGTCCTTTTCTTTCTTCCAAATGATCTTCAATTTGATACTAGAGCTTGATCTTTATCTTCATCTTGATGTTGGTCTTGATCTTCAATTTGAGTACCAAATGTGTGCCAAATACACTTCCCAATCACATGAACTTGTACTCATATTTGCCATACTTCTAGCTCATCTCAAAACCAAACATAGGTCCCTCAACCACTTTATAAACATGATTCCAACTTGAGGGCCTTTCAATCAAAGTGACTCTAGATTAATCCAATAATTGTCACTTTTCTGGCAGATTCTGTCCTTCTCAAAGAAACATGCATATCTCCCAAAATATAAGTCTAATGACTATGAAATTTGGTGGAGATGTGCCTCTCTAAGTGTTCTTAGTAGCTCATGATCATCAAATAGCAAGCTTCAACTCGATTGTTTGCAAGCCTTCAAATATTTCCAAACAACCACCACAACTTGAACTTTTGCACTTGTTCGTTGTAGCACTTGGACTTCACTTCACTTCACTTGGCATTGGGTTTGGATGTGCACTAAGCTCCATTACTTGATTCACTCACATGATGATCAACATAGAACAAATTGAATCAAGTCTCCAATGCCATGGTACCTACACGCAATCATCCACTTTTTGATGGTACCCAAACTAGTTTGGGTCCTCTCAAGTTAGGTGCAACATACTTTGGCATAGCCTTAGTATGAGTAGCGGGATGTTTTGCAATAGCGACCAATGTGGTACCATTTACATCCTTCCTAAGCATAGAATCATTAGTAATTGAAATAGGCTTAGGGGTCATACCTAGGGGACATGAATGAGCCATGTGTCCCCTTTCCCGGCATGAGTAGCAACTTCTCTTTGATTGAGCCTTCTCTTCTTTGCTCATTTGTTGCTTCTCATTGCCTTGCCTCTCATGAGTTGCTTGAGCCTTCTTCTCAAGCTTGTTAGGACACTTCGAGGCAAAGTGTCCCATATCACCACACTCGTAGCACTTGATGTGAGCCAAAACTTTCTTCTCATTTTGATTCTTGCTCATCATCTTGGCATCTTGGATAGGAGTTGGATGCCTTGCTCTTCCGCCCCTTCTTGTTTTCTTCTTCTTCATCAAGTCACCATCACGATGGTTGTTCTTGATTTGAGCTTGGGGCTTCTTCTTGTTGGGGCAAGCCTTTGCAAGATGTCCCATCTCATGGCATTGATAGCACATGAAATGAGATAGCTTTTCTTGTTCTTGCTTCTTCATTTCTTTTGCATATGTTCTCTTGCCCCATCTCTTGCCTTTGACACTGCTTTTGTTAAAGCCAATGCCACTCTTGTCACCATAGCTTCTTTGATTCTTCATTATGTGCTCATGGGTGACCTTTGATTTACACCACCTCTCTAACTTGTTGCTCAAATTCTTCACTTCACTTTTGAGCTCATTGTTCTCCTTCAAAAGGTTAGTCTCACAAGACAGAGAAGTAGAACAAGCATCTAATTGTGAAGAACATGGCATAGATATTAAATCATCACAAGAGGTGGATACATGCTTCTTGCCTACATCACATGGGTTAGCAACATTTTGCAATTTATCATTTGATCCATGTGATGAGCTCTCATTATTTTTAATTTTCTTTGAAAGCTCCTTAATGAGAGAGCCATACTTTTCAATTAAATCATCATGTGAAGCTCTAAGAACATCAAGTAAGCGCTTATGTTCTTCACATGAGTTCTTTAGAAATGAGTTTTCATTTGCTAATTTCATTGTTTTATTTTTCTCATTTTCTAAAGACATGGTCATGCTAGCAAGTCTACTTACAAGCTCATCATATGAATCATGATTAATCATATTGCAATTTGATACCTTAGTGTCACCTTGTGACATGAAGCAATATGATGATGTTGGAGAGCTTGTAGTAGCATCATCATTGGAGCATGTACCATTATTACCAAGTGTGCTTGAGGTTGAATCATCACTTGCATCACTTGAGGCATCATCTTCCATCTTGTCAAGTGTGCTTGAAGTATCTTCATTGATTGCATCACTTGAACGTGAGGTGGAGCAATCTTCCACAGTCACGGAGTTGTGGTCTTGCTCAACATCCTCATATGCCACCGGTTCATCCTCCTTTATGAACTTGCCATCATCAAACGTGGAGGGATCACCGAAGGTGGTCTTGATGGATTCCCACATCTCATGGGCGGTCCCTTTGGAGTTGATCTTATAAAACAACTCAAAACTCAATGCATCCATTAGATAACAATAAGCATTTGCATCAAGTTCAAAGAGATCCTTTTGAGCTTTGGTGAGATTTCTATGGTCCAAAACATGAGTGAGACCACTAGTGATAATCCACCAAAACTTTGGCCCCTTTGCACGAAAATGATCAAGCATATGGTGTTTCCATTGTGCAAAGTGTGTGCCATCAAAAATATGTGTATCACACACATCATCTAGCCCACTAGACGCCATCCTCTCGGGTCGGTGAAGACCACAAATGAGAGACCTTGCTCCGATACCAATTGAAGGGTCGAGATGGCGGACTAGAGGGGGGGTGAATAGTCCTTTTTAAAATTAATCGCGCCGGCTAACCGAAATAAATGCGGAATTAAAACTATCGGTCTAGCCAAGACTACACCCCTCTACTTATACTCTATGACACCTTATAAAAGATCCTAAACAATGCAAATAAGGTGTCGGGCTAGCTAAAGCTCAAAAACAAGACTACACAAGTCAAATTTATTACAAGAGAAACTATTAAACTACACAAGCAAGATAGCTCCACAAGCACAATATGTATGAATGTAAATACAAGCTTTTGTAAGGAGATTGCAAACCACTGAGAAGAGTAGACAAAGTTGACACGGTGATTTTTCCCCGAGGTTCACTTGGTTGCCACCAAGCTACTCCCCGTTGTAGCGATACACCCACTTGGAGGTTCACGCGCTAATAGGCATCACACGCCTAACCCTCAATAGGGTGCCGCACAACCAACACAAGATGGGGATCCACAAGCTACGAGCAATCCACTAGAGTTACCTTTCGTGATCTCCCACGGGGAAGGTACAATACCCCTCACAAAGCCTTCTCCGGAGCCACGCACAATCTTCACGCGGGCTTCACGACGGAGACTCGATCACCAAGCCGTCTAGGAGGTGGCAACCTCCAAGAGTAATAAGCACCACCGGCTTGCAACTCGAACACCTAGTGCCACTCGATGCAATCTCTCAAAGCAACGCACTAGAATCGCTCACTCGCAATAGATTCACACGCTAGCAAGCACAAGCGAGTTAGAGGGCTCCCAAGCACATCCACACAAGCCACCAAGGCTTTGGAGTGCACCAACACCAACCTAGGGCCGGCCACAACGACTATATATATAGAGGGGGAAGGGCGGCGGCCCGATCCCCACCTTTTTGCGCTTTGCCGGTAGTACCGGCCCCTCCTGGGCGGTAGTACCGGCCTTGGTCAAACTAGCCGTTTCCTCACATCCCGCTGATTAAGGCGAAGTACCGATCCCTGGTCGGTTCCTCCGAGGTCGGTAGTACCGAGGTAATGGCGGTACTACCGCCAGGCCAAAATCGCCGCGAACAGAGAGCTCTGCGAAAAACCAGTCACTACCGACCTTGCGTCGGTACCACCGTGGGCGGTAGTACCGAGGTAATGGCGGTACTACCGGCAAGCCATTTTCAAAAACAACAGAGAGCCTCGCGAAAAACCAGCCACTACCGACCTTGCGTCGGTACCACCGTGGGCGGTAGTACCGAGGTAATGGCGGTACTACCGGCAAGCCTTTTTCAGAAACTACAGAGAGCCTCGCGAAACTCCTCAGGGCCACGGTACCACCGACCATCCGGTCGGTACCACCGCCGGCGGTAGTACCGAGGTAATAGCGGTACCACCGCCAGGCCAAAAACGCCCCATTACAGAGAAGGCTGCACGCAGCACCTATGGGCGGTACCACCGACCACCCTGGTCGGTACCACCGACCATACACAGAAAACTCCATTTTCTTCTCTGTTTTGATCCAAACCAACTCCAACAACTTCTCCTTTGCAAATGTGCTAACACCAACAAGTGTACAACATCATGTGCATGTGTGTTAGCATTTTCACAAACATATTCAAAGGATTTTCACTTGCTCTCACCACGCCACTCGATCTTAGTAACATCGCAAAGTTAGATCGCTCAAGTGGCACTAGATGACCGATATGCAAACAAGTTTGCTCCTCTTAATAGTACGGCCATCTATCCTAAACCCGGTCATAATCTTCTCTACACACCTATGACCGGTGAAATGAAATGCCCTACAAATATACCTTTGCCTTGCGCATTCCATTCCATCTCCTTCGGTGTTGATGCAACACATGCACCAACCTATCTTCAAATGATATGATCCACTTCATATCATCACATGGCCTCCATGGTCCATCGATCTTGACATCACTTGCTCTTCACCATCGCTTCGGTCCTTCGGCGCCAAGTCTTGCTTAAGCCTCCCGACACTCGGTACCAACGGCTTCAAAGCCTCAACTTGCCCTTCACCTTCGCGACCGGTCCATCAAGCCAAGTCTTGCCTTGATCTTCACCATCTTAGCCACATGACCACATGTCATGTCACATATGCAATAAGCTCCTTCATCACATGTATGAGCCTTGCAACATCTTCCAAGCCATTTCACCTCTATGGCATATGTTGCTCACACATGATCACCTATGGACTAATCACCTGTGTAATTTCACTTCAAACACATATTAGTCCACCTAAGTTGTCACTCAATTACCAAAACCAAACAAGGACCTTTCAACTCCGCTGATGTTGAACTACCAAGATGTTTTTATAACTGGTGAATCGTGGGCTCGCGCTAGGTTTAAATATCCTTCGCTTTCCTTTGAACGTTTTTGGTGGTCGAAGGTGCGGAGGTATGATTTAAAAAATAGTAGGTCGGATCGTTTTTGGCGCGAGGCAGATTATACTGATCGTCAAGCCGACCGCTATTTGTTTGGATCTTCTTCGATCTCGCAAGCCAGCGGAGATGATGATATTGACGAGAACACAACTTTGGAATATTTATTCGGGCAAAGGGAGCTTGGAGTTGGTTCGGATGGGGCGCTTTTGATCCCGAAGGAAGAACCTTCGGAAGTTAACGAGACGAGGCATAGATACATGTATAGGGCGAGAGTTTTGCCCGGGGAGCTGCCAATTGTCCTTGCAGCTCCTTTGTTGTGGGGGCCCCTGGTTCCAGTGGAGGGGGGGTTTGAGGAGGAGGCCGAAGGTTTCGGTGATCTGGTGTTGATTGAGGGGAGCGATGGTTCCTTGTAAAGAATTTTTATTTTTCGGATATGTTCGTTGTTGTAACGTTACTTTGTAACGGCATGAGAAAGACGTAAGGGTTGCGTGCCATGTTTGCTGTGCTATTTAACGTTTCTTATATTGTTTTAACAGCGACGCCCTGTTTTATTTTTGGCGAGGCTCGCGCGCTTGCTCGCGTGAGCTTGTTTTGAAAAAACAGCGACGCCCCCTTTTTCTTTTAGCGAGGCTCGCGCATTTGCTCTCGTGAGCTTGTTTTGAAAAAACAGCGACGCCCCCTTTTTCTTTTAGCGAGGCTCGCGCATTTGCTCTCGTGAGCTTGTTTTGAAAAAACAGCGACGCCCCCTTTTTCTTTTAGCGAGGCTCGCGCATTTGCTCTCGTGAGCTTGTTTTGAAAAAACGGCGACGCCCCCTTTTTCTTTTAGCGAGGCTCGCGCATTTGCTCTCGTGAACTTGTTTTGAAAAAACAGCGACGCCCCCTTTTTCTTTTAGCGAGGCTCGCGCATTTGCTCTCGTGAGCTTGTTTTGAAAAAACAGCGACGCCCCCTTTTTCTTTTAGCGAGGCTCGCGCATTTGCTCTTGTGAGCTTGTTTTGAAAAAACAGCGACGCCCCCTTTTTCTTTTAGCGAGGCTCGCGCATTTGCTCTCGTGAGCTTGTTTTGAAAAAACAGCGACGCCCCCTTTTTCTTTTAGCGAGGCTCGCGCATTTGCTCTCGTGAGCTTGTTTTGAAAAAACAGCGACGCCCCCTTTTTCTTTTAGCGAGGCTCGCGCATTTGCTCTTGTGAGCTTGTTTTGAAAAAACAGCGACGCCCCCTTTTTCTTTTAGCGAGGCTCGCGCATTTGCTCTCGTGAGCTTGTTTTGAAAAAACGGCGACGCCCTCTTTTTCTTTTAGCGAGGCTCACGCATTTGCTCTCGTGAGCTTGTTTTGAAAAAACAGCGACGCCCCATTTTTCTTTTAGCGAGGCTCGCGCATTTGCTCTCGTGAGCTTGTTTTGAAAAAACAACGACGCCCCCTTTTTCTTTTAGCGAGGCTCGCGCATTTGCTCTTGTGAGCTTGTTTTGAAAAAACAGCGACGCCCCCTTTTTCTTTTAGCGAGGCTCGCGCACTTGCTCTCGGGAGCTTGTTTTGAAAAAACAGCGACGCCCCCTTTTTCTTTCAGCGAGGCTCGCGCATTTGCTCTCGTGATGAGCTTCTGTTGTGCTTTGCGGGGGTGCTTGACTTTTTTGGACTTCGCGCCTCCCTTTGTTTTTAGGCGGAGGTGAAGTTTGCTTTTTTTTGCGAGCCCCTGTCATTTGTGCCAGGGTGCTCGACTTTCCTCCCCTTGTCTTAGGCGGAGGTGAGTTTGCTTTTTGCGAGCCCCTGTCGTTTGTGCCAGGGTGCTCGACTTTCCTCCCCTTATCTTAGGCGGAGGTGAGTTTGCTTTTTGCGAGCCCCTGTCGTTTGTGCCAGGGTGCTCGACTTTCCTCCCCTTATCTTAGGCGGAGGTGAGTTTGCTTTTTGCGAACCTCTGTCGTTTGTGCCAGGGTGCTCGACTTTCCTCCCCTTATCTTAAGCGGAGGTGAAGTTTGCTTGTTGCAAGCCCCTGTCGTTTGTGCCAGGGTGCTCGACTTTCCTCCCCTTATCTTAGGCGGAGGTGAAGTTTGCTTTGAAAGGAAAAGGAATGTTTTTCGAAGCAATCTTAGCAGGTTTTCATCGAATGTAGCGCTCTTGAGAGAGACCCGCTTTTTCGATGTTTGGGAGTAGAGGTTTGGAGATTTTACTTTTTTGGGGGTTCTAACCTGCATTGATGCTTTGGATACTGCCTCGTTAAAAAACCTTACGCCCCTTCGTAAGGAAAAAGAGTGCAGCTCCTTTGTTTGGTTACATTCATAGAAATGGAAACATGAGAAGCAAAGATGAATTACAACTTGCGAGGGCTCGCTAGGGCCCCGCTATGGGTAGTATTTGCGAAGGTCGTCGATGTTCCAAGTGTGAGGCAGGATGTTACCCTCGCTGTCGGAGAGGTGGAAAGAGCCAGGACGGTTGCTTTCCACAATCAAGTATGAACCTGTCCACTTGGGCTGAAATTTTCCTGCCAAGCTGGCATTTTGTTTTCTGATGAGGACGAGGTCACCCTTCTGCAACTCTTTGATTCTGATCTTTTTATCTCTCCATTTCCTGGTTTCTTCTTGGTACTTGCAAAGGTTGTGCACTGCATTGCATCTTGCTTCTTCGAGTAGGTCTTTATCGAGCGATTGGGCTTGCTCGTCAGTTGCGAGGGTTGTTCTGAGCGATCCGTATTTTAGCTCTTCTGGAAGCACCGCTTCTTCGCCGAACAACAGCTTGAAAGGAGTGAATTTTGTTGCTCTGCATTCTGAGGTGTTGTGAGACCAGGTGACCGAAGGTAGTTCCTCGGCCCATTTACCCTTGGGTCTACCCTGCAGCTTTTTGGAGATAGCTTGGAATATTGTCGCATTGGCTCTTTCAACCAGGCCGTTGGATTGCGGGTGTCGGACGGAGGCGAAGCGTAACATTGTCCCAATTTGTGCACAGAATTCTTTGAAGACCTCGCTGTCAAACTGAGTGTCATTGTCGACGGTTAGGTGCTGAGGAACTCCAAAGCGACAAACTATTTGTTGCCAGAAAAACTTTTTGACTGTGAGGGAAGTGATGGAGGACAATGGCCTTGTTTCAATCCATTTTGTGAAGTATTCCACAGCTACCACCGTATAGCGAAGGTTCCCGGGAGCTGTCGGTAATGGGCCTACGAGGTCCATCGCCCACCTTTGCAGAGGCCAGGTTGGGCATATGAGAGTTGTGGGTGCCCCTGGGGCGTTTTGGTTTTTTGCCATCAGTTGACAACCCTCGCTGTTGGGGCGGCGCCCAGACCGCAGGCGCCTCCGACCCGCGTTTTACCAAAAGATGATGATGCTTTCGTGCGAAAGGAAGCATTCGCGCGGAAGCACGCGTTTCGGCTCGCGGACCAAGGGGAGGCGGAGCTTTCGTGCGAAAGGAAGCATTCGCGCGGAAGCAGGCATTCGCCTCCGGTCCGCACAACTGGAGTAGGGAGGCGGAGCTTTCGTGCGAAATGAAGCATTCGCGCGGAAGCAAGCATTCGCCTCCGGTCCGCACAACTGGAGTAGGGAGGCGGAGCTTTCGTGCGAAATGAAGCATTCGCGCGGAAGCAAGCATTCGCCTCCGGTCCGCACAACTGGAGTAGGGAGGCGGAGCTTTCGTGCGAAAGGAAGCATTCGCGCGGAAGCACGCGTTTCGGCTCGCGGACCAAGGGGAGGCGGAGCTTTCGTGCGAAAGGAAGCATTCGCGCGGAAGCAGACATTCGCCTCCGGTCCGCATGGCCGGAGCAGGACGGAGTTTTCGTGCGAAATGAAGCATTCGCGCGAAAGGAGCCCAGTGTTTCCGGTGAGTTTTCGTCTTTCATGACTTTGGTCTTTCTTAGGTTTTCGCAGTTCGACGGAAGCATGGGCCTAAGGGAGCGGGCCCACCGACCGGGGAAAAGGAGCCGGGGGGACGCTGGGCCCGCCAGATGGCGAAGTTACGATGATGCCCCTCGCGCCGGAAAAGGAGGCGTGCAACCATGGAGTAGTTGAGCAGGGGCATCATTGTAATTGTAGCAGAGTGGATGGAAGGGCATTCTTGTACTTTCAAATTGATCAGGATTAATATAAAAAGCTCCCGACCTCCCACGGAGGGGGGGGGGGGGAGAACACTGTTCACTTCACCTATTTTCCCGTTTTACCGTCCGGTTTCCGCCTTCGCTTTGGGCTTTCGTTCGTGCGACAACCCGCTGTTTCGGGATCTCGGTCCCCGAAACAACATTGGCGCCCACCGTGGTTGTCGCCCGAGCTTACCATGCCACCAAGGAAAGCGCCGAAAGCGGTCGACAATCTGGAGGCTATCGCCGCGAGGAAGAATGCTTTCGGCACCATCGCGGCTTCGGCCCCAGCTAGCCAGGTTCCACCAAACACAGTTGCAGAGCCGCCACCTTTCGGCGGCGCCCTGTCGATAGAAGCGCAGCCGCCGCCGGGAGCGTCGATGAGCCAGAATGTACAACCCCAGCATCAACGTACTTTCGGCAGAGAGGGAACACCGGAAGGGCTTGTCGAGGACGAATTTGGCGAAGAGGATGATGATGCTGACGAAATCACAAGGCACGCCCAAGAAATCAAGACGTTGGCACAGCAGCAAGACGAAATCGAGAGGCTGTTGTTGCAAAGAGACCAGCTGCAGCAGCAGTTGGCGGCGAAAGCAAGAGAAGACGAGACTCGCAACGCCATTCGGCGAGCTGAGGCGCATAGGAGGCAACTCGAGAAGGAAATTCAGGAACTGCGGAGAGCCGGGGCGGACCCCAACCCGACAGCACGAGAGGATGTATTCATACCAAGGCGAGAGCAACCACCGGCTTTCGGCAACGCCATCGACGAAACCTCTCCACTCTCGAGGGAGTTGCAGGCTCATCCGTGGCCGCTCAATTACAAGCCTCGCATTCCGACTTTCGACGGCAAAGCGAACCCGCGCAAGTTCTTGGCAAGCTATGAGACAGCTGTCTTTTCGGCAGGCGGGGACAATCAGGCTCTAGCAAAATCTCTCATCTTAGCGGTCGAAGACGTGGCCCACGATTGGTACACCACTCTCAAGCCACTGTCCATCTATTCATGGGCACAGCTGAAAGCCGAGCTGCTGGCCACTTTCCAAGGATTCCGACCGGATGTCAAGACCACGCGGGACCTCATGAATTGCACCCAGCAAGACGACGAGCCACTTTCGGAGTACCTCAAACGTTTCATCCAGCTGAAAGCTCAAGCCCCGAATGTGCCGGAGGCCGCGGTGATAGCAGCAGCCATCGAAGGCTTGGGGACTGGTCAATGCGCCGCTCATTTGTCCAGGGAGCCGCCTAAAGATGTCAAGGAACTGTTTGACGTGATGAATGCGTACGCGAGGTCGGACGATGACTTCCGGCGACGCAAGGCCGCCCGCCAGATGCAGAGGCAGGCGACGAAAGCAAGTCGCCCGCCGCCTGTGCCGAATCAAAGGATTGTTAGGCCATTTCGTTCAATCAACAATTTGCAAGAAGAACCGGCGCAATCAGCAGCAGGCACAGAGAGGCCCGACATGCCCGACTTTCACCCCCAAAGAGGATTCGATCAGCCGTTCCGCGGAGGGCGCGCCGGAAGGACAGGACGCGGCGGCCGAGACGGTAGAGGCCGCGGAAGAGGACCCAGGCCACCATATTGCGTCATTTGTGACGGCAATTTCGGCCATACCACTCGGGATTGCAAATACAGCAAAATGGCGAAAGAGCTGAAAGATAAGGATCAAACATCAGCCTCCGCCGAAAGCTCCAAGCATGTTTTCCACAATTCGCAAGACCCGTCAGCTGTGGCGGCAGCATGCAGCAATTACGCGAGCACACCTATGCATCCCCCGCAGTACATGCATCCCCAGAATTTGCATTGGTACAATCCCGCGTATCAGGGCTATCACCTTCCGGTCTTTGCGCCGCATTCGGTGGCGGTTTCGTCACCTATGCATTATCAGCGTCAGCCAACGCCGCCACCGGCGCTTCCGGTTCAGACCCAACCTCAGGGGCAGCAAGCACAGCCGGGTTTCCAGCAGGTGCAGGAGATGGAAAATGAAGCTAGCGCAATCAACAACATCCTTCCGTCAAAAGGGCACATTTTCGCCATCACGGGCGGATCTAACCTAGAGCACGAAAGCAAGAGAGCTAGAAGGGACTACCACCGAAGAGTCCAGACAGTATCACCAAGGCTTCCGCTAAACAGGCCGGCTTGGTCACTAGCGCCGATATGTTTCGACGAGTCCGACTTCAAAATTCGCGATTACCCGCATTACGACGCTTTCGTCGCCACAGCCAACGTGGCCGGCTTCACTTTGCACAACATTCTGATTGACACCGGAAGCTCAGCAGACATCCTTTTCGTAAAAGCTTTCGAGGCAATGGGATTCGACAGACGCAGTCTGGACCCCGCCGGTAATTCACTGTACGGATTCGGAGGAAGAAAGATCGATGCTATCGGCAAAAAGCAGATCCCTGTATCCTTCGCCGAAGGGGAAAGAGTCCGCACCGAGACACTAACATTCGACATAATAAACATGGACTACCCGTACACTGCCATTTTCGGCAGAGGTTTCACCAACAGGTTCAACGTTGTCATCAAGCAAAGCTACCTATGCATGAAGATGCCATCCCCTTTCGGCATCATCACCGTACATGGAGATCAGCAAGCTTCCAGAAGGATTGAGGGAAAACCAACCCCAGGCTATAGCCTCATCAATGAGGTGGCAAACAAAGACGAAATGCAAACAACCACCGAAGAGCACGCTATCGTCAGCACGTCGGAATACAAGGTTGGGGCAGCCGAAGAAACGATAAGAATCCCGCTCGCGGCCTCCAGGACCGAAAGAGCCGTGCATATTGGGTCAAGCATGCCGGAAGAAGAAAGGAACGCTTTGGCATCCTTCCTTGCGAGCAATGATGACATTTTCGCTTGGTCAGCAAGCGACTTGCAAGGCGTTAACAGAGATCTCGCCCAGCACAGTTTGAACATCGCAAGCGGCGCTAAGCCCAGAAAGCAAAAACTGAGAAAAATGTCAAACGAAAGGGCAGACGCGGCGAAAGCCGAAGTACAAAGATTACTCGACGCGGGAGTAATCCGACCGGTCCAGTATCCCGAATGGCTGGCGAATGTCGTCTTGGTGAAAAAGAAAAATGGAAAATGGCGAATGTGCGTCGATTTCACCGACCTCAACAAATGCTGCCCGAAAGATCCGTATCCTTTGCCTCGTATCGACAAGCTTGTCGACATTGCATCTGGTTGTGAAATAATGAGCTTGCTAGATTGTTTTTCAGGCTATCACCAGATTTGGCTTCATCCCGACGATGAAGAGAAAACCAGTTTCATCACCCCCACAGGCACATACTGCTACCGGCGAATGCCGGAAGGGCTGCGGAATGCAGGCCCTACTTTCTCGCGAATGACCGACAAAGTGTTCGAAAGCCAGAAGCAAAAGAAAAACTTGTTGGCGTACGTTGACGATATAGTGGTCAAGAGCGATAGACAGGAAGATCATCAGGCAGATTTGCTCGAGACTTTCGGCAATCTCCGGAAGAGCGGTTTAAAGCTAAACCCCGACAAGTGCATTTTCGGCATCAGGAAAGGCAAGCTCCTCGGTTGCCTGGTATCGGCAAGAGGAATTGAAGCTAATCCCGACAAGATAGCGGCAATTGTCAACATGCAACCGCCCACAAACCGAAAGCAAGTGCAAAAGTTGACAGGAAGACTGGCTTCTCTGAACAGATTCATCGCAAGGTCCGCCGAAAGAGGGCTGCCTTTCTTCCGAACTCTGCGCAGCTCCGACCCTTTCGGTTGGGGGGAAGAGCAGCACCAAGCTTTTCAGCAGCTAAAGGAGTATTTGACCAAGCTAACCACGCTGTCCAAGCCGTCGCCGGAAGCAACACTCTTGTTGTATCTCGCAGCGTCTCACGCCACAGTAAGCGCGGTACTGGTGGAAGAAAAGGAGCACGAAAACAAGATGACGCAGTTCCCAATCTATTTTGTTTCCGAGGCCCTTTCGGGCGCAAAGCTGAACTACTCGGAGCTAGAGAAGATAGCCTATACAGTGCTAATGGCCTCCCGAAAGCTGAAGCATTACTTTCAGTCTCACCACATCATAGTCCTATCGGCTCAGCCATTAGAAGCCCTGTTTCGCAACAATGAAGCTATCGGCCGAATTGGCAAATGGGCAGCAGAGCTAAACGAATATGTGATAGATTTCCAACATCGATCCGCAATCAAGTCGCAGGCATTGGCGGACTTCATAGCAGATTGGACCCCTGCTGCTTTCGACACCACACTCGAATTCGAAGAGCCCGTCTGGACTGCGAATTGCGACGGCGCATGGGGCATGACTGGAGCCGGAATCTCAGCAATCCTTACACCTCCAAGAGGACCAAAGGTCAGATTTGCCGCAAGGCTGCAGTTCCTCACAACCAACAACACCGCCGAATATGAAGCCGTATTGCTGGGTTTACGAAAGCTTCGAGCAATCGGAGCAAGAAGATGCATAGTCAAGTCGGATTCCCAGGTGGTCGTCGGTCATGCCGAAAAGGACTTCACTGCAAGAGAGCCAGAGCTAGCCAGGTATCTGGCAGCAATCAGAAGAATGGAGAAATATTTCACTGGTTTCACCCTGCGACACATTCCAAGGGCCGAAAACGCAGAAGCAGACGAGCTGGCCAAAGCCGCAGCTCAAAAACTACCGCTGCCATCAGATGTGTTCTATCAGGTCCTTTCGGCAAAAGCCGTGAAAGAGGAGGAAGAACATCCAGACTCGATACATGCTATTGTCAGTGATGACTGGAGGTCACAGATATTCGCCTATTTAGCTGGAACTTACGAGCCGCAGTCTAGGAAGGATGCCGAAAGAATGGCCAGCAGGGCGAAAGGTTACGCAGTCATCGGAGAGCAGCTGTTCAAAAATGGAATAACAGCCCCTCTTCTGAAATGCATAAGCCAGCGCGAAGGCATTCAACTGCTCGAAGAAATGCATGCCGGAATGTGCGGAGCGCATAGGGGGCCTCACGAGATAGCGCACCGAGCAATGAGACAAGGATTCTACTGGCCTTCCGCCGCATCAGATGCCAAAGAGCTGGTCAAACGTTGCAAAGGTTGCCAGATGTTCGCCAACAATCAGAAAGCGCCAGCAAACGAGACCACGCCGATAGTGCCGACCTGGCCATTGCAGAGGTGGGGCATCGACATAGTTGGCCCGCTACCAGCAGCCCCGGGCAACCTGCGATTTGCAGCGGTAGCTCTTGAGTATTTCACCAAATGGGTGGAAGCGAAGGCCCTAGCCAGCATAACTTCCACCTCTTTAACCAAGTTCGTCTGGCAGAGGATAGTCTGTCGCTTCGGTGTTCCGTCATTCATCGCCTGCGACAACGGGAAGCAGTTCGATTGCGCCGAATTCAGGAATTTTTGTGATGAGCTCAGCATCAAGCTCAATTTTGCTTCTGTAAATTACCCGCAAGCAAACGGGGCTGTCGAAAGAGCGAATGGCCTAATCTTTTCGGCAATTTCGAAAACATTGTACGACTCGCCGAAAGGCAAGTGGGCCAACACCCTAACAACAGCCGTATGGGGACACAACATTTCACGGTCCAGAGCTACCGGCTTCACCCCTTTCAGGCTACTTTACGGCGAGGAAGCAGTAACCCCGGAAGAAGTAAAGCTGGGTTCCTTCCGAACCGAAATGACCCCAACTACTGAAGAGCAAAGACACGTCGAGCTCGACACCGTCGAAGAAGTAAGACTGCAGGCTGCAAACAACCTCGAAAAGTACCACGCCGAAACGAAGCATCACAGGGACAGGACGATAATCCGAAAGAACATCAAGCCCGGCGACATGGTCACCATTCGGCAGCCAGATAAGCAAGGCAAGCTGCAATCGCAGTGGCAAGGCCCTTTCGTCGTGGCAAGCATGGCAGCGCCCGGCGTATTCCGGTTGATGAACGACAGGGGCGAAGTATCAGCTCACACATGGAACGCGAGCAACCTGCGTCGTTTCTACCCGTAATTCATCTCTTTTTCGACTGTAGTATAATTTCGCCCTCTGTCACCATTTTTGTAATCAAATGTCGGCTGTGCTCTTTTTCCTCGCCGGGGAAGCCCTTCATCGGGGTGCGAGGTTTTTTAACGAGGCAGCCGAATGTAACCGCTACATTACTAAAGTAGCCGTAATTCCCCAAAAATGTCATGCCAATCGGTCGAAGACGAAACCAACCAAGCATAAGGTTGAGACATTCGTCAACACTGTGATAAAAAGAGAATGTCGAGGAGGTAGGGCAAAATAGACCCCTTCCATCCAACGGCAATCTCGAAAGCCTGCGGGCTATGTGAAAACCGACCCTCCAACAAAATGCGAGGGCGGAACGAAAGCCTGCGGGCTATATGAAATCCGACCCTCCGACAAAACGCGAGGGCGGAACGAAAGCCTGCGGGCCATGTGAAATCCGACCCTCCGACAAAACGAGAGGGCGGAACGAAAGCCTGCGGGCTATATGAAATCCGACCCTCCGACAAAACGAGGGCGGAACGAAAGCCTGCGGGCTATATGAAAACACCGACCCTCCGACAAAACGAGAGGGCGGAACGAAGGCCTGCAGGGCCACGAACAAACCGACCCTCCGACAAAACGAGGGCTGAACGAAAGCTTGCGGGCTATGCAAAACCAGCCCTCCATCACCATAAGGGGAAATGGTAGCGGAGGCCAAGCCCATCAGCCCTAGTAGGGCAAAACAAACGACAGCTGGCAAGCATTTACAGCCGCTAAAACGTAAACGCGGTATTAACCTTTCACCTACCAAGTGATCACAAATACAGCCAGGCGAGTAAATGCGGCCGTCCTGTACAGTGGGCAAGGCAGTATAAATAGGCAACAAAGTGCAGGCCTCCCACCCATCCTAAGCTACCAAGGCTCTTCAAAATGAGAGTTCCAGGTAGTCAGCTCATTATCGAAAATGAGAGTAGGAAGCATCAGGAGCTACGCTTTCGCTTTTATGATCGTGTCATCGGCATCGCGTCCAACTATCGTCACCAATTCGGTAGCTGTAGGCGGTAGTACTATCGAGTGGCTCTCCCATCTCAAACCAAAGATAGGAGATGAACCAAGCCGTGCATGCGGCTGGACAGCAATACGAGCAATATCATAATCATAGTCGATTGTATGCTCCCCAAGTTGTGTTCATAAAGACAATTTCGTCAACCAAATTATCAAGCGCTTTCGCGCGAATGCTAACGCCTCTCGCCTAAGTGAGTGGACGGGCGTTTCTTTGCTGTCGGCCGAGGGACTCGCACCGAAAGCTCTATCGCGCGAATGCTACCGCCCCTCGCCTAAGTGAGTGGGGGCGGGCGTTTCTTTGCTGTCGGCCGAGGGGCTCGCACCGAAAGCTCCATCGCGCGAATGCTACCGCCCCTCGCCTAAGTGAGTGGGGGCGGGCGTTTCTTTGCTGTCGGCCGAGGGGCTCGCACCGAAAGCTCCATCGCGCGAATGCTACCGCCCCTCGCCTAAGTGAGTGGGGGCGGGCGTTTCTTTGTTATCGGCCGAGGGGCTCGCACCGAAAGCTCCATCGCGCGAATGCTGCCGCCCCTCGCCTAAGTGAGTGGGGGCGGGCGTTTCTTTGTTATCGGCCGAGGGGCTCGCACCGAAAGCTTCCTCGCGCAAATGCTACCGCCCCTCGCCCAGGTGAGTGGGGGCGGGCGTTTCTTTGCTATCGGCCGAGGGGCTCGCACCGAAAGCTTCCTCGCGCGAATGCTACCGCCCCTCGCCCAGGTGAGTGGGGGCGGGCGTTTCTTTGCTATCGGCCGAGGGGCTCACACCGAAAGCTCCCTCGCGCGAATGCTATCGCCCCTCGCCTAAGTGGGGGCGGGCGTTTCTTTGCTATCGGCCGAGGGGCTCGCACCGAAAGCTCCCTCGCGCGAATGCTATCGCCCCTCGCCTAAGTGAGTGGGGGCGGGCGTTCCTTTGCTATCGGCCGAGGGGCTCGCACCGAAAGCTCCCTCGCGCAAATGCTAACGCCCCTCGCCTAAGTGAGTGCGGGCGGGCGTTTCTTTGCTATCGGCCGAGGGGCCCACACCGAAAGCTCCCTCGCGCGAATGCTAACGCCCCTCGCCTAAGTGAGTGGGGGCGGGCGTTTAGTTGGTACCAACCGAGGGGCCCGCACCAAAAAGCACTGTTGCGCAAACTAGCAAACCGACAACAGCTAAATCATTCGACCGATTAACTTCAATCGTCAAGCCAAATAACAAAAATCGTGCATTCGCAAAAAACGATTAACAACGAAAGGTAGAACACACTGCGACACCTCATTGCACCGGGTCTAAAATAAAGTTTGTACACTGCAATTCAGGGCCGCGAACTATTTTCGCGGCCAAGGAAAATGCTATAGCGCCTTTCGTCCGGCGAAGGCACAATATCTTCGGGCTCCAACTTAACGAATGTGGCACCTTCGAAGCCTGGTGGCGCCCGCGAGGCTTCACGCCTCATTCGCCTCGACTCAAGTTCACGCGGGTCGAACCTTTCATAAAAAGCTCGTAATCTTTCTTCCGTGCGTCTAAGTTTTTTAGCACGTTTTCTCATGTAAGCCGAAAGCGACGCCATAGGAAATCTGGAGCGATAGCTCCTCCACAAATCACCACCAACACAGATATCGCCGGATCTAATCATTAACGGGCAGATGTCGAGAACGTCCGGCGTTCCCGCATCCGCGCCCTGTTCAAGATACAAGATCCGAATTTAAGTTCCATAGCATTACATCCAAACAACAAGTCGCCAACACATTAAAAGCGGGCCCTAAGAAGGTCACTCGTCTACCGCTGCGTCTTGGGGGGCGTTTGCGTCGCGGGCAGCAGCAGCGGCCGAGCTTTCGGGTGCCCCGTCATTCGGCTCGGGCGGACTCGCCTCGTCTTCCGGCTCGTTTTCGCGCGCTCGCTTGGCGGAGATATACACCGAAAACAACTGCCGGATGCGCGTTTTCTCCTCGGGAGTCTGCACAAAAAGCGATAGCCCAGGAAAGTTACTACTAAAGCCACAAGGCACCGCATAAAAAGCGATACCTCCAACAGAAGGAAGCAAGTACCTTTCCGCGCCCCACAGCAGACTGCATCAGCGACATGTCGTTCCCACCCGCAAGCCAGAATTCTTCAAAAAATCTTTTGCCCAGAGCCTTCGCCGCCTCCGGAGTTCGCCAATAATAATCCACCTCTTTGACCGAAAGGTCAGCGATGTGGGAGCATCCGGCGTCGACCAGGCTGTGGTCGATCGCCTTGATACCGGTCACGGCAGCGTAGTCTCGGCCCAGAGCCATGTGATTTTCAAGTGACTCCATTTCGGAACAAAGCCAGCGGACAAAACCGTCAGCAGTTTGCTCCGAAGGACCATCCGTTTCGACACCAATGCTGCGAAGGCTTTCGCGGAGGCGAGTGACAGCTTCTTCAGCAGACGTCTTCAGGGCCTCGTCTTTCTCGGCCTGGGCATTTCGCAGCTGCGAAAGCTCCCGCTTGAGGTCTTCTGCTTCACGTCTCAGCTTTTCAGCCTCCTTTTGGCTTGCTTTCCGCGAGGCGCGCTCGTCCTCAGCTTTCTTCGTTTGAACCTCCAGGTCGGTTGTAAGCTTCTTCGCCAAAATGTCGAGATCCTCCTTCTCACGCTCGATCTTGCGAACATAAAGGTCGTTTTGATTGTGTCGGCTGCGGGCGAGAATGGAAGCCTGCGAATAGCATTAAATCAAATGTCGAAAGTCAGTACATTCCAAAAGACCCACCAATCACGCGACAAAAAGCAATCTGAGCAACTCACGCTAGCTAAGTGAAACGACAGCGCGTCATCAAGCTTTACGCTGTCGACCTTGAGCAGGTCCCTTTCGACCTCCGGCGCAGCGAAAGCCTTGTGCGAAAACTCCACAAGTTTGCTGGCGTCATCGCTTGCGCCGGGGAGGATTCCCGCGCGACGGAAGTCTATCCGACACGCAAGCTGAGCTTCGGAAGCTGCACCCAAAGAACGTGCAATCCGATAAGATTCTTCTCTTGCTTCGTCAGTCTCGCCCGACGAGCTCAACCCAGTGTAAAAACAAGGATTCCTGTAGTCCGACGGCACTCCATCGATAATCAATCGCCCGTAGCCAAGAAGCTGACCTTCCACCATCTCCTGTGATAGACGAATGTGTCTCGGCGAAAGGTGTAACTTACCTTTATCAACAGCAGGAGCCAACACTCCCTCGGACCCGGCCCTCCTCTCGCGTGGGGCAGCCCCTCCGGTGGAGACGCGAGTGGCGGTTTCGGCGGGTTTCCGAGCCGCGGGCTCAGCACGAGGAGCTTTCGGTCTCTTCACCGGCCGATCGGTATCCGCGAGGGCCTTTCGCGAACCAGGTTTAGCAAAGGTCGGAAGGTCGGCCACCGACACCTCGTCGTCGAAAGCCGACGTCGAAAGGCGCGCCTGCGGTTTCGGCGGCGCCATTTCAGCAGCGAAACTGGTGCTCTGCAAAACAAAACAACAAAACAAAGACAAGTCAAAAAAAAAACCGTCTTCACCACAGAAATAATAGTGAAGGATTCCATAAAAGGAAAAAAACGAAAACAACGGCCAAAGCAAACAAAATTAGAAAAAGGCAGAAACTAACCACCCTCGAATGATCGAAAGGATCAACGTCGGGGGTCGACTCCAATGCCCCCCCTCGGCTTGCAAGCAAAGGTTTGGCAATCAGCCGCCCAATGCGAATGTCCCCAGCTTCAGCAACCTTTCACCGGGAGATCACACCACTTCGACCGCCACGACGAACCATTTTTTTTCCTCTACCTTTAAAGCTTTCGGCCTCATCTTTGCTTTCGTCAACTAACGGTCTTTCGGCATATTCAACGCCCATCGCATCGAAAGCTCGGTTTAGACGCCGATTACGGCCGAGATTGCCGAGTTGAAACTCGCTCTCCTTGCGTAAGTACGACCCACAAATCTTTCTGGTCTCCTTTTCGACATGTCTGACATATTCGCCGTCATCATGGTAATCCGCGGGTCTCTCCAGCAGCAACGTGGGCCCCCAATACCCTTCTCTTTCAACGAAACCCTCGAAAGATGTGGCACTGCAGAGCGGATTCATCCCGATGGCTATCCACTCTTCCACCAAATCCCGGCTGATTTGAAAACGTGCAGTAAGAGCGAATGCATCCCCGCAGCGAATGGCATCCGGGTCACTCAGCACAACTGGCGGAAGATGCTTTCCGGGGCACCTCTCCAAAACAGACACAAGTGGAGACCCCTTATTCTCTCCCCTATTTAACTCAATAGCGGCGGTTTCGTCCGAGCACACGCGATAGTAGAACCAGAAGCGATTCCAGTCCGACCACTTGTTCTGGTATGTAAGCGAAATTGAAACAGTCCCTCGTGTTTTCCGCGGAACGAAATTGATGCAGCCAATCTCGCTGGGCAATTTGCTCCCTAGAAGCGGGTCGTTAACTTTCGTCGGACGGCGGTGAATGTCATAAAATCGCACGAAGACATCCGCCCGCGGGGTGCAGCCCAACATCTTCATAGCATGTGCGAAAATACTCAGTCTGGCGACTGCATTCGGCGTCAGCTGATGAAGTTGTATCTCAAACCCCAACAAAACATCTGAGACGAATTCTTCGAGGGGAAAATCAAGGCCAGCTACAAAGTAGTCGCGAAAGACAACAGCCTCGTTCGGCCGAGGAATAGGAACCTCCTCGTCTCCAGGGACACGGCAATTCGCAAGATGATCTCTCCTTAAAGGCCCTTCTTCAGCCATTGTTTGCAAGCGTGCAGCCGTCATTCGCGATACGCCAAGGTAAAAAGAACAATCCGTCGGGACCGAAATCAAACCGGAGTCTCCATCATTCGACACGCTCCCGCTGTGCTCTGGAACTCGTGGAGCAACCCCCGATCCGATGGACACTTCCACGCTAGGCTCGCGATGGGACGACCCGGTGGCATCGGAACTTTCGCTAGTTGAGCTCGAGGTCGACGTCGAGCTGGAAGACGCCATCTAGCATTGGCGCGAAAGATAAAATAAACAAACAAGGCAAGCGAAAGAGAAAAAAAAGGAGGAACAGGAAAAACGCGAAAATAAAAACGAAATTAAGCGAAATTAAGCAACCTGAAACAACCAAATTCGCAAGACTTAAGTCTAAAGGAAACAAAGACAAGGGGAGTGACGCGTACCACGAACTATCGCTAGGCGAATGATGAGAGTCAAGCAACAATCAGCTATCGCCAACAAGAGCGAATGGCGCCAACCGAATAGCGAAAGGCTTCGCGAAAGAGGCGGCGGGAGAAGGGAGGCGTTCAGTGAACAAGCCTCCCCCAGCCGAAGCCCCGGCTTTTATATGCGCAAAAACGGGACACGATTTCCGAGGGAGACGAAGAGGCGCCCGGGCACAAGATTCGAAGCGTCGCAGGGGTTTTACATCATGACACACAGTTTTCGAGGAAGACGAAAAGGCGTTTGCGACGTGACTTAAGCAAAAAAATAAATAACAATAATGGTAACAAAAAAAAATTAATTAAAAAAATTAATTAATAATAATAAAAATATATACACACCACTACTTCAAAAAAAAGAAAAGAAAAAAAAAACCCAGCTTCGGGACGAAGCGAAGGTTTTTTTTGGGCGGGCGTAGGCGCCTAGCGAAAGGACACGGTCGAACTTCACAAGCTGCAGATTCAACCGTAAGGGGCTATTGTTGGGGCGGCGCCCAGACCGCAGGCGCCTCCGACCCGCGTTTTACCAAAAGATGATGATGCTTTCGTGCGAAAGGAAGCATTCGCGCGGAAGCACGCGTTTCGGCTCGCGGACCAAGGGGAGGCGGAGCTTTCGTGCGAAAGGAAGCATTCGCGCGGAAGCAGGCATTCGCCTCCGGTCCGCACAACTGGAGTAGGGAGGCGGAGCTTTCGTGCGAAATGAAGCATTCGCGCGGAAGCAAGCATTCGCCTCCGGTCCGCACAACTGGAGTAGGGAGGCGGAGCTTTCGTGCGAAAGGAAGCATTCGCGCGGAAGCACGCGTTTCGGCTCGCGGACCAAGGGGAGGCGGAGCTTTCGTGCGAAAGGAAGCATTCGCGCGGAAGCAGACATTCGCCTCCGGTCCGCATGGCCGGAGCAGGACGGAGTTTTCGTGCGAAATGAAGCATTCGCGCGAAAGGAGCCCAGTGTTTCCGGTGAGTTTTCGTCTTTCATGACTTTGGTCTTTCTTAGGTTTTCGCAGTTCGACGGAAGCATGGGCCTAAGGGAGCGGGCCCACCGACCGGGGAAAAGGAGCCGGGGGGACGCTGGGCCCGCCAGATGGCGAAGTTACGATGATGCCCCTCGCGCCGGAAAAGGAGGCGTGCAACCATGGAGTAGTTGAGCAGGGGCATCATTGTAATTGTAGCAGAGTGGATGGAAGGGCATTCTTGTACTTTCAAATTGATCAGGATTAATATAAAAAGCTCCCGACCTCCCACGGAGGGGGGGGGGAGAACACTGTTCACTTCACCTATTTTCCCGTTTTACCGTCCGGTTTCCGCCTTCGCTTTGGGCTTTCGTTCGTGCGACAACCCGCTGTTTCGGGATCTCGGTCCCCGAAACAACACTCGCAATGCTTGACGATGGTTTCCGCATCTCTTAATGCTGTTGGCCAGTAGAAGCCTTGCCGGAACATTTTGCTGACGAGAGCCCTCGGGCCGTTGTGAGAACCACAAATGCCCTCGTGGATTATCTTGAGAATGTCATTGCCTTCGGACTGTGACACACATTTGAGTCATGGCGAGGTTACCGAAGCTTTGTACAACGTATTGTCAATGATCTTGTATCCTCGCACTCTTTGTTTTAGTCTGTTTTCTTCTTCTCTGTTGTTTGATTCATGGAGCCCCTTGATGTAGGCCATGATAGGTGCTCTCCAATCCTCGCACTAAATTGCGCTGATCAGCTTGATGCTGATTTCAGAAGCCTCGAAGGCTGACCGAGTGGAAACCTCGTAGAACATATCTGGAGGAAGCTGTGACTGCTGCGCGGCTGCTTTGGCTAAGCAATCTGCTTCGCTGTTTTCAGTCCTCGATATTGCTTTTACGGTTATGCCGAGGAAGAAAGATTCTAACCTTCGGACATATTGTAAATACTTTTGAAGGTCTGGATCTTTTGCTTTGTAGTTTTTTTCAATGTGCCCCGCAATGACTTGAGAGTCTGTGTTGATGAGTGCCCTTCGGACTGATAACGATCGCAGCCTCGAAAGTGCCAGAATCACAGCCTCATATTCAGCGGAGTTGTTTGTGCATTTGAAGTCAAGCCTTCGTGCGTATCTCAGCTTCGATCCGGAAGGCGAGACTAGAATGGCCGAGGCACCGGCTCCAGTTGCACCCCAGGCCCCGTCGACGTAAACGATCCAAAACTGGTCCTGCTGCAGCTCACCGGGGCGAGGGTCGGGTGTCCATTCTGCTATGAAATCAGCCAGCACTTGTGATTTGATCGTTGTTCTGCCAACGAAGGTTACAGCATAACTGTTAAGCTCGACTGCCCATTTTGCTATTCTTCCAACGGCTTCGTTGTTTTTGAAAATGTTCTCGAGAGGGTACGTCGAAGGTACATGGATCTCGTGCGCCTGGAAATAGTGCTTGAGCTTTCTTGATGCCATGATGACGGCGTATGCTATTTTCTCAAGCTCCGAATAATTTCTCTTTGGGCCTTCGAGGGTTTCTGAAACATAGTAGATTGGGGCTTGTCTGGTTTTGTTGTTTTCGCGGAGCTCCTTGATGAGGACTGCGCTTGCTGCGTGTGGCGAAGCTGCGACGTAGAGTAACAATAAGTCTCCCTTGCTTGGGCTGGTTAGGGCAGTCAAGCTGGTCAGGTACTTTTTCAACTCCTCGAAGGCCTTTTGCTGCTGGGGACCCCAGTTGAATGGAGCGTTGCTTCTGAGTGTTTCAAAAAAGGGTAACCCTCGCTCTGCGGATCTTGAGATGAATCTGCTAAGTGCTGCCAAACGACCGGTCAGACGCTGAGCTGCTTTCTTGGTCGCCGGAGGTTCCATGTTCATGATGGCATCAATCTTCTCAGGGTTGGCTTCGATTCCTCTGGCTGAGACGATGCAACCTAGCAATTTACCTTCGCTTACCCCGAAAACACATTTTTCTGGGTTTAGTTTCAGTCCGGCGGACCGGAGGTTGCTGAATACCCTCGATAAGTCTGGTATGTGGTTCTCTTTTAGTTCACTCTGGACGACTAGGTCGTCGACATAGGCGGAGACAGCATGCTCATCCTTGAAAACTTCGGAGGTCATGCGAGCGAAGGTTGAGCCTGCATTTTTCAAACCTTCTGCCATCCTTCGGAAGCAAAAGGTGCCCGAGGGTGTGATAAAGCTTGTTTTTTCTTCGTCTTCTTCATTCATCCAGATCTGGTGATAGCCTGAGAAGCAATCAAGGAGGGATAGCATTTGGCAACCTGCCGCTCTGTCGACCAGGGTGCTTATGTTTGGGAGGGGGAAATCATCCTTCGGACAGGCTTTGTTCAAGCAAGTGAAATCGACGCACATTCGCCATTTTTTGTTCTTCTTTTGGACTAGGACCACATTTGAGAGCCAAGTTGGGTATTTGACTGGGTGAATGACGCCTGCGTCCAGAAGCCTTTTTACCTCAGCCTTCGCTGCCTCCTTTCTTTCTTCTGACATCTTGCGAAGCTTTTGTTTGATTGGGCGATAGCCTGTTTTGATGTTCAGGCTATGCTCGATCATTGATCTGTTGACTCCTTTTAGGTCTTCTGCGGACCAAGCGAAGGTGTCAGAATTTTCTCTGAGGAAGGTGACGAGGTTGCCTTCTGATTGAGGGCCTAGATTGGCTGAAATGATCACCTTTCTTTCGGCATTACCCTCGAAGAGTTGGACTTGTTTGGTTTCCTCCTTTGGCGCTGCCTTCACTCTGTCATTGCAGACCTCGCCCTCGACGCTGATACCGGGGGTTTGAGGTTTTGACAAATTGTGTACATTACGTTGCCCCGGGGCTACGTTCCCTTCAGCTGTCCTTGCAATGTCCTGGTCTCCAAATACTGCGACCACGCCCTTCGGAGCGGGAAGTTTCATGCATAGGTAGGCGGGATGGATGACTGCATTGAACGTGTTTGTGACCCCTCGGCCAAAAATGGCATTGTATGGGTAGAACATGTCGACGACATCAAATGTTATATGCTCCGTCCTGCAGTTGATTTGGTCGCCGAAGGTCACGGGCAGAGAAATTTTTCCGACGGCTCTCACTTGTTGACCACCGAAGCCGTATAGGGGGTTGTCGACCGGTTGCAGAAGGTTCCTGTCAAGCTTCATACTGTCGAAGGTTGAAGCGAACAAGATGTCAGCGGAGCTTCCTGTATCGACCAGTATTTTGGTGACAGTCCACCCAGCGAGGTTGGTTTCGATCACCATAGCATCTGTGTGAGGGTAATCTCTTAGCTTCATGTCACTGGAATCGAAGGTTATGGGGATGTGAGACCAACGACCGAATTTATGTGGTCCTTCGACGGCCACGTGGTGAACGCGTCTGGCATGTTCCTTCCTCTGCCGTTTGTTACCATGGTCTTCATTTGAACCTCCGGTGATAGCTAGGATCACACCGAAGGTTGAAGTTGGATTGTTGATGGTCGTTTGGCTCGGGGCTTCGGCTTTCACAGGTTGTGGTGCTGGTAACGCGGGGATTGGCGGTGGTGGTGGCAGAGCGTTGCTAGCTTGGTAGGTTGTTGGAATTTGGTTTTGGGGGGTAGCTGGGTATGTGACTGTGTAAGGTGGGTTTTGGCGTTGTGGGGTGGTGGTTGGCTGATAAGGGGTTTGGTTGTAGAGTGGGTGGTGAGTGTAAGAGGGTTGTTGCGAAGGTAGGCCGTAGTTTATGGGGGTATACTGGTATGGGGGATTTGGTGGGTGGAAACTTGGTTTCCTGGTGTGGTTGATGGTTCGGGTGTCGGACGAAGCAGCTTTCCTGGATTCCTGGTATTCTTTACCCTTGGCGAAGCATTCACATTGCTTTGTTGTGTGTCCCTTTCCCATTCCACAGAAGTGACAATACATTTTGGCAGGATTTCGCTGCTGGTACCGCTGATTCGGCGGAGGTGGCAAAACCTGCGGGGCGTGGTTGCTCGGAGGTTGAGCGTTCCGTCTTTGATCTTCGCAATTTGTTGCTTTGTTGATCGCACCGACGTTGCTTTGCTCTTGGCGAAGGTTGCTTTCTCTCGGTTGTGGCCTCGGCTGTGGCCTCTGCTGAGACCTCCGAGCATCGGACTTCGCTCTGAAATCCATATCAGCTCTACAGTATCTTTCCATTGTTTCATGCAACTCTTCGATTGAGTTTGCCGGTTTTCTGGCAAATTTTGAGGAGCATGGTCCTGGGCGCAGGCCACTGACTGCAGCGAGGATGACAGCCTCGTCAGATATCCCCGGGGTCCTTGCTCTGATTTGAATAAACCTTCGCCAGTAATCTTGGAGCGGCTCGCGTTCTTCTTGCTTGCAATTGAACAGCTCGATGGGGTTTGACGGGGCTGGAGTGATGGCCTTGAAATTTGTACACAGCTTGTCTCTGAGGGTGGCCCAGGAATCCACAGTTCCGGGGCGAAGGTTGCTGTACCAAGTTTGTGCGATGTCTCGCAGAATGATGACAAAGGATTTTGCCATTGTTGATTCATCACCGCCTGCTGCGGCAACCTCTGCTTCGTAGCTCATGATGAACTGGCGAGGGTCGGAAAGTCCATCATAGCGGGGTAGGTTTTGTGGATTATAGCATGGTGGCCAGGGCTGGGTTTGGAGTATTTGGGAGAGTGGTGACTTTGGATCGTACGACATTTGGTGTTGCTGATGCCTTCGCTGAATGCGAAAGTTTTGTTCTCTCTCGTCTGGGTAGAGTTGGCGGAAGTTTGGGTGTCTCACAGGATACGGGTCTGGGTGTACTGGTGGTGGTGGGGGTGGTGGATGGTAACGAAGGTTATCTTGATTCGGCTCCTCATTCCCCTCTTGCGGCGGGGGAATCTCCTCATCATTCCAGCCTTCGGCTTCGGCTTCTGCCGCGGCGAGGGATTCCTCCATACGGCGAAGCTGCTCCCTGGCCTCATCGGCCCTCTGTCTGATCGAGCGCAATCGGTTATGCTTCTCAAGCTGATCGAGGCGCCTCTTCTTCTCCTGCAGCTCAGCCTCGAGCCTTTCAAGGGCCTCGAGGCCCATCTCTTCTTCTTCACCCTCCCCTTCTCCCGAAGTGTGTGGGTGCGGCTGTGTCGCCACTCGGACCTGGGGGTCCAGGGATTGGGGTTCCGGGGTGACGTTCTCTCCCCCCGAGGGTCGCACGATTTCCTCCGCAGGAGGGACCACCGCCGCTGTCTCTCTGGCTACACGTTGGTCCCTCGCTGGGTGAGCTTTTCTGTTTCCTGCCATGTCAAACTACCGCCAATCCCCACGGTCGGCGCCAAACTGTTGGAAACGCACTTGCCCCACCTCCGCACTTGTGCAGGGGGAAGAGCGAAGGCGGCCAAGTGTCGGAAGCGGCAGCGAAGGTAAGGCGGAAGTGGAAGATGCTCAATTTCCCAAAAAAGTCCTCCCCTTACACTGTTCATCCTCTTGGTATTTATAGGGAATGCCAAGGGGCACGGGCCAAATTACAAAAGGGTACAGGAAAGATTCCTCGCCTCCACGCAGGGAGGAAGGGCAAAAGCGTAAATACACAGCTGAGGCAGAAACCCTAATCGGCCACCCTCCAATGCGCCGCCGCCTGGTTCTTGTTCACCTTCGGGGAAAGGTGCGGAGGTTTTGACCTTCGGCCGCGCTCGCCCTTGGGCCCGCGCCCCTCCGCCATCTGCCGAACCCCCGGCTTTACTTGCCTTCGGGGGAGAAGACCGAAGGTTTGACCTTCGGCCGTGTTCGCCGGACCATCGGCTTCGCTCGCCTTCGGGACAGCGCACACTCGCCGCTTGCTTGAACCTTCGCTCCAAGCGAAGGTGGCGTTGTGGGCCAGCGAGGGTTTCCTGCAGTGCGACTGTCGACTTAGACCTGCATGGAATGCAACGAAGCGACGAGGGTTGAAACCCGCGTCCGGGGGTCAGAGTAACGGTCCCCAGTAGGAGAGGGACCTCGCAAGGACAACAGGCATTGCGCGAGGGTTAATTTCGAGCACCAGTTCGAGCGGCGCTTCTGCCGAGGGTCCTTTTCCCCAACAGTCTAAGTCTATTTATTACCTCGAAGATATGATAGACTTGGAGTCTTAGTTTTTCCTCTCTCTCTTTCTTCAATATATACATTGTCACATCAGCAAAATACAATAAATATCAGTGTAATAACTAGGTTTGGACTCTATGATAGAGTCTGTGTTGTAAGGGGCTGTTTGGTTGCTAGCCACACTTTGTCACACTTCATCTTAGGCAACTTTGACCATATTGGCAAGTGTTTGGTTGATGACTAACTTTAGGCAAAGTTTTTCTGGGCTTCAAATGTCATAGAGTAGAAAAAAAGTATGGCAAGATTCCCTTAGGCAAAAAAAAGTGTGGCCACTCTTTTGCTTGCTACACTTTCTATGGCTGCCACACTTTACCTAAGATTAGTTGTGGCAGGTTGTGGCTAGGAACCAAACAACCCCTAAGTGCTCTTATGGCACTCAACCGAATGTACGTCTATATTTTTTTTCCTAAACTTTGACAAGCTTTAGTTTTTGACAAGTCTAAGTTTTAGTTTGCCATTATTTTGGTTAGGCTATTTTGGAACCAGGCTGTGTATCTTAAAATAAGAAAAAACACGAAATGTCATACTCAGAGTCTCAGAAAGATACTCTAGCTCGGATAGACATGCTCCAACACAATAATGATAATCAACATGAGTTACTCTCTATTCGCGCAAATCATTTGAAACCATACTCCCTTTATCCATAAATAACCATCATTATTGGTATACGTGCCATAAGTTTAACTCAATTGTAGCAAATATGTGCAACATATATATCTCCAAATAAATTTATTAAAAAATCAGATCCAAAGATCTTTCCAGTGATACTAATTATGTACAATAAATATTAATATTTTTTTAATATATATTTAATAAAAAATGTTCCCCAGAAAGTGAAAATAATAGTTATTTAGAGACGGAAGAAGCACATCATTGAAACTCGTAGCATTCCAGACACGGCAAATAAAAAAATAGAGCACCTATACGAATCATTATGTTATATTAGCTCATTTCTTGAGCTCTACGGACTGCATACACACATGTGAACCAGAACGAAACCTATAAATAGAAAGCGGACAAATAAATGCAGTGCAATGATTTAGGCCCTGTTTGGTTGGAGTTTTGACTTTGACTTTTGGCCCCAAAAGTCAAAAGTCCAACCAAAGGGGTGCTGCTGGCAGCCGCTTTTGCAGAAGTAAGAGTTTTTTCGTAGTACATTTTTGAAAGCTGTTTTGACCCTATTTTTGGCTTTTGGCTTTCAAGTTTTCAAAATAGTGAAATAAAAAACGTTTTTATAATTATTTTAAAAAATAAAACTAGAAGATATACTTTATACTTGTTTAACCAAACAGCTTTTAGCTTTTCTACAGCTCACAACCCATAGCAGCTTTTCCACAGCTCACAGCCACAACAGTTTTTTTCCCACAGCCACAGCTCAACCAAACAGGGCCTTACTCTTTCAAAGCTACAAATAGAAAACAAATAACAGTACCATCCAATATACTCCGTATGAAAGTAATCCCTCCGTCCCTGAATAAATAGATTTCTAGAGTTGTCCTAAGTCAAACTTTTTAAACTTTGACTGAATTTTTAGAATAATATATCAAGAATTATGATATCAAATTAGTATCATTAGATACATCATAGAATATATTTTCATAATATATTCATTTTATATCATAGATATTTTTACTTTTTTCTATAAAATTGGTTAAACTTTGAAAAGTTGATCGACACGGATTCTAGGAATCGATTTATTCAGGGCAGAGAGCAGTACGCCCAAAGGAGGCATTGAAGAGCATTCGATTAAACGAATAATACACGAGGCCAGATTTATGGCATGTCTAGCTGCTAGTTACTGGTTCAGCTAAAAATTAGAACAAACTAGTTATGGTTGACTAGTTTTTTAAAAAATATATATATATGGTTGACTAGCTAGTTGGCTAATAAGTAACAACTAGTTCAAGATTTGCTCACCTATTAGTCCTCCTAGCTATTTGAATACACTATAGCTAATTTAAACTATTTTTTAGTTACCTAGCAATTAATCCTGGATCCAAACAGACTCTTAGGATAGTCTCAATGTTGTAAACTACATCTAGTTTCTATGTGTACTCCCTCCATGTAGGAAATAGATGTTGTTTAAGACAGCGACACGGTCTTCAAAGTATAATTTTGACCACTTGTTTCTTTAAAAATATTTGTTGTAAAGTGATATATGTATATTTTTATAAAACTACTTTTCAAGATAAACTTATTTATATGATTTTAATATCTTTAAACTCAACAATTTAAAAGTTATTCATAATTTATATTCGCGATGTTTGACCGAAAACATATCCAAAACGACATTTATTTCCTACATGGAGGGAGTATTTAACATACGTAGACATTATGTATAGAAACTATGATCTCAATGGATAGTTTCTCTTGATAATTAATTTTTATTCAATCAAATATCTTATCTCTCTATTTTCAACCAATCATATCTTTTTTTATCGTGGTTCTCGTGTAGACATGGTTTCTTGTCTAAGAAAAACCATTTCCTTATCTCTCCTCTTTAATTAGAGTGTCACATCATCTTTTGGCTTAGGTGATGCTATAATTAATGAAGATAGAAACCATGTGATTTAGTACTGTATTTTGATGATGATGCTGCATATTTTTCAGCAGCTCTAGACTCCGGTTTCCAGAGCTCGAGTCCATCATGCCAGTGGTCCGTGGATTTAGCAATCAAGTAGGAGTACTGTATTTTGATGATGACGATGCATGCGTATATTTTTCTGCAATTTTGAAGGAAGTCTCTCTAATGGAGGGCATTGGTCCCCGCGGCAAATGCAAATGACGGATAGGTTCACTTCATATGGCCGGCCTCACCATACTGTAATGATGAATATGAAACTTGATTAGCACGCTTATGAACCATTGGTGAAGTAAAAGAAGTTAGTTGTGGTAATCAATGTAGAAGCAAAACTGATTCCAGATTTAAATAAATAATAAACATTTTAAGAACTCTTCTCGTTTTCACGTGGACAAAAAAAATAAAGAGGGCTTTCTTACTTGAACATTTGGCAATTCACATTCAAGTTTTACGCTAGCAGTGAACTGAGCCTTGTGTTTGTTAAGTTCGTTTCTTGTGATCGAATGGGTAAAGTTTTTGACTTGGTACAGACGCTTGCATTTTACTAAATTTAGCATTTAGTGTTTACTTACGCTATTCTTTCAACCAATGTCTATACAAGACCGACAAAACATGTGTGGTGAGTTAGGCCCTACTTGCATGTACCTCAATTAAAATTTAGCCAAGTTAGGAGTGTTTGGATTCTCTAGCTAATTAAAAATGTTGACCATGTTTCTCCTCACTAACTATTATTTAGCTAGCTAAATTTCAATTGGGGGTGTTTGGATCATCTAACTAGAGACTTTAGCTAGAGATAGTTTGGTCATTGAAGCATTTTAGCTGGTTTTAGCTAGGTTGAAATAGCTAAAGGAATTATGTATATTTTGAGCTCTAGCTAAACTTTAGCTGAGTTTAGCTATGAGTTGTTTGGATGCACTACAACTAAAATTAGCTAGCTAAAGTTTAGTTGGTGCATCCAAACAGAACTTTAGTCAATCTCATGATCAGCATGTTTAATTTCTCTGTGGTGCTATAAAAGTATGTTGTGCATATGCACACTCATCTATCCTACTAAAGCATGATTTTTTTTCTTTGCTTCGTGTAAAAAAAAATATCCCTCGTTGAGAGGGGCTCTCTACACACACTAAATTGTACTCACGAAACTGACTCCATAAAAATGAATCATCCAGATTTATTTTAGAACCTTCTCTCTTTACTCACATCTAACGAACAAGATTGAGTGTACGATATATCCCCATCCTCAACCCCTAGTCACTCAATCAAACGCAAAAGGAACCACCTGCTCGTGAAGGAAACACCGTTATTCCTTCCTTCATCCCTAGTGTAATAATAACCGTCAAAAATTACGTTTCACAAAAATTCATAAAACTAACAAAAAAATGTCTTCTCAAGAATTACTAAACACTAGACTAGCATGTATTTTTTTTACTGAACACTATAGAATTATTGAGCACTTCAAAAACATGCTTGCATCAAACCAACATTAAAGTAACCTAGAAGCGGGCTTGCTGAAAATATCTTCATAAAAATCTAGAATAATACCGTAATAATGAACAAAAGGCTTGCACGGGCAATATATATACTAACAAAAGATGGGTACCATGAAGTAATGCCATAATAATGAAATAATTTTATCTTTCTCTTTCATGTCTAGAAAGTTATCATAAAGAAAATGAATACAATTGCATCTCAAGAATTCCTCGCTGAACTGAAGGTTTTGACATGTGTCCATCACTCGAATCTAGTCGGTGATCTTAGATTTTCCAGAGATAAGGTATATTTGGAACCAATCTGTTCGTGCATCTTAATTGTTTAGTATTGAGCGCAGATGCAATTGACATGTCTGGGAAATATGAAGTGGATTTGAATACAAATATTTTGGTTTATATGAATTTTAGACTTCAATGTTTTTGAGTGACACGAACTTAACGTGGACCGTAGCGTTAGCACGGGAAATGTATTAGTAGAGTCTAGGGCATGTGTTTACACGAGTGAGTGAATAAATGTGCATGTATGTGAGAGCATATGTATTGTAAATCAAATAAAAAAACTTATATATATATAAGTGTGTACTTACCCAGTAGTTGTCGTCTGCCTTAGATTTTTTCTTTATGAGTCTATTTTTTAAAACATAAAAATGTGCTCGTCCACTTCCTCATCATTTAAAATTGAGGCTCTTTACCAAAAATAATTGACACCCCAAAACTTCTCCACTCACATGTCATGTGCCATACTAAGCCTTTTCCTCTTGCATGTAATATCATCTAGTTTTAACATCGAATAGGAAAATAAATAATACAGAAAAACCATTTTAAAGCTCCAATATTTTAAAAAAAAACACAAGAGAGCTGCATTTTTTGTATTAGAGAGAAAAAAGGTCCTCATACATCACACACATCTCATATGGGAACCAAATATGAGAGGTGGTTTGGTTAAAATAAAATGAATGAACTTTGGGTGTGTGGGCTGGGTGTCAAAGGAGTGTTGTTGGATTAGGTTGGTGGAGCGTGGTGTAGGGAACATGGCTCTATATACCATGTTCTTAGTTGTTTGGGTGATTGAAATGGAATACATGGTCAATATAATCAACATGTGTTCTAAGATATGCTAAATAGATTTATGTAGGTCCTATGAATGTGGAGGAAGAAGAAACATGATCCAAAAATAAAACGATGAAGAAGCATGCACTTGACAAAGTGATTAGTGAACAATGGATCATATGACGCCATGCAGTGAGGAATCAACTAAAGATATAGTGACCACTAGCCAATCCACTAAAGTGAAAGTGAAGGAGGCCACCAAATCATTTTGATGACTATATAGGTGGCAGTAAATAAGTTATCATCACATAGTAGTAGCATTGGACAACCCGATAAAGGATCAAGAGGAACTATGGATCATCTTGTGCACAGCAAATAGATGCAACATGGCCTCAATTTTGGTTTTAGTGATTGATAAGTCCAAGAACATCAATTCCTCTTTCTACCTCCTACGTGTAGCCATGAGAGGATAGACGTCCTTGCTTGCATTGAATCCAAATGTTATGTCCAATATCCTAGTAAGTCCTTATAAGTATCTAATTCTAGTTGTCCCCATGTGCTAAGTCCAACCTACACATCCCAACATTATAGTTTCCATGTGTTCTCGAACCTTGTCGGGAGTCGCTAGAGTTAGAATGCAAAGACGTTCAAGCCCAAGTAGACAAAACCCCCTTGAGTTAAGCCTTAAGTACTAGTGTTAAGTAGCTACAAGGGAACCCGTCAATTCCTTACTATAGACCAAAAGGTAAAGGGAAGCTAGGAGCCACATAAGACACCACGAGCATTGGAAAATCCATGTCCTTGTCCAAACCAGAAACCCCCAAAAGGTAAGGTAAGCACAGTCCCATTCGACATCCCAAATCAATTTGCCTTCAGTAACCATCACAAGTAAAACCAAGACTTAGCAAGATAATAAAGCACTATCATCATAGTATTCTTGCACCTAGCCGAGTTGTCATACATAGTGAAGCCCAAACCTACCTGACAAACACTATCCGAGTTTTCCACCTAATTAACTACCCTACAATAACCATGTCAACTCATTAACCAAACCTTTATGTTGAGTTGTTTTAGTTCTGAAGACTATTCTCCATGACACCAGTAACTCAACAACATTCAACTATATGTTGTATGAACCTTATACACTCTATTCCTACCCATCAGTCCAAGGTGGCCACATCCAACTATGCCTCGTACCTCACCCAATAGCTATACCACTCTCTACCTCCCATCTATATGTAAAGTGATAGGAAGAGTATGAAATCTCCAAGGTTTTCCACCAAATCTCTCCACCTTACTTAATTCCTAGTCAAGTCTCATTGGCATGAAGCTTCACCATTCCTCAAACATCATATTTAGCCTCCCCAAGTGCATCCACGATAGTTTCACCTCTTCCATGGGTGTCGGGACTCCATGGAAGATGAGTATGAGACTAGCCAATCTTTATCCTTATCCATATCTAAGTTTCAATCCCTAGTCAACCTTGCTAGAAATCAAGTTTTCCCCAAGCCAAAACCCTAGAATAGCTTAGGTAGGTAGTTCCAAAACCTTACTACTAGAATCAAGTACCATACATCATCCCTTAGCCATGGACTTGAACACTCACAACCACCCTTGACCATCCCCATGCATGACAAGCTTGGAATGCCAACTCTAACAAAGTCTATAGTGCACATACTATTCATCATTCCTGGCCAAAGACTCTAGAGAACACCCCCCAGAGTTATGCTTTAGCAAACTGTCAGTAAGCATACTCAGACTGTCTATGGTACGCGCAGTAAGGATCTAATGTTATCCAGTTCAGACGAACTCTCATTTTCTCACACGGTCGTCCGTAAAATCCGATTAGAGCCACAATCAGTTTTACATGGCCTTGTCTGATCCTAGGTAGACAGACTACCCATTGGATCACATGGATTTTCTCTAAAACTAGCACCGAGCTATAAACAATTTGTACCCCACCTAACCCTATCATGTCTGACTATTTATGACACGTGACAACTGACAGACCATATGTGAAAACCTAAATAGAGACCAAGTCCCTCAACCCTGTTTGGGCAGACCGTTCAACATCCATAACGAACCAACTTAGTTACACCTAAGCCCCAATACTCATAGAAATCTCTTACCCTATGTAACAATATATGCACTTGCAAACCTTGCATGTGAATCTAGTAACCCTTTTCTAGGCTTTACTTAGAGAATCACACCAAGCCCCTAGGCGACTGAAGTTTCTCCTAGCCATTCCACCTATGCATCATATTCGCAATCTAATACTTTCCCATTGACCTCTATTGATTTTTTCATAGTCGACCGATACTCAATGTAATAGACGCACTAGGTCAAAGAGGTTGCACACAAGACACATATTTATACTAGTTTAGACAAGGGTTGCCCTACGTCCAATGTATCTGGAGAGTTTTATTGCTTGTGCATTGTATGTAGGGCTGAGTTTTGCTATATGTAGGTTGATCCGAGGGATCCATACCACTCCTTATATAGTTTGAGGGTTAAGTGTCTAATTGATTTACAAGTTGGTTTCCTAGCGCTTACAATAGGTAGAGTTGATTTCTATGTATATCTTGCATATGACTTGCCCGCCAAGTTGGTGAAGCACCCCTCCTAGTTGGACTTGCCCTGTCAGACAATCAACCTAGCCTCCCACTTAGGAATCTAGTTTAGGACCTAAGTGAGAGTGATCAGGGCCTATATAGTTCACGGGCCCCAAAACCTCCGTTTAATTTGGAGAATTAGATAAAGGTTATCCTTAGATGAAATCCGAGTGTGTGTGTCTGTGTGTGTATGTGTGTGCCTTTTGTGCGTAAGTGCTCTAAGTGTACTAGATGGTTCATGTCTTCAAGCCCGGGTGCTTCTCTGTAGTTGTAGTTCACAGGAGGTTGTGTAGATCTGATCAAGGGTCGGGTCAATTTTAGTCAAAAGATATCATGTCAAAATCCTTGGCCCCGATGGGTTGGGCTATTTGTTTGTTTTTTCTACTTTCGGTCGAGTCATGGCTCAAAAATCATGACCCAAACACGACATGACAAGTCAGGTCCGGCCAAGACATATTTTTTTGGACAAGCCATGCTGGGTGGCCCATCATCAAGTCTAGGTTCACGCAAGTGGACCCAACTCTTTTAACCCTCGAGCCTCCGGGTTATTCGAATGATCGCTCGAAGCATTTATCATTGCCTTTTTTGACCCCTGAGTATGCAACGAGCATACCTGTTGAGCGTAGTGGCATGATTGACTTAGGTGGAGGCTGGCAGTGACATGATCGAGTGATCAACCCTAGTGATGTGACTAACTCAAGTCAGCTCGACGATGGCAAGTCTGAGTGATCATGTGACCGACTCGAGTGAACAAAATGTTGGTGTGTACGAGAGGTTGTGACGACGTTGCCGACAATGGTGTGTCTGACTTGGGTGAGCTCATTAGGGACATGTCGAGTGGTTGTGGTTGGCAATGTTGCCAACTATGACTTGACTGACTTGGTGAGCCTAGATATAACATGTTCGAGTGGTTGTGGTCGACAATGCTACCGCTGGTGGTTTGATCGACTCAGGTGAGCCTAGTGGTGGTGCTCCCGAGTGTTGTGGTCTATAATGTTGCAGACGGTGGCATGGCTAACACGACTTGTCAAAATATATCCTAAAATATATGAGGGCAAAAAGATTGATGATTACTTGTAGTTCAAATAAGATGATCATGTATAAAAGCATATTAAATTTCTTGTTATGAGTAGACCTGAATATTCTGTGTGCCGAAATGAAAAAAGCTTAACTATTCGGGGCCAAACAAATATTGCCCATGACTGCCCAACTGGTTGAGTTGGGCTTGATTTTCTTTAGATAAGGTCACTCATGCATTTTCACAGAGAAAACAACTAAAATAAATATTTTAGGATAAGTTTAGGCTAATTTTTTTTCTGCCCGACGGAACCTATGCATAGGCCCTGTCTATTAAGACTCACGAGTCGGACCGGATCAAATTTGCTCAAGTTTAGCTGTGATTTGTTCGTTATGTTATGCAGTACTTGGTATACTAGATCTTAGCTGCATGCATAGGGTTTTAGCCATTGGTGGTGGTACCCTTGTAGCATTGGATTTGTGCTGTAAATCGTCGTCACACTTATCATCCAGAACATGTCACAAAAACATTTAAAATAGATTTCAAATTCACTACTTTCTCTCTTTGTTGTTGTTTTGTCCATGGTGAGTTGTTTGTTGTGATGTGCTTGGTTGACTGGACCATAGTAGCTTGGGGGCTGACCTAAGTTGTCATCACGACAAAAGTTTTACATTCTAGAATATATAACACATATGGTCCTCCTTGATTCCAAATTATAAGACACTTTGACTTTTTTTATATCCATGTAGAATGGAGAGATACTTTATTATTATATATAGTTTTTTGAGACATAATTTCAGAGGGTGTTTAGCATGACTTCTTTGAACGAGCAAAAAATTATTTTAGAGGAGCCACGATCTGTTTTTTCAATGAAGAACGGCTCCCAAAACGAGCCGGAGGAGCCATATCAAATAGGCTCCTTAAACTAAGCTTAACAAACCGAGTTAATTAAAGTTACAAATTATTTAAAATCAACTAATTTTGATTTAAAGAAAAATGTAATAATTATAACAATTCTAAAAAGAAGTAATCAAACTAGCAACAAGCTTTCCTCCCCTTAAATAGTTTTCTTCGGCGCAATATCTCCGTGTTTTAGGTCTGCAAGAAGCCAATCGCCCGCGGTATTATCCATCCACCACGGGCCTCTTCTTCTCACGCCGCCTCGCCTTCCTCTTCCTTTACCACTCGCCGTCCATCGTCCTCCTCTGCGCCCGTACGCTTGCCTCAAAACCCCAGTGCGCCGTGTAAAACCCTAGCCCTCGAATTCCCCCTTGCCCGCGCGGAGTAGACGAGCCCGAGCCCGAGCCCGCTCTCCTCGTCCATGGCGTCCGCAGGGGCCGCCGCTAACCTCTGGGTACTGCTTGGCCTCGGCATCGCGGGCGTCTTCCTGGCGGCGCGGCGATTGAGGCGCCCTGTGCGCCCCGACCACGGCGCCTTCATCGCTCGCCTCGAGCTCCTCCCGCCGCCCCAGCCTCCGCCACCGCAAGCGCCCCACCCGCTCACCGGACTCTGCTTCGCCATCGCTGACGCGTAAGTTCTAGCGAGCCCTGACCCTCGTGTTTGGTTGATTCTATGCTTTAGCGTCGGATTTTGGATCGGTGGAAGGTTTTTTAGAGCTGCATGATTAGTAATTCGATCAATTGGATAATGCTAGCTTGTTATTGATGTCATGTATGATGTTGTGAGTGGTGGAATTTTTGCCTGGTATCACTGAGCTAAATTCATTTGACATGGTGCATTGGATGCCCATCACGCCAAAGTATAGCATGCTCTTGCTCTTACCTATTGCAGCATAACATGATTGTGTGTTTTCTTTAGCTTGCTCTGCGTTGTAAAAGTGGATACATTCTGTTAATTAACAGTAAATTTCCTCACACTACACAAATTCGTGCATGACCTGCCTGATCCAAAAAGGATCAACAAAGGAGCATGAATTGGACAGAGCTTGTTTTGCCTTGCAAACGTGGATATGCTCTTCGATCCGAGTAAATTGCCTCACATCAGACAGCTTTATGCATGACTTTCATGGTACCAAAACGAAGGCTGCAAATGAACATGAATGCAACAGCGGAAATGCTCCTCATCGTGTGTCCGACGCATTGGTCACTCCTTCCGCGTAGGCCCACTTCTCTAATCCAATTAATTAAAGCACACAGTTTCCACCATCAAACCTCCACCACTCATTTTCCATTGACCCCCTTCTCCTCACGCCTCATCCCTCTCCAATTTCCCATTTGCTTCTATCCACTCCAGTGCTCTCCTCTGCTCTCACACCTCATCTCTCCAAGCACACCTAGTGCTGTTCATGTCAAATTCGAGATACCAGACACCAGATCTGGCAGGAACCAAACAGCAGCATCCATGCCCCCTATCAATGCCACCGCCACTCTAACATGGAGAAGTTGTCTGCCATGGTTGCCGGTCACGTGCTGCTCGGCCGCTCCTGCTCCCTTGCAGGTCAAGGAGGAAGTCAAGGGGAAGGGGAATGTAGAGGAGCAGGTGGCATACCTGAGCATCCCTGGAGGAGATTGTCATCATCAAGAACAACGCCGACACAAGCCTTGGTGCCATGTGCGGCGGCAGCACCCTTTGCCTCCAGAACCTCCATGGAGCACTTGGTGCAGTAATGCTTTGTTACTTTTCATGGAATGTTTTCGATAACCACCCCAGGTATTAAGCGAAGAAGAGATTTTCTTGCTGCAGGACCGAGAAAACACCCTGAAGACCGAGAAAACACAAAGGGCATCTGTCCAGGAGCAACCAGGATGTGGCTGCAGGTCACTTATATCTCTGCAGCTACACCACTGGAACAGCAGGGGCGAGAGTTGTTTTTTTTAACCCAGCCCTGGAATTCTGGACGAGAGCAACAACAATGATATAATAAGTAGGCAGATGTGGAGGCAAAGTGATGAATGAGTGAATGACGATAGTCCCATTGTGCTTGGATTAATTAAATTAGAGGTGTTATTGCTCGTGGATTAAATTAAATGAACTGTGGATCAAAGGGATAGGACAGATGGACGGTGGATGCCACATTAGCAGTGCCGATGGAACAGAGTTTTACCTGATGGTGGGATTTGCAGTTACCTACCATAAAATTAGACAGGGCGTTACCTTCTTTTAAAGAATTGTCGAAGTGGTTTGGATTGAGAACTTTGAGACATAAGATATTATTCTACCAGTTTCAACATGATACTTTGCATGCCAAACATCTCTTTGTATATTCAGTAGTATGATGTATAAATGCTACCGGTCATAAAGGCATTGCTTGAAATAAGATATTTTTAAATCTAAACTGGTTTTAAGGTATAATATAATTAGTCATTTCTTATACTACTTTTGGCCTTTTGGTTATGTAGTGACAACCACCTGGTGAATTAGTATCTGAACCAAGGATAATATTGCTTCTACTTGCGTATTTAAGAAGTAGCTATAAATTTCTTGAACTTTATTACCCTACCAAAAAATAATATTTAATACCTATGCCAATGTGTAGATATAGAATATAGATTTACCCTCACTACTCTCTGAAAATGTTCATATAGTTTTTTTTTGGGGGGGGGGGGTGGGGGTGGGGTGGGGTGGGGGTGGGGAGGGGGCGTTGGGGGAGACATTTTCATGCTATGCCATGCTTCTTCATGTCTATGTATTATGGTAGAAAGGTTGCTGTTGTTTTGTGATACACTTGTAGTTTTGGATCTGTAGGTGTTGATGAAATATTTGATTGTTGCACACAAATCATGAGAAAGAAGATTTAGTATAAATGCTTGCCCTACCTGGGGGTCAAATTTATTCTTTCCAGTGTTGCATGAAATAGTTGTCATTACTTCTGGAACTGACAACCGATAGATCAGTAGTACATCTGCAATGGTGCTTTCTGTCATCTTGCATTATTTACCCTTTGAGAACAAATATATGCTTTGATGGTTTGCAGATTGCATGTCAGTGGTTATATTACAAGTTTCGGCAGTCCTGAATGGCCAAAGACACGCGATGCAGAAGTGCAAACAGCTCCAGTGGTTTCAGCTCTTGTCGGTGGTGGTGCTATTTGTGTTGGGAAAACTGTTATTGATGAGATGGCATACAGGTAAAATCTCTTTTCCTTGACATTTGTTTTGTAGAGCTGATTTCTCCCTATCTCTTGCTGATTCTATTTTTTTATGCATATCATAATGACAGCAAAAGCTCGTTGCATTTACTAGGATATCTTTTTAGCTGTATTCTGTGTGTTTGACTTAATAATGCACATTATTCTTTCAGTATCCATGGTGAGAATAAATATTTTGATACACCAACAAATCCTGCTGCTCCGGATCGAGTACCAGGAGGATGTTCAAGTGGATCAGCTGTTGCAGTTGCTGGCGGAATGGTAGATTTTGCCCTTGGTGAGCTAATTGCCTAATTGTTCTTTTTAAATAAATATTTGTAGAATTACTGGACAGCTTGTGCATGCTACGAGCTTTCTTTATTCAAGAGGCATTCGCTATTATTGGACTGAAGCTTTCTTAGTTATCTTAGATCTTAATATCACATGTGTTATGACTTTATGAGCAGTGTGTACCCAACTACTGAACCATCTCTAAGCTCCAAGAAAGAAAGAAAAATGGTATCAGCATGCAACTTGTAGTAAAAAAAAAAAAAATACATGCTCTAAATCTTGATGAATGCTTGCATATGTTTTTGATATTTCCCCTTCAATGTTTTCCTTTCATGAGAATTTGTTCTTTATGTTGCAAAAGAGGACTTAATCCTACTAATCATTTGTAAAGTGCAATATAAGAAAGGATCATGATATAACAGTGAGATTTCTTTTCAAATGTTTAGGTTAGAGTTGGAACCATTACCTATCTCTCTTAGTATGTGCAAATATTCTTTTCTTATGGTCCAGTTCTTGTAAAAAGTGGCTTTTATATAGAGTTGGTAGCTGTCGACTATTGTGGCGCAGCTCTGAAGTATACTGCTTATGTGCTTATCTGCAGCTCTCTTATTAGGGTGTCTTTCTCTTATTACCATAGAACTGCTGCTGAATAACACACGCGTGATCCTAATAGTATAATCTGTTTCTTCATCTATATGAAACAAGCGTACTTTGACACCTCTCACATATCTAGACTCCAGAGGCCTATGGCATGGACAACATTTTTTAAATATTGTCGAAGACAATTTTCAAACTTGACTTTTGACTCTTGGTCAATATTGAGTTTGATGCACCAACTATTTCACCCAAAACCTTATGCTTTTGTGTAAAGGTGTGCATTAATTTCAGTTTTGAAAGCCTTGTTTGATTTCTTTCCACTCCCGTCTAAGAAAGAGCATGATAGATCTCACTCTCACATTGCATACCATCATCAGTCGTCAGGCATGCAAAGATTTTGGCATTCAAGAGTTGTTAAGTTTGTTTCCCAAAGATGGTCTCAAAAAGGTCTTCTGTATCTTCTCCGCTAACTTTCAGGGATGACTCTTCAGTAGTATTTATGTCCTCCTAATTGTTTCAGTCTGACAGTCTGTTTAAAATCTTGTAACTGGACAAAATTTTGAAAGGATGGAATAAATCGTCTAAGAATTTTCTGGCCATTAACCATCACTATAATAACACACAGTTATTATGCATGTCCTAGAAAAAAAATCTGTCACTATCCATGCGTGCATGCGTAACAGCCATTTCTTTCTTGTCCCTTCATTACCTACCAACAACCAACCAACCAACAACCAAGCCTCTTAGTCCCAAACAAGTTGGGGTAGGCTAGAGTTGAAACCCAACAAGAGACCCCAGTCACGGTTCAGGCACGTCAATAGCTGCTCTCCATGCATTTCTATCTAAACATAGATATCTAGGTATATCCCAACTTTTTAGATCTCTCTTTATTGTCTCCCCCCACGTCAATTTTGGTCTACCTCTACCGCTCCTCACATGAAAATCTTGGGCTAAAACTCCACAATGCACTGGTGCCCCTGGAGGTCTCCTTTGGACATGACCAAACCACCTCAACCGATGTTGGACCAACTTTTCTTCAATTGGTGCCATCCCTAGCCGGTCACAAATATCGTCATTTCGGACTCGGTCCATCCTTGTGTGGCCACAAATCCAGCGCAACATACACATTTCTGCAACACTCATTTGTTGGACATGTCTTCTTTTAGTAGGCGAACATTCTGCTCCATACAACATAGCCGGTCTAATCGCCGTCCTATAAAACTTGCCTTTGAGCTTTTGTGGTACCCTCTTGTCACAGAGGATACCAGATGCTTGGCGCCACTTCATCCACCCTGCTTTGATCCTATGGCTAACATCTGCATCAATATCTTCATCCTTCTGTAACATCGATCCAAGATACCGGAAGACATCTTTCTTAGGCACCACTTGGTCTTCCAAGCTCACCTCTCCCTCTTCCTGTGCAGCATTGCCGAAATCACATCTCATGTACTCAGTCTTAGTCCTGCTTATTCTAAACCCTTTGGACTCAAAGGTCTGCCGCCATAACTCCAGTTTCCTATTTACTCCTGTCTGACTTTCATCAACTAACACTACATCGTCTGCAAAAAGCATACACCAAGGGATATCTCCTTGTATGTCCCTCGTAACCTCATCCATAACCAAGGCAAAGAGATATGGGCTCAAGGCTGACCCTTGATGAAGACCTATTTTAATCGGAAAGAAATCAGTGTCACCATCATTTGTTCGCACACTGGTCTCGGCGTTGTTGTACATGTCCTTGATGAGGGTAACATACTTTGTTGGGACTTTATGTTTGTCCAAAGCCCACCACATAACATTCCTTGGTATCTTGTCGTACGCCTTCTCCAAGTCAATGAAAACCATGTGTAGGTCCTTCTTTTGCTCCCTGAACCGCTCCATAACTTGTCTTATTAAGAAGATTGCTTCTATGGTTGACCTTCCAGGCATGAAACCAAATTGGTTCATGGATACCCGTGTCAACCCTCTCAATCTATGCTCAATAACTCTCTCCCACAACTTCATCGTGTGGCTCATCAACTTAATTCCCCGATAATTAGTGCAGCTTTGGATGTCTCCCTTGTTCTTGTAGATTGGAACCAATATGCTTCCTCTCCACTCCTGAGGCATCTTGTTTGAACGATAGATATTGTTAAACAACTTGGTTAGTCATACTATAGCTATATCCCCGAGGCATCTCCACACCTTGATTGGGATACCATCAGGACCCATCGTTTTATCCACTTTCATCCTTTTCAAAGCTTCTCTAACCTCCTCCTCTTGGATCCTCCGCACATAGCGCCTATTGGTGTCATCAGATGAGTCATCCAACCGAACGGTGGAGTTCTCATTCTCCCCATTGAACAAATTATCAAAATATTCTTGTCACCTATGTCTAATCTCATCTTCCTTCACCAAGAGTTGCTCCCTCTTATCCTTAATGCACTTGACTTGGTTGAAGTCCCTTGTCTTCTTATCACGAGCCCTAACCATCCTATAAATGTACTTCTCTCCTTCCTTCGTATTCAAACGTTGGTAAAGATCCTCGTAAGCCCGCCCCTTCGCCTCCCCCACCGCTCGTTTTGCAGCCTTCTTAGTCACCTTGTACTTTTCTATGTTGTCCGCGCAACAGTCTTGGTACAAGCACTTATAGCATTCCTTTTTTTCCTTAATAGCCTTTTGCACATCTTCATTCCACCACCAAGTGTCTTTTGTATCGCGACCACTTCCTTTAGACACTCCAAGCACCTCTGCGGCAACCTTCCGAACGCAAGTTGCCATCTTCTCCCACATGTTGTTTGCTTACCTGGTGTTAACTATTCACATTTTGAATATTTGATTTGCTGCTTATGCATTGGGATGATGTCACTTCGTTGTTTATGCTGTGTCTTTGCTAATGTTAATTATTCAGTCAGATTGTGCAATGTACGATGTATATAGAAGTAAAAAAATGAAGATCTTACCAGGGAACCAAAAACTGGTGCAAACCTGCCCGTAAATAACTATTGGTTGGTAAGAGGTGTTTGCATACTAGTTTTGAATTTCTTTATATAATAGTTCTAATGTTTATGAAAACACACACACACACACACAATATACCGGGGAATAGTGTGTTAACAGAAAAAATATAAATTGATTACAGGAGACCGAGAATAATACAGTGTTATTTTCATTTGATTAATGGTACAGAAAATGTGGTTCGGCAGGTATCGACTCGATTGGAGGTGTAAGGGTACCAGGTGCTTATTGTGGTGTCTTGGCATTCAGGCCTTCGCATGGTGTTGTTTCCAGCAGTGGTGTCATTCCTGTTGCACCTAGCCTGGACACTATAGGTATTTGATGGAAGTATTTTGTCCTTAGTGTGGAGTTTATGTCATGAGTGGCGTAACCTCTTTCAGAACCGTGCTCTGAATCCAATCTTTTTGAACTCAGCATGGCCCAATATTTTTTTCTTGTAATACAGGTTGGTTTGCAAGGGATCCAAGTGTGTTGCATCGTGTTGGGCATCTTCTTCTTAGACTTCCTTATGCTGGTATTCGCCAACCTAGAAATTTTTACATAGCAGATGATTGCTTTGAACTTTCGAAGATACCTGCTAGGAGACTTACTCAGGTGGTGACAAAATCTGTGGAGAAGCTCTTTGGAAGTATGTGTTTACTCTTTGTGATTTCCATCATTAGTTCAAAACTTTCTGGATTCTTTTCTGGCAGTTAACTTCCTAATGGTGAAGGATTTCTTGTTTATTTTATTAGGACAAATCCGTCGTGTGAATCTCGAAAATTATTTGAGTTCAAGAATATCCGGCCTGAGTAACTATTCAAATGGGCATAAGAATGGGGATTCAAAGTTCCATCTGTTGCTAGCACTTTGTAACGCCATGAGATCACTTCATAAGTATGTGTCTTCCCTACAGTCATACTGTTGCTGTTAAAGAAATAAGGAATGATGGTTGGATGAAATATTATTTGTACTATGCAATCTATGTGTTACAGTACTCCAGTAACTTTAGTTGAAGCTGCTTACAGGTTTTGGCATATAGCTCTCAAGCAGGGGCGGATCTACCGGGGGGGCTGGGTGGGCACCAGCCCCCCCTACAGCTAGTACGTCAATGGAAAATTATGGATAATTATGAGAAAAAATGGTAAAGAAAAGAAGAAAAATGAAAAAATAGAGGAAGAAGAAGAGATCAGCCCCTCCTTTGACCGTGTTTTGCATCCGCCACTGCTCTCAAGGCCTGTTCGCAAAGATTGTTTGAGGATACAAATAATTAGGTGTTAGTGGAAATGTTAATTAAATTAGAAAAAGTTGTTGAGCATTCCCCTTCTTCCAAAGTGTTGGAATATAAGTGAATTGTTCACCTCTCCCCGTCAGCTTAAGTTTTTGGGTTGAACTAGTCGGTGCAACTAGATACGAAGGGGCCGCAAGTTGGACTTTTTACCTGCAGAGTGTAGTTGCAAATTCTGTGGTGTATGATTGCAAATCCATTATTTCTCCAAATGATTGTAAATTAAATTTTGTCCATGCACCCACCGCATCTATTGTTAATTTGTTATGCCCTATCTATTATTACTTGCTTGGGCTGAAAGGCTTTGTTGTTGTATCTAACTTGATTGTAATTCATTTTGTCATTTGTGTGTTGTAATGGTTAGCTCTTTCTATTTGTCATCATTTAGCAATTTGGCATCATTTGGTGTAATAATGTTAATTCATGAAATGGATCCAGGCGGGAATTCAAAGATCAACATATGGAGTGGATAAACTCAGTTAAACCTGCTGTGGATGCTCACATACTCAGTGATTTGTCTGAGGATGGTGATTCATATATTGATGGCTGCCAAGATGTGAGGAAAGAAGCACGCTCTGCTCTAAGTGAACTTCTTAAGGTACTGCTGGGACATCGATTTCAGAATGAAGTATTGTTTATTTGCTTAGTCGCGCGCTCATGATAGCACTCGCTAACAATATTACTAAAAATGTTGCTATGTATTGCTTAGAAGTTAACACAGTTTTATTATCAAGCTTTACTGGTTTATCAGAAATGTGTGACCAAATTCTACTATTTTTTGTTCAAGAACAATTCTGTTCTTTGTTATCCATTCACAGTTGAATCTGATACATTCCATGTTTTTTCTTACTAATAATAAGAATGTACAATTAACCAATCGAAGGAACATTGTAGAAAGTAAAGTTCTTTTGGTCAGATTTTCTAGGTGTGATGTTTTAGCTAAGAGGAATACTGTAATGTTTCCCATGTGTGCAACAACTGAGTAACTGAGTTTACTTTTTGTGGAAAAAGAATCTTTTGTAAAAAATTTTGCTGCTTGATCTTCGTAATGGATTTTTTTTCCCTTATGCATTTTTGCCAATACTGTTTGTGTTCTATGATCCATCGTTTTTCTGTATATATAGAAAAGCAGTACCATTGAATGTGCTGTTGTCATGTTACTTAATATTTAAAGCGTAGTACTAATGCCTTATTTTTTCCGATAATGTGCTAATCACAGGATGATGGGATTCTGGTGATTCCAACTGCTTTGGGGTGCCCCCCAAAGCTTAATTCTAAGGAGCTCTCGTCTGAAAGCTACAATTCTCAGACATTATGCCTTATGTCTTTAGCTACTATGTCAGGGTGTTGCCAGGTGCAGTATTTCTGTAGACCATCTTTCACTGATAATTTGGGTTTACTAGTACATAAACTGTATGAACCTGTTTTTTCTTTTCTTCTCTTCCAGTGATCTGCTGAACCTTCTTTTTCTTTATGAGGTTGCAAGCTTGCAATCATTTGTCTCCATTGGCATTTTGAACAGGGCACTGAACATTAGTCCTAAATTCTAACAAGCAATAAATATAACTACTAGCATGGACATAAACTTGTGAAATGCATGTCCTATGGTAAGCGTAACAGCTTGTAGAGTGTCTGAAGTTTGTAGTTAAGCATTTTTGAGCCAATGAAGAGTTCTAGAGTGATGATCAGTTGATCTTTACACAACATGAGTTAAGCTACCAGACTAGTTTACTGAGATCTTCTCAATGTTTTCAGGTCGTCTGGTCGAACCTGGTCGCCTTGGGACCGACCAGGAGATTAATCGCGATTACTCGTTGACCAGGCCAATTAATCGACCCTGGTCATCCATCTAATCGTCCATTTATATTAGGACATATACCTATATATATACCTCTATATATACTATATAGTATACACAAAGCAAGCATCAAGACTGCATTAGTGTTTAGCTAGTGACTTACTTGTGGGACTTGTTTTCTTCTCTTTTCTGCATTGTCTAGCCCTAAGTCCCTAACAGGCCCACTAGCCCACATGTTCGCCTAGTTAAAAAAAGCCCAAAAACAGAGTAACATATTGATCGTCCATGTCCTGGTCAGATGATTAATTGCGATTTCTCATTGATTAATCGGACGACCGGCTTTCTGGTTGAGCTAATCGAGTCGGGCCTCCTAATCGAATGCCAGGAGCGATAAGGACGAGTACTCGCGATTAATCGGACGACCTGAAAACATTGGATCTTCTAGAGAAGAATCACTGTAGTCTATAGGGTAGGGCAAACTTTATTCTGAACGAAATAGAATCTTTGCAAAGTGGTTCCGAAGTGTAGCAGATTACTCAGACTCTTAACACCAGAATTAAATAATTGTTTGGAAACAAGGGAAGGGGACAAAGGATTTAATAAATGGGCTCAATCAGTAGCAGAATGCCAGACCTGAAAGTTCTTTTTTTTTTCAAATTCTGGATGCTATACTACTGCAACCTGTGTAAATGAAGCCACTATTCTTAGGACTTAGGTTTGAACCTGGGTGTGAATATAAGTAGTCATTGGAATAGATAGTGCCCCAAACATGCCTTTATTTTTTTAGTTGATAGTGCCACGTCATACACTAATTATGAATAAATATGCTAATGGCCCGTTTGGATACCTGGAATTGAATTCATTTTAAGAATCATAATTTTGACACATTTTAGTTAAGCTAATATAATTATATATGGATTATATTTGTATATTATTGTTGCCTATATGAGAGAGGTACGTATGTGTTGTATTTCTACCATGAGGGAATGAGATGGAGATAATGTTATAATAAATTGCAAATTAGAAATATAGCATGGTGATCTCTAGAATCCATTTCCCTCTCCCAACCTATGAATTTGAGGTAGGCTTATACGTGGACTTGGGAAAGTGGTGGAATGTTAAATTCCAAGCCAAATAGCATAATTTATTGAGTGAATTCTAATTCCTCCGAAATGAAGGGATCCAAACGGCCCCTAATAGAATTTGGGTAATATTTGGGGGGTATGGGTCTGGATAAAGATGATGAGTTTCACTATCATTCCAGCTTTAGGTGCAAAGCGTGTGTGCTTACTTTTCCAGTAAGCGCTCTTTAGATCTGTATTAACGCTCTGCTATTTGATGACCATTTCAGGTTTCTATTCCTCTGGGTACACATGATAAGTGTCCTATTTCAGTTTCATTGATTGCTAGGCATGGTAGTGATCGGTTTTTGTTGGACACCACTCAAACCATGTATACGACCATCCAAGAGCAAGTGGAAATACTAGTGAAATCTAGTGTTTCAAGTAAACAGGCGATGAATGAAGAAGCAGCTGAAGCTGCTAAAGAGAAAGTTAGTTTTTCTTATTGCACATTCTTGTAGGATGTAAAATTTTCTAACTCCTGTGCAAATCCTCTAGTAGCTTCACAGCAATAAAATAATGTTCACTTAAAAGAACCTCATCAAAGAAAGTTAATTTTCCTTATTGCTCATTCAATGTATCAAAGAACAACCTGATGGTGTAGGTCACGTAAGATACATAGTCTTACTGTGCCAACAACAGTCTTGGGCATACTTATTTCTTATATGCCTTGTAATTATGCTCAATCAAGTATTGCCACTTAGTAACACTATGCTGCAATATGAACCAAATCTTTCTTGGAGGATTAGTATGTTAACATTGTTCTTACTAGTTTTCTTTTTACTGTTTGCTTCTTGACAGGGTAATGCTGCATTTAAGGAAAAGCAATGGCAAAAGGCAGTAAATTTCTATACTGAAGCAATAAAATTAAACGGAAAAGTGGCTACATACTACAGCAACAGAGCTGCTGCCTTTCTAGAACTAACTAGGTATGATTTCCCCCTATCTATCATCTTTTTTTCTTAAAAAAATCAATGATTTGACATTAGTGTTTTTTCAACACTAATTTGTTACTCGGTGGTTCCTTTCAGCTACCGTCAGGCTGAGGCAGATTGCACAAGTGCCATCGACCTTGACCCAAAGGTTAGGTCGTGCTTTTTTGTATTTTCGGCTTTTGCATTTTTAGCACTGTGCAATGGATGTTATTCAAATGTATTCAATACACGCGAAATTAGAATGGAACCCACAATATCGCAATTTGTATTAAAGCTTTATGGATGTGCTGTAGGGAAACATCCCAATGATTTTTTACTATACTTATCATTAGTAGACTACTTTGTTCAAATTTTTAAACATTGGACGTATTTGATTTTGGTTGATGTTTCGATAGGTAATTGCAATTTTCCCGAAATAATCGGTTTACTATTTGCTATATATTCTAACTTCAATCCATCTGTCGTTGATAGAGCGTGAAAGCTTATTTACGGAGAGGCACTGCAAGGGAGATGCTAGGTTATTATAAGGAGGCCGTTGATGGTTAGTCTTGCCTTTTTCCCTTTAGTTAAATATTATATGCAAGGAATTGTCTGTTTGTTTGATATCCACTGAACTGGATTTGATTGTGACCATGTCTTATTTGCAGATTTCGACCATGCCCTTGTTCTAGAACCAATGAACAGGACAGCTGGTGTTGCCATTAGCAGGTTAAAGAAGTTATTTTCGTAAATACGAAGTTGAATTGTTTCTGCATGAATATGTGGTGACCTCAGATTTTGTGCACGCACAAGTTGTGCGTGTCCCGGGGTTGGGATTGAAGTACCTGAGTTCAACCGACAAATGCTGGTACAGATGCTGGATGCTCTCATAAGGTACCAAACGATCACAGCTTGAGCTAGTGGGAACGTATTTCGCCAGAGTGATCAGATTAAGGTTCAATTTAGCTGCCCCCCCCCCCCCCCCCAGTTTTGGAAAAGCAAAATAAAACTCAAGTTTTTGGGAGTTGATCATAAACTCATAGTAAACAATGTCTTAAAAAGTGGTTTACGGGTGTCCGCGATCCCCACCATGTATAATATGGTTTCGCCAATTATTTGTTGAAACGTTTTGCCAATAAAACTTTTTTTTTTGCCATGCTTACCTGTACCCATCCCTCTTTGCCCTTCTGAGCTGCAGCTTTTTTGGGGGCTCGTTCTGAAAACGGGTGCCACCGGTGAGGTCGCTCGTGGAGGCTGTTGGGCCGCCATGTGCTGACGCGCAATTGCTTCGCCGGCTGAACCTTTCAGCCCTTTCAGTTTCGGTTGTTTGCCTGTTGCTGTCAGTGTCACAGAAATTTGCTGTATTATAGTAGCGGCTGTCCGCGTCAAATGATGCGTGCCTAATCGTACGTGGGTGGATTGCTTAATAAGAGATGCCCCGTCCAGTGCGTGGACGTGCAAGTGGACCAGAGGGGCTGAGGCTAATTCCTGTTCCAATGGATGTGTGACTCGGTGATTGCTGTTGTTAGACATAGGCTGTTGGGTTGGTTTCGGTCCATGTACAGGAGCGCTACCGTGCTCCAGCCTACTACTAGCTTGTCACCCTGATTGCATAGTACTCGGCTACTACCAACATTGGACGTTGCATGTTGTGATGGGCCCATTACTGGGATGTGCAGCGTGCAAAATGATTCTATTCCCGGTGAGCGCGACGGCGACGCCGTGTTGTCATATCTCGCGAGGCCTAACCACGTCCCCCTGCGAGAGGAAAGCAACAGTTTCACCACGGCGAACAGAGTAGCAGCTGTGAGACTCACTGATTGCTCCAGACCCCAGTTGCTACGCCTATCCAACCAGCCAGGGGCCTAGAACTAGAACTAGAGGAGGAGGAATCACTGATTGGCAGCGGCGAGAACAGCTGCTGGTTTGACAAGTACGGGGCGGCGGGGCGACACGGGCGAGGCTAACACGGCAGTGCCGCCGTCCTTGGGCCTTGCCCTTGCCCCGCCCAGTGCTGCTCTGCTCCTTGACGACGACGTGAACGGGACGGGCCAACCGGCGCCGAATGCGTTTCTCTATCATTGGACGTTTGGAACTTGGAAGTGAAAAAGCTATCCTCAGCTCAGCCGCACGGCGGAGGAGAGCGCTCCTTTGACTTGGCTTCCACTACCGCTACGCCCTGGTCCCTGCGCCCCTGCCCAACGGAGGAGGGCGCCGGTCGCAAACTAATCGTGATCGGGACCGGAAGCCGAGCGCCTTTTCGCGAAGCTGGAGCAAAGAAAACATCCCCCCTTGCACGAGCGGGGCAGGATAGAAAGGTTCGGCATCAACTGAAGGAACACACTGGCAGTTGGCAAAGCTGCGAGTGCTTTTTATAGTGGAGATTACTGTATTTGGGTATTTGGCTAACCAAAAATGAAAGGCAAACATATTTTCCTTTGCTCCCTAAAGAAAAGGATAATATATTTTTCATTTAGAAATAAAAATAAAAATATATTTTGTGAATTCTGCTGCACACAATATGTGTGCACTGAAGGTTTTTCTTCAGCGGAACAGCTATATAAAGGGGGGCCTTATCGCTGCTGTGGAACTATTATTTCGGGCGACGAGTAAAGTACCATGGAGTTTCTCTGTGCGATCGCAATCATATCCTAGCTGAGTCCAGAAAGGATAAGATGAGCACCACGTACAGCACCCCGAAACCCTGAAGCCGTGAAGTGAACAGACAGACAACATCATGCGGAACGCACTGGGCCGGCCGGCCGGACGGACGGACGGGGTAGCCTCCGAGCCTAGCCTCGCCTCAACAGGAGCAGCATGAGCACGAGCCACGGGGCCCCAGCCGCGCAGCCCCGCCCGTGAGGCTCCATGTGGCGGGTAGGTACGCCGTACGTGTTCCTTGCTTGCTGCTGCTGCTCGGTGGTCGCGGCTAGCAGCCAGCCCCCATCTCCTTCTGATCCGGGTCCGGGACCATGCAATGCAACCAACGCTCATCAACACAAGTGCTCCGTGACCGCAGTTCAGGCTTGGGAGACGAGACGACGAGACGGGGCCTGCAGTCCTGCACTGTACGTACGCGAGAATGAAGAGGGCGTGACCACTCTCCCCGGCCGGCGACGCCGGACCGGAGGCCGTGCCGACGAAGAAAAAGAGTATTCATTCGAGGCCTGATTGGCTCTCGCTAGCCGTCTGATTGGAGTTACTGCGCCTCGTGGTGCATTATCGTCGCCGAGTCATCTTGTCCCTCGGCAAGGCCTTAATTCCACAACGCACCCAAACAAAAGCCAGTTCTCGATCGATTCTCTCTCGCAGTGATCAAGCGATGCCCCCCAGCCCATGTGATGCTCTGGACTGGATCGCTGCATTATTATTCACCTCCGTCTCGATCATATATGGGTCTACCGCCTGCTGGAAACGCAACTGCCTCCTCTCCCCTTCTCCTCCTCCGTCGAGCGAGATCGCAGGAGGAGGCACGGCACAGATCGACCGCCCCGATCGCGAGGACCATCTCGGCGACAGGCTTCGGGTTCCATGCTGCTGCCCGCCTTTCCGCTCGCCAGCCAGATCTAGCAGACCATATGCATCCATGCTCCGACCATTTTTTTTTTCTTTTGGGCGCCAGCACCCAGCAGCAAACACCAGCATGTGGCCGCGGCAGTGGTGGCGCTCGCTCGCTTTCCTTTACGCCATTTCTTGGAGGGGCCCATATGCAGTGCGTCCCTACATGCGCTGCACCTTTATGTGTAGGAGCCGCGCGCCGAGACGCCGAGATGTGTTGTACCGCCGGTGCGCGGTGGGGCTCTTCGCTGCTGCTGCTGCTCGGCGTTCACGTCCCGTCTGCGTCTCCTGCGTGGAATTCATGGATCTCACTGTGATCGCGCAGGAGGATTCGCGGCGTCTCTGTGGCGGCGTTGAAACTTCTTCGCCGCCGCACGGGAGGGCCGGCTCCGGGTCCGGGGCAGTTTTCTCTCCGACCGGTTGGTGAACTGCACCTTTCGAGATCGATCTCTGTCTCAGCTGACAGTTACTCGCGCGTGGATCGTTGTTCTCCATATCCAGCGAGTGTTGCAAGGAGAGAGTAGGCGGTGATCAGTAACTGACTAGACGGTTAACTGATTTGTTGTAGCTAGGTCGCCCTCGCGGTTCGCAGTGTTTCTTGACAATGTGGAAGCTTGCTTATTACCGATCGACAGGACCGGTTACCTTTGACACGACTGGTAAGTAAGGCGTCTCCCACCACCACCACCACGAAGTCCTCTGCTATACACTAGGCTGAAATTATAGTAATAGCCAGATTCATACTTACTCCCTCCGTCCCTTTTTATTTATCGTTTTCGGTTTTTGTGCCACAAGTTTAACCTCGATTTACAGAAAAAGTATACAATATTTATATCTACAAATAAATTTATTAAAAACTAGATTAAAAGATCTATCTAATGATATCAATTATGTATTATAATATTAATAGGTTTTCATATAAAATTAATCAAAAATATTTCTTGGGAAGCGAGAACGACACATATTTAGGGACGGTGGAGTACGTAGCATCGACCTCGTCATAATTTGTTGCCATGCATGGTTTCCAAACCTACAGATGATGGGCATTTCTACCTACGGTGGTGCTAACTAAAACAATCTTCAGTTAATTTCTTATAAGAGGGATCAAATATTTACGATATCAAATCAGTATTATTGAATTTACAGTCGGATATGTTTCTGTAGCATGTAGTAGTATCTATTTACAAAACCATAATTACTGATATTATTGTTTACAAGTATACTCCCTCCGTCCCATTTTAATTGTTGTCCGGAAAGCGTATATATATATATATATATGAGGGAAACACAGATTTATAGAGACAGTTATTTAGGAACGGAGAGAATATATTCAAAAGTAAAATAGCTCGACTTGAATCAGATGTGCCTTTTGAGACGGCGTCATTTTTTGTCAAAAGAAAGAAACGAACCTCGCTCTCACGTCCTCCATCCACAGTTTCGATTCCCTCTACTCCTACGCCTAGCTAGGTAGGCAGAGGCACTAGATAGGTACTCCGTACAGTAGTACGTATAGTACCTAGCTAGCCCATGGATGGCAATGGTTGCTTCCTCTCTTTCAGTCCAATTCGACTCGATCTGCTAGCTTCTCCTTCGCTTTTACTGGTGCACCCTCACACTCACGAAGCCACAGCAGGGTCATCAGGTCCCTGTCCCAACTCCCAACCGATGCTCTCATCCCCATGCCATGTTTTTCCTTGGTTGATTGATCTCGAGTCTCAGCTTCTGCCGCTGCTGATGCTGATGTGTTTTCGCTGCAGAGACGCGCGACACGCGTCCCGCCGGCCGACAAAACCAAATTTAATCTATCCGGTACACATGCATGCACATTGCACACACACTTTGCTTTGGATGTGCCCAGGGTTTTTCTTACCGACCGGTTGGCCAAAACCGCCGGCCACCGGTAGCGGTTTACCGGACCGGTTTGGTCGGTAACCGCCCGGTACCGGCCGGTTTGAATTTCGAATTCAAATGCCTCTGTAGTTCGGTTCCGAGTCGGTAAACCGACCGGTTTGGGTCGGTTACCGACCGGTTAGATCGGTAACCGGTCCAAACCGGTGGGCTGTCTTTTTTTTGGATAAAAATGATTTTTTGGTACTTCCTTTGGACATATAGATATAAAAAAGACCGCACACTGCGGCAATAAATTCATTGTCTCGAAAACATGAACAAATAGTCGCATACAAATAAATATTGTCTCGAAAACATCAACGAATGCATCAACAACACATCCTCACAGTCACAGGAATACATGATCATCTACGCAAGATGTATGGAAAGACCCCTTGTTGGCATGACATTTCATACTCGGCGATGGACATAAGAGCGATACCTTTGGTTTGAAGCAGGGTTGCCTTGTAATCTTGCCACGTCTGGCCCGTCCAAGCTGCGGTTGTCTCCCATTCTTGAACCAACATACTGTAAAAGCTGGGATCTTCCCATTCGTACACCCACCTAGTCTGAGGCTGCGTGCTCACGTCAGGAATGGGATAGCTATAAGAAGGTTGTGAGGCATCGCTGTAGGACGAAGTAGAGTAGTCTGGAGTGTCGTAGTACGTGGGTGCAAAAGAAATTGATCTCCCCTGCGAGTCCTCTGGATTGTCGTCGTGTGTGCGTCCAAATGAAACTGATTTCCTCTGGGACTGTGGTTGTCCATGGTCACGATCTTGCGTAGCATGTGTGTATTGGGTCTCGCCTGCAATGAACCATAATTAGTAATCATGGACAAAAATAAATGTGTGTATGTACGTGCAAGTGCAATGGATACCTGTGAAACGAATTCCATAACTAGTCCCACCACCACCACCACCAACACCACCACCACCATCGCCACTGTCATCATGATCGTCATCGTCACCACCATCGCTGCTGTCATCATCATCATCATCATCATCGTCAGAATGGTAAGATCCCTCCTCCTCAGTGTCCGCATCGCTGCTGACTTGTTTTCCTCGCTTGGTCTGCCCCTTCCTAGGCGGCGCTTGCGTCTTCCTCTTCCCTAGGTGACTTTGACCCACATGTCTACGAGCCCAATCACTGATGCAATCAGACCCCGTAGCCTGACGTAGATCATCGGGGTCTATATGCTCACTGCCAACAGAAACAAACAAATCACATAAATAAAATCAATCCCACCGTACATTATTAGACACGCACTCACATTTATAAATATACATATAACGTACCTGACAAGACGTGATGGCAAAGGGACGTCGTCTTCGTCTGAATCCTCATCAAGAAGTGGAGGCTGGTTTGATCTTCCATACTCCATCCACTCCCTAAGCGGATTGGTCCGATCATAGAATGAGACTTCGGCGAACCGGTCAATAAAATCGTCGTCATCAAGCCTTGGTGGGTTGGCATCCGCAAGTCGCAGCCGAAGGTTGTAATTGACATAAACAAGCTTGTTCAGTTTCTTGTGCGATAGCCGATTGCGGACCTTCGTATGCAGCAAGGCAAAAGTACTCCAGTTCCGCTCGCATCCACTGGAGGACATACATTGTGAAACAAGCCGCAAAGCTAGGCGCTGCAAATTTGGAGTGTCTTTACCAAAGATCATCCACCAGGCCGCTGCAAGTGGAACACATTATGTTAGCTACATGTTCCAATATGCATAACTAAATGGAATGACAAAGTACTCTTACATGGGGATGTTCTTGGATCCATGGCCATTTTGTGAGCTAGCTCTGAGCCAAACTCACCAACCTTCTGGCGAAAAACCTCAGCCTCCTGCAATGCCTGCACGGCGCTCTGCACATCTGTCATCTCCTGAAATGCGTCCTTCAGGCCAGCGAACATTGTTGCAGTTGGATCCAGTGTGTACGAGAGCTTAGGATTCAGCACGGCAGCTGCAACATGGAATTGAATTGAGCATCCAGAAAATGTTCAATATGGTAAATATGGAATTCAATTGAACATGGAGGAACTCATACCTGGCCCCACGTACGTCCCTATGTACACGTCAGATATCCTTTTATCCAAAATCTCTTTGTAGTCATTCCATGTGTGCGTATTTCTTCCAAAAAAAGACTCCATCTCCGACTTGCAATTCTGGAATTGATACACAACTTCACAAATGTTGGGGTGCTTGGCTTCATCAGCGAACCGAAGGAACCTGTAAATCGGTTGTACAGTGTTGATGATATACTCCAATCCCTCCCACCACTGTAGATTCGGCATCCTGGCATGAGCAATTCTACCTTCTTCGGTTTTTGCCCAGTTGCTCTCCAAAAATTCTGTAGATGCCATCCACTGCATGAACTTGTCACGTCTTCGGTTAAATGACTCCATGAACATGTAGTTGGTCCCAAATCTAGTGGCATTCCATTTGACCAACTCACCACCAATTGCTCTCTTCATCATATTATGCAACTGAGTATGGTTGTACAACCAATTAGATATGCGCTTGCATGCGGATATCATACCTGAATGATCACTCCTTTGACCGATATCCTTTAGCATTAAATTAATGGTGTGTGCCAGACAAGGCATCCAACAAATATGCTTGAACTCAGGCTTCAACAAGCTGCACGCTTTCTTATAGTTGACGCCATTGTCAGTGATCACATGGACAACATTCTCCGCGCCAATGTCCATCACCACCTTCTGAATCTCCTGAAAACAGTCATAACGTATATTATATATGCATGAATATAACTAAAAATAATAACATGACAACTGTAATGACTTACCCTCAATAAATAGTTCGCATCTTGACTTTTCCCAGTTGCATCGACAGAGCTGTGAAACCATGTGACCCCGTTGCAATAAATAAGAAAGTTCGCAACATTCATTTTTGTGGGGCCAGTCCAAGAATCACACATCAGCGAGACGCCAAACGTGGGCCACTCTTTCTGAAACTTTGCGTACCTCTCCTTCAAGTCTTTCACATTTTGATCAAGGTACTTCCCATCAATTTCCTTTCCAGTGGGGGACAAGATGCCTTCACGTGTAACCATAAGCAATTAATAAGAACATGGAACGATACATAAGTTCAAACCTGTTTGTAGTTATAGGTACTTACCCCACTTCTGCGTCTCTCGGACAGCACCAACAAAGTACGGGCTGTCCGCATTCCGTCCCGGTATTCCTGCATGATGGTAAAATTTTGCCCAAGCTTTACCGATGGCTTCCTTTGCATTTTTTCCCTTCTGGGTCCAGCGCCCTGTATCAATCCTTTGTTGTACCATTCTCGTCCTGCCACCGGATGCCACATTGTAGTCTTCCACAACCACAGGTGTCTCCCTCTGTGATCCCGATCTTCTGAACATCCTCGAAAAAGGATTCCCACCACGGGGACCTCCACTGCCACCACCCCCACCTCCACCACCACTACCACCTGCACGAGAACTACCCCCTCCACGCTCGTAATTACCGCCTCTATCCTGCACACTCTGTTGATACTCATATTCAGCTCTCGACTGTTGTAGGGCAGCCTCCATCTGAGCCTCATACTCATCATCATTAATGGGATTGTTCCCCTCCTGTGCAACTCTTTGTTGTGCGAGCCTTTGGCGAGCTCGGTCAGCCGTCGCCTTCTTGGCGCGGTCAAGCTCTCTCTGGAAATACTCGCGCACCTCTGGTGGCACACGGCTACAATGCACAACCTCCGACCCGCGCGCTGCCAAATGCTGCTTCAATCTTGTTGCACCACCGCCCCCTTTTGTCAGGTGACAATAATTGCACCGCCACCCGGGAGCGAGATTTTCACCATGCTCCCAGACAACGTCTTTGTGCCTGCCCGACATTGTCTACCTGCATAAACAAACAACACAAAATCACACCCACGTAAATTTTATCTATACAATATATACAAAAAATATATACATCCTAACACAAATCATACCTCAAATCCTAAATTAAATCGTACTCTAAACATAAAGCTAACCCTAACCCTAACCACCTAAATCCATCCATCCTAATATCTAACACAGATCCTGCCTAAATACAACAATCCTAACACAAAACTACACCCAAAACATATAGATACTTAACTAAAATAGCAAGAAAAGGGGGGGAAAAACTTACCTCAAATCCCGGACGAACCGCTCGGTAACCGAGCGAAACCGCTCGGTTACCGAGCCGACCGCGCGGCTGGCCGAGCGCCCGTGTGCGGAGAGGTAACCGCTCGCCCACGCCCGGTTACCGAGCCTAACCGGTCGGCTAGCCGGCGGCGGGGAGCGGACGGCGGCGCTGGGGGCGGAGAGCAGGGGGCGGGGCGCGGATAGGGCAAGGGAAGGGACCCTTCTGCCCCCCCGCCCGTGAACGCCGCGTTTTGTGCCCGTGAGCGCCTAATGGGCCTCATGGGCCTTAACGGGCCGAACTTTTTTTTTTCAAAATTCCAATTCCAAACGTCCAATTTCAAAAAACTTTATACCATTGGTCTCCATAAATTATAATCTATTTCTAGGAATTTTTTGGGCATTTTTTTTTAAAATTTTCAAATTTCAAATTCAAATTTTGGTAACCGGACCGGAACGGTTTCATCGGTTACCGACCAAACCGACCGGTTACCGATCGGTAAGAAAAACCCTGGATGTGCCTGCCTCTGGGCCTTTTGTTGACCGGCTGCTCGCTCCGTCCGATCCCGATCCGCTCCCGCGCGCGTTGCGTCCCGTCTCGCTCGTTTCACCACCGTACCTTCGCTAGCTTTGAGATGGAGAGATGTTACCTTCCCAGCTAGGATCGTCATCCCTTGCTGACGGTGCAAGAGCTTGTTGCTTTTTCAGTGACAAGCCACCGCAACTGCAACTATAGCTGGGCATGCCGCTCGGGCATGTGAGCCCAACTCGAAGCCCAATATTTTGGCCCGGCCTTAGGGCTGTGCCTGGACCAAACCCTTGGCATGCGGGCCTGCCCGCACGGACCGATATATATATAAGTATATATATATATAACATAAATATATATATATATAACTATATAAAAGTAAATATAAATATATATAAATACATATTTATAAATAAATAAATATATATATATATATACGTATATATATATATCCTAGTTTCACTAGCGGGCCTGGTGGGCCGGCTCATCCTACGACTGAGCCGTGTCTGGGTCACAGATCAGACCCACGGGCCTGATAGGCCTAACCTGCATCAGACCAGTTCGGTCCGTTGTCGGGCCGGCCCGGTCCGGCCCATTGCTTAACTATAACTGCAACCACAAAATGTCTGAGCTGCATGCCAAGAGGACTACTGCATTGTGTGCAACAGCCAGCTGGTAGCGTGTACGTAGTGAGTGCTGATAGTGCCTCGCGCAACGGACTACGGAGCCGTGCTATAGCTAGCTCCCCGACGCGTCGTGTTCCGCATCATCGATCAGGGACACCGATGCCCGAGCTCGACTCCGTCGTCCGTGGATTGCTATCTTTTTGTGTGGAGGAGCCGGCCGGTGGCCGGTGGGCGGCCGTCCCCACGCCTCGGCCGATGAGGTCGATCCCGATCCAGGTGCCTGTGCCTGGCCGGCGGGCCGGCACATGCATGGAACCGCGCCCAGCTCCCACCCAATCCCCCATCGGCTCATGCGCGCACCACCCGCAACCCGTCAACCGCAACAGCTCAGCACGGTCGCGTACAGCTCGGCAGTGCTAAGCTAGCGATCGCGAAAGCGACAGGAACGGGCGGGCCGGCCGGCCGGCCGGCCGGCGCCTCAGATTCGGCTACGCATGTGCCGCGCCGATCGCGAGCGGGCTACGCGCGACCAGCAGGCTCACATGGTCGGGCAACATTGCCGCTGTAGGGTCGGGGGGCTCGGCAGTTTTGGCAGGTTGGCACGGAGGGCACCCAGTGACCCAGCTAGGAGTGCGGCCGTGCAAGCAGCCCAAGCAGCAAGTCGTACGTTGTCCTCTTCGCCTCCACGTACTGCGCGGACGTAACGTAACCATCAACAGAGACATCATCATCAGCCCCAGAGAGACAGAGACCGGGGGTCGGTCGACGATCCTGTTTAATTTGTTTAGACAGCTGGCAACTTGCACTGGCTAAACTGTTGCTAGCTGATGTGTGAGCAGCTTAGCTTATTACTCGGAATGAGATGCCCGGCCCCGGCCGGCTCCACGCGCACACGCCGTTGCGATCACACTCGCTAGTTGCCACGGTCCGGTCCGGGCGGTCCGGCCCACCGCTGGCGCTGGGGCAGGCAGCCGGCCAGGCTCAGTCGTCAGGCACTCGGGCATCGCCAGTGCGCTGCGCAGATGCGCGCGCGCGGTAGAAAGAAAGAAAGAAAGAAACCGGCCTGCTGGCCTGTATATACTAATCTCTACCGCGGGAGGATTGACACCCTCGCACGGGGTTGGATAATGTAGCTTTTTATTTTTTATTTTTTTCCTTTCTTTTTTTTTCTTTCCTTTTACTATTTTCTACTTTTTTATTTTTTTCTTTTTAAGATTTTTATAGGTATCGTTTTCTATGAAAAACCGATGTGACGATAGCGCGTCCAAATCTCTACCTGCAGGAGGATTGGCGCCCTCCCGCGGGGTTGGGTTACTATAGCTTTTTTATTTTTTGTTTTTTTCCTTTCCTTTTACTTTTTTCTACTTTTTTATTTTTTTATTTTTAAGATTTTTATATGCATCTTTTTCTATTAAAAAACGGTGTGACGATAGCGCGTCCAATAATACAAACTCTAATTGTGGAATCACGCTCACCCAATACTTGCATGCGTTTTATGCTTATACGCCCAATGCCTTTGACGTGACATATAAATATCTTTTTGAGCAGGTCGCATGTCGGTATAGTGACTGATATATTTAGAGATTGCTTAGTTCCAAGTTAAAAAGTTTTGGGATGTCATATCGGGTGTTTAACACTAATTTAAAGTATTAAATACTATTAACAAAACTAATTGCATAAGTGGAGAATAATTAGTGAGACGAATTTATAAGTCTAATTATTAATAATTATCAAATGTCTAATGTAACACCATATTATCAAAACATGAATTTATTAGGCTTAAAAAATTAGTCATCTTGCAAATTATTTTGAATTTATGTAATTAGTTATTTTTTAGTCTATATTTAGTACTCTACGTAAGGTCAAAACATCCGATGTAAGAAGTCTTATAGGGTAAAAACTAAACACATTTGTACTGTTTAGGCCAATCAACTTTTCTGTATATCCAACACAGCAGAAGAGAGGCACTTATAAGACTTTGACAATCGTACCGATAGCAGGCGCGGCGAAGTGCGCTAACCATCCTTCTTGTTACTAGCTGTAGACGACGATCGAGCTCCGCTCTGCAATCACAGGCCCCGCGCGCCGGACCTGGTGGAGACAGCAACGTGATCGGTGACTCAGTGACTGGGCACGCCGTACATATACGTGCTCCCCAGCTGGCCCAGCAGCAAGCACATCACACATATATAATGCATGCATGCATGCTCGCCCCCAACTAGCAAAGACACCACCGCTAGCTGCATTACGTCTCGCAGGCAGGGGGCTCCTTCAGTTCCCGCCGTGAGCTCCGTTACGTTTTCATGCAGCCGAGCCGATCGATCGACGGGGAGCTCGATGTCCGGCCGGCCGCGGGCCGGGTCCCGGTGGGTTGTGGGTCATCTATCCGTTTCATGCATCTCGGTGCCAACAAGCCGAGCGCTTCGGCGGGCGGCGACCTCTCCTCATCTCAGGTCATGTGGAGGTGAGGCCGTGAGGCCGCATAAAGCTGACGGGACCTCACGGACAAGGTGTTTTGTGCGACCAACACTCTCAACTGCTGCTCCGACCGACCGGACAGGACGTCACTTGCCAACCCAACCCCTCTGGTTCAGATTCAGCCGAGACTCGTCACTCGATCGCGAGAGGAAATAAAAGCTTCGCTGGCTCCTCTATCTGCCTGACTGCCTGCTGCGCGCTAGTATGTACGTAGCGCAAGAAAACCGAGAGCGACTGGTAGTAGTAGTAGTAGCGAACCAAAAATATCGGCCTTTAACTGGGTGGCGGGCTTTTACCTGCTGCTGCTTGCCCCAATTAAGCCCTTTGATCGAATTATGAGCCCAAGCCACGCTGCGTCTACTCGTAGTGCGTTTCCTACATACTACGTGTTCCGACGACGTGACAAGTCTGGTGCCAGTATAGGCTCTGAATAATGCACGGATAAAAAACAAAAAATCTCGATAAAATGCGTGGCACGGAATGTGTTGGTACTACTAGGATGGATCCACGGCGGTGGTAGTAGTACGAGAGAGCATGGCAGAGGCCGGAGATCGAGGGGCTCACATAGTCACATGCACGCCGTCCTTGCACCAAAAGGGATGCGCGCGAAAAAAACACCGCAACTCGTAGTACGAGTTTACGTGTGCAGTAGTACCGGGCCGGGGCGCATACCTTTGTTGTAACGTCTTTCGCCTTTCATCAATCAAAGACGACGACGGTGTGGCTAGCTAGCGTACGCAGCAGCAGGAGCCCTAGCCATCCGCCAGTACTGCTACCCCGCTACTACTACGATACGGATCATATCGATCGAGATGCATGCACGATCGATGATGGTTGATGGGCGCAAAAGAAAAGCAAAGCAAAGGGTACGTAGTAGAGGAAGAAAGCTCCCAGCTCCCTCGCTCGTCGCTCGCCTTCGCCTCCCAATAGGGTCGCCGGGAGTACGTACTGTACGTACGTACAGCATGGATGCAGCATGCACCACGGGCGGGCAGGGCAGGCACAGTACAGCACAGCACTGTGTGTGCCGCTGTGCTTGTGTGCCTTTGTAGTACCACCAGAATACCAGATAAGTCATAAGTACTCCAAAGAGCGGGCTCAAGGTGTGATTAATAAGACCTAGCGATATGATGTGACGCGGACCGGCTCAAGGCCTCAAGCAGTCAAGCCGGAATATAATCGGATCCATCCATCGGCAGATTAAACGTCGCAGTGACCGGTCGGCCGATCCTACTGCTGCTGATCGATCAGATGACGGAGCTTATTAGGGCACTCACAATGCAGACTCTATCATAGAGTCTAAACCTATTTATTACACTTCTATTTATTGTATTTTGCTGATGTGCCAGTGTAGTTATTGAAGAGAGAGGAAGAAAAAATAAGACTTCAAGTCTTATTTAGACTCCAAGTCTATGATAGCTTCGAGGTAATAAATGAACTTAGACTCTAAGTAGAGTCTGCATTGTGAGTGCCCTTAGCTAGTAGGAGTATCTTTAATCCACATGGGTTGCGTTCGATCCATCGGGTCGATCAGGCTTTGGCGAGACGCGGATCGGCGAACCGATGGATCGGAGCGGCGGCCGGACCAAACCCGGCCTGTCTGTCGCCGTCGGGTCATCATCTATCGTCGTCGCCGCTGCCCGAGTAAAAATTCGCGAGCCGTTGCTCTCCGATCATCGTCGTCCGTCCGTCCCCTCGGCCAGCCTCGAAAACGACAGCACGAAAGTGCGCCCCGTGTCGTCGTCTGGTACGGTACATTTTTTTTTCCCTCTCTGGTTCTCATCTCTCGCGTACGTACGTACGTCCGTCCGTCCGTCCGCCTTTGGTTGTGACTCGATGGATGGAGATCCTGTATTGTAGTTATGTACGGAGTATGTAATGTATCGGCTGATGCACGTATACGCGCCAAGCGCGTACGTCAAATCCTGCTGATAAAAAAGAAAGGATACTTGCATATACTATACGAGTACTACATTACTAACATAATAATAACACTACTGGTACGGTGTGTCGTCTCTTCTGGAGTACCGAGTACGTAGTACACATACACTAGGAGCTAGCTATACGTACACAGTACGTGCGACTGAGCGTGGAGGAGGAGAAGCGTCCAAATGGACCCGCCAAGGCGCACGTCACAGCGGATGCTTCGCTTGAGTATGTAGTTAGCTGAATCGGCGGCACGGAATTGGATACGTCCAGTTGCGACGGCGCGCGCTCGTTCTGCTGGATACAGTAAAATCAACAGAGCGTGTGGAAGTTTTGACGCCTGGCCAGGAGTTGTTTACATCAGGCCGGGCGATTTTCATCCGTGTAAATAAAAGAGTACTCACCCCGTCCCCAAAAAAACTACGTAGCTGTCATTTTTTTTTCCTTTCGACAAAAACAACTTTAACTAAATATATTTTTTTAAAAATATTTATATTTATACTGTACAGTACATAACCAGTAGTATCATCGGAAAGATTTTTCAATCAAGATTTTTAATAAATTGATTTAAAGATATAAATATATATTTTTCTCTAAACCGAGTTAAATTTAGAGTACGAAAATAAAAAAATAACATTTAGTTTATAGTACATGTCTTATTTTTATTTTTCGTTATTATTATTACACTACTGTACGAAAAATACTCTTCTAGTGGTAGTAGATGATTGATTGCCCCCGTTTTGGCTGCCTCCATCGTTACTAGTATAGTAACTCCTGTACTTAGATCCATTTGTGCCTGCCCGCAGGTACTTCAGGCCATTTTCAGGCCTCATAATTAAATTGAAACCACTACAGCTACTACAACTGCGGTATCCAGAGATCCTGCCACACGTTTGAAAAACTCAAAACTTCTGGAGATTGGCAGAGGAACAACACACACACACTGACTGGCCCGGCCTGCGCGCAAATTTTTTGAACCCCGTAAAAGGTTCCGCTGGCTCTGGCGGCACGATGGTCCAGCCAACGCATCGCGCGCTGCCACCACGCACACACACAGCATGCGATTTTTTGGGTTGGAACAAGAGATGAATGAATGTCTGGGGCGGCTGCCATCTCCTGCAAATCCTGCCTGCTCGGCACTGCAGCTGCAGTGTGCTGCAGATCGCGAGCGCGAGCGAGAGGTGGGGACTGGGGAGGGGAGCCGCCGGCCGGGAGCTCCATCACCCTCACGTGAGGGAGGGGTATATATCGGGGCGATGCGAGATGGGGGGGGATACAGCTGCCCGGCGTCGCGCCTCCCAATAGTGGGCGCGCCACCATTCACCGTTGCCCAATGCGCGCTCCGATCCGTGCACACAGATCAACAGACGGCCAAACGAGATCAGATCAGATCAGATCAGATTCATCAGGGTTTGCCACTAGCCATCCATCGGAGCGCAGAGAGGCGTGGCGCCTGATGCCGCGGATCTTCTGCGATGCAATGCAATGCAACCCCACGACGGACAATGGACGCACCTTCCTAGCTTTTAGTATTACTCCTTCCTTTAATTTGCTTGCCGCGCGTCCTCTATGTTGCCCAAAAGGCATTTTACTACTACCTGTTTCATTGCTCAACAAAAAAAAAAAGAGCAATATGGAGAAAACAAAAGGCAGTTGCACTGATGCATGTAAAAAAAAATGGCTAATTGTTCCATCCGATTTTGCAGTGTTTATCCTTCTGTGTATCCTAGGGAAGTGGCATGCGTTTACAATGTTTGTATAATTAGCAACAAGACTGGACATGGACTAAAACTGCAATCAGTCGGAGGTGACTATCGAAAGCATCCACCACACCCATGGTTGCCAATTGCCATGGAGAAATATTGCCAGTGGGTTACCCAAACGAACCAATGAAAAACGGCGATATACCGTACACTTGTTCAACTTGTCCAAGGCTTCTTTCTAGCGTGAGTAGAGTATAGTGCCATCTAATAAAGTCGTGACGAGACGAAATAAGATGGAGATTTCCAAGACAATGAATAGGTGTTCTCCGCCCCCGTTCACACATCGCAAAACTATAACCAAATAGAGCCTTCACTCCGTGTTGTTAATCTTTACGGATGCACAAGTAACTTCTTAAATTAGCTACCTCTACCACTACCATCATTTAAAAGTAAACTAAGGTGTTCCTTCAAATTTAATTCTAAATTATTACCAAGTCGGCTACCAAGAAGGAAATAACCATAAAGTACTCCTACACATATTCTAAACACGCACTTCTACTACTACTCCCTCTGTCCACGAATAAATAGATTTCTAGAGTTGTCCTAAGTCAGACTTTTTAAACTTTGACCGAATTTATAGAAAAAAACTATCAAGATTGATGATCTCAAATTTGTATCATTAGATATACCATAGAGTATATTTTCATAATATGTCTATTTTATACCATAAATATTATTACTCTTTTCTATAAAGTTAGTCAAAGTTGAAAATGTTTGACTGGCACGGATTCTAGGAATCGATTCTTTCATAGACGGAGGGAGTATTAAATTATTAGAAAACAGCTCAAAATAAATACGTATAATTGATTTGTGTTATTACCCACGCGGATCAATTGACTTGTAAGCATGAGAGACGAATATACATTTATATAGTTTATTAATAATAAAATGTTACATATGGTCATAAATTATGTAGATTATTACGTTACACAAATTTGTATGTCTTCGTTGAGACATTACAACATGTCTGCAATGACAATTATAATGTTTCAACCAAGACATACAAACTTGTGTGATGCTAACAAAAGGGGAAAACTATGAACATAGACGGCAAACATATAAATTACTCCCTTTGTCGTGTAATATACATTGTTGTAGAGGTTATAGGTCAGATTAAGAGGTAACACAAAAGACCCAATACTCCTCACCTTATTTACTAATTTGACGCTATCAGTGGTGTTTGGCTGATAGATGGTATTAACAATATATAGCACCTACCCAATTTATGCAAATGTCTAATGCAAAAACGGAGAGAGTAGTTGGTAAATATTTTGTACTAGTATTGCTTCAAGAATATCTACATAGGTATTATGTTGAAAAATGAATGGAGGGTTAGAGTGTAAAAATTGGCAATTCTAATAAGTTGTAGTTATTAAATTTCTTGCATGAACTTTTAATGCTCATGCCTTAAGAGATATTGGCATAGATGAACAATTAAACCAATTTGGTCAGAATGCCGTCGAAAAGTTCAACCTCAATGGCTATAAAACTAAGTGTTGTGAAATAAAAAAAATGTTTTCTAAAGCGTCCTAAAATTTCCCCATTTCCATGCAAGACATTACTAGTAGAATTAGCACTAGTAATCAGTAAATACAAGCAATACTCGCCCCAAAACGCACAAAGCGCTGCCACACTCTAATATGCACTTAGAGCATCTCCAACAACTCCCTAAAATTTACTTGGTATATCTTGAGTTATAGCAAGTTGATATTTTATTTAGCAAGTGAAAAAAATATGTTTCCAACAACTTGCTACTCTCACTTGGTAAAAATAGAGGATGACAAATGAGACCCGCCTGTCATTGCCTGTTTCTTCTTCTCCTTCCTTCGGTCAGCGTGAACAAGACGTGGAACGGCGCACGGGCCCCGTCGTAGGACAGCTTGGCCCTGAGCGCGCCTCCCGCTCCCGGCGCAGCGGCGGGGGCCAGAGGGACGTCCTCGCCGGAACCCCCGCGGGGCGGAGCTCCAGACCGCCCCTCCGCCCGTGGGAAGGGGCCTCCACGCCGACCGCGTACCCCGCATCGCCGCCGTCTTTTCCGGCGACGGCCACGTCCACCACGTGGTAGAGGTAGGAACGCGCCGCCGTGCGGGCGAGGAGGGCACCGCGACGAGGCGGAGGGTCGCGGGGCGCGAGCCCGCGCCAGGAGAAGGAGGGCGGGGCCGGCGGCGCCGGGAGGGAGGAGGCCATGATGGGCGGGCGGTTGGGAAAGGGAGCGGCGCGATTCTTCGCCGCTGTCTTGGATCGACGCCGGCCTTCTCCTTCGAGCGGACCTCCAAGCGAGCGGCGAGCGGGGATACGCGCTCGTTCCGCACTGCGGAAAGATACGCACGCGAGGGTGTTGTTTAGCAACTTGGGAAAAATACAAAGTGGATTTAGGGAGTTGTTGGAGAAGTGTTTTTGAGTTTTTGCCAAAACTATAAGAATATCAAGTGGATTAAGCGTCGTGGAACATATATATGTTGTTTTGAACGCCTTTAAATCTAATTTCACATCAAAACCCAATTTTACCCATTCGCTTTGTTAAATAATTATGTATATCACTTGAGCAGAGGAATTACGTGACAAAATACTATTTTTTGAACATATTATACGTTTCTCTCTCTCTAATTTTAGAGAAACCATTATGTGCAGATCAGCTCTACCCGAAACTGAAATATATAACATTTTGTAGTAAACTGAAAATAATTGCATGTAGCATGACCATAAGAGTAAGGGTGTGTTTAGTTGGAAGAATTTTGGGTGTAAAGTTCCTGTAGCACTTTCGTTGTTATTTGACAAACTTCGTCCAAATATGGACCAACTAGACTCAAAAGATTCGTCTCGACATTTACAAACAAATTGTGCAATTAGATATTTTTTTTACCTATATTTAATACTTCATGCATACGTCTAAAGATTCGATGTGATGAGGAATCTTGTAAATATTTGGGATATAAACATGCCCTAAGTCATGTCATGGCTCTTGCCCGGACTGACTTAAAGGGTTAGTTTTTTGATTTTTTTTTTTGAAAAAATCAAGCCGCAGACGTACACAGCGCAGCATTTCCCTACTGTTTCCCCCCATTCGTCTCTCGTGCCAGTGCCGCTAGCCACCACTCACCCCTCACCGGCGACCCCAGCGGAGGCCACCACTCACCGGCGACCCAGCGGAGGCGGAGGCGAGACCCCATGGTCGCGGCGCGGCAAGGGCCCCCGTGTGCGCAAAAGCTGCAGGCCCAGTGGCAATGGGGCCACGGACGCCCGGACAAGCACTCAGCTTTCCAAGGCCGCTGTGGGCTCGCGTAGATTAGTTAATTAAGTATATATATACTTAATAAACTAACCAATTAGACAGGCTCTCTCCCCCTAACTCCAACCACTTGCGATTAGGTTAATCATCCCGAGAGCGAGAGGGAATCCGGCTCTCAGATTATTCTACTCGGCTCCTAACAATTGCAGAGATCTTTAAAAAAACGCACTTTTTTTTAAAAAAAAAATCGTGTGGATTCCATTTCCTCCTCCTGCGCCATATTCTGCACGCCACGCTGTGCTGTGCTGTGCTGTGCGTGCGAGCGCAGGAATGAAATTTCTGCAGGTGACACGAGCTGGCCGGTGGGTCTCTGACCGTCTGATTGGAGGGACCACCTGTGTCTTGGAGATTCTGAAACAACCAAAAAAAAAACCCTTGGTCTAAGAGGACCCTAAGCACGTCCTCCAGTACACTCGAGTATATTGTATATTCACGGTAAACTTGGGCTACCTCGTGCAACCACTGCTAGCTTTGGTTTTCTTTAGCCCAGGGGCGTGTTGGTTGCGAGGATCTCGAGACGTACTAGTGCTACTACCTTTGCCCTGCCGATCGGTCGACACGGCCGGTAGGTCGTTCAAATGCTGCTGGAATGGAATGAATGATTAGCCCGGGGAGCTGGAGTTGGAGCTGGAGCTGCGTGCTGACACTGCGTGCTCTTTGTTTCTGTGTTTTTTAAGCGATGGTACATGTGACGATGACGGGATTGGGACGAGACAGGGGGTGTTTATCTCTTAAGATATCGCGGAGAGGAATGTGATCCTAATCCATCCAGGATGGATCAGTGCGTCGCAGGTCCGGGCCGTGTTGTTTCGGTGAAAGAAAATGACTCGACGTCGTAACAGTTGTTACTGGTGAACGAAGAATTGAGAGACAGGGCGTTCGTGAAGAGTGACGAGGCAAGGCAACCGCTAACGTGATCAGAGCTAGTAACTGATAAGAAGCGAACAGGGTCACGATGACCGTGAGTGAATTGGAACGGAAAAAAAAGCTCCACGGGGCCTGGGTTTTCGTCCAGCCGAAGAAGGGGACCGCGACACGAAGCGGAACTGAACTGCTTCCGAGCTGGAATAATTGAGATGTGTAGAAGAACTCTTGTGCGAGCGCTTTCACTTCTTTTGGGGGGTTTGCAAGGAATCTCTATCATCTTTTTGCATCCATCGACCTGCCACACAACACTGTTCTCTCATCTCAGCATTGTTTTGTTGAGCTTGACTTGAAAGGGCTCAGGCCGAAAATTAAAGCCTCAATATGTCCGTGGTAGCGCATCCCTCGTCGAAATGACTCGCGTACACCACATGCCCGTAAAGAATCTGGCAATGCGCGCACAGCACACACCACATGTTCCATCCGTTAAACGGAGTGGCATGTCGTGTCGTCATTTTTGTTCTCTAGTTTGATTTGTTTCAATAAAATAAAAAAAAGAGTTTGCAAAGCTGAAAAGCGCCCCGTTAAATATTAGAGTAAAAATATTCAGATTTCATACATGAGAATACACTGAAGCTGATAACTACAGCTACGGTACCAAACAGTTCTTATTGATACTAGTATACTACTCTCCCGTTCTAGAAAACCTGACGTGTTTTAGATTTAAAAAATTTGTGTAAGCATAGCAGACTTAATAATTTAGCTCATGGACACTAGGACGACTGGATCGACGATCCCATATCAAACCGAGATCATGACTTGTATTTTATGCATTTCTTTTAATAAGTGGTTTGTTTCTTATTTTGTGTGCATCGCATTCATTAAATAACCCTGTTGGTAGTATACTACCCTACCCTTTGCACTTCTTTTAATAAGTGGTTCTTATTGATAGTACACGAGTACTTTTCATTTAGCGCTAATCTAGTCTACTAATAAGTAAGTATTTCAGAAACGAGAGATTACAATGATGTTTAAACTTCGGCAGCAAAGCTGTCAACAACACGATCAATCACTCCCACTCGACAACAAGATCACTTCGAGTAGGTAGCATGTCCTGTTGCCGCTATCCATGTAATGTCCGGCTCCCTGATTACCTAGCCCATCCATTCATTCACCGAATAAAAATAGACCCTACGGAGAAGAACCTCGTGTCATTTCATCCCTCAAAATTCCCCCCTCTCTCTCATTTTTTTTTTATTTTATTTCTCCACATACAAAGAACACATCTTGTCCAAGAGCCTTATCCTATCGTTGTAGGAGTGGTGAGCTGCTGAGTGAGTGAGTTGACGCAGGCCCGTTTCCTTTTCTTCCCCATCCGATGCGAATGTGCGATCGCAAACTCAGAGTCGAGCGAGTCCTGACTCCTGACTGGACCCGCCACCGCACCGAGCCCCGCGTGTGCGCGCACCACGGCTCCGACCGATCGCGCCCGGCCGAATCGGACCCGTCCACCGGCCACGGGGCTCCACGCGTAACGCCGCGAGGCCGCGCGCGCGGCGCTGGCGCTGGCGCTGCCGCCGCCGCCGCCGCCGCCGCAACCCGCAACGAAAAATTCCACGCGCTCGCGTTTGCCGCGCGGCGCCCCCCATCCGGCCATCCCTCTGCGGCGGTGGCGGCGTGGGTCGGAGTGCGGTGCGATCCAGCCGCGGGATAGATGGATGTAGGAGGGATAGGATAGGGACTAGGAGTTGGGTTGGTTACGGGGTGAGGTCACCCGCGGCCGGCGCGCGCGAGGGTGTCCGTGCCCGTCCGTGCTGTGCTGGCCCCCCGCCCGCGTGTACCGGCGCATGTGGGTGAGGGCCGCAATAGGGAGAGGCGGAAAACGTCGCCCGCGACGGGGAAAACGGGGGCGCCCGGCGCCGAGGGGGGATGGAACGGAACGGGCCACGGGGGGCGGGCAGGCGCGCGATCGCGTCGGGGTGGGTCAGCCAGTCACACCACGCGAATTGACCCGCCCGCGCAGCGCAGCGCAACACATACACAGCCGGATCGCGGCCGGTGGGGGGACCCATCCGTCCGTCGTCCCCCCCCCCCCCCCCCCCCCCCGGGCGAGGGCGAGGCCATCTCATATTTTTCTGCCCCTTTTCGTTTTCTTTACCCTGCGGTGGGCCAGCCCTGTCCCCAGGCCACAGCGCGAGCAGGAGGGGAGGGGGGGAGTCAGAGACCGGAGCTCGAGCTAGCTGGGCTGACGGGGATGGCGAGGGAGAGGTACAGACCGACGGGTGGGCCCCGCCACCACGCTGCCTCCATCATCTCCTGACATGAGCCACCTGATCCCGATTGGACAGCTGTTGCTGCCGCTCCCCCCGCCTCCCGCTGCGCTCTCCCCTCCCTCCTCCAACTTCTACTGCGTCGGACCCGCACCCCATTGGCCGCCCGCCGTCCCTCCTGCCGCGCCTCTACCGCTGGGTAAATAAAAAAATATACGGAGTAGAATATTTTTTCCAAAACGGCCTTGCCGAATTTCATTACCGCAGCAACGAAATTACACAGTTCACAGATTTAAGAGTAGCAGCCAACCGACACCAACAGAGAAAAGCAAATGATCGGCCCCTACCAGAGCTCACAAAGGGAGACCCTGCCTAGGGAGCAAAGACAAACAAACCAGCCCCTGCTAACAAACAACTACTGACCATAAAAGCAACCCAGTTTTTAAGCACTTAACTCAGACATAGAAGATGCCCAAAAAGAGACTGATGCTCAAAAGCAAGCTAGCTACGACGAGGAATGGCCAACTGATCATCCCCTGGTGCTGCTGCAGATCCTGCGCATGGAAGGCGAGAGCCGTCGTCTTCACCGTTTCAGCTCCTCGAGCCACCTGCGATTGTAACTCTCCTTTCAACAGACCTGACCAGTACAATAAAGTAGAGCACATTAGACAAATAATCTCAGTAGGAGACTTAATTTTTTTGTTATCGAAACAAATAGCATTTCTTGTCGTCCAGATGGACCAGCAAACAGCGGATAAACCAATCATGTGAATTTGGGGGTTATGAGGAATGACCCTATTAATCCAAACCCAGTATTGATCAATATTGCCAGCTCTACAATTAGAATTCAAGGAGAAGGCAAGCAAACTCCAGATGTATTTTGCCACCGAGCAATCAAAAAAGAGATGATTGCTAGATTCCACTTCCCCACAGAAATCACACTTGCTATAACCTTTCCACTTCCTCTTAACCAAATTTTTCTTAGTAAGAATAGCATCTTGGAAGAGCAACCACATAAAAATTTTAATTTTCAGAGACACTTTGGCCTTCCAGAGCATCTTCCTCCCCTCCCCACCAATTCTATGGCAAAGGGTTTTATAAACCGAATTGACAGAAAACTTTTCTGATTTCTCTAGAGTCCAAAACATAGCATCTTTGTCTGAGTTGATACCAAAACGCATGACCATGTCATACAACTTTTTCAAGCACTCCTGTTGTTCTTCATACAACCATCTTCTAAAAGTAAGATGCCACCTCCTCAGCTTCATGAATTGAACAGAAACCTCTTTTTCATTGCTTACTTCATAGAGTTGAGGGAACTTGTCTGCCAAGGAGACTTCCCCACACCATTTATCATGTCAGAAACTAGTGTTTCGGCCATCACCAATAATTATTCCTCTATTCCTCAAGTATATATGTTTAACTTTGAGTAAATCATTCCACACAGGAGAGTTTTTACTGTTCTTTTTAAGATGAGAAATAGTTCCTTTTTTCAGATATTTTTTTTGAACAATCTCCTGCCAAATGCCCTTTTCCTTCTCAATTTTCCACCACCATTTATATAAGAGACTTGCATTCATCATCCTTAAATCCTTAACCCCCAGACCCCCTTTATCTTTTGGCCTGGTGATTCTTGACCATTTTACTAAATGATATTTTTTCTTCAAGCCCCCACCTTGCCAAAAAAACTTTTTCCTTACTGTGTCCATTTTGTTCAAGATGGTCAGAGGCATCAAATACATTGACATTGCATATATAGGCAGACTACTTAAACAGGAATTGATCAAAGTCAGTCGCCCTCCCATGCTTAAAGAACTCCCCTTCCAGCCATCTAGCCTTTTGGACAATTTTTCACATAAAGCTAGCCAATCAGCAATATGTAATTTGGAACCAGCTACAGGGACTCCAAGATATTTGATGGGCCAACTCCCTATAGCACAATTAAACATGTTTGAAAAGACCAAACTTTTGTCTCCTTCTTGACTCACCATAATAACTTCACTTTTTGAAAAGTTTATTTTGAGCCCTGACATAACCTCATACACATAAAGCAGAAGTTTTAGATTAACTGCTTGTTCTATGTCATCTTGAATACACAAAATAGTGTCGTCCGCATATTGCAAGACAGCCACACCATGCTCCACATATTCTGGCACAAGCCCTTGAATCAGCTTGTTTTCCTGAGCTACAAAGATCATTTTTACAAGCGTATCTGCTGCAATGTTGAAAAGAAAAGGAGATAAGGGGTCCCCTTGTCTCACCCCCCTACCAGACATAAAGTACTTCCCATTAGTATTATTAATCCTAACATTGACAGTTCCAGAATTCATCACCTTCTTAATCCACTGACACCACTTATCCCCAAAGCCTCTTTGTTTGAGACATTCAAACAGGAATGTCCAATCCAATTTATCATATGCCTTCTCAAAATCCAGCTTTAACACTACACCATCTTTTTTCTTAATTCTGGTGTCATGAAGAATTTCATGCAGCGCCATAATGCCATCCATAATATTTCTGTTTTTCAGAAAACCAAATTGGCTTCTATTGATAATTCTGCCCACAACTTTGTCCATTCTAAGCATTAAAGCTTTAGTAAAGATTTTGTAACTAACATTCAACAAACAGATGGGTCTGAATTGTTTGATATTGTTAGCATCTTTGATTTTGGGAAGAAGGGTTATTACCCCATAGTTAATCCTACCAATGTCCAGATTAAGATCATAGAAATCCTGGAAGAGAGCAATCATATCATCCTTGGTGATCTCCCAGCAGTGTTGATAAAACTCAATGGGGGAAGTGGTCAGGTCCAGGGGCAGTATTCTTTTCCATAGAAAACACAGCTTCCCTTATCTCAGCTTCTACAAAAACCTTCTGGAGTTCCTCATTTTCTTGCTCAGAAACCAGCTCCTCCTCTTTCCAGCAACTTTGATCCATCCTAACTCCAGAGGAAGGGGATGCTCTAAACAAATCTTTATAAAATTGAGTAGCATGCTCCACTAGAGCCACATCCCCCTCTATATTTTGATCATTGTGAGTAAGAGAGAAGATAGTGTTCTTTCTCTTCTTACCATTAGCCAATCTATGAAAGTAGGCAGTATTGTTATCTCCCTTTAATAGCCACATATTATTTGACCTCTTATGCCAGTAGCTTTCTTCTTCTTCATCCAATCTCAACATCTCAGTCTGAATAAAAGTTTTTCTACTCAACACTTCAGTAGGAAGAATGTTATTTTCTTCAAAACCTTCAATTCTGGAAAGCTCCTCCCTCAGAAATTGCCTATATTTTCTGGTATGCCCCTTAATACTTTGACCCCAACCTTTAAGAAATTTCTTTGTTCTATCCATTTTTATACACCACACATCAATATTAGATTTAGCTATCACCTTTCTATTCCATATTTCTTTTATTTTAGAACAAAATTCTAGCTGCTGCAACCAGGAGGTCTCAAAACAGAAAGGTTTTGGACCATGATTTTGCTCCAAATCAGTCCTCACAATCAAAGGATTGTGATCAGACATATACGGAGTAGAATATAGAGAGAGATCAAGGGCCGGATTAAATAAAGCAGCTAAGCACTACTAGGTTTTATCAGTAAACCCTCTCTGTAAACCACGCATTCTCGAGGAGATTTTGTGGCGCCGAGCGCGGAGATTCCACGGACCATGCGCGTCCGTCCGTCCGTCTGTCCGTCCCCCCACTGCCAGGCGCAGATTTTATCGGTGGGAGTAGAGGGGGGATCACGGGGCGCGTGACGGGCTAGTTTGGCTCATGTCCTGGTAAATTTGCCTGGCCCAGGGAGCTCCCCCAGGCGTCCGATTTTGAACGCCTGGGGTGGAGATGGATGCCTGGCCAGTTTGTTGCCTGGGAGGTATCAAACCAAACAAGCCTGAAATGTTCCTCTGCCCCTCGCCGGGATGCATGCGGCAGCGAGCGGGGGAGGGAGGACAATTACCGCGCCGCGCGGTTGAAAGCGCGGAGGACGCCGGACGGCGTGTGCGCCCCAGGGGAGGACAAGACCTCAACAGAAGTGGCAATGTATCGTACAGTACCAGCAGTGCCCTCTCAGGTTGCCACTGCTCCCCCCCCACGTCTGCGCCAATCCCAGCACCGCAGGCAGTAAAAGTTCTCGTACCCCAGCTGCCGGTTAAACGCCGGTAGTTACGCCGGTTTATAAGAGCAAGTATTACAATGGCACGTAAGCCGGCTAAATGCTGAGGTGGAGGAGAGATGAGAGAGAAGGGAAGCGGACTGTAAGCTTACAGCGGGCTCAGGCACAAGAACCAAGAAATTATGTGAGACATACAAGTGAGTCATGTATTAATTGTGATGAGCTAACTACTATATGAGCAGGCTGAGAGAAGGCTGTAAGAAACCTTGCAGCCAGCTCGTTAGCTGTATTATTAACCTTGCTCTAACGTTACTACAGGGCGCGCACACGCAGCCGTGTACAGGAGTACGGAGTTCCCGTCTTCTCTCTTCTTTCTGACAGTAAAAAACGTTAGCCCGGTTGGTTTTCCATTGGTGATTGTTCTTCGTTCTCCTGTCAAAGCTAGTCTACCGGACTTCTCTGATTATGTGATGGAGAGATTGATTAATAATAATAATGCGCACTGATTGCATAGCAGATAAAGACCCATTCAATATTGCACAGGAACAGTCGTCAGTCTGGCTTGCGATGCAGCTCCCATGTGAAGGCCCATGAGTATTTTTAGATCGTGAACAGCCGGCAGAGGACGGGCACACAGGCGAAGGGATACGGGGAAGGCAAAGTAACGAGATGTTTCCAAGATTAGCAAGCGCAGGACGCCTCGCGCGGCCATGGCTGCCTCTACGAGATTGGAGGATTTCTTACGGGATGGGCAAGACAAAAGCAGCCTCCTAGCTGTTCAATTCTTGTGAGATCAGAATGCATATATAAATACTTCTAAAAGCAGAGCAAGCAGCAAATTCCAATCCGGCAGCACATGAGCTGAATACAAAGAGTATTACGATCATAATCATGTAGAGCACCATTTGTGTACATGATGCAAGAAGCATTGGAACACATGAACATAGCTAGGTTCGGATTTGATGCACTTGTATACAAAATTCTCATTCGAGCTAACGAAATCCTGTTCGTCCTTATTGGATATCAGCGCTTGGGAGGAATTACACATAATAATAATAATAATAGACATTTAAACATAACAATAGGCTACGGACTACCATAGTTGACGGATTGAAGGAACGGGAAAGAGAGGGGATCGGAAACGAGAACGAACACAGGCCGATCCGGTCGGAGTCAAAGTGTCCATCTCATCACGCCGGCGAGAAACTTGGCCCGGTCGCTAACTGTAATTCAGCGTTCATTGACGTCTAGCTTCAACAGTGCAGGCGAGGCCGGGGAAGGGGGTGCGCCATGCCCGGGGGACGTGTGGCTTGATCAGCGTCCAAAATCCCACCCCCGATCACGGAGCGGCGACGCGCCACGCCGAGGTGGCGATGAGCGGGCGCGTATGCCACCCCAGGGTCAGGCACCCGTCCTTCTCCTCCACCCTGTACCCGTCGCCGCCGGCGAAGAGTGCCAGCAGCGTGCTCGCCTGCTTGTAGGCATTGGAGCCCAGGTGCACGGGCTCGAACCCGGAGGCGCCGAGGCGGCCGCGCCACTGGCCCAGCGTCTCGTGGCGCTCCGTGCGCTCCGCGTCCTCACATGCCACGACGTTGCAGATCTGCCGGCCCAGGTACACCTCGGACATGACCTGGTCCGTGCCGCCGGCCGCGGCCGGAGAGGCATCGGTGGATTGGCCGGTGCCAGCGCCCTCGAGAGAATCGAACATGGTGGAGTAGTAGTGCAGCGACTCCGTGAAGCGGTCGAGGAATGTGCCGGAGTTGTGGTTGGCCTCCTGCTCGACCACGGTCACGATCCTCGGCCGCACCGCGCGCACCATGCCCAGGACCTTCTCCAGGGCGCCGGGCTGCGCGAGCAGCCGATGCAGCTCGAACACTGAGTTGACGGCGATCACCTCGGGCTCGTCGTCCTTGTCCTCGCCGTCCGGTTGCAGCATGAACGGCTCGAGGTCAGCGAGCGTGGCGGCGACGAGGCCACGGTACTGGAAGTCGACGCGGATGGTGTGCGCGAACTGGGCAAGTTTCCACCCCACCTGCTGCAAGGCGTCCGTCTCGTCGGGCTGCGGCGGGCCGACGCCGGTGAGCCGGAACGACGGGGGGCCGCCAGGGCGGAGGGCGAGAGCCTGGAGAAGAGCCGGCCACTGCAACCCCTGCTTGATGCCGAAGTCGACGACGTGGACGCGGCGGCAGCCGGCGAAAGCCTCGAGGATGGCCTGGTTCGCGGTGAAGTGGGCGAACTTGAGGTAGGGGCAGGACTCGTAGAAGTGCGCGTGCAGGAGGTCGGCGAAGGCGGCGTCGAGGAGGGAGTTGTCCGGTGTCGGGCGTAAGCGATACACGCGGCGAGCAAGCGCCTCGCCGAAGTAGGCGGCGACCTTGCGCATGGCACCACCCTGCGACGAGGCCAGCATGGGGATCTGCTTGACCAGGGCGTCCGCCGCGGAGAAGTTCTCCTGCTGCACGGCCTCCGCGCACGCCAGCAGCGCGTGCACGAGCCGGATCCCAGCCTCCTGCGTGTCCACCACCACCACGGGCACCGCGGGCCCGTTGGCCGCCGCGGACGCTTGCGTCGCCGGCGGAGCAGCTTCGACCACGGAGCTCCTAGTGCGGCCGCCATCCATGGATGACGAGGAGGACGAGGAAGACGACGTGCTGCCGCCGCCAGTGCGCATCCGCTTGGGCTCCCGCGCCGAGTCCGTGGACGGGTCGGCCGACGCCGCCACCGGCGAGGGGATCGGCTTCAGGGCGTAGGTGCTGCTGGACGAGTCGACGGCGGGCGGGAGATCGAAGTAGCCAGGGCCGGCGGCGCCGCCACTTGTGACGGTGGACGAGGTGGACGCGAGCCTCGGGGCCGGCGTCGCGGGCGGAAGCGGCGGCGGGGGCGCGTTGAGCTCGGACAGCATGCTCTCGACCCAGGAGGACAGGTCGGAGGGATTGTAGTGCACGGTGTCCGTGGCGAGGTGCGAGATGAACCCGTCATCAGCGGTAGCGGCGGCGCCGCCCACGCCGCCCATCCCCATGGCCATCTCGAGCTGCTCCAGCTTCTGTGCGACGTCCGCCATATCCGACGAACGCACCTTGTACCCGAGCGCGGCAAGCATCTCGTCCATCTCCTCCTCCTGCTCCCCCGCCCCCGCCGCCGCCGCCATCATCTTGTCCTTGGAGGAGCCCATGTCGCCGCCGCTCCCGCCGCCGTCTTGGTACTCGCGCTTCATGATCTCGGAGCTACAGGCCTAGCTAGCCAGCTAATAATTGCTTGCGCGCCTCGGTTTCGGTTCTGGGATAGCTTGGGATTTGGATCCAGGGTTGGGAAGTGGGAGTGGTGAAGGAAAGGGAAGGGGGGGAAGGGGGAGGAGGGAAGCGGCTGGGGCGAGACGGGGGAAGCGAGCAAGGAGGCAACTAGTAGTAGTAGTAGCAGCGGCAGGCGAAGACGGCCGCGAAGGCATCAGCCATCAGGTGATCAGAGAGGAAGGCATCTATCTATAGTCTCTCGCTGCAGGTGGGGCCCGGGCAGGTCCCTCCCCCCCCAACGCGCGCGCAGGGTTGGATCGATGGACGGATTCGTCGCGCCCGTCCTTTTCACCAGACAAACTTCACCATCCAGTTAGAAATCCTCCGCCCACCACCCCAAAGATCTCCACAAATTAAAAAGAGGGCGATGAGAAGTGGGGAGCTGCGTCCACGGCTCACTTCTCCATCTTGCAAGCCAATGGCGAGACGAATTTTGTAGCTTCTGGAATTATAACTCTGTAGTTCAGCCTGCGGCTAGAGAACTTCGCGAGTGCGGAAGGCGCTTTGGAGGCTTTGACTACCAGGCAAACTTCCCCAAATATCGACCGTCGACACAATTAAGGGCCTGTTTTTTATACAGTGAGCTAGTTTTTTTTTATTAAATATCTTTTTTTAAAACAGCTTCATCCATGAAGTATTTCATTGTACCTCTCACAAAATCATAAACTGAGATAAAACTGAAAAGGTAGTTTTACCTATTTCTCTCTTCTAACCATGCACAAATTTGTTGTTAAAGCTGTTTTGACAAACACTTTTCTAAAACAGCCCAGTTTTACTTAAAAAGTTGCTCATAAAACTATTTTTTATACCAAACGGGACCTAAAAAATGCAACTACCATTTTCTATTCTATTAAAAAAACAGTACTCTTTCCATCGCTCCGGTCATTCACTTAATTCTAAATTATAAGATATTTCGGCTTTTCTAGATGCATTGCTTTTGTTATAGTATATCTAAGTGCACAACAAAAATTATGCATCTAAAAAATTAAAATGTTGGCTCCATGTTGAACCATTGAACTAGCTCAATTGTTGATTCTTTATTTTTTTTGTCTTGTGATTAATACCATGAGTTAAGAAGCGAGTCTTACTCAATTGGTTGGAGAGATGAAGCCATGCATTTGCATCCTAACCCCTGAGTTTAAGTCCTCTTCGACTCAAATTTAGATTTTATTTTTTCTTCTTAGCTAATGAAAATGCCTAGCTCCTCATAGATTAGTCTCACCTTTTAATTTGAGTTGTAAGAACATGACCAAAATAATACGTGTAAGAACATAATAAATTGATAGAGCATAAGTTTAAAAAAATAGAAAAGAAATAAAGTAATTTGAAGTTAGTATAAGAAGAAAGACTAGTTATAAGTTTTAGCTTGACCCCTATTTGTATGGCGGTTGGATATAAAGTTGTCCCTACAAATCAGATTTATAGAGATGGTTAAATATAGAACCACCACTACAAATAAAGCCATCTATTAGGACGGCTCATAACATCAATAGTTCGTTTGGGAACCATTTGTAGGAGCAGTTAGATATAAAGTCACCCTTAAAAAAGAGACGTTGCGAATTTTGTATTAGTATCTTATAGATTTAACTTCAGATTATCTTGTACTTTCAAGTGTAGATTCATAGTTGCTATTTTTTTCCCTAAAACATAGCCAGGTCCACCACAATACGTTGGACATGATATGGCAAAGCGTAGATCGTCAGAATTGGAAAAGATGGGTGGGGTGTGGCAAGTTTAAGATTTTTCTTGGTGTGCGAAGACATTAGTGATTGTCTTGGGTAATTCATATGCATGTGTGCAATCCTTTTCATAGATGTCCTCTGTGATTTTTTTGTTATATTTACAAAATATAATCAGTTATGGTATGAATTGTTATCTATCGCTTTTCTTACATACTCTGTATGGATTGGTGTCTTTATTTATCTTTTTTTTCTTAAATCTTTTGATAGATCTAAAGTATTGCCATTTAAATATATAAAATCATTATAGTAGTTTTTGCCCTTTTTCAAATCTAACGGAAGGCCAAATAAGTAACAAAGTTTCGTTTTGAGGCCATATACATAACTTCAAAAGAAAAAGGGCCACATAAGTAACTAGAGTTTTTTTTAGGGCCAAATAAATAATTCTCTCAATTTCAATAGGTCTTACTGTTGTTCTAAATGGTTGTTCTAAATGGTTGTTGTAGCCCCAACGTCTATTGCTGCAATCATAAGTATCAATGGAAAATGAGGGTGTGAACGTATAAACTTTAGAAGCTATAATTGATTTTATGATGACCATGACATGCACATTTTGGTATCAAATTAAAATATAACTTTGATAGATTTTTTCATTTAAGGCATAGAAATATTCACTCGTAAATACAACATATGTTGGTAGTGTTAGATGTCAAGTTTTATGACTTATTGTGAGAATCCATAAAAAATATAATTCTAAGCGCCAATTCGGTCAGGGATGGCCGGATCTACATACACGATGAGCCAAGCAACGCTGATTTAGTCAGAGAGGGCTAACATGTACCAAATCATTGTACTTATTTGTGTTAGGCTTCAGATTGAGAAATACTTTTTGGGGGATTTCTAGTCTCATTAGGCTTACAATTTCTCGATTCATATCTTTTTATACGTTGCATATGATCTTTTTTTATTAGGTATTTGTATCGAGTACGAGCAATGGGCATCAACTTTGGATCATGTTTTTTCTGTTGGGATTGAAACTCAAAGTCATGCAGGATTCAACTCTTGTGCGACAAAGTCTATGTATCTTAACAATTTTTTGTTTGATTCGGTTTGATCCAGTTGTCATGCTAGAAGAAGTAATTAGGGAAAGGCCAAACAAAAATTAATCCAAACAAAAATTTAGGCTGAAATTTTGTCTTTTTATTATTAAGGATATTAGCTATGTTCTTCTTCGTCATTTCGAACTTCACATAACCGCTACCCCCAACGGTTGGAACATGCTCTTTGTTCCATATCCCAACCCTTATTCGCTCATGATTATATTCCTTTTTTTGTTTGTAATAATGTTGTTTATTTCACTTTTCATTTGAATATGTTTTCCCTTTTGAGATTGGCTAGGTAATTTATTTTGTTTTAAAGTAGGGCTTCTTTCAATGTTTCCATTGGATTATGACATTTCACTTTGTTGTGATTTGAGACATGGTGTTGTGGTTGGATATGGACTTTTTGGTTCAATATAGACCGCTAGATCATAATAAAATCCAATTATTTGCATTTTTTCCTTTTTGAGAAATATCATAAAATTTCTAGTCTCTCCTGACAAACGTGAGGGCTCCTTTTTAACATTGTTGTATATATATAAATAGCAAGGTGGCCTGCACAAATAACGTGGGTAGTTAGTTATTTTATTGGAACGATTTGGTTTTTTACATGAAAGTATTTGTTTGATTGTAATGGTTCTCTCTTAATGTCCCCCTAAATATATCTATTTGCACCAACTCCATACATCATCGACCAAATCATTGGCTTGAAGACTCCTCTTACTTTTTATTCCACACCTTTCCAGTGGTTGTACACATTCTACCGAGACAGATCTATGTATCTTCGGTTCTTTGGTAAGCTCGATAGAATTATTGTCCATGTCTCTCTTGAAAATTTAAAATTTAAATAATCTTATACCTCAGTCAAAGATCCGTAGTTGCCTTTTTTGCTCTAAAACTTGGGTTCATCACAATAAAGCTAATGTCTATTGGAGCCACGGTTGCCTCAAGCAATCACCTGCCATCCCATCATCATACCAACATCCATTGGCCTAAGTATTCCAAAAATCCAAAATAAACCATGGAACCATCACTGACACTAATCTCAGCCCTACTACTTATGACGCACTAGTGAACCATGCTATGACCATGTTTGTCATCACTTGTGTCCAATTTCTTGTGAAGAAAAAGGTCCAAACTACGTCCCTTCTATAACTTGCGAGCTTCTCGCACATGTCCACCAAGGAATCAAAATAGGATTTGTTATTCATGATTTTGTCATGATCTCGACGGAGTGAACATGTTTATCTCTCCTTGGTCACCTTGTGAAAGATGCCAACTTTGGTCCATAACAAATGTAATTGTCACATTTTATTTAATTGTTCACCTTCAACTCTATTAATTGTGATGCTAATGCTTTCTGGCCAAAACCATAGGAAAAAAGTGAATCGGTGCTCTTAGGCCTGTGATAAATGGATCGTTTGAGTTGGCAAGGCTTAGAGCATGGCATGGAAGCACTTGGGATTGAATTGCGTTAATAAATTTTATGGATGTAGCAAGGCTTTGGTTATACCGTCTTTGATAGCACTTGTGTATGTGGTTTATCCCTACCATGATGTTGCGTATAGTTTCATTATTTTTCAATAAAATTGTAATGCTATTTGAATTCTACACAATCATCTCTTACAATACCTGAATAAGTATTGTATTCTTTATTTCTAATAACTTTTGATAGATGTAGACTATTACAATATAGACCTATATGATCAATTTGATAGTTTTTAGCCCATTAAAGAGAAAAGAGATGACCTTTTCACTTATAGGTTTTTCCAGCATATGGAAATCAAACTACTATTTTTAAATTTTCAATGTTAAATCTATATATTTTCTAGTTATATTTCATATGCATTGTTTATTTAGTAATTTTTCTTTCTAGAATGTTTGGAGATCAAAATTAATTTGTTGTAGTCTTTTTTTGGTTTTTTGCCTTTACTAATTGTAATTTACATGGATGGTTTGTTTAGATATTTTTCTTTTCAAACTCGTACCAAAACTAAATTGCTTACTTTCTCCTTTAGTTCATATTCTAAGGGCCTCTTTAAAACGCAGGAATTTCATAGGAATCAGTTGACTGTTCACAGGAAAAACATAGGAACAGAAAAAAAAATCCTGTGTTCCAAAGGAACCCTAAATTTGTTATGTGTCAATTGTGTTAGATATGAACTTTTTGGTGTAATATAATTTGTAGATCATTATAAAATCCAATAATGAAGGATCTTTTTAATATGGGAATGTATAGACTTTACCGACCAACATGATGACTTCTTTTAACACTATTGCAAATAGATGGGTTTTAATTAAGAACTTAGCTATATATTTTTTTATTAGCACAAAATATTATCGGTTATGGCTTAGCAATTTAGCTATTTAATAATTAATTATTGTAATTGTTAAAGTCTCTTGTATTTTTTTTAAAAAAAATATAAAGTTAGAGGACTCGTCACTTAGATTTACATCGTTAGATGATTATACTTTATTAAATTCAATGAGATAATTTTTAGTTAGTGTCATAATTTGTAGACTCTCTCAGTGAACATGATAGACTTTTTTTAACACTGCTAATACTTCTAACCAACCTTCTGGAATTATTATAAAAAATACTACTAACTAAAACATGTGCTTTTTCGTCCATAGAAAAGATGGCGGTTGCTGTAGATATTTGACGCAGGCCACAGGAGGGCAAACATGGCTGCTTGGTACAAAAGGCATCCGGTTATGGGCAAATCGTTGGACCCACGGCCTCCCACTTATTTTTGTTTAAAATATTCCGTGGCATCCATCCATTGTTTCTGCTGCGTACAGTTAGGTGGTAATCCAATCACAGGCGCGCTGAGCTGCCGTGGGCCACGGACGGTCGCCGGCGAGCCCCCACGCGCTTTGCGATTCGCGCGATGGATCCGGTTCCGCCCGGCCCCGTCCTCGACGACGACGAGCCAGCAGCAGCCAGAACCACAACAGGCAGGCTCACGAGGGGCGGAGGCCCCCAATCCTCATCGCGACGCGAGCGAGCCCGCTCCTGCCACGTGCCAGGGCAGCGCCCATGTGCTGCTCCCTGGGAGATCACTGTGAGGCCCGAGTCTTTGTGGACCAGAGCTGCTGCCGCCGGGGCCTCCTCTGGGGCCGGCTGGGATCGGTGCACCGTGCACCGAGCATTCGCGGTCGCACGGGAATTTTTACCGTGCCGCTGCCGTACCGTACGACTCGCCAACAGGGGGCAGGTGGTAATGAAACGCTCCAGGCTCAGGTCAGAGATGCATGAGGGTGGTGCGCCTTGTTGGCTGCCTCGCGCCGTTGTGCATGACTGTACGGGAGGACGCAGAATCGCTACGCCTACACGTTTTCGTGCAGAGAGAACAGGAGTTGTGTGAATGTGCCAGCCTCGATTCACGTCTCTGCGACTGTGATGCAAGCGGCCGGCCTCCTTTTGGAGATATATCAAGCCGTACTAGTAGATTAATGAAGTGTGAGGTTCTTGTGCACCTATAGTACGAATATAAACTTTTCATGATGATGATGATGATTTGGGTAGTCACACCACCATAACAATGATCTTTGGTGTATTTGAAAAATCTCATTGACCTTTTTCCTATTTTATTCACTATATACTACAGACCTCGTTAAGCTGTTTAAGGTGAGCAAAAGTGCCGGTTTTCTTTCTGCCTCTCTCTAGATTACTGGGAACGATTCATTAAAAACACTGGTCCTTGTTGCTATCTATACCAATAACCAATCACGCGTCCCTCTTTAGCAACAGAAATAAGCTCTGGACGACATTGTTTATGTTTCTCCCCAACACATCCGTTCGCACATCATATCGCGTTAGATATTAAGGCAAGCTGTTTCGTGTCGGCACTTTGGTTCTTCGTGTACGCACCTGATCTGAGAGCTCCGATCCCAGCGGCTACCTTCTCAATCATCATTTAAGACATCATCAACTGCTCGTAATACTCAAGTTTAGCTTAGCAGAGTAGATCGTGGGAAATGAAACAGACCCGTCGCAGTTCAACAGCCAGGTGTAAGAAGCGCAGTGCACGTAGCACGGCACTCGGGAGTCCCACAGCTCCCGTGCAGGATGAGGACCGACGGGGACGCCCGCCTTTCCCCGGCCGGCCGTACGGGGCACACCAGGGGCAGGCACGGGAGGGCCCTCTCCCCTGCCATCGGGGCCCCGCGCCCCATACACCGCTGCAGGGAGGGGGAGCCCGCCCCCACCGGGCCAGCGCGCGCACGTTCCCGTCGCGCTCGCCCCGCCCGGCCGCCCGGCCGCCCGGGCCGGGGCCGGTCACGGGCGTGGTGTGCGTTCGTTCCCCCCGTGCCGTTGCGCCGCGCTGTGCTGTGCTGGACTCGACGCGACGGGACGCTACGCCGTTTTGGCCGCGATCGAGCCGCGCGAGCCCGCGGCTCCGTGTTGTCCGGTGTCCCCCTCCCGGCTCCCGCCCCGTCAGTGGCCGGCGGATGGGAGTGGGGGTTGGGTGGGGTGCTTTGCGGTCCTTCCGCGGCGAGCGAGCCAGCGTGGGTGGGAAACTTGGGAACGTGGAGGGGGGCCGGCCGGGCTGCAAGGGAAAGAAGATGATTCGCCGTGACGGCAGTCGTCGCAACAGTCTGCTGGAGAGTGGAGAGCCTGGCGTCGAAGGCCACCAAGGACGGCCAGGCCGATGCCGACGGCGGATGCCTCTCCCCTATCCGGCCGGCCAGCCGGGCGTCACGTCACATGGGCAGGGGCAGGCGGAGGCGGGGCCGCTGGCGGGTGGGGGCACGCCTTTGTTCGCCACGGTCCGGCGCACGCGGCACGCACCGAGCCACCCACACACGTACAGCGCGCATGGGGGACACGATCGTTATGTGCGGTTTTTCTTTTCCATCTTAGCCTGTTTATTACTCCACCTATTTCAAATTAACAAACCTTTTGATTTTTAGATGCATACTAGTACAACCTACGTCCTAAAAATACATGGCGTTGTTATACTGTTCGTTCACATAACGCTATTTAAAAAAATCATCAGCAGAACAACACTCATAAATTTAGACATCTATTTGACCATTTGTCTCATTTTTTTTATAAATATCATTTTTTTTGTTCTGTCTTCTTTTATCATTTTTTTATTTATTGTCCGCACAAAAACTGAATAAGACAAATGGTCAATTATCAGATTTAAAAATAATAAATAATGCGTCTAAAAATACTTCAATACGTTACAATTTAGGATGGATATTTTTTTTTGAGACGAAAGAAGAATTGTATTAAATTATAGCTAGGTACATCATCGTAATACATGTACTCTAGAAAAAAACATATATCCAGAAACTGATTCTCATCTTTATTATACCCACGCTGTGAAAGGCTCAAACTCTCAAAACCAAACTTGATTGACGCTTCGTGTAGATGACCGCACAGGCAAATACTCGGCAACAATTGTTTTATGCCTGAGAACAGATGCCCAACGGACGGCCAACATTCCTGCAGGCGGAGTTGAGAAACTTCTTCTTCTTCCTTGTGTCTTCCTTCTTCTTCTTTCTGCCACCGAAGAATGAGGAAGACTCATCTGAAAATTGTTCTCCCTAGAACTTCATCGTGGCCAGATCCAACCACAACAAAACGAAGAAGGGACCGGAGAAAACTATTCCATGGCGGCGACATCATCTTCGCCTTGATGCCGAAGCCCGGAAACAAAAGTCTCCATGTTGTCTTGTCGATGTAGATGTTGACGCCGAAGTTGTCGCCCTCATCTTTAACAGAGCCACCATGGAGAGACCAGATCCACCCTACCTCCTCGCCGTCGCCGGGAAGGAGGAAGAAGAAATACACCCCCAATACCAAGATGTTTGGCATGGAGAAAACTCTAGCTCTAGATGACTCGATCTACTAGAAAACTTATTAAAAAATGATGGATCCCCACTCCCTCCGACCTCCGGTGAGATACCGGAGGGAGCGAGGGGGACCAACGGTGAATAAGATAGAAGCGGCGACGACGGTGGCCCTAAGCCCTAGAGAAAGGTGCGGCGGCAGCTCTGCTGAGATTGGGGACCCGGCGTGCCACTTGGGACGGTCTACAATTTAGGATGGATAGAGTAGTAAACATGTACGTGTATTGACTGTATGGTAACAAAAAGAGATATCAATTGATATGGAAAAAAATCAAAACAATGTCGCGGAATACTACATATTTACTTATATTTTTCCTTTCTATGAAATTTAAGAGCTATAATTTATTGTATGCTGATTTTGGCATCCTTTATTTAAACCAATGACAATGCAATAATGTTCTATTTTATTAAGTTTATGTATTGAACTAAAATACAATGTTTAGTTTTCGGACATTGCAGAGCATGAAAATATTTACTCCTAAATATGCCATAACTTTAAATCCTACAACTATCCATGAATGATAGTATTAAATATCAAGTTTCACAACTTCTTTTAAAGATCAAGGAGTTAGTTGTCTACGTATCCCAGATGGTTTGTCCATCGATGATTATTAGAGAAGACATCTCTTGATTTTTGGTTTTTTTCGCATGCGAATCCGGAGGAACATTGCTTTATACTGAAGTGGACAATAAACTGTTCAATCTCAGTCAGTATTTGTTGTAGATTACAGTTTTTTAGATGCATTTGACGTAGAGAACATTTTTCTCTCTTGTACTGTAGGTAGATTTGAGTGACTGAATCCTCGGTGGCATACTTTTGGACCTATGGATCGGAACTCACTCATAGATGATGTCGGAGTTCCTTTAGTAGGAGCTAATTAAGTGGTGTTCACACGAGGATGAGATGGAGGAGGTTGGTCAGATGGAGAGGCTCGTACCCTACATGTAGAGAGGTTATTGTGCTCAAGATTGTTGTCCTGATTATCATCTTGTGGCTGGCTGATTACTAAAGAGATCACACCACGCACCAGGGTGGCGAAAGGACAAGACCCACATGATCTTGAGTGCGTGGACCTTAGCCATGTTCATAGGGTAGTTGCTGGTTAGGGTGCAAGTGCAATTGACTGTAGTTTTTGAACGACTGCACGGTTGGATGTAGAAATAAGGGCTTTGTTCGACACGACTTATCATGATGTAAGAGAAAAAATTTGTTCCATGATCGTTCATCGGTGCTAGGTTGCTAAATTGGCTCGCATAACACTGGATTTTTAGAGCAAGTCCCACAATTTTGTTATGAGCTTGCTGCTGCTGCTTAATTAGCTAAATTCGGAGTTGCTATCGCGGTAGGCTCTGGCCGTCGTCTCTAGCAGTAGCAGCGCGACCAAGGACCACACATGCATCGCTCGCTGACCACCTAGGGCCTGTTTGGTTCGCGGACGAGCTTACCCTGGCTCGCATAGAAGGAGCCTGGTTCTGGGTAGCCAGGCCCAATACATACAAGAATGTGATGTTTGGTTGTCTGTATGCACGAGACAGGTTGAGCTGAGAAGCTGTTTGGTTGCTCGTATGAGAACGAGTTGCATGAAATAAAAATATATAGATAATCATCATCATGACATTTATTACGGACAACTATTATCGTATAACACTTAGTGTACCTTAATTCTCCTTAATATACTTCAAAATATATTAATATCATTTAATATATGCTAATAATATATTAATAACGTCATTAGATGACTAATTACCTGCACCACGCGAGCCTGGCCCGGCAGAAACGACCGATTTCTACGTTCCTCCAGAGCCAGACTGCGGGAGGAATCTTGCACGAGCAGAGCTTAATATACTTCAAAATATATTAATATCATTTAATATATGCTAATAATATATTAATAACGTCATTAGATGACTAATTACCTGCACCACGCGAGCCTGGCCCGGCAAAAACGGCCGATTTCTACGTTCCTCCAGAGCCAGGCTGCGGGAGGAATCTTGCACGAGCAGAGCATGACCAGACAGATACGTGAACCAAACACACGCCTGTTCTCGCATCTGTGAAGCCTGGCTAAGGGGTGGTGCAGCCAACCAAACACGCCCCTAGAAGCCGGCCGGGAGCAGGCTACTACGTTTGATCTCTGAACACCTCACATCGCCCCCCCTGTCCAGGCCTCCAGGGACTATCTCTGTCCAGTGCCCACACTACACATATGACGCCCTTCAAAGCCAGCCCAATCAACGACCCCTTCCTCGGTTACACTCAAGCTTAGCTGGCTGGTGACATATCAATCGCTTAAAAAGTTCTGTTCACATCCAGAAATAAGAAAAGAAGAAGAAGAAGCTTCAGGCCTTGTTCAGTTCGCGAAATATTTGGCGAAAAGTTACTGTAGCACTTTCGTTGTTATTTGATAAACTTTGTCCAAACATGACCCAACTAGACTCAAAAGATTCGTCTCGACATGAGCAGACTAAAAGTACAATTAGTTGTTTTTTTACTTACATTTAATGCTTCATGCATGCGTCTAAAGATTACACTGCGCAAAATATTTTGGCTCTTTTGACCAACTGAACATGGCCTCAGCGTGTTTTCTACCACAAAAATGTCATTGCACTGTCTGATAGAATTTAGAAACTCACATCACTGATGTAATATGCCCCCTTTATTTATCGATTAAATAAAGTGCATATCCTGACGGTTTTGTTACTTCTATAAAATATTGTCCGATGTGAAAGGCTACTGAAATAACATCCAACATACTATATTGTTTCAGACCCCTTGTTTGCATGTAGTCGGGTTCACATCAATTCATATGTGTTGCTGTAAATTGAGATGGAAATTACTTTAGATTGCAAGTTAATCTATCTCAACACACGTGGATTAAGGTGAATTTGACGATGTTCAAGCAAAGACCTCAGACACACATGGAGAAAAGTACTTGCCTAGCTAGGCCGGGAGTTTGGCAACCAAATCATGCAATATTTATCGTCACTAGCAATAGCAAGTAGCAAACCCTGTTGGTGGCATTGTCAGGGCCAACCCTTTCCCCCCGCTAACGCCGAGCTCAAAAAATGGCTACTCGGTGTTGAAAGGCGTCCCAAAAGGATAATGGCGATGGCCCCCGGCCTCCTCTCAGATCACATCACAGAAATAGTAGTAAGGCTCTGTTTGGTTTTCCTATACTACACGAGAGCTCCACAACTGTAATCATCTTAAAGCATATTTATTGGAGCATCGTTTCTTTGCCTGTCCGGTCTTTTCGGCACTACTATTTCCGACCAGTTCGCCACCTTATTTTCGATATCCGTTTGCTTCCTTTCATTTTCTTTCTATCTTTGGGAGAGGTTCTTCTGCAGACGCAGCAACCATTCCCATCATTTTGGTACCTTCTTTAATTTTCGGTATCCGTTTGCTTCCTTTCGTTTTCTTTCTATAATCGTCCTGTCTTGGGAGAGAGGTTCTTCTCCAGACGTAGTATTAGCAACTGAATTCTGGGCTGCGTGCCTATCCAATGGAAAAGGGAGCAAGTTGCGATACTATTTCCATATATACTCCGTATATGCAATGTCTGAACAACAGCAATTCCTGTGATTTTATATATCTACAGAATATAAGACCATGTTAACTATATTTTGACACTTAAAAAAAACTAGTGACATGTGGGTCTCCATTGTCATACTCACAGCTATAAAGAGATTTTAGCATGTTTTATGATTTTGATGAGTTGACTACCATCCAAACATATCTAATACTCGCAGTTGCCCTGATTCGATTATAAATTTTTGGCTAGACCAGCTATGGCGTGTATTCAAACATGCTCATATGTCATATGTATATGTATATTACCACCCAACCTTCAGTCTGATTTCCCCCCAAATCTGCAGGGACTCGCAGTTGCCAAATCGACCGGTCTAAAAATTCTTGAAAAAAAAAACAAGGGTAATGAATAATGTGCAGCCCCCAGAAATGTACGAGCTGTTTTGTGCGGCGCAGTTTTTATACCAGTAGCCGTCTTTCTTAGTTTCTTTCTTTCTTTCTTTCAACCAATAGTACTGTGACCGAATGATGATCTAGACAGCTCAAGTGGCCGTCGTCGTCGTCCTCTATCAGCATTAGGACTAAGCACACTACGTACTCCTTCAAGGCTTCAACTGTACTCTACTCTACGGCTATATATATAAACTAACTAGCTAAGATTAGTCGAGTAATTATTCGCCAGGAGTTCGCTCGCATGACCCATGCATCCAAATTCATTAATCATTGTTGCGCATCATCAAGTGGCTGGCGTAATCACCCGCAGAAGAAATCTCGTAAAAGTATCTTCCAAGAACAGCAAACGGGGTCTCGATAAGACAGTTATGAATGAATATATACCCAAAAGAAATGAGAAGGAGATTTATTATAAATACAGCAGCCCACTTATCAACATGGCAGCATGTGTGTCATGTGTGTGGGAAGAGAAGAACTGAAGAACCCAGGGAGCCGGGGCCGGCCGGCGACGACTGTGGAAATGAGACGTAGTTTTCTGAAACCACCGTTTCATGATTGCTGATTCCCAACGTCAGGGGCAACAGGAATAAACAAGCAGTTCGGGAGGGGTTTGTTAAGGGTAGGGAGGTCTTGTAGCTGTCATATGAGCGGGGCGCGCGGGGCTTCTCCACCAGGCGTTTAAGTTGAACGCCTCCAAACCAACCAGGTAGCCTCGCCGTCGCCGTGCACTCAGTCACCACACGCTCCAGCTAGCTGAGACCCGCCGGCCGGCCGGCCGGCCGGCTCCTTGATCGGCCGGCCGGCTCCTTGATATATGCTCTGCTCACATCACATAACCATGCGTTGTTTACTGCAACTGGACCTCGACGTCGAAATAAACTTGCTGGCAAGCTGCTGCGCGCTTGTCTATATTGCAGGGAATTGTCGGGTGGTGATTGGCCGCCCCAACAGTAGTAGGTTTTGTGCTTCCATGGACGAATTACTACGCATATACGGATATACCACACCAACTTGCTGGCAACCTGCTTGTCAAAGCAAAAGAGAGAGAGAGAAAAAAGAACTAATGCACATCGTTACCCGTTTTCTTTCATTCCATTATAATAAACTCGTTTGATACCCAAGCAAACTTATATGCTACTCCCGCCGTGTTTACATGCTATATACTATGACATTTAAACCCCGATTCATATGTTTTGAAGCGAAGAGGCAGTATTAATTTCGATGTGCAAAAATATTTTCCCAGAACCTAACTAAGCACTAATTTGTTCAATTACGTAAATGCCCGGAGGATGGTGAGCGCGTCAACAGCTGAGCGAAGAGCTGAAGACCGGGCAAGTGGCCATGGCCGGAGGATCGGAGGAGGCGTCTTACGTACGTACCCTGCATGCAACTGCAATTGGTCAACAGTGCTGCATATACGCAAATGGTTAGCCTACGGCGTGCGGCAGCGCTTCCATAATTGGCCTCCATAGATGCTTGGCACGTACAGTACTACTATATAGTATAGTATAGATGACAGATAATCTAGCAAAAACCGCGAGGAAAGACCTCAATCATGATGGGTTCATGCTTCATGGTGGCCTACAATACTGACATGCATGCAAACCCTCCCTGCCTGCGGCTGGGGCTGCCATGCATACCAGCATGGATCAGCTCCATCTGATGTTCGGTAGTACTCCGTACTAACCTTCTTCTGTTCTGTACAGCACAGGACCAACAACGCGCGTCCAGGGACGAAGCTAGAAAAAATTTTAGGCGGGGCTGAACAAAAGCACGGCTACAACAACATAATGTCACTATGGCTCCTTATAATAGACAAATATAATAATTTAAAGTAGTCTTATATTGAAACATCGACGAAAATCAAAATACATCATGAAATACCAAATAAGGTCAAATTAAAAAAAATTATAGACGATGTGTGAGGGTGAAAACATGCTGATCCATACTTGACTTTCTCCAAAACTCAACATCAACATATGGGTATTCCTACGTGGCCACTGCCTCACTGCATGCCGGACTACTTTTTCTTTTTTCTTTGTTCTTTGTTGAGAATCACATGTCGGACTGGACTGTTGGCGATGAACGCGTCGATGCTTCACAGGCCGAACCAGCTCCTCCTGCTGTGGCCACGCATTGCTGCTGGTAGTGGGCTTCATTGAAACAGTTGGACCCCTGCTAGGCCGGTCAAAGTCTGCCGCCGTGTCACCGTGTGCAACATCTATGGCCGCCCGTGGCCGCCAGGTTCTAGCTGTCTGAGTAACTCGACTGCGGTAGCCCGGGCTCTAGGGGGGCTTCACGTAATCGACGGCAGTAGCTCGGGCTTGAGCCCCCCTTGCCCGGGCGCTGGCTTCGTCGCTGCGCGCGTCCATCTATGGCGACCCGGATCAGTACTCCCTCCATTCCAAAATATAAAAACGTTTGATTTTTTATCTCAAATTTAACCACTCATCTTATTCAAAAAATAAGTAACTTTTAAAGAACTTGTATTAATAAATAAAGTCACGATAAAAGAAGTGATATTTTACATAAATTTTTAAATAAGATGAGTGATCAAATTTGATGTTAAAAAAGTCAAACGTCTTATAATTTAATTAAAATAGATTAAGTATAATACAGGCACCAACATTATTTTTATATTGAACAAAAAGCAAAAAAGAAAATCGCCGAGCGCGAGCGCGGTCCAGTCACACCGCTGCGTGGCATGGAAGTACCAGAACAACTTCTGTGACGAGGGGAAAAAGAAAAGAAAAGCACCGGGTGCTGGTAGCAACGCGTACGCGGCGGCACAAGTTCAAGGCACCTGTCAAGCTCACGCGCCGAAATTCTTCACACACCATCCTCCACCAGTCCCCTCGCCCGGGTCGCGTCCCCGTCCCCGCCCCCGCCCCCGCCGCGCGCACGAATTTTCCTCAGCCGGCCTCCGTGCGCGCGTCGCTGTCGGTCGCCGTCCCCCGCCCGGCCCGTCGCGGCAAAAGAAGGCTGGCGGCGTCCGGGGGATGCTGTTCTCCGGCCGCGCGCGTTGGAAACGAAAAAAACATCTCGCGACTGCACTGCGCTGCGCTGCGGAACGGAATCGAAGGACTGGATAGCCAGCCGCGTGACGCGGACGCGCGGGGCGGGAGAACGTGCCGATGGGGGCCGCCAGCAGCGGCCTGGCCCGGGATGGGGAAAGGAAAACGAACGAAACGAACGGGGCCCCCGCCGGGCCGGCCTAACGGCCAATTGGAAAAGCGGCACGTCGCTCTCTGCGCACCAGGCACCACCACCATACGCCCACGCTGCCCGATCGATCGATCGGTCCCCCTGCCGTCTGCTGCTGAGCTGAGCTCTCTCGTTCCTTCCGGTACCAGTACCAGAGAAAATCGCCGTTCCTGGTCCGGGACCACCAGGACCCGCCCCAGTTCGCGGCATAGCATAATCAACATAATCAATCAGACCGGTCGATGTAGACCGGCCGGCTGGGGGGCCGGGGGGCCTCTTATAATACGCGGGTAGCTGAGCTGGACTGCAAAGAATCACCACTTTGTTTATGGGCCTCATGGGGACTTCTTTTTTCCTTCACCGGTCGCCTGGCCTAGCTAGGTGATGGCCTAATCTCTTGATTATCTGTTACAGCATTATTATTATTATGCAGCTTGGGAGGTCTATGTCTGGCGACGCATGGATGAGTTGAGTAGTTTATGCACGATCTTTTTGGTGGGTGTGATCTCAGCTGCGGAAAGGACCCGAGAGCCCGCCCGTATATTGATTGATTGGGAAAAGAAAAATGCGGCTACTCATCATCCGTCTCAGATGAACGTACGTACGTATGCGTGGGGTTTGATTGCGAGGTTAACATAATAATCCATGTCTGGTGTGGTTGCATACTACTTGCGTTTGCTTGCTTTTGTTTTGCCCAGATACTTTCGCGTCTGCTGCGCAAAGGCACGAGCTGGATTATCGTCTGAGCTGTGTGCCATGATAATTGATAGGAGGGGATTTACTACTAGCTCGCAGCAAGTCGCAACCGGATCAAGAGAGGAGACCCACGGCACACCGGAGTATAATAAAAGGAATCGTCACATGCGCGCCTTGAAGCTGGAGCCCCTGGAAATTTCTGGTATTTCCGAGCAACTTGCCCCGGCGCCCCCCCCCCCCCCCCCCCCCCCAAATGGAACGAAATCCTTAGCGGTCGCTGCTTTCAACGGCGCTGTGCAGTCACCAATTCTCAGCCAATCGATGACGATCCAACAGCTATGTACTCCAGCCAAAGCTTCCATCGCCCGATTGTCAGCTGCACTGGGCCTCGGCCCAACAAGAACATCGCGCTGCTCTGGTTCTGGCATTGCAGCGAGTGTTTTTGGCGCGAGTCTACGGCAGTGCGCGGGCTTTCCGTATTTTGGCGTGACTGAGCGAAGGGCGATCATCTGAGCCGGAGCTAGGTCCTCTTCGATGGCAGGTGTGTCCCTCCTCATTTTAGTTTGTTGTTGTGCGTCAGATTGCTAAGTTGACTGCTCTTTTCTCTTCTCACCAATTTTACCCATATTGCTAGGGTTGGGTTCTAATATAGTTGCTTTTGTCCTATACGAATCTGCATATTTTAGATGGAAGATTGAAGAAGACATCAACTTGCCCACATTGACATCTAATCTGCATATTTGACATGGAAGAAAACAGGTTTGTAATATCATAGGTATTCCTTGTTCTCCACAATCCCCAAAATTAGCTAGACTTCAGCTCCTTTCCCACCAAATCAAATACTCATGTCATAGTTATTTTTTCTTGCAGTGGACAGGGTTTGCTTCGTAGTATGTTACCTCAAGTGGAAATGGAGTTCAATACTGTAGACGAGGCTTGGATGTACTGGACTAGCTATGGAGGTCAGATTGGTTTTGAGGTTAGAAAAAGGTATTCAAACAAAAGACAGACAGATGGAAAGATTCGATCCTGTAGATTTGTTTGTGCAAAAGAGGGTCATAGAAAACAGGATAAAAGGGACCATATAACAAAGTGTCCAAGAGCTGAGACTAGAACTGATTGTAAAGTTCGGATGGGTCTTGTAATGGATCGAGAGAAGGAAAACTATAAGGTGTCTGATCTGATGTTGGAACACAATCACAGCCTTCATTTGCCACAAACCTCGCACTTGATGGTGTCTCAAAGGAAGATTTCAGATTTACAAGGTTTTGAAATTGAGATAGCTGATGATGCTGGAATTGGTCCTAAAGCAGCGCATGAATTGGCTAGTCGCCAAGTTGGTGGTTCAGTTAATCTAAGTTACACACTCCGTGACCACAAGAACTATTTAAGGGGCAAGCGCCAACGAGAGATGACATATGGTCAAGCTGGAAGCATGCTTAGCTATTTTCAAGATAAAATTGCTGAGAACCCATCATTTCAATATGCACTGCATATGGACAAGGAAGAACAAATAGCAAATATATTTTGGGTTGATGCTAAAATGCTCACTGGTTATGCTTATTTTGGTGATGTTATTAGTTTCTACACTACTTTTGGAACAAACAAGGAGAGCAGACCTTTTGGTGTTTTTGTTGGGTTCAATCATTTTAGGCAAACTGTGGTTTTTGGTGCTGTTCTCTTGTATGATGAAACATTTGAGTCCTTCAAGTGGGTATCTGAGACCTTCCTGAAAGCACATAATGGCAAGCACCCTAAAACAATTTTCAATTTTTACGGATCAAGATGCTGCGATGGGAAAAGCTGTTCATGAAGTTTTTTTAGAGACATAGCATGGTTTGTGTACTTTTCACATTATGCAGAATGCTGTGAAACATCTACCTTTACCTGAAAGAAATGAATCAAGTACCTCTTCTGAAGATGTAGTTGAGGGCACCGAGGAAGAATCAAGTATCCTCGCAGATTTCAGTGCATGTATGTATGAATATGAAGATGAGGAAACATTCAAAAATGCATTTGACATCATGAGGGCAAAGGTGAAGAAGCAAACTTGGTTGGATAGTATATATCAGGTTAAAGAAAAGTGGGCTGAATGTTATATGAAAGGTGTGTTCACATTAGGGATGAGAAGTACACAATTAAGTGAGAGTCTGAATAGTGAGCTAAAGAGGCATTTCAAATCTGATTTTGACATCATCCGATTTCTTAAACATTTTGAAAGGGTGGTGGAAAGTAAAAGAGATAAGGAGTTGCATTCTGAATTTGAATCAAGAAAAAAATTACCTAGAATCAAAATGAGGACACATATCTATTGCAAGCTAGCAAGCTGTACACACATATAATATTTGAAGTTTTTCAGGTGAATATGAAAGGTCCATGGCAGCGTGTACTAAGGTGTTGGAAGGCAACAATGAATATCTTGTCTCAATTGGGAGTCTTGACGAAGATTTTAGACCTGAGAAGGAGTATAAGGTCATTGGTGATCCTCTACAACAAACTGCTATATGCAGCTGTGGGCGATTCAAGAGAATTGGAATATTGTGTGGCCATGCTATAAAAGTCCTTGATTTGATGAATGTCAAATTTCTTCCTAATCATTATATATTGAAGCGATGGACAAAAGAAGCGCATAGTGGAGCAATACAAGACAACCAAGGTCGAAACATAGTAGAGAACCCAAGGTTAGATGAGACACTAGATTACAAATCTATGGCTCACAAATTTCTCAGCTTGGCGCAGCGAGCTGTTAGCCATCCAGGGTGCTCCTTGATAGTACATGACACACTTAATATCCTTAGCAAGAAAATTGACGAAGAAATCAATGGCTGCTGTACCCCAACTGTGGATAGAGTCACAATTCCCACAAATATTGCTCCTGTAAGTAATTTGGTGAGTATAGCACGCTTGAAGAAAAAGGAAGTGGAAACAAAAACTTCGAAGCGCAAAAGAAATTGGCTTGATAAGAAGCGCAAGTTTGTTACGAAGAAAGGAACCAAGAAAAAAGAGAAAGGTCCAATGGTATGTACTGCTACAAAATATATTAGATTTTCTTTCGCAAAAAATGGAAACTGTTATCTAATTCCTCTTCTTCCATTATTACAAGGAACAACAAACTGTTAAAGTGACATTCAATGATGGTGTAGCAGCAGAAAATGCAATGCCTAGTACTTTGTGTCCCAAGGAAGGGATGTCTGATCCTTACATGGTCATTCAAAGCTAAGCTACTCTCAGTTGTTCGAAGTAAGATTTAAAAACAATGATCTTCAATTCTTCTTGTGAGGATCTGGACAGAGTTTAATTATTGTTCTTTTATTTTGCAGGGAACAATCACTAATGATTTTAATGTTGAATTCTAGTAATAGAGCTAGTTCTGGAGAACAGATTTTGGTATTTTAGTTGAAGTGTAAAGTTGATGCTGAATTCTACTAACGGTTCTGAAGAATAGCTTTTGCTATTTTGGTTGAAGTGTAAAGTTGAATTCTAGTAACAGCTAGTTCTGGAGAATAGCTTTTGGCATTTTGGTTGCACCGTAAAGTTCAGCCTGTTTATCCACAACTGTAGTATGTACAACCTCTAAACTTGCAAAAGTCAGTACTCCCTCCATCCCAAATTATAAGACATTCCAAAAATCTTGGAGAGTCAAAGTTTTTTAACTTTGACCAAAATTATAGTGAAAAATACAAAGATTTATAGCATCAAGTATGTATATTATGAAAATATAACTAATGAAGAATCTAATTGTGCTTAGTTGGAATCATAAATATTATTATCTTATCATATAAATTTGGTCAAAGTTGAAAAACTTTGACTCTCCAAGATTCTTGGAATGCCTTATAATTTGGGATTGAGGGAGTAATATATTCCTGGTTGTGAACATGTCTCTGCAATTGCAAAAATGAGTACAATTCATTCCACAACTGCAGTCTGTACAGTTTGCTTATCTTTTTCTCGATTCCTATACAAGATATATTTGTAGAAAATTTCTAGTTCCTACATAAATCCCCTGAACAAGATTGCTATTTCCTGCACAAATTTCATGCACAAATGGACGTCTTCAGTTTTCGATGGAGATCACCACGAAGCCGTTGATGAAGCGCATCGATCTCGAACTCCTCCTGGAAACTCTCCAGCATGTTCCGACCCAGGGAAGGCGGCGGCGCCACCACGGTAGCCAGCGGGATTGCCTCCTCGGCCGCGTCGGAGAGTAATGCTGCATCGCCGCCGGGGACGACGAGCGGCGCAGCGAGCCAGCGCAAAGCGGGGACGATGAGCAGCAGTCGCGTGTGCGACGATCTAGATGGGAGCGCAGCTGATCTGTCGGCTACAAGCTGCCTGTGCCACGACGAGAGGAGGGAGTCGGATGGTGCGGGTCGGACCGGCGGCGAGGACGGAGGCGGAGCGCATCTGCGACGACGGGATGACGCACAAGGAAGAAGACACCGTCGTTCCTGTTTATGGGCGTTGTGGGCTTGAATGGGCCGCTCAAAGTGGCCTGCTACGCAAGTTTGGTGAGGCTGCCGTTGGATCCGCATCGATTGTCCGAGATTCAATGACTGCACTGCGCCGTCGATTGGAGCGACTGCAGAGGATTTCGTTCCCCCCAAATCGCCTTTCCGAGAGAACAGGCGAGAAGAGAGAGAGAGGACCACTCGCCGCCGCTCGGCGTTCATATCATATGCATTGCGTGCGCCTTGTTTTGCATACAAACACCATGTAAATAATACGCACTCCTACCAAACCCACACAAGTTGCAGCAACATATCTAGGAAGTCTATTGCCGAGATTCGAACCTAAATTTGTAGCGTGCCACTTGTGATAAAAACAAGCAACGCTCGCCTAATTGCCTGTGCATGGTTGCGACTTGCTAAACTTGAATGAAACCTGAGGACAAGTAAAGAACGTTAACTCCGCAAAAGATCGAAGCCCACAATGATAAGTATGATGGGCCTTTCTAAAGACATTCTAGCTCAGCCCATTCAAGGAACATATGACAGCCCAGTCATGTCCCCTAGAATTCCTCGACGGAAAAGGGCCCCCCACGGAACAGGCCATCCTGAAAAGAGGAACAACTATCGTTCGAAGTCTGATTTTGCCTCCACAATCGCAAAATCAGACATCATTAAGCCCTTTTTGGCACTTTCAGAAGAACACCGGCTTCTCTGACGAAAACACTGCGATGCTACTGTTCGGTTACCGTAGACGCAGCCGCTGCAAGCTGCAGGGAGCACGCCCAAACGCTGCAGCATATTGTGATGAATAATGTGTCAAAGGCTATTTTTGGAGACCGCCAAATCAGACCGCGGCTTATATTTTGAGATGGCAGGAGTACTTAATAATTGGCTTGAAGAACAATTAATCTTGGTCAGATTTTAAGCAGCACTAGACAGGATGAATACTGACAGTCTGACAACTAGATTTTTTGAAAATATCAGGACGCCCCTACTGGAATTTATCGAAACCAAGCAAAGCAAGGTACACTTACAGACAAAAAGGAGGAAGAAAAAGATGGAGAGGCCTACTCTAAAACAAATTAAGAGACAAAAAATGTAGGAAACAGAGAAGTAAGGAGGGAGAGAAGCTGTCTATCAGTTTTAGTGCTGAATCCATTCTTCAAGTGAGGGGAAGATTTTCTTCTTCGCCCTCCATAGGAGTGAAGAGAGTTCCATCTTGAAAAAAGCTCTACGAGTTTGCACCGTGGTTGATGCATTTTTGAAGATCTTGTTGTTCCTTGACATCCAAATTGCCCAATACATTAGGATTATGACTCCCATGAAGGATCCTGGCAACTAGATTAAGGTGGCCTATTTGAATATGAAAGTGCAACTGCAACCTGCAGAGACAAATGACCAAAACAAAGAAGCATATGCTTACATAACACAAGCTCATGTCCTTCGACCAAAAAATTCACCGCCACACAATCAGTCTCAATGGAACACAGTATGCCCTGATCCTGAATCTATGACTGTGAGTAAAATAATACCATGTGATGCAGTTACAAAGGTATGCTCAGTTCAGTACTCTAGAATCGTTTAGCTGAGTTTTAGGTATCTGTTACATGAAATCTGTACAGTTAAAAGTGCCCAAAACATACTAAGTTATCTGACTCAACGCCATTACTACGCCAGCAGTGTGTCTTGGTGGACCATGGACCTCCTCCAGTTGCCACTTGCAATGCCTCATTTCCTAATATGCATGAGGTATTCTAGCACGGTCATCTGAGACAAAACAGAAATCTAAATACGAGCTCCAAGATATTGCGGACAAAAAAAAATCTTCATGCGGAGCAATCGAGCACATCCCCCATATTGACAAGCCAAGAAATGATGCCTCAGGACAATCATTTGGTATCTGAGCTTGTCATCGCAGGATTTCCCTTCTTGCCTTGAAGTTGGGCTATAATGTTTTGTTCTTCCTATATTGCAGAAAATAAATAATTTAACCAAAGTAAATTCAAAGACTCACTACATAAACAGAGACAGGAAGACTAGAGACCATGCAAATGCAGAAGTAAAACAGTCAACAAATAAACTTATTAAAGTTACCTTTCTAATTGCCTTCCTATGAACTTCCTGGAATCAACTGGTATAGGAGATAACGATAAGTAGTCTTGTTGTTTCACTGGCGTTTCTAAAGCCCTGCTGCTGTGTTTTTTAACTTTTTTGGACTTCTCAGGAGCTGAACCAAATAGCTGAACAGTCAAACTGCCACCTGATGAAAATTAAGTGTATCCTGTTAGCTCGAAGAAATACTTAATTCAGGCCCTCCATGCACTGTGATCAATTTTTACGAACAGGTGGCGTAGGCACACCTTGACCAAGGCTGTGCAAGTGCAGAGGCAAATAACTGAAAAAATGAGCACAAGCTTACATAATACAAGAGCAGCTCCAATCCATGCAGTGCTATCCCATCTTTCACCAAGGAGAATCCAAGCAAAAGCAGCTCCCCAAACTGGCTCCAAGCCGTAGACAACTGCAGTTTCAGTTGCTGAAACATCGCCCATTGCTACCATCTGCACGAGGACATGTAGTACTCCACATGCTTAAAACAAGCAAGCATTAAACGAGAAGAGCCCTAAAACTAGAGCGCCCCTAAAATCACTAGAACACCCAAAGAAGTAGACTGACCTCTGCCCACATGCACAACACCGTAGAAAAAACTCCAGTGTACAATGCTGGTATCCATGGAAATGAAGCTGCTGTATCCCAAAGCATACCGAAAGTCCAAGATTCAAAGCTAGATTCACTAGTATCAACATAGCCATCTTTGAACATAAACCAGAGAACAGAGGAGAAAGCGACCACAAGGACCTGGTTACCAGAAGATTTTGTGTTCACAATGGGTAATATATTATATAGCAGTATAAAGGATTTGAGAATATGTTCACACAACCTCAAAGCTGAGAAGAGCTAGAAACTTCTTCTTGTCCGTACTCCTTGATATTTGCTCTGTTCTAAGCATATGGATCCCAAAACATACGGCGCTGAAGAAGTTCAAAATATCACCAACCTTTGAAGAATAAAAGCAGTTCAAAAAAATCAATATCATATTATTTTTTAAGGCACAAAGCAATCAATTCATAAATATATCCAAATACTTGAAATAATGAAATGCATCAAATTTGAGGATTAACAGAACTTTTATATGCTCAAGCACAGCGCAAGTAATACATTAGTGTCATTGTTACATGCGCGGGCATGAGCTGAGTTGCAAACCTTGTACTGCCCGTGAATGGGTAAACAAAGTATTTTCTATATTAATACAGAGACACACAAATCTTTTGTGTTATCGAGAAAAAAAAAGTGTGATTATTGTTGCATAAAGAACTTTTTGAGCAGAAATCAGGAAAGCAAGAAATTGTGCCAGAGGTGTTTTACCATTCTGTAAGATCCTGAAAGCTATTATCACAAGAGCCAAAAGACTACTAGTAACAATCAGTACAAAAAAGGAAGTTGTTACTTACGCAGGGAGGAGAACCGCCACATTCCAGCAGGCCAATTCCGTATAGTGACACGATGGCTCCGAACCAAGTGAGTTTGGGTATCGAGGCACCAAGAAGACCATCAATTAGAGGCACAACTATGACCTGTACAGTAATAGTAGCTATTTAGCATTTGGCAGTTCAAGCCATTTCAGCAAAACCACCAAAATTCAGAATGAACTGGGCGCGAAGCAGGATCTACCGTGAAGGCCGTGATGAAGGATGCTCGGCCAGCATCAGATGAGAGCAATCCAATCGCTTGAGCAAGATAAGCTAAGCTAACCCAGACTCCCAGCTCCAGTCCTGCATAGCGTACACGGCGATCCCCAAAGGCACGGACCGCGAATGGCAGGAAGGGGATGGCTGCAACGACGAACCGCACCATGTTGAACACCACAGGCTCTGTCAGGGCCTCGACCTCTTTCAGAACCGGGATATCACTTGCTGGCAGAAAAAAAAATGGATAAAAGATGAATTACAAAAGGCTCAATTTTACTGGTAATGCCAACCACAGTTCACAATTGGTGTAACACAGTATAAACACAGTGGCCGGAGAAAACAATTTTAGCATGAAGAGTATTTGGAGCAGTTCTACGGATTACAGAGGCGATGCACTGCTATTTTTTTATTTATTTATTTTTAAAAAAACGATTAACAATGACAGAATCATGCAGAGCGGAGTTTGGCATGGAGCAGTTGAACTTATACTAGAGAGAGGGAGTGAGATTAAGAACAAAGGAAGTATCCGCACACCATAGATGACCGTGAGGGCGTTCAGGATGATGATGCTTCGTGTCTTCTTTGAGGCGAACAGGATCCGCCTCCACACCGGTCGCCGGCTTGCCGGCTTCCTCCTCATCTCGTCCTCGATCTTGGCCCCCTCCTCGTCGCCGCTGGCGCCGGGCGCGTCGAGCGCCGCGCACCGGGGCGCCACGAGGACCCTTGCCCGGCGCGGCGACGCGGCCCAGCGGAGCTCCGCGACGGCGAGCATCGCGCGGCAGGAAGGGCCCGCCGCTGCCGCCCCAGCCCCGCCCGTCTGCAGCGGCAGCGCCCACGACGCGGGCGCGAGGGAAGAAGCCATGCCAAGACCGCTCGAGTCCTGCGCTCCTGGCTCCTGCTGCTACTGCTAGTGCAACGGAGTATTGGAGTGAGCAGATGTAGCTAGCGGCCACTACTGCTAGTGCCAGTGTGCTGCTACTGCTGCGGTGTTCTCTTCCCTGACTGAAGGAGGTGTACAGTGTACTGTGGATGACATGAAACTCGCAGGAAGAAGACCTTGGGTTGTCGAAACGTGGAACCACGCGTTGTCGTTTGTGGTGAAGAGCTTGTCTCTGGCGACGAGCGGCCGGAGGCGGAGGAGATTTTATTTTCTGTGGAGGCGCGGAACGGGGGCGCGCGGTGGGTTTTTTCGACCTGTTGTGGTGGTGGGCCGGTGGGGGCGTCCTGTGCCTGCCGAGAGAGATCCTGGAGTTTTGCAGCGTCTCGGGTTTAAGCCAATCTTAATCCGTAGAAATCAGAATTCAGATGAGACCGGGCCGGCGAGTCGCCGTCGCCGTTGCCGTGGCCGCGGGACAGAGCAATCGTCGGGGAGCTATACGGCGCATGTGATCCTCGCCTTTGATGTGGGCGGAGTTACCCACTTGTCGAGCTGTCAGTTGTCATCGCTCGGGCAGTCGGGTCTCGGTGTGAGGCGAGCTGGCTTGATTTCATGTGCTTTGCTCCGCTATGGTTTATTGGTTTTCGTCAGATGCTGTGTAGCGATTAGGACCGTTTGTCTTGGAGACACGATATCCTCGTGCTTGGCATGTCGCGGTTGCACGCGCCGCACGGTGCAAACTGTATAGATTTTTTTTTTAAAAGAACGCAATGACAAGAGTTCTACCTTTTTTCGATTATTAAGAAGAGAGCAAATCGTATAAATATATTCTGGGCTATCACCGGCTCGGTGCAGCCAGGGGCGCGCCTACAGCCCTCGTCCTGCTTCAAGAGCTATGAAGACCTCGATCTATAGCCATTGCAGGATTGCCAGCACAAAGAAGAGACTATGGCTCAGCGTGTGTGATGCTTCAACAGTTTAACAGAACTACAGAGGTGAGGATGACAATTGGCATATGAGGGCATAATAAATGATTCTAGAGTATAGAGAGGTAAGTAAATGAGGCAACGGGTGTGTGGACACAGATGGGCCCAATATTGGCCTAGTATTTCTAGCCCAATAGATTTAACAGGTACTCGTAATACCATCCTAGATTCCTAGGCCGAGGTTTGACTGGAGGCCTTACTTGAGAATTGAGCCCTTGACAAAGGGCCTCTCTTCTGATGGGCTAGGCCCAACGTAGTTATTATGTTCAAAACTGAAAAGGGATCATGAGAAAAAACGATGTTGACGGCCCCTCCAATGATACGGACGGGCACTATAGTCAAATCTATCGCTAAATAAATGGCATTGCTACACAGACACTCTGCAAGATTTTATATCTTTATTGGTTCTCATTCAAATGAAATCCACCAATAGAGCCATGCAAGCATTGTAAGGGCAGTCCCAATGGTAGAAACTGCGCACGATTTTCATAGTGACAAGTTAGCAAAAAATTATCTATAAAAATCATCTCACACAATAGGGATTTCTTCATGTAATAAATGTAAACTTTTTAGCTCTCCTTTATTCTCATCCACCGCTCTCTCTTTCCTCTACTTTTCCTCTCCCTTAGCCAATCACGATGACAGGTGAAGCATGGGCGAGCGTAGCATTTATTGGTAGAAAACCATTGATTTCCCCACAGTGATAAAATTAGTCGTTTCTTATGCATCGATTCAAGAGTAGAGGTGGTTTATCCATGTAGAAACGGTTTCTACAATTTGTAATCTTTTTCTTCTTTAATTAAGCTGATATGTCAGCATTTTGCTGAGCTAATGAGTCATTCAATTGAGATAGAAACTGCTATAAATGCTCCATTGGAAGTGCCCTAATCTGGATACAAGTGGCATCATCCAAACACGTCTTTTTACAACAACCATCCAAACACGTTAACTTGGGGTTTCTAAAGACATCAATCTTATTTAGGTCGATGTCCCTCTGTTTGGATGCAAAGTATTTTTAAAGTATTCAAGAAATACTATGGTTTTACAAAATATTTTAGTTTTTAAAAGCCATCTCATAACATTATTATTTGAATAGGGCTACAATTAACTATGGTGTTTGGATGCAACAAATCTTGTAGTCTCTAAAACCATGGTTTGTTAAAATTATAGTCTTTTTGGAGTTTTAAAAACTTCACTCATAACCTCTTTTTTGTAAACCACGATTTTGTATCTCTTTGGCTTATAAAACTACAGTTCTGTGATACTACAGTTTTTTTTAAAACCACATGATCCAAACAGGCCCTAAACTGTTTAAATACTTTAATCCCAGCCTAAAGCAGTCATGTCGCGATCGGCGTGGAACTCACATGTGGGTCCACAAAGTTTAGTTACATGACATCACGTTATTCTCACAAACATCCTTAAAATTGAGAAACTGTAACTATATAGGACAAGACAGCCACATGTCTTCTCCGCTGATGAACCGTCACGGTTTAGTTATGACTAGCAAATGTGATCATATACATTGCAGCGGGTGAAAAAACATCAAATGATTATGAAAGGCTGTTGACACTCAAGTTAACTCATGATTCTGATGATACCGGACTAAAGAGTCTTGAATGTACATCAACAAAATTAAATTCATAGATTTTCCAATAATGTTTTTTCCAATATATTACTACAGTTTTTTCCAATATTTATATCATGCATCCTTAACTTGATATTTACAACACAAATATTGTTCCTGACTTAGAGGTCATACAAGTGTTCGTCTTGGTTTGGCTTCATTGGTTCATCTTTGTTAAACCAATACTCGATGCCAGACTTAAGGACATGGTCATTAATGAAGCCCGCGATGGTCTCTTGAATTGTGAAAGTGCATGTTGCACTTAAGTGTGATTTTGGATGATTTGATGACAATATTGATTGAAGATCTAATATGTTTGCTAAGTGTGACATAAGGAAATGATTATCTCACTATATACTTGAAATGAAATGCAAAGCCAAAATGATGGATTGTTGTATGAAGATCATGTCACAAAGCACAAGACAACAATGAGATTGATATTGATGAAAAGGCTATCACAATATACTTGGAATGAAATGCAAAGCTCAAATGATGAATTGTTGTATGAAAATCACATCACAAGCACATGACAACAATGGGAATGATATTGATGTAAAGGGCTATCGTATTGTGGGATAATCATGGTTCATATACGATTGCTAAGAAAGGATTCAAAACGAAGTATGGTTGAATGGCTTGAGATGTTGAAGATAGCAAGGAAAAAGTCTTTGAGGTACTAAGTAATGGTGAAGGGAAAGCGACGGCTTGGCGGCCGAAGAACCTAGCTAGAGTGAAGAAGAAAGTACTTGCATTTAGTCGAAGGATCAATCAAGCTTGAAGATCGCATCTAGTGGAGAATCTACATTCCTAGCAACGATATTGATTGAAGTGACTTGACACATTTGGAATTTCATTATATCACTTGCATGGAGTCAAGTCACATGCTCAAGAAGGCTATGCTCGAGAGATATCTACGTCTAAACATGACAACCATTCCTCTCAATATAGAAAATGAAGATAAGCGGCTTTGGTTCAAATGGAGATCAACTCAAGAGGTTTAAATCTTGTTTTTCAATCTATCTTGAGTAAATAGGAAAGCTGTACTATTAAGAGGGATGCAACATATAGTAGATGATTCTTCATAAGTGCTCAAACCAACCTAGGTGAGACATGAGAGAGCTAGAACTAACTTTCAGCATGTTGCTGCACTGTCTGTCCATACCGGACAGCATACCGGTATGAGCCCACAGCGGTGCGGCCATCCTACGGGCTTGCTGATAGTCCTTGTGCAGAGAGTCCATACCGGACATGTCCGGTATTAACCTTCAGCGGAGCGGCTGTCCTACGGTCTTGAAGTTAGTCCTGGCACAGTAAAGTCATACCGGACATGCATACCGGACATGTCCGGTATTTGCGGATTTCTGTCTGACAGTGTTTTTGAGTCGGGCGGTACTACCGTTCCTTCGGTCGGTACTACCGACCGGTACTACCGGCTTTATAGCGGTAGTACCGATAGACCAAAATTGGCCACTTCCAGAGAGGTTGCGAAAATCCATTTATAACTAGCGGTACTACCGACCAGGTGGTCGGCACTACCAGGCTTATATGGGAAGTTTGAAAGTTGGTCTGTTCAGGGTGTTTCTCATGCAGTGAAGTCATATCGGACATGTCCGGTATGAGCTGACTCAACCAACGGCTAGAAAACGGCTAGTTTCGAAAGTGGGCTTATAAATACCCCCAAGCCCCCACCTTTGGATGCTGCTGATTCTACTGGTTCCCATACTCATTCTAAACCTTCCTAAACACTTTCCAACCCTCTCTTAGTGAGTGATTGACCTCTAATTGTCAAATCCATTTGTGGGTTGAGAGAGATTCAAATTAGAGAGCAAGCCATCTCTTGAGCACTTGTGCAAATCGTCGATCTTGTTGTGCGCATTCGTTACTCTTGGACTCTACGGTCCTAGACGGCTAGGCGTCGCCGTTGAGCACCCAAGAGCTTGTAGAGTGCCTCGAAAAGTTTGTGAAGGTTCGATCTCTCCTCAAAAGAGATCATCTAGTGGAAGGAGCATTGCGGGTGAAATAGACCGCTGCTAGAGTGACCTGTGGTGTCCTCTAGAGCCCACCTTTGTGGTAGCTCGCAGCCGGCTCAACAGAGAGTAGGACCCGAGGGGGTGCCAAACTTCGGTAAAACAAATATCGTGTCTTATCTCTTTACCGCTTTCGATATTTGTGTGGCTCGAGCTATCTCTGCAGGTTCTGTGCGTTGTGCATATATATAGATTGTATCTCTGCAGGGTGTGACAAAGTTGAGAAGAAACCGAAGTCGATTTGGAGCCCGACACTGAAATCGCAAATATACCGGATGTGTCCGGTATTGCCTGAGGGCTCGGCGATTTAGGGTTTACCGGACGTGTCTGGTATTACCTTCTTGCACATGATTTGTTCTATATTGTTCTAACCATTTGTGGTGCAGGAATTGACTCTATATTCATTGTATATCTTTCATATACTGTGTGTTTGTCTCTTGTGGGGTTGACTTACTCCGATTGAGAGCTTCCAAGAAATTGGAAGGTCACTTTCCAATCGCTTCCGCATTTAAGGTGTTAATTTTTCAGAAACGCCTATTCACCCCCCTCTAGGCGGCATCTTAGGCCCGTTCGGTCCTTTCAAATTGCTTTGAGACGGACCTTATCCATCACCTGGTTCTTCAACCATGTCTCCTTCAATTTGGATCAAAAGAAAAAGAAAGTATTAGCATACATAATATTTATGTAAAAGCAAAAAAATGAAATAAATTTATTTACATGTTACGTACTTGCTGATTTTGTAGAGGAGTTCTTTTTTCATACACCGTCAGGAACTCGCAAACATAGTACGCACATAAATTGTTTCCCGGTGACTGTCATAGAACCCACTGTACAAGATATAAAAAGATTACTCTCGACTGAGCGTGTGTCTGCTGAGTGATGCTAATGAAGGTAAAGAGGTGGGGAGGTAGTACAACTTACATTTAGTCGTAGAGGATCAGGAAGTTGCGCTTTCAGATCCGGATGATGTTTTTGAAAAAACCAAACCCAAACCCTGCACAATATATGTAATTGGATCGTTAATTAACTATTGCAGAGTTAAAGAGCAGGAATCAATATTTAAAGATCACATTTACCATCGGATAATATCTATCATATCTTGGTAATCTTCTTGTGGTTTTCTGAGAGAGTCATAGATTAGCAAACGACTTTCATGAAGATCGATCACAATTAGTATCCAGTGAAAACTGCATTTATATTTATAAGTCAACACATATATCTTTATGTCAACCTATAATAAAATGTGCATATGATAACAAAACTCACCTAAAGTTGTAGGGGAATAGTATATATCTTTTGTCCCTTTGGTTTACGAAGAACCTCCGCAAATTCCTCTCTGTTTGAGTTTTCCATGCATCGGAGAGAGTACTGCTTGGGTGCTTGAATACGATATATGGATCGATGAAACCAATCTCCTTGTTATTTTTACGCCTTAGTTGTCTCATCATGTTTCTGCATATGTTTAGAAACGCTTGCTAGTGTGAGGATAATTACTTATACATATACATAAGCTAAAGTGAGATTATTAAAAGAAACAATCACTTACAGGCAAAAGCAGCTGACGAGAGATTTGTCGAGAGCGTCCATGTGGCAGAGCTGATGTAACTCATTAAACTGAACATATATGATGTCATCACCACAAAAGTAATCATGGTCTCTAATTCTGACGCAAATATAGTCATCAGTTTTTCTGCCACACGTCGTGAGGTACCACTGATTTAGCAAGTGCATTTGTGTACCAAGATCCCTCAGGGCCGCTGGGTGCCCTCTGCCATTTATCAACTTCTGGAGCACTTATGATGCCTGCTTCTCTAAGTATGTTTTCCACATTTAAACCAGTTTCCTCGAAAAATTTGAGCAGTTGCTCAGGATCAACGTCTCCATATGCTCGTTGTATGATGTCCATATTTGTACCGTATTCATTCCCAACAACTAGATCCGGCACTGATTGTTGCTTTTGTTCCCCGAGCTGTGGGACACCCTTTCCTGCTCTCTTCTTTGTCTTCTTCGCCTCCTCAATTGATTTGCTGAGCGTGCGATCATAGTCTGATTTTGGCGAAGCATTACGGGAAGCACGTACCTTTTTATGTTGATCGTCCACAGTTTGCCTTAGTTTTTCAGGACGAACAAAAAGGTACGGCTTCTCCGGGTTTCGTTTTGCTCGACCACTACCAATGGCAGCGTCGAAGAATTTGTTCAAGTCTTTTTGCGCTGCAGCTTCAGTCTCCTCATCGGTCATGTCATATGCAAGTTTTGTCATCTTCAGAGCTGGTTTTCTCACAGAGGCTGTCTTCTTCGGAGGTGGTGGGGCTGACGCCTTTGTTTGTGTGACAGGCCTCTTCTTTGTTGGCGGTGGCGGTGTTGGAACCTGCCGTGGAGATGGGGCAGGTGGCGGTGTTGGAGCCCGCTTTAGAGGAGATGGTGGGGCCGGTGGCGGTGTTGGATCACGCCGTGGGGGAGATGGGGCCGGTGGCGGTGTTGGATCCCGTCGTGGAGGAGATGGTGGGGCCAGTGGCGGTGATGGATCTCGTCGTGTTTGATCTTGATCATCATCGCTCGCAACACTGTGATCATGTGGTGAATGGATAATTGGACTTAGGTTGGGGGATGTCCTACTGCGAAAACAACATGGTATGAGTATCCATTTATACTATTAGCTCACAAAAACTATTAACTTTCATTCACTAATTTCATACACACCTAGGGTTAGGTTGTTGAGGAGGAGGAGGTGATGCGCGAGGAATTATGATATAGCGCTTGCGCCAACATATGAATGTCTTCTTCGCTTCTCCTAATGTCTTCTCGCCATCACCTCCTTTAATGTCAAGTTCAACATTGTTGTAACCTTTCACCACCCTATCCACCGAGATGCTAGTATATCCAGGAGGTATTATTGCCCACACACGCTAGCATATCGCAGGTCAAAGTGTTCATGTTTGTAATTATCCCACACACGTACACCTGATTTACTCCATAAAAGTAGGAGTTCCTCAACTAATGGCCTCAGGTAGACATCGATGTCGTTGCCAGGTTGTCTCGGGCCTTGGATGAGCACTAGCATCATAATGAACTTCCGCTTCATGCATAACCATGGAGGAAGGTTATAGATACATAGAGTAACAGGCCACGTGCTATGACTACTGCTCTGTTCCCCGTAAGGATTCATCCCGTCCGTACTTAAACCAAACCTTAAGTTTCTAGCGTCTTTTGCAAATTCCGGGAATTCTCTGTCTATTGCTCTCCACTGGGACCCATCAGCAGGGTGTCTCAACATGTTGTCTACCTTACGGTCTTCTTTGTGCCATCACACCAACTTTGCATGGTACTTGTTTCTGAACAGACGTTTCAGACGTGGTATTATAGGAGCGTACCACATAACCTTGGCAGAGATTTTCTTCCGGGGACGTTCTTCATCCTCAACATCGCCAGGGTCATCTCGCCTGATCTTATATCGTGACGCTTTACATACAGGGCATTCATCCAAATTCTCGTATTCCTTGCCACGGTACATGATGCAGTCATTAGGACATGCATGTATCTTCTGAATTTCTAAACCCAATGGACAGACGACTTGTTTTGCTTCGTACGTAGTGGCGGGTAATTCGTTAGGCTTTCTTTTATTTTATAATCTTCAATAATTGTCCAAATGTCTTGTCAGATACACCATTCTGTGCCTTTTATTGTAGCAACTCAAGTGTTGTACCCAACTTTTTTTGTCCATCTGCAGCAGACGGGTATAATAATTTCCTGTGATCCTCTAGCATACAGTCAAACTTAGCCTTCTCCCTTTCACTTTCGCAATCTCTTTGTGCATCACGAATGACATCACCAAGAGCATCATCTTCAGCGAGTGTGTCTTCTGCACTTGCCTCTTCTTCACCTTCCCCCATTGCAGTATCACCAAAGTCACCGTATTAAGCAATAATATCATCGTCAGGGTCTAATTGTTCTTCTTCACCTTCTTCCATCACAATCCCAGTTTCTACATGCTTCGTCCAACAACTATAGTTTGACATGAAACCCGACTTGAACAAGTGTGAGTGAAGACTCCTTGAGCTAGAATATTCCTTCGAATTATTACAAATGGCACATGGGCAGCACATAAAACCATTCCGCTTGTTTGCCTCGGCCACTCTTAAAAAATAATGCACGCCATCAATGAACTCTTTTGAGCGATGATCGGCATTGTACATCCAGTGACGTGTCATCGTCTGCATTATATGACATATCACATAATTATATCTCTTATTCTTATCAACAAATTTAATTTTTTAGCTCAAATTTATAAACAAGTTCAAGACACCCAAATTTAGTAAGCATCACTGGTGGCATATAAGTAGTAGCAGTTGAACTTGTCTAATTAATTATTGCATCAAGATAACAGTGCAGCCTCATCCACTTGGCCACAACCAAATCAACTAACAACACCTGTACATTTTTCCCACATCACAGTCCAACAAGATGGACTGCCTGCCACTCCAACCTGATAGACTGGTAAGGTAGGGGTAGGTGCAGTAGGAATTGAGTTGATTCTTGAGTTGAAAGCCTCTAGAGCTGCAGAAGCTTCCTCAAAAGACTTGTACTTTTTATGCACAACTCCCTTAACTTTGAGCACATGCTGACTGCACTCGGCTCAGCTGGTGTAAATACCTGGCTTGGTGCCCTCGAAAACGACATACCAAGCAGACATCCTTCTGCATTTTAGTTGAACAGTAAACTAAAATATTATATATTTCTAATTTCTGTAAACAAATGATTTAAATGATCTCTATTTCTCCAAAAAAATTAAAATAAACTAATTAAACCGGTCACATTTTGTAAACTAAAGTATTATATATTTCTACTTTCTGTAAACAAATGATTTAACTGATCTCTATTTCTCCAAAAAATTAAAATAAACTAATTAAACCGGTCACATTTTGTAAACTAAAGTATTATATATTTCTAATTTCTGTAAACAAATGATTTAACTGATCTCTATTTCTCCAAAAAAATTAAAATAAACTAATTAAACCTGTCACATTTTGTAAACTAAAGTATTATATATTTCTAATTTCTGTAAACAAATGATTTAACTGATCTCTATTTCTCTAAAAAATTAAAATAAATTAATTAAACCGGTCACATTTTATTTTTAGGGTACTAATTTAAACTATCAAGTGAATGAACTCAAAAAGCTTCAAAAACCACATATATATATATATATGACAGCTAAAAGTATGAAAAACTGGAGCTAGTAATCTTTGAACGAGTCGATGTCGACGTAGATGCGATGAAATAGATCAATCGCCGGAGATATGTTAACAAACAAAAATCATCGGAGAAGAGAGCAAACAAGCAGCAAAGCAAGAACTCAATGAAAAAATGAAGACAGAGAGGAGCTCGGGCAGGGCTGAAGAAGGTGGAAGAACAGTTCAAATATAGGGAGTGACATTTAGTCCCGGTCCTTGTTCCTAGCCGGGGCTAAATGCCAACATTTAGCCCCGGCTGGGTACAACAACGAGGGCAAAACCTTTAGCCCCGGTTGGTGACACCAACCGGAACTAAAGGTCCCTCTGACAAATGAGCCGTTGGGCAGGAGAACTTTAGCTCCGGTTGGCCCCGGTTGGTGTTACCAACCGGGGCTAAAGACCTTTCTAGTCTCAGACGCAAATTTTTCCGTAACTAAAGCTGATTTTGCAAATCGTCCAAAAGTCTGTTCTCTGGTAGTGCGTAATGGTTTAGAGACTAGAGCCATCACCCATCTGGCATGAGAGAAATTTACTTTTAAACTATATATTGAAAATACGAGCAAACGAATGCTTTATGAGATCCGGATAACTGATGCCGGGCTGCTAAACATATCGCTAACCAAGTGTTTCGTGTAGTTAAGCAACCTACGGAAGCTTTAGCATATAAGCCTGCTATGAAGGCTTGGTGTCACTTTCTCAATCTATATCTTCCTGGTAGCTAGGATTGGATAAATGCTTCTCGTTCATAAAATATCTGCATTTCAATATTCATTTTTGGGAAAACAAAATCAGGAAACTAACAAGCTGTAAGCTGTCAGCAAACCAGACATGGACAATGCAGCATTCAGGCCATATTCGTTTCCGGGGCAAATTTTTTTTGCCCTATCACATCGAATCTTGCAGCCCTAGTTTAGCATATTAAAAATACAGTGTCAGCCGAAGACTAATTCACGAGATGAATCTATTAAACTTAATTAGTTCATGATTTGACAATGTGTTGCTACAGTAAACACTCACTAATGATGGATTAATTTACCTTAATAGATTTCTCTCAGTAATTAGCATATAGCACTGTAATTAGTTTTATAATTAATTTATTTTTAATAGACTAAACTAGTGTCACAATGTCCGATGTGACATGCAATTTCTTTTTTGCCAGGGAACGAACACCCTCTCATGAATGCGTCCATGCATGAACCAGTGACGACATCCTTTCGTCGCTACTCCCCGTTTCTCCAACAAGTATGATTTTAAGGATTGTGTTTAGCAGTCCCAACCATAAAACCACATGATTTTTATTTTTATTAATTATAGTGTCACCTAAGTCAAAAGATGATGTGGTACTCAAATTAAAGAGAAGAAATAAGAAAATAGTTTTTAGACAAGAAACAATGTCTACATGAGAACCAAGATACAAAGAGATATGATTGGTTGAAGATGAAGAAAGAAGATATTTGATTGAACAAAAAATAATTATATAGTAGTGTCTACATAAATTAAATACACATAAAAACTATATGTAATTAGCATTGAGACTATCCTTACTGCGACTATAATCAATTTGTATGACTGATTTGTTATGAGAGAAAAATACTAATTTATGGCTGAAAAGTCGAGCCAATTTTTCTTGCTGAATAGTTCAAGTGAACGTTGACATCAGGATCCAACTTCATGAATTATTTCGAAACCATAATGTTGCGGATTTTGCACTCGCACCTCTCCGACCTATGAATGGAAATTGAAAGGGAGACATCAGACACGGTGGGTTCTATTCCTGTGCTCAGGCTACTGCTATCAACGCCTCCTTAACAGACTAGTAGACTACTGCTAATCGCCCAGCGATGATGCCGCATGAATGATTGGTTCGGAGGCTGGTTGCCGTCGTCCCAAGGATGTGCCAAAGCAGAACAGAACCCACCAGGCCACCAACCATCAGTTAGCTATCTCTATGTGCGGCGGTGCCCAACAGCCCGGCACGATAGCGAAATAGTACGCGTTTACGAATGACGTACGATATTATTTGTATATTTGATATTCCCCCAACTGCATTTGAAGTTGATTTGATTGGCACATCTGCCGCTACGGAAGCGGGCAAGCGGCGCGGGCTCACCGGTGCTGCTCGGCTGTCCGCTCCCCTTGCGCGCACCTGGGCCCTCGGCAGGGCGCGTCGGCCGGCCCGATCCCCGCGCCGCGGCGCGGGCGATCCGTCGTCTCGCTCGGCGAATCGGTGTAGGGCGTGCGCAGCGGATCACGGATCACGGTGGTTAGGCCGCGGGGCGCGGGGCGGGCGGACGAATGTGGCGTGGCGAGAGGGTGTGGCGTGCAAGCGACGCCGAAACGGGGCCGGACGGGGGCGGAGCCACCAAGTCGCAGTAGTATATAGATATATAAAAATAAAATATTCCTACCTCTTTTTTTTTTTGAAGAAAATCCAGTGCAAGACGGCTTCAGAAACGGAGGAGAAAAAAAATATCCAGCTCGTCGGCTTCTCCAAACACCAGGCGCGCGCCGTTCCCCCGGCCCCTTCTCCCTCCTCTGACCCGACCCGACCCGACCCAATCCATCCATCCCTTCCGGCAGCCTCTCCAATCTCCATGAACAGCGGCTCGGCAGTAGATTACTGCTAGATTATACTACTCCTCCATTTCCATTACGGAAAAGCGCAGAATGGAATCGTCCCTCTCCATGACTACTCCATCACTAGACTAGAGAAGTAGAGAGAGAAACCCTTGTACCCTTTTGTTCGTTACTTTTATCATTCCCCGTTCCTCCGAGTCTCCTCCGACCCCATCGCCGAGCGTCGAGTCCAAGGAAGCGGAGGAGCCGGCGGAGAAGGGGAGGAGATTTGGCTTTCCCGTCGGGGGGCCTAGGGAGCAGGAGGAGATGCAGCGGCGGCGGGGCCACACCTGGGCGGGGGTGGGGAAGACGGCGCAGGCGGCGGCGGCGCACGCCGCGCTCTTCTGCTTCACTCTCCTCCTCGCGCTCAGGGTCGACGGACGCACCACGTACTCCTGGTGGTACGCGCTCTAAACCCTAGCCTCGCCTCCGCGTCCCCTCCCACCCGGCGGCCCTCGTCCCTCTCCCCCCTCCTCCGCTTCGATTCGATCTAACTGGTTTTGTTTCAGCGAGCTGGAGGGGCTTCGAGTTGTTGTTGGGTTGCGTTCTGATTTGGGGGGAGAGCGTCTCCCCTGCGATGCAGATGTAGTTTCGGAATTGGCTGATTCCTACGCTCGCTTTTATGCGTGTTGCGTGCGATTCTGGGTTGGCTGCTGGTAGCTGGTAGCTGGTGCTGGATTAATCTGCCCCGCTGGCGTGTAATTCAGCTATCTCTCTGGAGCTCAGATGAATGTTGAGAGTTGTTGGTTGTTTTCAGTTGATGCTTAACAGTGTCCCCAGCTATAGTCAAACTGATGACGGACAGCATTTCCTCATTCGGTACTCATTCGGTATTGTCCTAGGATAGTAGACAGTAGATTTCATGCCAAATTTGTTCCTTTAGGCATTGTTCTGATATGCCGAAGGAAACGACAAAAATTCTAGCTAGAATTTGGTAATACCAAACTATAGATTACTCTATGACAACTACTATAAATCGACAACGGTAAAACCAATATGAATTGCTAATGATGCTACTTTGATCATGTAGGATAATATTCATTCCGCTATGGCTCTTTCATGGAATTGTTGCACGCGGAAGGTTTTCAATGCCTGCCCCTTCATTGCCTCATGGCCGTCACGTGAGATTTACATGCTGGCTCGTCTAATTAAACAGACCTTCTCACTGTTTTGCATTACCATTGTTCATTTTGCATCCAATTAGCCTGATATGTTTCTTTTTGCTTGCAGTGGGCACCCTGTCATTCGATTGTTGCAGCGCCTTTACTAATTGCGTTTGAGCTGCTTCTTTGCATATATCTTGAAAGCATAAGAGGTAGGGTCAGAATCCATTGGGTAAATAAAACCTTGTCCAGTGGCCACCATATTGTGGTTCCTAGAATTGTTTAATCTGAGACGCATGTTAAGTTTCTCTGTTCTGTTGGCTCTGTAATCTTCTCACTTCTTTTCCTTTGTGTTCGCCCAGTTAGAAATCATCCATCTGTTGATCTGAAGATTGTGTTCCTTCCTCTGCTGGCCTTTGAAGCAATTATCCTTATCGACAATTTTAGGTAATCAATTTGAGCTATTATCTTTTTTTCCTGTGGATTTTTAGATTGTGTCATTGTAAATTCTTTTTTCCCCAACTATGAGAATGCATTGCACATAACCAGGAGTTACTATCGTCTGAACAGTTTGTCTTCTTACATTTTATGCCACACTTTTTGTTGAAATACTTTTGAAATTTCAGTTCAATTTTGTACGATTTAACTGTTATTATATATATCCTGTTATGTACTTTACCTGCCTGTTTGTTTTTCAAAAAAATAAAAAATAAAATCAAATGGACCCATAGAAGCAGCTAAATGTACTGTCTTTCAACATCCACAGTTCCAACAGTTGCTTGCTGTGCTAGCTAGCCTTTTCATTTGCCACATTATGTCTAAGAAGAAAGATGTATGTTGTCCTTAAAACTATCTTGGTAAATGGTCAAATCCCTCATGTACCTATGCAAGTTTACAGGCAGTGTAGCATGGTATAGAAAAGGTGAATTTTCTATTTTTATTGTTCCTTCGTCATGGTAGTTTAGCTTGAGCTTTCTTCTGGAACCAATTATAAGGCTCTCAAATATCTATGCTGGGTAAAAACTATCTTTGAATTGTAGTGTGGAAACGGGGGCCCTTGCGGCGCCGACATGATGGGCAGTGGTGACAACAAGTGGGGGAAGTTGATCATGTTGATGGGAAGGGGGGGCGGATGGGGCATCGATGGTTGGCGCGGTGTGCAGGATGGTAGCGGGTGGCGCAGTGGACAGGGTGGTGGTAGCGGCGGCGGATGCAGTGCTGGCAGCGGAGAAGGATGGGAAGGCCGTGGTCCCGTAGCCCGGCAGCACGTAGGGCATGGTTCCAGACGAGGAGAGGCATGATTGCTCTCCATGGTCGCCACCCGAGAGGAAAGGATGGCCAGCTGCTGGGTGATGTCGGCGAGGGCTTTTGCCGTATCATCGGCGGTGGCCGGCTGCAGCACCTGCTGCTGCATGTCCTTGCTGTCGTCGTCACCCGGCATCTCCGATACCAGATTGATAGGATCAGGGATCTTACCGCCGCTGCGTAAGGTGTAGGGATAGGAGACTGGAGGATGGGGAATATATCCTGGGTGGCAAGTTGGAGCCGTGGCGGCGCCGCGGCAGCGAGCAATGAGGGAGAGGGAGGTGCGTAGGATGGCCCTTGAGGCCAGGCAAAGAATATTGCCTTGCTTAATTATCACAATTCCAGTTTAGAGGTATATATCCTCTCCTAAACAAATCAATCAAGATCCTATTTTTATGGAAATAAAAGGGAAATCTCTAAATGGAAATCTCTAAGGGCCTTGCGCCCCCTAACAGCCCGTCCTGGCCTATAGGTGACGCCGGTCATTACATCATAACTTGTATTTTAGTGGCAGCATTCATGTATATCCTCACCAGTCTAAAGTATAAAATTGTATTTTGAAAATCTTTAAGCTATCACTTGCTGTACTGCGGAAGCCTCTATTGCTTCACATTGCTTGCAAAACTACATGTGTAAGGCTTGGAAAACTCGTGATACATTCGACACAATGATCAATATCCTGTATGTTGATCTTCTGCTTGTGCCATAATATTGTGGTATAATTTTACAGTTCCGTGGTTGCACACATTCAGGATATTGATCATTGTTTGAATCCTCTTTATCTTCTTTTGTCCAAATTGTGAACCTCATTGTCCAAAGAAAAACAAATTATTATTTGTTACTTTTGGAGGGTTATTGTATTAGTCACGATGGATATTGATGTGTATGTGTTTCTTGGCATGGTTTTTTTATTGTTCAGAATGTGTAGAGCTTTAATGCCTGGAGATGAAGAAAGCATGAGTGATGAAGCTATTTGGGAAACACTTCCTGTAAGTCTTTCATACTAGTGGATCTGACTGCTTTGGCACAGTTGTGCAATACATTGGCATTCATTTGATACTAATTGGTAATGGAATGGAGCATTGCATATGCCACAAATTAACTGCACAGTTGAATACAGAAGACTAATATATGATGCTATATATTGATATTATTGGAAAGATTATTAGGATAAAACAAAAATATTGGATTAACTGTTCAGATGTCTTGCATCACTTTGCTAATGTATCATTTAAGCACTTGGCCAGTGTAAGCTGTGTTTAGTTCCTATGCACTATTGCAAACTGATACAATGATGTCTTACATCACTTTGCTATAGTATATCATGTAAGCACTTTTGGGCAGGTCTAAGCTGTCTTGAGCTAGTTCTGATGCACTATTGCAAACTGATACAATGAACATATATATAAATTCATTGTTATAACATATTGATTTTCGTCTAATTGAAAGAACAAGCTTTTGCCAGGAGCCTACGGCTTGTATTTTCTCAGACTTGTTTGGATTGCTCTTTGCTATTTTTTTTTTGCTAGTTACAGTTTTACTGTTTGGCGTTTCATACGAATGCTTCATCAATAATCAATATAAAATAAAACATCATCTCTACTCATAATCAGAAGCATTAAATGTTTCCACCCTTTTGATCTTTTGCATAGATCTTTCTAGTAGTTGGGATGATCCAGATTTCAGAGAATATATCTTTTTAACTGCCTAGAATAGAATATTAGTCATTTATCTTATTATGTTTAACCTTTTTGTAACCAGCATTTTTGGGTTGCAATTTCAATGGTGTTTCTTATAGCTGCTACAACATTCACCCTTCTCAAGCTGTCTGGTAAGTTTCCTTGGTTGCTTTCCAATCGTTACTTACAAAACTGATGTCACTAGGGTTCCGTAATTTGAATCCTCCGAATTTGTTGCATTATTTCTTCTTGACTAGAATGACTATTTATTACAAGTTGTTTCTTCTTTATTATAGCATTTGAAATTATAAGGGACTTTTCTTTTAGTGCTTGTGAAATCATTTGAACTAGTAACTGTTTTAAGTTTCAGAATGTCGAATTCTCGCTCTATCTCTGAGGTCTCTTTTGCTTTTATTGCACAATGCTTTTGTAATAACGCATTTTTGCACAATGCTTTTGTAATAACGCATTTTTGCACATTACAGGTGATGTTGGTGCTTTGGGATGGTGGGATTTGTTTATAAATTATGGGTGAGACTTGTTGCAGTGGCATTATTCCTTGTTAGCTGGGATTTCAGTTAGTCTAATTCGGCACCTTGCTTATCCAGGATTGCGGAATGCTTTGCATTTCTTGTCTGCACAAGATGGTTTAATCCCATGATTCATAAGTCTCCCACTCATGGGGAGGCTAGCTCATCATCAGCTGCAATTAGATACCGTGATTGGGAAAGTGGTCTTGTCCTCCCATCACTAGAAGATCATGAACAAGAGAGGCTTTGTGGTCTCCCTGATATTGGGGGTCATGTAATGAAAATACCTCTTGTGGCTTTCCAAGTATTGCTTTGTATGCGGTTGGAGGTATGTTCCATCCCAGTCTTGTGGCACATAGGGAACATTTGTTTGATGAATTGTGGAGAGTGGAATTGCAAGAAACCTTTTTGTTTCTTTTTAAAAGCCATCTCATAACATTATTTGAATAGATGATTTTTTTTTCAATTATTATGTGATATACAGTTTTATTGAAACAGCTGGAAAAGCTGAAAGCAAGTCATAAATTCTGGTCTGAGTTTAATTAATTTTTCTGTAGCAAACTCTGTCCCAAGTCTGGAAACTGCTAGCAACTACTCCCTCTGTCCCTTCTTAACTGTCGTTTCCGGTTTCCGTGCCACAAGTTTGACTCGATTTGTAGCAAATATATGCAACATTTGTATCTCCAAATAATTTTGTTAAAAAACTAGATTTAAAGTTCTTTCCAATGATGCTAATTATGTACAATAAATATTAATATTTTTTAAGATATATTTAGTCAAAAATGGTTCTCGGAGAAGCCAAAACAACAGTTATTTAGGGACGGAGGGAGCAGCTGATAAGTGTTACTGGCTGTTTCTCTGTTAAGTGATCAATAATGAGCCTCAAACTCATTACTACAGCATGTACTATTTTGTTTCAGGGCACACCACCAAGCGCTCGCTATATCCCAATATTTGCCCTTTTCTCGCCACTATTTATTCTGCAAGGTGCTGGTGTCCTTTTCTCTCTAACAAGATTAGTGGAGAAGGTTGTTCTGCTATTGCGTAATGGACCAGTTAGTCCTAATTACCTTACAGCCTCATCAAAAGTTCGCGATTGCTTTGCTTTTCTTCATCATGGTTCAAGGTACCATCTAATACCTGATATGAGCTAATTTTGTATCTATTTTTCTTGCTATTGTGTTTTTGCCCTGCTTGAACCATAGAGAAGCATTTTGCCCTAATTCAGGCTTTTAACTATGCAGCTTGTTTGTCCATGTGTTATGCAGGCTTCTTGGTTGGTGGTCTATTGATGAAGGGAGCAAGGAAGAACAAGCCCGGTTGTTTTATACTGAATCTACTGGGTGTGTTACTGTTTGTTTCAATTCTGTTAATTTTCTCAATCCATTCTTATTCTTGTTTTGCTGCACGCTTACATACTGTGCTGATTATTTACTCTTTGGTTGAAGGTACAATACATTTTGTGGCTATCCACCAGAGGTGGTTAGGAAAATGCCTAAAAAGGACCTTGCAGAAGAGGTTGCATGATATAATCAATTTTTGTTCCAGAATTATTTTCTCAAGACATTTGTTTCAGTTCACATCATCACAATTCCACTTTTCCACTTTCAGGTTTGGAGGCTGCAGGCAGCGTTGGGAGAACAATCTGAAATTACCAAGTGTACCAAGCAGGAATACGAAAGGCTTCAAAATGTATTGCCCCTTGCTGTGACTGCATTCTCATTTTTCCATTTGAAGCATATTCACTTCATATGCCCTTACACAAAAGGAATCATTTAGGTCCAAGCTGTTAACGAAACGGACTTTAGGCAGTGTAACCCTGATTCTAATGATAATATGATAATACTTTGGCAATTAAACTGTTGACTTTGTTACAGACCATTGCTTACTTATAGCTATTACATTTTATATCGGTCCGATAGTAGCTTGTTAAATTCATTATTTCTGTTGGCAGTCATCTTTTTCTCGTTTTTCAGGAGAAGGTTCTTTGTAGGATTTGCTACGAGGGAGAGATATGCATGGTGCTACTTCCCTGCCGGCACAGAACTTTATGCAAGTATGTTTCAGTCTCTTTTGTTCTTTTCATGTATGACCTTCCTAGCTAGCTAGGCAATGCTTGAAATTGTTACTACATATTGATTCTGATTTCTGTATTAGGTCTTGTGCTGAGAAATGCAAGAAGTGTCCAATCTGCCGTGTGCCGATTGAAGAGCGCATGCCTGTATATGATGTTTAAAGCTCACTAACTCAGCTTAACATTACAAATTTGTACATGTGAGTTCTGTCATGCGGTGCATTTAGTCTCTATCACAACTTTAAGCTGATTGAGGTTTGCACTTCAGAAAAGGTCTACAATATATGGGGGAAATACAAGTATATCATGTCTAACCAAAAGCATGGAAAGGTGGCTGATGAGCATTTTGTCATTTCGGTCCAGTTATCTACTGTAAGTATGTGGTCAATGTATTTCCCTCCCCTCTTGTGATTGGTAGATGAGTCAGATAGTCTTGTTTGCGTAGCAGCATTTCCTCAGGGATATGCAGTTGTTGAGAAGGAAGTGAAACAAAAACACTGTAAATAAGAACATTGCCTTGTTTGAATGTAGGCCTTGTTTGAGAAGAAAGTGGTACAAAAAATACAGTGTAAACCTCTCTGTTGTGTCATCCTGTAGTAGAAAAATGTCTGCCGAAATTTGTGAGCGCTACTACGTCAGCGGACTGGTGACCTTTCACAATGTGAAGGGTCGTCTAAGCAAAAGCATCTAATGGTTGTGGAGGCGTTTCTGGTCAAGAAACGTTGCGTCTGGTTTGTGCCAAGGATAATTGGTGATATGATTTTCAAGCCGTACTGAGGTGATTGGTACCAATTATATATATGTTTGCGATGCTGTTGACTGTTGTCTCCTTTTAAAAGAGTACAATTCTAAAATACTGCTCGTCACACTATTTTAATTTTAATTTTAATTATATATATATATATAGGGTGAGTTTTCTATACTTCCGGGAGTAGTTACTCCCATCTTCAAAAAAACTATGTTGCGTATGTGTTCATACTTGTTTATCACTTTGAGTATGTTTATATACTCATGTTAAGATATTCCATGTCTTAATACACTAAAATTTTTCAAAGAAACTCATACTTTTTAATATATTACGAAAATGCCACTCACTGTAGTATATAAAATAAGTATATCCACATACTCTATGTATGCATGCATACTTGATGTATATACTTTCATAGATAGTCTAGTATGATCATATACTTCATGTAAATATGCTTCGTGTGGTCATATATACCATAAATCTAGAGATATAAACATATAAATCTAGAGATATAAACATGGGAGTAACTACTCCCTAGGAGTAGAAAATAATTTCCCTATATATATATATATATAATAATAATAATAATAAACAAATACTACTAGATTTGTTATGGAATATATTTTTAAATATATCTATTTAGAGAGACTTAAATATTGATACTATTTCCTACAAATCTAATCAAACTAATTAGATCGTCTTTCATCAAATTAGAACTGTATAATTTTAGATGAAGTAAAAAAAAAATGTTTACTGCAACCGATGAATGAATACTCTCTATCCATAAAAAAAATACAATTCTTATATCCTAAGGAGTTAAATATTATAATTTTGACTAAAATTATATGAAAAAATATTAACACTTATAAGACAAAATAAGTATCATTAAATTAGTTATACAATATATTTCTATAATAAATTTATTTCAAGATATAAATATTAATAATATTTGCTATAAATTTGATCTAAGTTGAAATAGTTTAATCAATATGTTTTTTTTATTATTGTATTCTTTTGTGAACGGAGCGAGTATATGCGAAGATGTAAAGTCTGTACAACTTTGGATGACTCTTAAGCTCGCTGTGAGCTTGGCACGCCGCACGCTGCAAGTTTTCTTTCTACTTTATTTTAGCAGCATCTTTTTGAGATGAAAAAAATTGTATTAGATTATGGCTGCGTATATCATATTGTTACAAACATTCTACAATACATTACATATATTTAGAAATTAATGTTTATTATTGTACCCACGTTGTGAATAGCTCTAAGTCTCAAATCCAAACTTATATAACGTTTTGTACGAACGATAGCACAAACAAACACCCGACAAAAGCCTCAAGAACAGATGCCCAAACGAACGACGACCAACGTTTCTACAGGTGTAGTTGAAAAACTTCCAACATTTCTACAGGTGGAGTTGAGAAACTTCTTTCTTATGTCTTCTCTTTTTTTTACCACGAAGATGAGAAAGACTAATCCAAAATTTATTCTTCGTAGTCCTTTATCGTGGTCAAATTTAGCCATATCAAAATGAAGAAGAGAAAGAATTTTTTCCATGACACCGACATCGTCTCAGCTTCGATGTTGCCATTCAGAAAGAAATGCCAATGAAATTGCTAACACCGTAGTTGTCGTCCTCATCTTCGACAGAACTGCCATAGAGAAAACAGTTCCGTCTTACCCCTTGCCATTGTTGGAGAGGAGATAAAATGCTCAATACTAAAAACAAACTTGACATAAAGAGACTCTAACTCTATGACTCGATCTACTAGAAAACTTATTAAAAAAAGATAGATCATCACTCTCTTCGGCCATCGGCGAGATGCTGGAGGGAGACCGACTGTGGGAGAAGGCGGGGGCAACAACAACAGTGGCACCGGGTCGAGTCACTCCGGTAGTTTGGTGATATCTGCCTCCTTATTTAAGCAACATCTATGCCAAATCTAAACAAACGTTGAACAAAGGGAAAATGTTTAATTAACCCCCCTCGAACACTGTTACCTATAGTTATTCTAGCCATTCTTAAACTATTAAAAATTGTCTAATTAGTCACTTGAGACGGTTTTCAAGGTAGTTCACTGACGTGCCATATTAAAAAAATCTACATATATAACCTCTAACATATCAAGAGTTGATTACTACAAGAAATAGTGCTTTACATGACGATCATTTTGGTCATAAACAATCGAAAACACGTCATGATTAACTTGTCATGACGATCGGAAAATCCATCATGTATCTCACGTCATACATTTGACGGATCAACTGAAGCTGTCACCGATTGTCATTTCATTTCGTCATAAAATAATTGGCAAAGTTTGAACGAAAAATAAAAAAAATTAGGGATTTTTTTAATCAGGGGAGGGCCCCCACCAAATAGCTACACCACCCATCTACTCCTATAGTATTTTTTATGATTTTTTCGTACTTTGCATCAACCAAGATTCAAACCGGCGACCTCTTGCACATCCTTGCGTAACCTCCCCTACCACTCCACCTCTTTGTCATTTGTATCTATATTTCATTTCAATTCCTCTCATATTATATTAAACCATGTGTAAATTGTTTGTTTGATACTCTAAACGAATTAAAATAAAAAAGTTATCAACTACAAAGTTTCATATCTTTTTGAGATCTACATACACTTTTTATTTAAGAAGTTTCTCCATCCGAGGTCATTTACAAAATTTGAATTTCAAATTTAAGAAATTTTAAACGTAGTTTTCATTGACAAGATGGTTTCAAATTAAAAATTTATCAACTATAAAGTTTCGTAACTTTTTGAGATTTATGACTTTATTCTGGTTGTTTTTCCGTCTGAGGTATTTTGAATTTCAAAATTTTTAAATTCAAATACAGTTTTGCATGACAATATGATTTCAAATTTAAAAGTTGTCAACTACAAAGTTTCATGACTTTTTGAGCTCTACAACTTTTATTTTGGTGATTTCTCCATCCGAGGTCTTTTAAAAAATTCGAATTTAATTTTTTTAAAATTCGGACGCAATTTTGCATGACAAGATGACTATAAATTAAAAGGTTATCAACTACAAAATTAAATAACTTCTCAAGATCTACAAAGTTTATTTTAGTTATTTGACCATTTATACATCGGATATTGTGGTTCTAACATTATTCACAAAACTTATATTTCACTCTTGTAGTTTCATAAACTACTAGAGATACGTAAGTTTTGTGAAGAAATTTATTTCCAGTTTGTCAAATTGTTTTTTTGACACTCAAAAAAGAGCTTCTTTGCCGAGTGCTTGAAAAACACTATGCAAATCAATTGACACTCGATAACGTAGTGATGTTGAATGCTTCATCCGTGACCAAATTAAATTTTTCGTCATAGATTGACAAAAACTAAACTAGTCGTCACAAATTTATCATCCTTGCTATGAACCGTCATAGACAATGAACTGTTATGATGATTTACTAGAACGTCACCAATAAACGTCATGTAAAGCACTATTTATAACTATAAAATGTGGTATTATAGCTCTTAAAGTATCTTATATTGTTGAAATGAGCCCACGATAATCTTATAGACCTCATCATCCTACCCCTCCCACATCCTCCGTCCGATGTCCTTAGTTTTTTTAGGTAGCCATTGGAGGATAAAGAGAGATAGGCAGATGGCAAGTGCGAATGCGTAATGCATGAGCTTAATGTCCTTGACGAGTGCCGTTAGGTGGAGCAGGAGAGAATGTGGTGCTCGGTGGTGCTTAGGCTATTGTATTTGTACACTATACACAAACAACCCTACAAGACCATTCAGAGGATCATTTGAACATTATCCAGATGTTTTAATAGTTATAATATTAGATTTTACAGTTGATGAGTCAATGGTTTATATAGTCAATCTTTGATACGTTAGGAGGTTATGTAGACTTTTTAACATGCCACATCAGAAAACCCACTTTTATAAGAACCTTAGGGGCTTATTTAGATGATTTTCAATAGTTCAAGGGGTAGAATACATGGTTTTATACGCGAGGGGTTGAAATAGTCAACTACCAATAGGTTGAAAGGTTAAGCAGACTTTTTACTTACCTTTGCCATATTTTTAGTTGCCACAACTACGATGTGAAGTCCTAAAGCGACAATCTAAACATTCCCGTAGACATATGCTCTCAGAAAGACAAAGTTGTCAATAAACCTGCAACTACTGAACCTGAAAAGTGATATGATCCCAATCACTACTGAAATGTTAAGGTGTTACGAAATAACCCACCAATGATAAAAAAAAGACGCTCAATAACTGTACGGAACAATGCTCAATAATCTTGTGAAAAATAATGGTAAATGTTTAGAAAATATTATAAATATGTTGTACACATTTTGTTTTTGGTTGCATGTTATATACACCTGTATTTCTGACCCTTGTTAACTATTACATTAGGTGTATCCACTCTTAAAAGTGATGCATATATATGTCCTCTATATATTAAAACCTTTTAAAAATTTTATGCCAAGCATATACACAAAAATATGCTTCCATTAAAAAAATTAAATTTTTGGACCACTTTCAATTATTATTATAAATTTTAGATTTGTTTTTTTTTCATTTATCTCTATGACCAATGGTAGAATGGACTAGGTACTTAATTGATATCATAAACGTTATTATCTTATTATATATAAATTTAGTCAAACTGAGAAAACTTTGACTCTCTAAGGTTTTTGAAATGACTTATAATTTGAGATGGAGGGAGTAATAACTTACTGTGAACCAAAGAAGCACTCTAAAGCAATACATAGGTATGGGGTGTTTGTACTTAATTAATTTGTGAATCGCCTGTTAGTGGAAGGGAATATAAAATTAGCTGTTCCTTTTGGACAGTATCAATCCCCAGACATTCCTGCTGGGATTGCCCGAGTTCCTGACGGGCCGGGGTTGAGCCATTGCTCACACGAAATTCGAAATTCATTCTTATGATTCCCGTGTTTGTAATAAACGTGCTTTAATTTTTACAGTCGGCTGCTACAACTACCGCAGGAGTTCTGATTAAACTGAACATGCTCCGAGTCAAAGCCTACGCATGTTCGTTCTCACACTCCTAGAGCTGCGCACCCGTGACCCCCGACCGTGCTGCGTGCTGCACGTACACTGCACAGCTAGCTAAGCTAGGGTTACGCAGCTGGCCCTGCATCAACGCAAAGTCTATCTCATCTATAGTGGAGTCAAAGATTTGAAGCCGTGCGACCTGCGACTGCGAGCGAATCACACATGCACGCATCGTCCAGCGCACCGTGCTTATTAGCTAGTAGGATTTGAAAGGCGGCGTGAAATCTTCCTAGACGGCCGGCTAGATCGTCCATCTGTCGTCGGGGGGCTGCGTTAAACTGTTCTACAACATGGAAATCGCTGTTGATCAGGCTTCCAGCGACGCCCAGCAACTGCGGTACTATTGTACGTATCCACCGGTTGGCGTGCTTAGGATTTGAATGGCGCCGTGAGATCGATCCGTCTGTGTGTCTCTGCTTGCCTGTCGACGACGTACTGTCGTGCTGCACTAAACTGTTCTACAACATGGAAACCGCTGTTAATTATCGGATGTGCGTCGCAGCAACTGTCATCGATTTCTGGTCAGTAGTACTATACACGGCTGCATGCTTGAGCTTTCGCAATCGCGCAATCGATTCTGTTGGTACTACCGTACCACTAGTATGTCAGGGAGACTTGATGATGCTATCTAGCCGTTCTGATTTCTAACGAAGTGATCCCGTACGTTACGTACGTGTGGTGCAGTTTCCACGTACGCACAGCAATCACCAATCAGATATTGCACCACCACGTCGGAAGAACAAGGGTGAGGTACGGTGACTGGTGAGGATGCCGGAAGGACCACCGAACTAAAAAGCTTGCCCTAGATACTGTAGTACAGCAAATTAGGCAATTAAAGCGTTCAGCATTCCCGTGAACCCATGCATGCATGCATGCTTCAAGCGGTGTGGCCTGCGGTTAGTGGATAGGGATTAGTAGAGCCGATTGACTAATCGGACGCGTCCGCGCGCTCAACGGGATGGGACAGCACGACCACGAGCTAGCCTGTAGGGGCCCGCCCCATCCACCCGCGCAGCGCAGCCGCATGTGGACGGACGGCCGACGGACCGCGGGGTGTGGCGCGCGCCGCACGCGCCAGGGTCCCGCCCGAGAACGTCGCCTTTGTCCGGGGCCCCGCCTCTCTCTCTCTCTCACTTCACGTCGGCATCTGCGACCAGGAGAGATCAGGACTGGCTCCGTCCTACTCTCATCGGTGATATTTTGGTATGTGGGGCCTTGTTTAGATGTCTAGGGCGAGATTTTTTTTTTTGTCAACTGTAGCACTTTCGTTGTTATTTGTCAAATTTTGTCCAAATATGAACTATGTAGACTCAAAAGATTCGTCTCGATATGTACATACTAAAATACTAAAAGTACAATTAGTTATTTATTCTACTAATATTTAATGCTCCATGCATGCGTCCAAACATTGATGTGATGGTGATGTGATGGAGAGAGAGTGAAAACAATTTGATAGTTTGTGGTTATCTAAACAAGGCCTGGATACGACGACACATATCAAATATATGCTGATGATGGATTAATTATCTCTCACAACTAAAAAGAGCAAAGAGAGGACACTTCTTTCGTGCGACTTTTTTTCGCCTCGCCGGTCCGCTCCTCACGTGCGATCGTTCGACATCTCCTCCCCCGTCCTCCAGCCACCCAAAAGGAAGCAACACCCGCTCTGGATCGCCCAAGCCACAAATCACGGGCGGGAGCACCCAAGCAACCAATCGGCAGCATCAACACCCGCTCCAGATCCCTACTCTCCTCTCGCACCCCACCACAGAGGCACAGACACGCCGCCGCCGTTGGACCGTCTGCCCCAGCGCTGGACGCACTGCCGCCACCGTCGCACGGGCTGGAGCCGGACGCGCCACCACCATGACGCCGCCACCGTCGCACCGGACAGGCTGCCACCACGACGTCGTCACCGTCGCACAGGCCACCACTGGACGTGTCGCAGCCACGAGCCGCCACCGGACGCGACGCAACCATGCCGCACCACCAGATGTGCTAATCCTTTTCCGACCCTACCTTAGCTAATCTGCCCACCGCATCCTCGCACGCTCACTCCTACATCCCTCCTCATGCGCTCGCTCCCACACCCACCAATCACGCCTAGCTCGACGCCCTTCCCTGCCACGCGCTCGCGTCCGTCGAACTACCGCCCATCATGACGTTTGACGCAAGCCCGCTGCGGGGCGCGCTATGAGGGACGAGGCGCCGCCTGTCGACACGAGGCGACTACAGGGCGCGCTGCCTCTGGGCGCCGGGAGGCCACTGAAAGGTCCTAATTGGCTAGAGGGGGGGGGGGTGAATAGCCTAATTTAAAATTCTACAAAGCACTAGAGCAATTTGTTAGACAATAACAAAGCGATAAATGCGGTTGCTCTAGCTCTATGTCAAATGCAAGCCACCTATTTGCAAGTCTAGTTAATTATGATCTCTAGGGCACACAAGGACTAAGTCACTACTTTACTAAACTAGTGAGCTACACAAGAGAGCTAGCAAAACTAAAATAGCTATACTAGCAAAGCTACTACTATTATTAACAAGGGAAACAAGTTACTCTATAACAAGTATGAACAAAGGAATACAAGAGAGTGGTAATGTGATTTTACCGAACCGAGCAAGTGAAGATAATTGATATCACAATGGAATGCCAATCACCAAGGGACACAATATGAACACGAGATTTATCCCCGAGGTTCACGTGCTTGCCGGCACGCTACGTCCTCGTTGTGTCGACCAAGGCTTCGTGGTTCGGTGGCTAATCGGTATCACACACCGAGCTCTCCACAAGAGCGCCACAAGAACCTACCCCAAGCAATGGTAACTCAATGACACGCGCAATTTATTAGGAGTTACCTTTGGCTTTTCGCCGGGGAGGTACAAGCCCCTCACAAAGTCGTTGGGATGGCCACGAACAATCACCAACTCGTGCCAATCCTCCTCCGCTGCCACCAAGCCGTCTAGGCACCGGCAAGTGCCAAGAGTAAAAAGAAATCCGCAGCAACAATCACCAAGATGCCTCTAGAATGCAAGAACACAATGCAAGCTCTTGGTTTCACTCGATCTCACTTGGATTAGCACTAACAATCAAAGAGATCGGAGGGAGGGATTAGATCTTGCTCAAGAGGATGTTCAAGAGGTTAGAAAGTCAAGAGAGAACCCCACTAGCCGGCCACGACATATATATAGGGAGGAGAGGACGGCAGCTCGACCTCCACCTTTCTGCGCTTGGTCGGTAGTACCGACACCTCCTGGGCGGTACTACCGGCTTAGTCAAACTAGCCGTTTACTCACAACCCGCTGAAAAAGGCGAAGCACCGACTCTTGGTCGGTACCTCCGAGGTCGGTAGTACCGGCCCTATGGCGGTACCACCGACAGGCTAAACTGGGGACTGCACAGAGATTTCCCCGACAACTTCCTGACCTCGGTACTTCCGAGGGCGGTAGTACCGACATAATGGCGGTACTACCGCCAGGCCAAAACTGGCCGCTTCCAGAGAGCTCTGCGGAAAACAAGCTACTACCGACCTTGCGTCGGTACCACCGCGGGCGGTAGTACCGAGGTAATGGCGGTACTACCGGCAAGCCATTTTCAAAAACTACAGAGAGCCTCGCGAAACTCCTCAGGGCCACGGTACCACCGACCAGCCGGTCGGTACCACCGCCGGCGGTAGTACCGAGGTAATGGCGGTACCACCGCCAGGCCAAAAACGCCCCATTACAGAGAAGGCTGCACGCAGCACCTATGGGCGGTACCACCGACCACCCTGGTCGGTACCACCGACCATACACAGAAAACTTCATTTTCTTCCCTGTGTTGATCCAAAACAACTCCAACAACTTCTCCTTTGCAAATGTGCTAACACCAACAAGTGTACAACATCATGTGCATGTGTGTTAGCATTTTCAAAACATTTTTTCAAAGGATTTATCGCCTCATTTTAGATATGACATATGCAAATGCAACTAGAGGCAACTTGATAACCATATACTATGAATTTCTCCTCTTGATAGTACGGCTATCTACCCTAAATACACTCACACCCTCTATGGTGTCTTGAGTGCCAAAAACAAAAGAGCCTATTGGTTATACCTTTGCCTTGAGCTCTCTTATTTTCCTCTTTCTTCTTTTCTTCTAGTGAAGATATGGACCATCTTACGACCAATCACTTGATCATTGCATCACATGTCCATCATCATGCTTCACTTGAGCCATGGACCACCTTTTGCTAATCAAGCACTTAATGACAAAGGTTAGTCCAATGGATTTCATCAATTATCCAAAACCAAACTTGGGCTTTCAATCTCCCCCTTTTTGGTAATTGATGACAACCCTCATACAAGATATTATGATAAAGATTTGAGACACCAAGGTAGTATTTGCTCCCCCTACATATGTGCTATAGAGTTTGGTTCGAGGTTCGGCACATATGCATGGATATAAAATTTTGGGTGAGCAATTACTAACTTGTGATACTAAGGTTTAAAGAATGGACCTTTGAAGCGCGATACCAATCGGAGTGCAAAACTCATGATCATCCTTAGCACCATAATGAACTAGATACAACTTGTAAGCCAACTTTTAAGCAAATGTATTGGCAAAAAAAGTTAAATTTCAAAAATCTAGTTCTATCCTATGCATGCTAGTACTTCATTTCATCATTCAAGTTCTAGTCTAGCAAGCAACACACAAGAGAGATACTACTTGAAAACACAAACTAATGCAAGACAATGCAAGCAAGCATATGTAAGATGCACATTGCAAATGCATTCAATCAAGTTCATAGGCTTGCTCCCCCTACTTGTGTGCTTAAAAATTTTTATCCCTTTCTTTTCATAAATCTTTCTCATTGTGCAACTTCTTCTCCCTTTTTGCATATCTTTTATGCCATTTTTCTCCCCCTTTGTCATCAATGACCACAAAAGGTGAGTTTTTCATTTGTAAAGCATGGGAGTAGAAATTGATCAAATTGTGGTTCAACTATAAACAATTGCATACCATATATAGCACGGTTTGCTCTAGAGTAAGCTTCTTCACACATCTTGCAATGGTTATCTTACTCATGTCGGTTATATACTTCAATGCTCATGTTTATAGTCAAACACTAGGATTGCAAGCCCAAAAACATGTCATATGCCACCACTAGATCATAACAATCATAGAAGCAATAGTGGTACCATACCAACATCAAAGTCATTTGATTTTCAATGAATGAGGTCCAAAACCTACTAGATATGCCTAGATGCTCTAAACAAGTCCTTAGCAAGGTATGAGATGCAAATGTCAAACAATAATACCTTTGCTTTGGCTTGGAGGAGAGGCAAGTCATATAAGTGGGGTGCATTATCAACACATATTTGAGAAATCTAGTATATTCAACTCATTCCTTAGCTGGCAAAACCTCTTCTCATCAAGTGGCTTAGTGAATATATCCGCAAGTTGATCATCGGTCCCAACACTCTCAATAGATATATCTCCCTTTTGTTGATGATCTCTAATGAAGTGGTGCCTAATGTCAATGTGCTTGGTTCTTGAATGTTGCACCGGGTTGTTTGTGAGCTTCACCGCACTTTCATTGTCACATAGCAATGGCACTTGTTTGAATTTTATTCCAAAGTCCTTCAAGGTTGCCCTCATCCATAGGAGTTGTGCACAACAACTACCGGCACTAATATATTCGGCTTCGGCGGTAGAGAGTGCCACACTATTTTGTTTCTTTGAAGACCAAGATACAAGTGACCTTCCCAACAATTGACATGTGCCCGATGTGCTCTTTCTATCAACCTTGCAACCCGCATAATCGGAATCGGAGTACCCAATTAATTCAAAGTTTGCTCCTTTGGGGTACCACAACCCAACATTTTGTGTAGCCTTCAAGTACCTCAAGATTCTCTTTGTTGCCTTCAAATGACTCTCTCTTGGAGAAGCTTGGAATCTTGCACACATGCACACACTAAACATGACATCCGGCCTTGAAGCGGTCACATAGAGTAAGCTTCCAATCATAGAACGATACAACTTTTGATCCACCATGTTGCCACTAGCATCACCATCCAAGTGTCCATTTGTTCCCATTGGTGTACTAATAGCTTTTGCATCATTAAGACCAAACTTCTTGAGCATATCTTTGATGTACTTGCCTTGACTCACAAAAGTACCATTCTTCATTTGCTTGATTTGAAGACCAAGGAAGTAACTAAGCTCTCCAATCATGGACATTTCAAACTCTTTTGCCATCATATTTCCAAACTCTTCACAAAAATCTTGGTTGGTTGAGCCAAATATGATATCATCAACATAGATTTGCAACACAAACAAGTCATTCTCTATCTTCTTGGTGAAGAGAGTGGTGTCAACCTTTCCCATTTTGAACCCTTTGGATAGAAGGAAATTTCTCAATCTTTCATACCATGCCCTTGGAGCTTGCTTTAAGCCATACAATGCTTTTCTCAACTTGTAGACATGGTTGGGCTTCTTTTCATCTTCAAAACCGGGAGGTTGCTCAACATATACCAACTCATTGATGTAGCCATTGAGAAATGCACTCTTTACATCCATTTGATATAGCTTGATGTTATGAGCACAAGCATAAGCTAATAGGATTCTAATTGCTTCCAATCTTGCAACCGGTGCATATGTCTCTCCAAAGTCAAGCCCTTCAATTTGAGTGTAACCTTGTGCTACCAATCTTGCTTTGTTTCTCACCACTAGGCCATCTTGATCTTGCTTGTTGCGGAATACCCATCTAGTACCAATAACATTATAGCTCTTAGGCCTCTCAACCAATTCCCAAACTTCATTTCTTGTGAAGTTGTTTAGCTCTTCATGCATGGCATTAACCCAATCAACATCCTTCAAAGCTTCTTCAATCTTGGTTGGTTCAATAGTTGACACAAATGAATAGTTCCCACAAAACATTGCCAATCTTGATCTTGTTTGAACACCACTTTGAATGCCACCAATAACCAAATCTAAGGGATGATCTCTTGCTATACTTGAAGGTTGAAGCACTTGATTCGCATTGCTTGTACTCGGTTGATCCGCTTGTTGCACATTGGGAGATGATGAACTAGCCACTTGTTGATTTTGTACTTGAGAATCACTATCTTGCTCATTTGGGATGGTGACCACTTGCTCTTTGTCATCTTCAACATCAATCACTTCTCTTGGCCTAATATCACCAACATCCATGTTCTTCATTGCATTCACCAAATGAGTGCCTCTCACATCATCTAAGTTCTCATTTTCATCTTGAGATCCATTGGTTTCATCAAATTCTACATCATGAACTTCTTCAAGTGTTCCACTAGCTAAGTTCCATACTCTATATGCTTTGCTTGTAGTTGAATATCCAAGTAGGAACCCTTCATCACATTTCTTGTCAAACTTGCTCAATCTTGTGCCCTTCTTCAATATATAGCACTTGCAACCAAATACTCTAAAGTATGCAATATTGGGCTTTCTTCCATTCAATAGCTCATATGGTGTCATTTCCAACATAGGATGGCAATATAGTCGGTTGCTAGAGTAGCAAGCCGTGTTGATAGCTTCGGCCCAAAAGGATTGACTCACATTGTATTCACTAAGCATGGATCTTGCCATATCAATCAAGGTTCTATTCTTTCTTTCAACTATCCCATTTGATTGAGGAGTGTACTTTGCCGAGAATTGATGCCTAATGCCAAAATCATCACATAGCTCTTCAATTCTTGTGTTCTTGAACTCACTTCCATTGTCACTTCTCACTTTCTTGATAGTTGTCTCAAACTCATTTTGACTTCTCTTGACAAAAGATTTGAATGTAGCAAATGTTTCACTTTTGTCACCAAGAAAGAATACCCATGTGTATCTAGTGAAGTCATCCACAATCACATAACCATATTTATTGCCACCAATGCTAGTGTATGTAGTTGGCCCAAATAAATCCATATGCAATAGCTCAAATGCTTTAGTAGTGCTCATTTCACTTTTCATAGGGTGAGTATTTCCAACTTGTTTGCCGGCTTGACAAGAGCTACAAAGTTTATCCTTCTCAAACACAACATCTCTCAAGCCCTTAACTAAGTCATATTTGATCAATCTATTTAGTTGCTTCATCCCAACATGACCAAGCCTTCTATGCCATAGCCAACCCATACTAGACTTAGTGATCAAGCATGTTGTCAATTGAGTTTCCTTTGCATCAAAATCAACTAAGTATAGGTTTCCATATCTAAATCCTTTGAATGCTAGGTTGGTTCCATCATTACTAGTGATCATCACATTATCAACACCAAAGTTGCAATTGAAACCAAGATCACATATTTGAGCTACCGATAGCAAGTTGAAGTTCAAGCTCTCTACTAGCAAGACATTTGAGATGCTCAAGTCATTGGATATTGCAATCTTACCAAGTCCCTTGACCTTGCCTTCACTATTGTCCCCAAATGTGATGCTATCCACTTTGAAGTCTTCTTCATTTGTGTTGATTGAGTTGAACATTCTAGAATCCCCGGTCATATGTTGAGTACACCCACTATCAAGCACCCAATGCCTTCCTCCGGCTTTGTAATTGACCTACAAGAAGATTCAATGTTTAGGTACCCAAATCTTGTTGGGTCCTCCAAGGTTAGTGACTAAGCTCTTAGGCACCCAAATGGCTTTCTTCTTTGAGCCCTCCTTAGGTGTACCAACAAACTTAGCTCTTACACTACTAACACCCTTGTAAAGCACATAACAAGAATCAAACTTAATTGATTTACCAAGGTTGATTGGTTTGTTCTTGTTTAGGTTCTTTTTATAGCAATTATGCTCGGTATGCCCGGATTGCTTGCAATTTATGCAATAGCGTCCATTGCCCTTCACAAAACTAGTCTTGTGAGGAGCAAAGGCCGCCTTGCCCTTCTTGGGAGTATAGCCAATCCCTTCTTTCTCATGGGAAAATCTTTGGCCACCCAAGCACTTAAGCAAGCGGGCATCTCCGCCATAGGCTTTGCCTAAGGCACAAGTGAGCTTATTCACCTCTTTCTTTAAGGTTTCATTTTCCACTATTAATGATGCATCACAAGTAAAACCATCTTTTATGTTTGAGTTAGATGCATCGGTGGAGCATGAACTAGATGAAGCATTGGGAGGTGTAATGACAATAGGTGTGTAAAATGTTTCATTGATTAAGTCACATGTTATACCTATGTCACATGTTTGAGCAAAGTCCTCAATCTTGGTTTGAGTGAGGAGAGAGGAGTGGGCTTCTTCAAGCCTAGTGTGAGCTTTATCAAGCTTCTCATGGGCTACCTCTAGCCTCTCATGAGTTAGCTTGAGCTCATCAAGAGATTGCTCAAGAAGGCTAACCTTCATGCGCAATTCCTTGCACTCCTTCCTCTTCTTCTCAAAGCAAACATGAGCTTGCTCAAACATGTCCATAAGTTCTTCATTAGTGTATTCATTTTCATTATCATCATCATCATCATCATCACTCTCATCATAGGAAGGTACCTTGGATGGCCTTGCCATCAAGCATGTAGATGGAGTGTCAAAGATAGAAGGCTTTTTGTTGATAGCAATACTTGCAAGTGCCTTCTTCTTCATCTTGTTGTGCTCTTCATCATCACTATCGGATGATGCATCACTATCCCATGTCACAACATAGGATCCACCTTTCTTTTTCTTGGTGAAAGAGAGCTTCTTCTCCTTCTTTTCCTTCTTGTCCTTCTTCTTCTTTGCTTCATCATCATTGTCACTATTTTGAGGACAATCGGCTATCATGTGATCTTCACTCTTGCACTTATAGCATCTTCTCACATAGCCCTTGTTCTTGTTGTTGTCCCTTCTCTTTCTTGCACCATAGCCTTTCTTCTTCATGAATCTTCCAAACTTCCTTACTAGAAGTGCCATGGCCTCATCATCATCACTAGAATCTTCATCTTCACTATCACTTGATTCTAGCTTTGCCTTGCCCTTGCTCTTGCTCTTGGATGAAGAAGTGGCTTTGAATGCCAAGCTCTTCTTCTTCTCCTCTTCCTTCACCTCCTCATCATCACCACCATCATTGTATTGATCTTCGGTCATTACATCACCAAGGACTTCATTTGGTGTCACATTTTGCAATCCTCCTCTCATGATGATGGTCCTCAATGTCTTGAATCGCTTGGGCAAGCAACTCAAGAACCGGTGGGTGAAGTCTTCATCCTTCACTTTCTCTCCCAAACTCTTGAGATCATTTATGATGCATTGGAGCCTATAGAACATCTCCGGGATTGTTTCATCCTCTTTCATCTTGAAGCTTGTGAGCTTATCTTTGAGCATGTACAATTTGGCACTTTTTACCGTTGAAGTGCCCTCATATGTTTCTTCTAGTCTTGCCCATACTTCATTTGCCTTCTCAAGATCTTTGATTTGCTCAAACACTTTTGGATCAATGCCATTGTATATAGTGTTGAGCGCCATTGTGTTGCATTGCTTGCTTTCACGCTCTCTAGGGGTGGGGTCTTCTTCATTGACAGTAACATAACCATCTTGTGTGACCTCCCACACACTATCATTGATGGAGCCAAGGTACATCTTCATCTTTCTCTTCCAATAATCAAAAGATGACCCATCAAAGTACGGTGGTTTGCCCCCAACATGGTTGAACACAATTTGAGCCATATTTGCACCGTAGGTTGTTAAGCCTTTGAATCAAACGGTGTTTGGCTCCGATACCACTTGAAAGGTCCTAATTGGCTAGAGGGGGGGGTGAATAGCCTAATTTAAAATTCTACAAAGCACTAGAGCAATTTGTTAGACAATAACAAAGCGATAAATGCGGTTGCTCTAGCTCTATGTCAAATGCAAGCCACCTATTTGCAAGTCTAGTTAATTATGATCTCTAGGGCACACAAGGACTAAGTCACTACTTTACTAAACTAGTGAGCTACACAAGAGAGCTAGCAAAACTAAAATAGCTATACTAGCAAAGCTACTACTATTATTAACAAGGGAAACAAGTTACTCTATAACAAGTATGAACAAAGGAATACAAGAGAGTGGTAATGTGATTTTACCGAACCGAGCAAGTGAAGATAATTGATATCACAATGGAATGCCAATCACCAAGGGACACAATATGAACACGAGATTTATCCCCGAGGTTCACGTGCTTGCCGGCACGCTACGTCCTCGTTGTGTCGACCAAGGCTTCGTGGTTCGGTGGCTAATCGGTATCACACACCGAGCTCTCCACAAGAGCGCCACAAGAACCTACCCCAAGCAATGGTAACTCAATGACACGCGCAATTTATTAGGAGTTACCTTTGGCTTTTCGCCGGGGAGGTACAAGCCCCTCACAAAGTCGTTGGGATGGCCACGAACAATCACCAACTCGTGCCAATCCTCCTCCGCTGCCACCAAGCCGTCTAGGCACCGGCAAGTGCCAAGAGTAAAAAGAAATCCGCAGCAACAATCACCAAGATGCCTCTAGAATGCAAGAACACAATGCAAGCTCTTGGTTTCACTCGATCTCACTTGGATTAGCACTAACAATCAAAGAGATCGGAGGGAGGGATTAGATCTTGCTCAAGAGGATGTTCAAGAGGTTAGAAAGTCAAGAGAGAACCCCACTAGCCGGCCACGACATATATATAGGGAGGAGAGGACGGCAGCTCGACCTCCACCTTTCTGCGCTTGGTCGGTAGTACCGACACCTCCTGGGCGGTACTACCGGCTTAGTCAAACTAGCCGTTTACTCACAACCCGCTGAAAAAGGCGAAGCACCGACTCTTGGTCGGTACCTCCGAGGTCGGTAGTACCGGCCCTATGGCGGTACCACCGACAGGCTAAACTGGGGACTGCACAGAGATTTCCCCGACAACTTCCTGACCTCGGTACTTCCGAGGGCGGTAGTACCGACATAATGGCGGTACTACCGCCAGGCCAAAACTGGCCGCTTCCAGAGAGCTCTGCGGAAAACAAGCTACTACCGACCTTGCGTCGGTACCACCGCGGGCGGTAGTACCGAGGTAATGGCGGTACTACCGGCAAGCCATTTTCAAAAACTACAGAGAGCCTCGCGAAACTCCTCAGGGCCACGGTACCACCGACCAGCCGGTCGGTACCACCGCCGGCGGTAGTACCGAGGTAATGGCGGTACCACCGCCAGGCCAAAAACGCCCCATTACAGAGAAGGCTGCACGCAGCACCTATGGGCGGTACCACCGACCACCCTGGTCGGTACCACCGACCATACACAGAAAACTTCATTTTCTTCCCTGTGTTGATCCAAAACAACTCCAACAACTTCTCCTTTGCAAATGTGCTAACACCAACAAGTGTACAACATCATGTGCATGTGTGTTAGCATTTTCAAAACATTTTTTCAAAGGATTTATCGCCTCATTTTAGATATGACATATGCAAATGCAACTAGAGGCAACTTGATAACCATATACTATGAATTTCTCCTCTTGATAGTACGGCTATCTACCCTAAATACACTCACACCCTCTATGGTGTCTTGAGTGCCAAAAACAAAAGAGCCTATTGGTTATACCTTTGCCTTGAGCTCTCTTATTTTCCTCTTTCTTCTTTTCTTCTAGTGAAGATATGGACCATCTTACGACCAATCACTTGATCATTGCATCACATGTCCATCATCATGCTTCACTTGAGCCATGGACCACCTTTTGCTAATCAAGCACTTAATGACAAAGGTTAGTCCAATGGATTTCATCAATTATCCAAAACCAAACTTGGGCTTTCAGCCACGGCGAACGGGCGCAAAGCTGGGCGGGGCCGTCGTCGCTGCCGGCGCAGTGAGCGGCCTGTGCAATCCCTTTCTCCCTCTTATCATCCAGACAACGAAAAGAGCAGACAGGAGAGGAGGGCCCTTCGGCTGCTGTTTTTGTTTCTCCTCTTTCCAATATGTCGTCCTCCAGCAAGCACCTCGAGATGGACCTCATGATGTTGTGAGGATCTGGACCTCTCACGTTTGTTTTCCAATTTTCCTTAACATGTTCTAGCTATTTTGTTTATCTCACATTCTTGCAAGCTTTCTTGGTTTCTTGGCGTCCCAGGATGATGAGCCACTACTACAAGGTGGAGATGGTGAGAGACGGGATGAATGAATTATTTGCCGAATTGAAGGGGCCAGCCGAAAGTAATAACCCTAGCGCTGAATCCCGATTTCTCCCTTCTCTCTGCCACTGAGCTAACGATCCACGCTCCTGTTTTTAATCTAGATAGATGTAGTGGGCCGGGGGAAGCTCAATTTCAGGAAAACAGCTAATCTAGACGTTGTCCGTTTAGCTTCATCCTGGATTGGTTGCTCAGTTCACCTAAAGTTTCCTTTTACCAGCCATAGTTTGTCACATGATTTTGCCTAATGAATTCGTACTCAATTTGGTAGGTATCTACCAAGGTGGTGTCTGGAAGGTTAGGGTAGAACTGCCTGATGCATAACCCTATAAATCCCTGTCCATGGGCTTCATTGATAAGATTTGCACCAAATGTATATTTCCCCACATTTGTGTCTATAGTTTCATGAGTCATGACTATTACCATTTTCTGTATTTCACACGATACCCATTGTCATAGAAGAGTAAACAATAAATCACTTCATTTTGTAGACACCAAACCATGTAAAGCAGTTTGGATATCCATTAGAACCTTGAGGCTGAACAATTTTATCATCATTATGTATTTATCAGGGTTGTCATACTTATGTGTTGTGCGATTTTTATTCTAACACTACCTCTGTGGACATTGGAGATTCTCATATGTTAGCATCTGAAATATGTGAGAAATGTTTTATGCCTCTTAAGCATTAAGTGGAGAACACTACATTAATGTTGTAAAGCAATGGCAGGTCTGCTCGACTGACATTATCATTGGATGTGGGCACTCTTCACAGAAAGTTGGGGGACATGTTAAAATGATTGCCTGAATCTTAGCCCTATTCCTTTCACAGTGAGTATTATCTATAATTGTTTTTGTTTGTATGTTTGCAATTCTTTTAAGCCGTCAGAACATTACTGAGGTCAGATTTTTTTGATAACATTTTGGTTGTCTGTGCATTTTATTACACACCGGTTGCTACAGTAAAAGTCCTAATGCAAGGGAGTTAATTGTGACGTCCTTTCATGTTTATTTTTCTTGGTCCATGAACAAATAGGCTGATTTGTTCTCATTGTATTTGTTTGTGCTTCTACCCATTGTTCTGATATCACGTACACATTGAATTGCAGTCAAGCAGGTTCTACACTTCTACTTGAGCAGAGATTTTGATGTCAGAAGAAAAGCTTTTGTTGTCCATTGCAGCCAGCGTCAAGATGCAAGATTTGCAGGTTAGCGTGCTTTTGGAAATTTTACCATCTCTATCAACATGATATATACAGATGATGTGGTAGAACTAAAAGGGTCCAATAGAGAATACATTACTAGGAAAACTGATGACATTTGTTGTGAATGGATAGTTCACTATGGAAAGCATCTGCTCAGGTTATTTCCAATCTATTAATCTGATCTGAACAGAAGAGATATGAGTTGCTTCCTAAGTTTATATTTGCAAGGTTCTGTTTCCTACAATTTTAAATTCGTTGAGGGATTCTGCTTGTTTTATAAATTGTTTTCTTTATCTATTGGATGTAACAAGGTCATGATTGGATTCTCTCAGTACAAATTTACATGTAGATCTACAGTACACATAAAAACAATTGGTGACATGCTTTCTGTTCAAATCATTTTGATCCAGTGAAAACATGGATCCCAATAAAATCAGCCGGTGGAAATACTTTTTGATGCAAGGGTCCTGTACTCGTGTTCATGTTTAACCTGTTTCAGACGGTCTTCTCGTTGTTCATCTCTTTCATTTTTCTTTGGTAATGGATCGGCTTGGGATGATAATGCACACTAATTACTAGGATGCATGCATCTTCTGACAGTCTCAATTACTAATGTATGGTCTTTGTTTTCATATATGTGTGTTTCTCTACAATTCAAATTTATAGGCCCTATGTACTGTTTCACTAAATTTCTGTTTCAGTTCAGAGCAGCAACAAGCATTATCAGTTCACAGTAACTTGCTTCGCTTAATTGAAATAGATAGTGTTTTTGCTTTTAATATGAATAATATTTTACAACAGTTTTTCATTTTCAGACTTACAACATCAGTCAGGCATAGCAGCTTGCCAATTCATTCGATGTGCTAGAATTATGAACGAGTAATCATACTGCTAATGACGATCCTTGCTGCAAGCATGATCTTAGAATAAGCATTTGTTTATATGTATATTTAAGGCCGTTGTACAAGTACTTATACTAAATAACTTTCTTCCTTCTTTCTGTATATAGTAACTTGGTAAGAAGCCAAAGCTCTCTAGCTGCCGGGCAATGGTAGATATGTAGCTGCAAACTGCACCTACCCTCTGTTGTGTTGGGTATTTTGGTTTCTATTTTTATTTTGCCTTCAATGGTTTGCAACAGGATAAAACTATCCTGGGGTTCTTTCACACAGGTAAAATCGTATTGTCAAGTATAAGACATCTCACTACTCTTTTGGTAAGCTGTAAGCCCAATGTTCAAAATAATTACGTTTCTCGGGTCTGCATCACTTTTTTTTCGGTATACCATGGGCTAAAATCCTAGGCCCCCCACTGGGCCTCCGGCATCCACGCCACGTACGCGACTGTGGTGTTGTCCATCATCGAGAAGATTCATGATATTCAATTTTACAGTATTATTATGTTATATCATGTGATCTGTGTATTTTTAATTTAAAAGTTTTTTTTTGTCCCGTAGCAACGCACGGGCATGCTACCTAGTCAAATATAAGATAGAGATTCTCCTGTCAGTAAATATATGCTGATAAATTTGTCTTACGGTCTTCAAGCGGAATATATAATTTATTTATTTTCTTATTTAGTTTATTTTTAATAGACTAAATAAGTGTCGAAACATCTAATGTGACACACAAAATATTTTCACACCAACTAAACAATATATCTCAACTCATACATCCATGCACGCACCTTTGATCTCACCCTTTGCTCTCACAGACCTAATCTGCACGCACGTAATGCCTTTTTTTTACGAAATAAGCTATATATTAAATTGTAGCCGAGTACATCATCATGTTAGAGGTACATTGAAATACGTACAATACATATATCTAGAAATTGCTCTCCAACCCTACATTGTACCTACACTTTGTATAGCTCCAAATATCAATCTGAAACATGCATGATAATTCATATGAATGACCGCAGAGACAAACACTCGACAATGTCCATCGAAAGGCAAACCAACATTCCTTGTTGGTAAAATTGAGCATAAAGTTCTTATTTCTTATGTCTTCTTTCTTCTTCCTTCTGCCACCAAAAAAATAAGAAAAATTGATGGCTTGAGGGATAGATTTATTCTTACTAGTCCTTCATCGTGGTCAGATCTAAACACAATAAAACAGCAAAAGCGACCGGAGAAATTTATTTCATAGTGGCAACATCATTTCCTCCTTGATGTCGCCCGTCCATATCGTCATACCACGAAAGTTGCTAACACCATACTTATCATCCTCGTCTTTATCAAAGTCGCCATGGAGAAACCAAATCTACCTTATATCTTTGTCATTGCCGTAAAGGAGAAGACGACAAACCCCATAAACTAAAAAACTTGATATAAAGAGACCACAATCTGATCTACTAAACAACTAGAGATGGATCCCATTCCCTTCGTCCTACGACGAGTTTCTGGAGGGGGAGCATAGTGGTGGAGGCGGGGGCCTGCGGCAGCAGGGGCTCTTTGCATCGCTCCCTGTGGGTTTAAGGCCAATACTCTTGTACAGTTTTTATGTGAATCACACTATAGTTGTGTAGAACGATTTTTTTAGGAAGAAAATGCCAAAATGGCAATACTGGAGGGTTGCGACTTCCACCTCCGGGTCGGGTGCTTGCGACTGCTTTTTGGCGCGCACCCTTGTCTTCTCTTCTTGATAACATATATGTTTGAATTTCAGATTAATGAAACAACAAATTATTATGGTTTCGGTTGGTGATTGATCGGTGCATGGTTAAGATAAATTTGAGAAGCGAATGAGCTTGTAGTCCGATGGTAGGTTTGTCCAGTGGGATGCTACCCACCAGGGTTCAACCCCTGGTGTTCGCACCTTTTCTGGATTTATCCAGAAATTTGCAGGGTACACGCACGCGTGCGCGTTCGGTCCGCGTTTCCCGCGCACTAGAGGCGGCGAGTCTCTCAATCTCTTTCTTTGCGTGTGTACGAACGCGCACGTGTGTGTGCGTGTTTGGTGTGAGTGTGGTGTGCGTCCAAAGTTGTACCCAAATAAAAAAAAAAGATAAATTTGAGAAGAATCAATCTAAATGTGAGTTAAGTATGAAACAATGTGATTATCTAGAATGACTTTTTTAGATTTATTTCAAATAGTAAAGTATATGTGCATCATATTTTGTATGCATCACTAAAATCTCATTAAGTTGGGTCACCAAGCAACCTTTGCACAATGTGTATATAAAATGAAATAATGGGAATAAGGCCTTGTTTAGATGCAACATATTTGGAGTGTGGATTTGGGTTACATGAATAAACCTAACAGTTCCAAAAATAACAAAACTTAGTGTGCACGTATCAATAAAAAATGATTAATGCTAAAATAACAGTGCATGTTGGTAGGGACAGGGGCGGATCCAGGTCCTGAGCTGCTCGGACTGCAGCTCGGGGCACGGCCCAAAAGTTTCTTTAACATTTTTTTATGTCCATCTCAATTTAGCATATAAAAATATATATTTAGTTTTATCCGACATGAGCTAAAACTTCTTTACAATATTTCAGCCTTTGTGTTTCTAGATGTGCTACTGGGTAGGGTGAGGGGTGTATTATCAAACCTGTTGAGTAGAAGGACTTTGCAGCAAAAAGTGGGAGTAGGCCCGTGCAAAATGCATGCTAGCCTCGATGGTTCGGTGCTGCACACCAGGCTATTCATTCAGTGTGAGTTTGACTGACTTTTCATGTCTGATTCTTTCGGGTTAGTTTTTCACGTTGTATTTTAGGTTCTACCCTCCACCCTGTATAAAGGCCCTCTCAATCTATTGCAAATAAAGCATGGCACTCTCCTTGATAAAATACCCTGATTTTTCAATAGTTCAATATAGATGCCACGAACCTTATTTTGCCAGTAGATGGTAGAACTCTCTTCAACCGGAAGGGTCTTTCAAGAATATCTCCAACAACATGACCCAAATGCAAATTTGGGTCCTCAATAGTGTTTTGAGTGTAAAAAAATGCTCCAACGGAGCACCCAAACAAGATACGCATTTTGCGTATGGGATGATTCAAACCACAAAAAAGCATCCCCGTTCGACGAGGACGCAAATCACAGGCGCAACTTTCTCCCACCGGCGTTCCTCCACCACCGCCCTCGCGCACGGAGGACGCCGCCACCTGCTCCCGGCCGCACAGAGGGGGACGAAGAAGGACGCCACCGGCCAGATCCAGGAGGGGAGAGAGCAGGGAAGCGCCGTCGGCCAGATCCGGGAGAGGGAGAGGAGGGGCGGCGCCACCGCCAGCCGAATTCGGGAGGGGAGAGAAGAGGGGCAGCGCCGCTGGCTAGATCTGGGAGGGGAGAGAGGAGGGGCGCCACCGGCCGGATTCGGGAGGGGAGAAAGAGGAGGAGCTTCACCGTCGACCGGATCCGGGATGGGAGAGAGGAGGAGCTTCACCGTCGGCCGGATCTGGGAGAGGAGAGGGAGAGGCGGCGTCGGCCGGATCCGGCCGGGAGAGGAGAGGGAGGGGCGTCATCGGCCGGATTTGGAGGGGAGGAAACTCGGGCGGCTCCGGTCGGACTCGGAAGAGGAGCGGAGAGAGGGAGGGGCGGTGTGGAGGAGGAGAGAGATGTGTGCGATGGCTGTTGGAGAATGAGTTTTTTTAGGTCGTGACCTTTTACACTGTGCGTGACTCAAATGATAAAATGGGTCTCTAGTCTGGGTTTTTCCTATTGGAGATAGTCTAATATCCTTTCTCAGACTTCATTGGTCTACATGTCAATTTCAACAAAACCTGTGCCCAATGTGAATGCAGATGAGATTCTTCACCTGGCAAACACTTTAGGCTACAAAAGTAGGGTCTATGCACCACATGATGACCAACCATACAGGACTCTCAAGAATAGAAGGAAGAATCACTGACATAAGTAAAGTACTCTCCTATAGCAAGGAAGGTTTGGTTAATTCTATCTTTTCAGCTCTTCTAACATTCTAATATTTGTAGTCTGCAGCTTCCACCTTAAGTCATCAAAAAGATTGATAGATATAGGAAGCATAAATTCTTTTTCTGGCTTCTAGTCAGGGATCGTTTGAACACAAGGAACAACCTGTACAGAAAAAATCACGATCTGGACGAGTACAATTGTGTGTTTTGTAATAGGGGTTGAGGTGCGACGAAGCCAGTGCCCGGGCGGCCCGGGCTTAAGCCCTACCTATGGTGATAGACTAAACGGAGCCCCCCTACAACCTCCCCTTAATTTTCAAGCTATATAAGATTAATTCAAGTTATTATATATTGTCTATTATGATGAGTCATATGGCCTGTTTGGTACAGCTGTTTTTTTTGTCAAACACTTTTTTTTCCAAAACAGCTTCACCTATGAAGCTGTTTTATTCTTCCTCTCACAAAAACATAAGTTGATATAAAGCTGAAAAAATAGTTTTTCACAGCTTACACTATCATTTCTCTCTTCTAACCATGCATGAAGTTGTTGGTGAAGCTGCTTTGCCAAATACTTTTTTTAAAACAACTCGGCTTCACCTAGTAAGTTGCTCATGAAACTATTTTCTAAAAAAACAACTTCGCTAGTGATGCTACTTTTTTCAAAACAACTCAGCTTCACCTAGTAAGTTGCTCATGAAGCTATTTTCTAAAAAAAACAACCTCGCTAGTGAAGCTGAGCTGTACTAAGGGGGTTTAGAACTGCTCCACTTCGGTTTTTACTGCTCTTTTCCGCGAACTCTACCATGGAGCAGCTCCATCGTGGAGTTTGTGGAGCAGATGATCTTGTTTGGTACATAGCTCTGCTCCAGCTCTAGGAATGAGTTGTTTTCATATAAATAGTCCATTATACCCTAATTGAAATTGCACTTGATATTATTATTACTGAGATTTTAACTAAATAATTTTTAAGGGAAGAGATTAGAAAAAATTAGAAGAGATTAGAAAACTAGAGTACCAAACATCCGTTATTTTTAAATAAATACATAACGATGGGGAGGGGAAGAGATTAGAAGAAATAACCCGTCATTCATTAATAAGTAGCAAGGTGGGTAATTACCCCACAACTCCATGTGGGAGTATAAAACTCCAAAAACTGGAGTACCCCTTGAGGTGCTTCAGAAAAAATATGGAGCTAGCCTCTAGCTCCATGTTTTTTGCGGAGTAGAGTTTTTGGAGCTGGACGTGTTTGACACTGTGGAGTTGGAGCGGAGTAGCAAAAACGGGAGCGGAACAGTCTCAATCACCCCCTAAACAGGGTCATACTAGAGTTAAGTCGTCGTGCATTTTTATTCAGCCCGTCCTCAATTTTTTCCTGGCTTCATCCCTGGTTGAGGAAACCTGTCTTCATCTATTTTTTGAATGTCCCATTAAGAGTAATTGTTAATTCATTGGGACCTCACTCTCCAACGATAGAAGCAAGAATAGCTTTTGGAAATTGCATTTTTAGGGAAATAGTGATTTGTTGGGTGATTTGGACCACCAGAAATGATGCTAGTTTTTATAACAAAATCCCGAACTTGCAGTCATAAACCTCAAAGACGAACTTGTCATGGTTTGTATCAAGGCCAAGCAGAAACTGAGAAGAGCACTAACCCGGTTGAGAGAGAATTTTTCTTAGTTTTGGTCTTCCTCTTTTCCTTTTGTCTCTTTGAGACTTTAATTTGTGTTGTAAGTACATATATTGTTTTTATATATACAAAAATACAGGTACGGGCTTCCCCTACCGACTCTTAAGAAAAACTATATTTTTTGCTTGAATGTGGCAAGTGGAAGTGTGATTTGTGTTAGTATCTAATAAAAAACTAAATATAATATATATGGTAAATAACATTATCCGAATTCCAAATCCTTCCTTAGCCTCCATCGTGTCACGTTGGAAAAAGTCTACATAACATCCTCAACTACGTGGAATAGTACATCCACAAACTATAAAACCAGATGTTTTATCCCATGAATTTTTTAAAACTAGTCAAAAAACCCCTCAAGTGATTTTGGAAAGTGGTTTTGCTACAGTAGCATGATTTTGTATTTTTTTCTATTTTATTTATTTTAGTTAAATTTTAAAAAATCATAGTAAATTAGAAAAAAAAATAAAATTCAATTTCGTTGGATTTCACATGAGTAGATCTACACAGTGAACAAATAATATGTTAGGCTTCAGTATAAAATTTTGGCCGTAGATTTAGATCTATGTTTTCAATAATTAATTAGGATAATATGTAGTTCCTTTGTGAATTTTTTTTGTGTCACATCGGATATTTTGACACTAATTTAGTCTATTAAAAATAGATTAATAGGAGAACAAATTACATATTATGTCTGGAAACCATGAGACAAATTTATTAAGCTAATTAATATATCATTAGTGCATGTTTAATGTAGCACAAAATTATCAAATTATGGACTAGTTAGGCTTAAAAAATCATCTCACAAAGTTATCGTAATATGTATAATTAGTTACTCCCTCTATACTTATAAAGAAAATCGTTTTGGACAGTGACATGGTCTTCAAAACATAACTTTGACTCCTTATTTCTATAAAAATATTTATTAAAAAGTGGCATATGTATATTTGTATGAAAGTACTCTTCAGACGAATATATTCATATAGTTGTCATATTTTTAAACTCAACAATTTAAAAGTTATTAATGATTTATATTTACAATGCTTGACTCAAATCTCGTCCAAAACGAGTATTTTTACTAGTATGGAAAAAATATTTTTTTAGTGTATATTTACCGCTCTATGGACATTTGATATTATGGGTGAAAAGTTTTTTAGGCCGATTTGTGTTGATTTGATGGCCCCGTACGCCATGGAAACGACATTTCCTAGCTATCTGCGCTGCTTTATGTTGTTGGGGTTAACAGTAAAAAGTTGTCCTCATCCCCGTTTTATCCATTCAAAGCCAAGCGACGCGTTGAGGGGGGAATGCATTTCCTTTGCTTTGGTCTTCCTTTGTTCTCTTCTCTGGAGAAGAAAGGAATACTTTGCAGCCTTTTGCTACAGCAACTCTGAATCATTTCCTCGAGAAGGCAGGAACCACCAGTCCATCACGCGGAGGCAAGATATATCCACTCCAGAAAGAGAGTGCACTGGTCACTGGTGGGAAGGGAAGGGAAGGGGAAGGGAAGGGAAGGGGGTGCTGCCATTGGTGGGAACTGGGAAGGAGATCAATGTGAAACTTCTCCAAGCCTCCGGGCAGTTGGAGTCTCTGCGTGCGGCCAGAGCCCACAGGTCGAGTTCTAAGCCGGACGTTGATCTGGGCGATGCTTAATGGCTTCTGCGCGGGGAGGCGGAGGCGGATGTCTCCTCCACCGACGGCGACTGCGCTAGGTGCGCCTGCCAGCCATTAATGGCTTCTGCGCGGGGGCAGCTCGATTGGAACGCGATTAGATAGCACTCCCCCGCCGCGCCAACCCATGGGAGGTCAATCACGCAACGCTCCTCTCAAGGTCAGGGACGACGACATTGTCGCTGTCGCCGGTGAGGTTACCATCAAATTCTTTCCTCTATCCAACCCATTGGTAAGCTGATGAATAACATCCTCCCCTCCTCACCGTGTTGCATACATGCATTCATGCTTCGATTTGATTTGAGTTCTGGGCCGCCGGCCCAGCCATTCCAGTGTTTTCTAGTATAAGAACTGGAAGACATCAATTGCTTCCATGTTTTTTTTCCTTAATTCTTTATATAAAAAGCAACAAGCTAGCAGAGTGATGGATTATTTTATTTTTGCTCTAGTAGACTACTAGTACGTACTGTGCCTGCAACATTAGTACTTCTCTTCTCGTTTTTTCTCATCACGTATAAAATCCTGAATAAACAATATGCTTGCTGTAATCTCTCTGTACTTCAAAAGGAGGCGGACCACATAAATTGGGTTTTAGTATCTATTACTATTACTATAATTTCATACGTCTCATTTTGCTGTTCCTGTATAATACTTATATGATATGGAGATCCCACCATGCAGATGGAACTAGTACTCTAGCTTTCATCAGGTTCGCTCAGAGAGTTGAACTCGATTAATTGTTGGACCTTTTCTTTTATATTGCATTATTTTATAGAATAATGAGATAGGAAAAATGATATGTCCACATCTTTGCCAGAAAGTATTACAATAGAAAACATTTTAAATTTTGGACATGATGCCATTCGGTATCTCTTCCCGGCTTAGTTGTCTCTGGTGTTAACTGTCTCTCTTAATAATGAATAGCAGATCCAGCACTTGTTTCCCAAAGGAAGCATAAACAATGAAAGGAGCACAATGAATCAATATGCTTTGTATATATGAGCTGCTTCTTCGACTAGTTAACCTACTAATGTCAATTTGACATGATAAGAATGCCAATAATTCTCAAAATTTGATAAATGTTTATATGGACAAGCTAGACATGAAAAATCTGTTAAATGATTAAAAAGTTTGGTTCTCTACAACACTATGCCTTTTATGCATCACAGAATGCACAGTTATCTTTGTCAAATTGTAGCACCCAGCCAAATCAGCCCTCGATGTTCATCATATGCAACTTCTATTTATATAATACCAAATTTTTGTACTACATCTTTTTGTGGAGCAGCATGCCGTTCTGACTTAATTACTGTTAACCGTTATATACAGCCATGCATCAGATTTATCATGTGAGAGGTCCTAACCATTTTGTATATATATAGCATACAATGTCCATCATCACACATGTAGGTAACTTGTGCAGTTCTTCGTGTGATCTAAGATTGGATCAATGAATACTTTGATTAATTGTGTTCCATGTCTTGTTGCAGGTGATCGCCTCGGACTGATGAGTTATAGGATGATTTTTAATTCATTTGCAGTTAAGGATGGGGATGGTGCTCCAAATGGGTATCCGCGGTTCTTCTCTAGTTCAACTAAATGAACTAGATATGCAAAAATGAGAAAAGAAATTGTAAGTTAGTTCTTTAAATTGAATTAGAGGAGAACCGCAGATACTCATTTGGAGCACAATCCCCATCTTTATTTGCAGTTTGGAATTGACTGCCACACCAAGCCTACTAAGGTCAACTCAAGGCACATCTCTCTCCCATAGTATATATATATTGTTGTATTAATGGGTTAACTTTATCACAAGCATGTGGTATTCTAAATTTTAGTAGCTTGCTCATCATTCTGTTCTTCTGTTTGATGTTATATACTGAAATTTTATATACAGTTGATCTCCAACATACTGTAAGGTAATTGGTGCCCCCGCCTCCGTCTAAAAAAGAATGCAATTCTAAGTTTAAAGATATGTCAAACTTTTCTAAGTCTCATCGAGTTCATAGGAAAAAATATCAACATTTATGTCTCTACTTATTTGATATCATAAATGTTAGTAATTTTTTATATAAATTTGATCAAATTTAAAATTAATTGTTTGGCACCTCAGAAGTGAGAAATGCATTCTTTTTGAAATGGAGGGACTTCATGTTATTCTAAAAGTACTTACTAGATTAGTGGCATACCTTTATATGTCCAATGACGACAGTTTGAAACATACTACTGATGCTAGAATTCAGAAACATTGGTCCTGCCAATTATACATGTAAACTTATAATAGTGCATTTATATGTTCAATAAATATGAATCAATGCTAAATTTCTCCAAAATATTTACTGGGATATGTAAAGCATAAGCTAATCACCCCTGAAACGGATGCCACATTTTTTAATAAAAAAAATACGATATGAAATAAAGTTTCAAATGAGAAAAAGAACACAAAGTGTTGGTATACTTTTCAAAGTAAATTCTCTTCCATGCAGAAACCCGATGGCAAAAGAAGACAAATTTTATATTTATTGGGAGCTAGGTGGATAAGTATATATAATTAAATAGACTCAAATTGTAAATATCCAGCTTTACTATTGTAGTTACAGATTTTATACACCATGAATGATTTGGGTTCACAGAAATGATTGTGTTTGTTTAACGGTGGTACACCAAGTGTCTAGGTTGTTCTTAGAAGAATCTTTAAAGAGTGAACCTGTGGTGTATGGCTAGTTCAAAAGGTTTGGTTCAGCTTTTGACTGCTGCCTTCTAAAGGTTGTTTTATTTAGTTGATCCGCTTGGATGTTTTGAGTTCTAGGCATGAGTGTTCCTTGCATAAGGAGTGGTGTGAGTTTGTTTGTCTTGTAAATATGTCCCCTCATTAATGCAATGATATGAAGATCTCTTGCGGGAATGCATATATATTAGATAAAAAAACACTGTGTTAAGGTTATCATATACATGAGGGGAAAGCTATCATAAGCCATTGTTATCTACAGAAGAAGCGGGCCGGGGGACCGGGACTGAGCAATATGTAATATAACAAATATGTCAAGGTCCTTTTTCCCCAAGGAATAGCCCTTTAACCTTTATATATGGTTGGAGCTTGACAAACCTACCTGGCATCTTTTTAGATCTATTTGATAACAATATGCTGCTAAATGTTAACATAATTGATACATCCACCTCATAGATCACATCAAGAACATATTCTTATGGATGCTTCATTTTTCGTACATGGATATGGTTTGCTCCTGTTAATTAGTACTAGACTACCAACTCTAATATGCACCATCAGCAATAATCAATTAACAGCACATGTGGTATTTTTTTTAATAAACCAAAATATGTATGCATTTTGCAAAGATAATTTCTAACAAGTGGAGTGAATATATATTGTCGAATTTCTTCTTATTAATCCAATGATACATTGTTCTGGGTATCAGAAAAGAAGAGAATATTATATGAGTTTTTTTTTGTTTCAAAAGAAAATAACCTTTATTTTTACAGACAGACATGCTGTGGGCAGACAGTAGAATAGAGAGAAAAGAGGGGTGGGAGACTGGCAGTGGCAAGATAATACGAGGAAGAGGCCTAGCAGCATGCAGTTCCATATGTGGTGTTACATTCATCAGGTCAGATATATGTATGGCACTGCTATTTTTAAAAAAATAAAAACTCTGGTGCTACATTCATCAGGTCAGATGTGTATGGTACTGCTATTTTTTTTGTCCGGAACATCACCCTTTGATAGTTGGATTCCTTTCAAGCCGGATCCCATTCACGCCCTTGGACGGCAGCTTGGAACTTCAACCTGATCTGAGCTGTCAGCTGACTTTTGCGAAACTACAATATATAGTAGTCCAAATGCTGGTATTATAATGATTTCAACCTGAAGTTCCAAGCTGTCGTCCAAGGGCGTGAATATATTTGATCAATATATAGTATCAATGCTGGTATTATAATGATTTCATTTGATCAATATATTTATAAAACAACATTAAGGGGGTGTTTGGGAATGCCCTTATGTGAATTTGGAGCTGCTATATTTACCAAACAGTTTCATGATGAATCACAGATTCATGGTGGATCTAATTCATGGTGAATCCCAGATTCAGATTCAATTTTTTGGTGATGAATCTCTGCCAAACAGGCTCTAAACCACCTTGATCGATCTTCCAGGTTCCATTCCATCTGACTTAATTACGTCATAATTTTACAATAGTGATAAATTTACACATATGACACTGATTTACGCTTAGTGAAGGAGTACAGTAAGCAATTTATATGTTAGTAGTAGTTACTTGTTTTGGTTTATTCATATTGATAAGGATCACTAGTAATCTACTAATAGAAACATCATTTGTGTTTCTCAACAAAATGAATAAATAGTAGCATACATTGTCAAAACTTGCGATTCATATCGCCACATAGGACGTGTACTTTATGCAATTTGTTGGAGACTTGGAACAGTAAGAAATGAAGAATATGGTTAGCCGCCCCTCCTTGAGTAACTGTGCATATCCTCTAGGAACGAAAATTTTATTAGTCAAAGGTGGTGGAGGTGTATATAGAGATTGGTTTGTTTGATCATCTGTGTTCTATGCTTTTTTCCCTGTAGAGACGATATAAACTTTGAGACAATCTGCATAAAAGTACAACTGTACAGGACCGAATTTCTTTGGATATATAATCATGCCTTAATCTTGCATTTGTTACTACAGTGGCGTGCAGCTGGTTTCACGCATTCGTATAGGCCGGCTGGTGCAGAACGAACAGTACGTTCTTCTCGGTACTGTGTGCTGCTCAATGTACGTATTGATCCTGATGTGTGGTACGTACGTATGCCTGTTGCATTCGTATACGATTGCTTTGGCCGTTTTTAATTTTTTTAAGACAAAGTACTACTGCTTCAGAATGACAAGACTAGATACATGTGCACACACTGTTTGTCCTAAGCCCGCAGTACAACATCATGTGACCTTTGAGATGCTTCATTGCGTGGGTGAATGTACAATTTACGTGCACAACAGTTACTATTACTGCTAGGGTCCGTCGCGGTGACACATCAACTGCGCAGTTCCTTGTTATATATGGCAGCGGAGAGGTGGCCAATAAAGACGATAGGTGTGGGCTTTCCCCTTATTATTAGGCACGCATGCATATATATGTCCTCCATTGACGACCATTGTTTTTTCTTTTATTTGTGAAACTGCACACATTATTCATATGTGTGTTGGTGCGTACTCGCTATATAGTTAATCCCCTAGGCCTCATTTGTTTATCTCAGAATAAAGGCCCAAAACTATTCCCGAACGGAATGGTTCACTAATTTGTACTAATTTTAAAGAGTTGAAATTATTCTGGGGCCAATTCTAGATAACCGAATGGAGTTGCGATATATTCTATAGACACCCGGATTATCAAAGATGGTGGAGGTATATATTCTTTAGCATTAGATTTTGTACCACAAAATATTCAACGCAAACCGTCCACTTGGCGCATTTGTGGAACACTCCCAACCCACTTTGAAATACATCAATATAAGTTTTTTTTTTAAAAAAAAATCACATCTATTGCGAATCTATAGTTGTATATTGTTGCAAAAGTTGAGGGGCAAACTCATTGTACAAATATATATATGTGAGAATAAAAAAATGGTGCAAACTTAGGATACCCACCCCCACCAAGCAAACTCATGTGATTTTGTCTTTTACTCCCTCTGTTTTAAATTATAAGATATTTTGAAATTTCTAAATATATAAATTTTGTTATTTATCTAGATATACACTTGTGTCTAGATATATACAGTACTAAAATCAATGTATCTACAAAAGCCTAGATGTCTTATTTGGAATGGAGGGTACATATGCACTTAAAATTTGTCATTTTAATTGAATTTTCAGAAAATAATTTTGCATGTTAGATTTTGTGCCAACAGATGCACTATACATCCATGTCAATATTTTGTAAGAAAACTATGTATGTATTCAAGAGGTTTTCACGATTGCACCAAAGGGGTGGTTTGCACCAAATATTTTGCACCAAAGGGGTAGTTAAAAAAATGACCTTGAAAAGCTCAATGAGGGGACTTCGAAAGATAAATGAACCATTGTATGCTTTAGTGATATGCTTAAAGAGCCTAGTCGTCAGCTTTGTCAAAACGATTACTACGCCAACATTAGTCTAGTTCTCTATTTTATTTATAATTTTTCTACCTTAGCATAGCGTCCTTCAATAATAGGAGTATGTGTGACTTGCACCCTCCAATATTATATGCCGCTCATTCTAGAATCCTTGCACCATCTATCTGGACAATAAGACCAATCTAGGATACCTGGCCCTGTCAGGAAAATCGAACTCAAATGTCGAGATGATGAAACTACATTAATTTAAAATCTGCTTAGTAGATATAAAGTTATAATACATTCTGAAACAAATTACAGAAAAAAATGCATACCGTCATATTATATTGTAAATGGAAAAATTTGTGTTCATATCTTTTTTTTATAAAGGAAGCTTCTATTAAATTCTCAAACCATTTACACCAAGATGAAACAAGGCCTTGAAAATATACTTTAAGTCTCTGCCCAACAAAGAGACACACAACCACAAAAATAAAAGAAGACCAACACACTCTAGTGACTATCAATTCATATAAACCGCGGAATGCACTAGAAAACATGTCTATTCACACAATCTTTGGCAGGTATATGTACGTATGATTTTTAAAGAGGTTTTGAAACATAAAAGTGCACAAAATATGGTTTCATGTTGATACGCCTAATTCAAGTCAGCATTTCCCCTCTTAGGCCATCCTCAGTGCTAGTTTCATGTCACAGTTTCCAACACCTCTATATTTTAAAAACAGTGCAAAAGAGTTTAATTCCAATAAAACTATCTCTACTCCTGTGAAACTCTCATCATATCTCTCTTCATTAATACAGTGTCATATCAGCGTATTTAATGCTCATAAAACTTTATGAAACTTCCATTGAGACTGACCTTACGTTGACATCAAGCAAATTATAGCAACATGTGTTGACAAAATTTAGATTCCAATGTAACGTCTCACTTTATCCTTATTATGATAGTCTCCAGGGACCTATGGCTTTTTTGGCCGTCCAAGCATTGCTTGAACATCATGCATTATTTAACTGGCCATATTTGAACCAATAATTAATGACGACAATGAAGTGCCTGTGAAACCTTATTATAGTCCCTCCGTCTGAAAAATAAGGCAACTTCATTCTAATGTTGAGTGAAACTATCTTAAGTTTGATCGAATTATATTGAAAATCATCGAAGATTACACTAAGTATAATATGAATATATTTCAATGTTTATCTAATGATACTAATTTAGTGTCATAAATATTTGTGTTCTTTTTATAAATTTGACTAAATTTAAAATAGTTTGACTTTGGATAACTTTATAAATTGACTTATTTTGAGAGGGGGTAATAAATAACCATAGCTTTCAACATATGCTCTGTATGCAACTAAGGAGAGTCGCGGATAGTAAGTATGCATGAATCGCAATGTCCAATGAAATAATAGCAAGTAGCAACTGATAGTTTTTGTATAACAATTAAAATCACGCTTGGTTTTCTGAATGTACGTGTGTGGAGGTGCCATCAATAGAATTTAACAATGTCTACTCTACTTATGAAAGTGCAATCATCAGAAAACTGCTACCACAATATGTTTTTTAGCGAGAATTATTATTACATCGAAAAATAGTATGATGATTGCACACTTTCAGAAAACTACCAGAAGCAATTATTATTAGCGAGAATATGAGGCTTCAAGAAACTCCAGCAGAAGAGATATGATGTCAACCAATGGATAAAAAATTCGAGATATACAGAAGTGTAGTCTGAAGAAGTACAAATCAAATTTGCACTCATCAAGAAATTAGTTTATATAGAAGCAGTTAGATAAATCATTAATAACAGGAAGTTCTTTTTTTGATTCAATAACAGGAAGTTCTAACTCAGCTAATAAATGATGGGCTGGTTTGATCCGTGTGCATGGTGTAATTATTTTATGAGCATCCCATGGACTACATACTACAAGAGTACAAAGCCAAAGCCGTTAGGTGCAGATTTTAACATGCATACGAACGGCATCATGGAAGAGAAGAAATTGACCTTGATTGAGGGTCTTTTACCTAGCAAAAGCCTCTCTTTCAGCATGTTACAGCTTCAGCCTTCAGCACTTCTTTTTTCATTTTTTCATCGAACAACTGAACTTACTATAGTACTTGCTTTGTGTGTCCATCATATCACCCGGATACTGTTTGGTCTCGTTCATCAGAGAGATTCAGTTTGGAAAGCACAGAATCGACACAGATTAATTCCGTTAATGAATCAACACGGTGCATGCTAGCTATAATACACCATCATGCGATGACCAAACGAAGTCTAGAAAGAGAAGCACGCATAGATTAACACAACAAATTATTGAGAACAAGCTCATGATGGTAGGGAAAGGATGATAGATGTAAGTGGAAAGAGTAGTTCCAGTGGTACCTAGCTAGTGCGCCCGTGTTCTTCAGTAGAAGCGTGAGTTCTGCTGAAAGACGACTCCACCGAGTTCCCATTGTTCTTGGCAGTAGTAGTTGCCGCTGCCGCCGCCGCCGGCACTGCCGCTGTATGCTCCGTTGCCAAAGCCTAGGACCACGTCGCTCGCCCCTGTGATTTCTTGCATCCTTCCTCGATTGTTGAGAGCTGACGAACACCTCTCCCTCTCCTCCAATTCAGCCGCCGCAGCACGCGGCATGTTCACGGACGACGATGAGTAGTGGTTCAAATGGTTCGAGCTCGGCCGCCTGTCGTCGCTCGCTACCGAGGCAGCCGCCGCCTCCACGTCAATTGCTGATGCAAGCTTTACCCAGCGCATCCGGTGCTTCTCCTTGGTTCGCTCCCTCGCCCTCTCCCTCGCCTTCGCCCTCGTCTCCTTGTCGGGGACCGGGTGTGCGTTGTTGCCCGATTTTCTTGGTGGCTTTGCGGTGGTCGCCGCCTTCCTTGCCTTGGCCGGCTTCTTCCCCTCGCTGCGTCCATTACCCTTGGCGGGCTTCTGATCTCCTCCTCCAAGCTGCTCCGCCGGGTCGTTGTGCTTGCCGTCGACGGAGAGGCTGCTGGAGCCGTCCTCCACGCACTCCGACGACGCGTCCACGTCGTCGGCCATGATCTCCTGGATGGCGGCCTTGGACGTGTTGAGGAGCCATTGTACCGTCTTGCTAGCCTTGTCGAAGCCAAGCATGTCCTGGAGCGCGAAGAACTTGCGGGCGACGTCGAGGGAAAGCCGCATCCGGCGGTCCCTCATCCCGCCGGCGGTGCATATCTTGCTGTGCCGGTCTTTCCTCGCCGCGGCCGCCGCCCTGTCGAGGCTGACGCCGGCGCTTTGTGCACCACCACTGGCGCATGCGCCAAGCTCTGTAGCCGTCACCGGCGCCTCCTCCATCAGCGGCTGCTGCACGGGCAGCTCCGGCGAGTTGATCACGGCTTGTGGAGGGGTGGAGGCGGCGGCACTACCGATCTGGTAGCTCAGATGAAAGCTGGCGTCGGCGGCGGCGAAGGAAGGGGAGCATGGGTAACAGTAGAAGCTGCTGGATTGGTCCGGCTTTGGAGAAGGCGGGCTCAGCTGCAGCTGTTGGTAAAGCGGTAAGTCCATGGGGCTTGAGGAATCACAGAAAGGAAACATGTGCTTTACTGATGGGACTCCAGCAAGGCCCGGCCTCCCCCCTGATGCCCTCTCCCCCCTCTCCCTGGCCTCCCCCTCTCCCCTTTCCCCTCTCTAGGTACTGTCGATTTCTATGGCTGTCCTATGATCAGATGTGTCCGGTCATGCCATGCAAGGTCTAGCTAGGCTTGTTTGAGAGAGAGACCTTGGGGGAGAGGCGGAGGGCATGGGCTCAGCATGTGCATAGACTGTAGGAGACCAAGCTAGCTAGAGAATTGCGCTTAGGAGGAACCTTGGGGGCTTTTTTGTTTTTGTTTTTGTGAGTGTGAGACACTCGCCCCTACCTGAGAGGGCTGTGCCATCTACTAATATAGAGAGGGGAGGGGGCCGGGGAGGAATACTACCTGTTCGTGTGGATGAGGTGAGCTGAGGTGAGGTGAGAATACAAGGACCTGCACTATTGGGGCAAAAGCTGCGTGCATGCTCAGACGCTATTGGCTACAAGTGACCTAGTACATTTATTGGCCAGATGGGGGCTGCAGCCCTGCAGTACGATAGACGACGTGCGCCTCCTTGAAATCCTTCTTCAGGAAACCAAAGACCGTGTATTTTTGTAACTCCATTGGAATTATTTGAGATATATATGTAGTATATACATTGAACATTGTGGGAGGAGGTACCAAAACAAAAAGGACCAGTGATGTATGTAGTAGTGTGCAAACATGGTAGGGGACCGATGTGGTCATATGAGTTGGTCTTACCAACATTATTAGGCGTATGGGACCCGTATGAGTTGTGATAGATAGATAGATCCAGGTCGGTTTAGTTCTCACCATAAAATTTTTTCACTCATTACATCAAATGTTTAGACACATGCTTGAAATACTAAATGTAGATTAAAAAACTAATTACACAGATTGCGTGTAATTTGTGAGATATTTTTTTAAAAAGCTAATGAATTTATATTTTGACAATGTTGTGTTACAGTAAATATGTGCTAATAATGGATTACTTAGTCATAATAAATTCGTCTCACGATTTCTAGGCGGAATATGTAATTTGTTTTCTTATTAGTTTATTTTTAATAGACTAAATATGTGCCAGAACATCCGATGTGACACGCAAAAACTTTTTATAACCCAACTAAACAAGGCCTAAGTGCATTACTACTAGTTATGTAGACTCATCATCGTACAACACACAATATGGACTGCTCGTAGCGAGTAAAAAATGTCTTCCAATACGAAATGTGTGATGGTTCTCGTCACTGAAGTGCTTATGGCTTATCTTTATATTTATTAGCATACAATTTACAGCTGCATAAATTGATAAGGTAAAACGGTATAGATTTGGCTTTAAAATTATATACTTTTTTGATAAAATGCTATGATTTGGTAGATCTTGAACATAGGCAGCAAATGCCAAAGTTTTGTATTGATTAGCTAGTTCGATGTCCAAAATATCACTTATGATTATGTTACGATGAACAAGAACAAAGTTTTGTCCTATTATTCAACGGTACAATTTCTCAATCCCTTATTTTTCTGTCGATGTGTCTATGACATATGCCATGTGGACCAAGAGACATGTGCCATGTGGATCTGGAGGTGCAATATGTCATAGCCGCACCTGATGGAAAATAAATATAGTTGAACAAATTTGCAATTGAGATTGAAGAATTGCCCATATGATTCTAAGCACATAGTACTAATGTCATGCACCTAAACTTGAAGGCCCAACATTGGAATCAAAGGGCTAGGGAGCCAACAACCCAGCCCTAGCTGACCCCGAGAACCCCCAACGTGCGACAGTAGAGGCGTTCGGCCATGGGCGTGGGCCACCTCTGCCCCTCAAGCCTCCCAACATCGAAGGTCGTTCAGAATAAAAAGGGAAAATAACAAATAAAAGGAAAAACAATCTAGTGGAAGATGGTCAATTCACCCATCGTGCTCATCTCGAACTCCCTGCTCATAAGATCTATAAACCTGACAACAAGTGCATGAGAATAGCCACCAAAGATGATATCATCCACGTAAATCTTAACTAAAAGGATGTCATTGCCTTGCTTGAGGAGAAACAAGGTTTTATCCATCGACCCCATTTTAAAACCCTTGGAGAGCAACAAGGTTTCCAGACGCTCATATCACGCTCCAGGGGCTTGTTTTAAACTAGAACGCTTTCTAAAGTTTATACACATGGTTTGCAAACTTGGGGTTCTCGAAACTGGGAGGTTGCTTGACATAGACCTCTTCCTCTATATACCCATTTAGAAAGGCACTCTTGACATCCATTTGGTGAAGTTTGAATCCTTTTGAAGCAGCAAAAGCTTAAAGGATCCTTATGGCCTCTAAGCGAGCTATAGGGGCAAAGGTCTCCTTGAAATCTATTCCCTTCTTCTGACAAAAGCCTTGGGACACTAATTAATCTTGCTTTGTTCCTCACTACCATTCCATCCTCACCATGTTTGTTCTTGAAGACCCACTTGTTACCTATAGGGTGGCAATCTGGTGGAGGTGGAACTAGGACCCAGACATGGTTTCTCTCAAAGTTTTCTAACTCCTCATGCATGGAATTGACCCAATTAGGATCAGGAAGTGTGTGTCCAACATCCTTAGGCTCGAAAGATGCAACAAATGTAGAATGAACAAAGTGAGAGATCTCATACGAGTGTGGCCACGTAACTTGTTGATCGCTACAACCGATCATCTCCTTCGGGTGGTGGATCTATTGGATGCTCCGAGGCGCCTGCCTCGCCGAAGTCGCCTCCCCTTCGCCAGATGCTGTCGCTCCCTTAGGTGCAGCTCATGCTCGCTAGATAGGTGGCTCGAATGGACTCCAAGTAGTGGAAGTAGTGGGATCGGGTTCGCGACTCCGCGAGTCGATGTCATTGTTGCAGGGTTGACGGGGGCAGCCGGTGGAGTTAGCTCGGGATCACCATGATCAATGTTCTACTCCTCCACAAAGATCGTCTCTCCCAACTCCTGTTCTCCTGCAAGCTCAAAAGCGGAAGAAAAGGCATAGTCTTGTTGAATGTGACCTCAAGATTTCCACTATACGGTTAGTCTCAACATTAAGCACATGGTAAGGTCTCGAATGAGTAGCGTACCCAAGAAAGATACCATCAGTGGACCTTGACTCGAGTTTGTCGAGATTTCCTTGCTTCAAGATAAAGCACTTGCACCGAAACACCCTGAACTGACTTACCTTGGGTGCTCATCCAAATCGCAACTCATAAGAAGTCTTCTTCATGAAAGCTCGAAGAAAGATGCTATTTAAAACATGACAAGTAGTGTTGATCGCTTCGGTCCAAAACTGCCCAGGAGTCCTATGCTCATCGAGCATCATCCTGGCCATCTCAACAAGGGTCTGATTCTTTCTCAATAACGCCATTCTTCCGGGGGACATGGGGAGAGGAAAACTGATGCTCGAGATCCAAGGAAGCACATAAGGTTTCAAACTGAGTATTTTTGAATTATGTACCATTGTCACTGCGTATATCTTTAATGGTATCCTAGGGAAACTTAGTTTTCAACCTCAAAATCAAATCTCGAACAACAAAAAAGCCTCATCCTTGTCCTCCATAAAGAACACCCAAGAGTACCTCAAAAAGTCATGTACGATCACTAGAACGTACCACTTCTCACCCGTCGAGTAGACCCAAGCTGGACTAATAGTGTGCATGTGTAAGAGCTCACCGGGTCGCTTAGTCATCATCTGGTTCACAGGTGGGTGAGAAGCGGCTACCATCTTCCTGTGGTGACAAACAAGGTCCTTCAAAAATTTCAACATGGGCAAACCTCAGATTAGGCCAAGTGAACTAAACCTTGCAAGCAAGTCAAAGTTCAGATGTCCAAGTCTCCTATGCCACTTCCACAAATCCGAAGATGGACCTGCCACGAGGCACCGAGAAGAACCAAAAGAACGAGAAAAATTGGCTTGAAAGACATGGCCAAAAGGGACAATCCAACAAACAAGATCTCCCCGAGAATCAAGAACTCTGCACAAACCAGTCTTAAAGCGCACTTCAAAGTCGTCCCTACAAGGAGTTGTAAAACATAAAGCAAATTGAAATGCAGATTTGAATCCAAATCCTTGAGAACAAAATTCTTCTTGAGTCAAACTGACCCACGAGAAATAACCTTACCTTATCTATTATCCCCAAATGTAATGAATTCCTTTTTGGGCACAGGGTCAAGGCTGAAGAACCATTTAGAACTTTCGGTCATGTGGTGCGAACAGCGGGAATCAGCAAACCACGTGCTCTCCAACCCGAGATTCTGCATCAATAGAAAGGTAGGGGAAGAGCAAATAGAACAACACTAGGGTTAGTAAAGTGTGAAGGATACTAGTGTTGTGTCATTGGCCCAGAAAAGGTGTGAGGAAAACACCACACTATCCTCGTCCCATGGGGGGATAACGATCACCACCAGCCTGAAAATGTTGTCTGTTGTGGGACCAAAAAACCTCCAACCATGCCTCGTCCCATTTGGAGGTAGTGATCACCACGATGCTAAAAACATGGTCCACTATGAGACAGTGCAGCAAAGCCTTTTACACGAAGCCCACGGTTGTATGGAGCACGACCGGAACCACGCCGGGCATGACCACCTCGTGGTCTCACTGCCTGAGACCTAGCTACCTGAGGGGGTGCTCCTCTAGGTCTAGCCCTCTGCATCTGAACTGGCCTGGTTGTTCAACTCAAACTCTCTCTAAGCATCTCTCTTCCTCCAGAAGCAAAACTCAGCTAGGTGACCCTCAGGGTGGCAATACTCGCACTGGAACCTCATCTCTCTCTTGGGTTGTTGTTTCGCTCTCTTGGGGGTTGCGCACTCTAGATGGCTTCTTACCTCTCGGAAGGGGATCACTAGAGATGTCGGGTAGAGTGTCAAGTGGGTTCCGAAGATTGTTCGGTTTTGGAATCCACAGTTTCTTTTGAGGTGGAGCTCTCGAGGGTTCCTCAAAGACCCCATCCTTGATGATAGACTTGGATGGCTTAGGTGGGGTGATCTTGGTTAGCTTGGGAGTAACAAAAGGTTTCTCACTCGGGTTCACACCGCTGCACTCACCAATCATACCAAAAGAATTAACGTCCTTTCCACCTATAGCAAAGCCTACACCGGATCCACCAGTTCCCCTCTTGAACTGACTAACCATCATGCCCAACTGTGGCTCGCTGCATGACACCCGACTCAAGATAGACCGAAGGTATGAGTTTTTCTCCTCGGTTTGCATATTGTCATGCCAGCAGATGAAAATCTCAAGCTCCATCCCCTCACATTGCTTGCATCAAGCGGCATTGGTACTAACTGAGTTGGCCTTCTCAAACTTGGCAAGCTTGACATCCTTCGCTGGCAACTCAAATCGCAAGCCGGGACAAAGCTTGCAAGCACCCAACAAGGAAGGTCTAGCCTTGACCTCCTCAAGCTTCTTACTCAAAGTGGGACATGCTTTACAATCACCCACCAAGTCAAGCCTCAACCTCAACTCATCATATACTTCAAGCAAAGAGGCATACTTGGTTTGAAGGGTGGTAATGATAGTCATGTGCACCACACACACTCCTCACACTCCTCCTTAGAGATATGCACCCAAAACGAGCAAACTCAAGATTCTTAAGTGCTCCAGCTAGCTTCTCCTTATACTCCTTGCGCTCTCTAGCTGCACGCCTAAGCAATTTGTCCTAGCTAAGCAAGGCTTCATTCATAGTCTCAACCTTAGCGAAACGACGGTCGACGGTAGAAGAGGTCGATACCCCGAAGATGTGTCATCGTCGCCTTGAAGCTCCTCCTCGGGTGTGCTTGCCTCCTCGCCAAGGGCCATGGTGCAGTATCCTCCGAAGGTGGAGTTGCTGAAGAAGCACAGGTCGTTGAAGCAGTCCTCCATCTTCCTCTCGGACTCGTCGTCGCGGGAGCGAGTCGTGCGATCATCGGAGTCATCATCGAGGTCGCTGATCGATGCGAGGAAAGTGTATTCTTGTGCCTTGGCCTTCTTGTAATACTTGTCCTTGAGGGCCTCCTTGTTGAACTTGCCCTTGGTCTTCTTCTTATCGGCAGTGTACTCGCGCTTGTCCTTGCGCTTGGAGTTGTTGTAGTTGTCGGGGAAGACCTTGTCCTTCTGGGGCAGTTCGCAATGTAGTGGTCGGGGTCGCCACACCCGAAACATCCATCCTTCGTGCCACCATGCCGACGGTTCAATCGATTGTTGTGAAACCGCAAAAACCGAGCTCGTCTTTGCCTAACACCTCCACCTGCTCCTCCATTACTGGAAGCAAAGAAGACAAAGTAAAAGACGATGGTGAAGTGTTAGCGGAAAGAGTCGACCCCTGCTCTTGCCCGACACCAAAGCCATGGTGTGAGAAGATGGGTTCTTCAGCTTGGCCTAGGTCTAGAGGTCGATGTAGGTGTACTTGAGCTTGCTGAATAGCTCATCCACGATGAGAGTGTCATAGCTTGGTGACTCAATGATAGTCGACACCTTCACCTCCCATAGCTTTTGATCTAGGGCATATAGAATTCGAGTATCCTCTCATAATCGTCATAAGGTAGGTTGGCCCGGTTGGCACACATCTTTTTCATAATTGTTTGAAAACGAGCGAACATGCTGTCAACCGTCTCTCCCTCCAACTCCACGAAGTTCCCATACTCTCGCTTGTATGTCTCGAAGAGTCTGGTCTGACTTGAATGGTCCCCTCGTGATAGCTCTCACCCGGCCAGATCTCTCGAGCAGTCTCAAGCTCGAAAACACGCTCAAACTCAAGAAGGTAAATGTTGGCAAAAGTGTGTTATGGGCCTTGACATTCATGTTGTGCTGGCCGCAAGCACCTTGTAAGCTGGATCCTCTAAATCTCCCAAACGAATGAATCGATGATGTTGAGATAAGCACACATATGAATCTTCCAATATGGGTAATTGGACCCACCAAAAAATGGTGGCTTGCCTGACCCACGCTCCAGGTCGCCTTCGCGTATCTAGAACTGGTTAAGGCGGAAAGATCCTAAACCTCCTTTGATACCAATTGAAGGACCGAAAATGGTGACCAGAGGGGGGGGGGGGTGAATGGGAGCCTCAATTTTTTTAGAAATAGATAGCCTATGTCCCAAATTCAAACCCTAAAAGCAAGAGCCACACAACATGATGTTCAGACCCAAATGATTGGGTGGATATTCCCTAGGAATACAACGGGACACCACAAAACTCTCCATGCCCTTGTTCACATGCGCCAACTACTGACAGATGAACTTTGGGTACCCTAATTTCCTCCCGAGCAGCACGAGGGGGAATCAGGCTATTTTGCAAAGCGGGAAGCCCGATTTCTGTAAAGCATGAAAGTTAGGAATCCAACACAAACACATGGATCACAAAATGGAAGCCGAACAAACAAGCTACAGACAAAACAGCGCTGAACCCAGGAGCACCGGACTCTATCAGTGTCCGATGCCTAAGGAGTTGACGCATTCGATGTGAACAGGACGGTTCTAAAACCTTACTGCATGACCATCCGATGCTAGCCGGAAAAGCCTCGGACTCTGCTTGCGTCCGATGCCTATTGACCTGGCGCGTCCGATGCCACGTGAGGGTTTCTGGAACCTCACTGCATGACCATCGAATGCTAAACAATAGCGTCTGATGCTCTAGTTAGGAGCGTCTGATGCCACATGCAGATCTGTATAGCACAGGCTGGGTCATCGGACGCGTTCGATGATTAGAACTGGTGCATCTGATGCCCCCGACGCAGCACTGCTCTTTAACCAAATTGACCCGATCTCCCTCAAATCTCGAGCACTTGGGCTCTAACTTTGCACAAGGGATCACAAGCAAGTAGTGAGCTACTCTTAAGAGATCATGGTTCAAACCTAAACAAAAATCAGGGAATCAAAGAAAATCGGTGAAGGGAAGGCAAAATGAAATCTGCCCGATCTATGTGCTCGTGAGGAATTGGAGAAAATCCTTCGGTAGAAAGATGTCTCTCACGATGATGCACAAGATGTTTCAAACATAATTTCAATCCATCCCTTCAAACAAAAGATCTCATGAAGCCAAGAGAAGGGAAAACATAACAACGCGAAGAACAAAACATGAATAAAAGATTTAGCAAAATCTCCAACGAGGAGACAAGGAGATTACAGTAAGCTTTCCTAAAATCGAAGTACACAAATGAAAGATTGTCGTGTCTCGGATCTCAACAATAGCTACATAGAGAAGCCCTAACTGATGAATGTTTGGCTGGAAAATAACAACTAAAGAGAGCGAGGGATAAGGGGTGTCATCCCTTATTTATAGCCTATTACACCAATACCCCTTTTACCCCTAGATATATAGAGCAAACTAGCGAGCCCAGGGGCATTCTAGTCCAACTTTGTTAGAATCTTCATCGACGGTCATGTGCCTTCCTCATTGGTCGCTTCGCCGCAACGCAAGCCTCCCGATGTCATCACGTGTCGTCCCGACGACCACGCACCTTCTCACTGCTAGCTTCGTCTTGACGTAAGCCTCGTGGTGCCGCCATGTGTCATCCTATTCCACATCGGAACCTCCACCGGGTTTTCAGGCACAAATCGGCAAATCCACCAACCTGAGTTTTGAGGCCCAAACTCAGAAACCGGCCACCCTGAAAGGACCTTGATGTTGCCTAGGAGGCCTAGAGGGGGGGGTGAATAGGCCTATCAAATCTCAAAACTTAACTCGATCAGAAAGTCGGTCAGCATTGCCGATCAAATGGTCGGCACTGCCGACCAGGACAAGTGTAAAACTAAGTTTCGTGAGTATGGAAAGAAATGTTACACAGGCAGAGGATAAGCTTCCTGCAGGGTTAGACAGTTCACAGGTATGCCAGAAACTGAAAGTACAAGTGTAAAGCACTAGATCGAACCCTAACCCTAGAAACCACTTCAGGAACGAAAAGTAAACCAAAGCACAAGGTGACACAAGGATTTATCATGTGGATCAGTTCACCACAAAGGTTAACCTACTCCACGTTTTTGAGGTATGCCACAAAGGCTCAAGCTCACCACTTAGGTTTGCCCTTTTCTCGTTCTCAAGTCAAGAGAGTGAACTCTTGAGATGAGGGGTGATTTCTTAGCTGCAAGAAGGTGGTTACAAACCTCCCTTGGTTGCCACACACATTGGCAAGCTCAAGGGCGACGCCTAGCCGGCTAGGAGCAAGCTCCAAGAGTAATAAACCCTAGAACCACCAGCCAAACGTGAACCAATGCTCTTGAAACTTTGGGAATCAATGGATCTGCTCTCTAATCGTGTTTTGTTGCCTTTTCTTTCAAGTTTTACTGGTTGGAATAGGAGATTCACTTGAAAGCTTGGGAGGCAACAATGGAGGAGAGAGGGAGAGAAAGAGAAGCTTTTCAAACGGTCAGATCCCGAGCTGGAAGAAGCACTAGTGTAACTGGGCCATTTTGGGCTTTCTGGAAAGGTATATATAGTCTATATATGTTCAAACGATCTGATTATGATCAGCACTGCCGATCATAATAGTCGGCACTGCCGATCTCCCTAAATGGATCAAATCGAGATGAAACCTGTGGGGTTAGAAAGGTGGCTGGAAGTATGTTCTTTTGGCAAAGATTGAGCATTGGAATCACAATTTGACTGTAGGTGCTAGAATCCCTCTTAATAGTACGACATACCTATACTCAAGAATGAGAGAATATAAATAATTAACCACTTGAGTCTTCAATGTCTTCATATGCCATTTCTTCTCCATGACACTTCATACGGGTCGCAACCAATTGTGATTATCCCATCTATTTGAGCAAACATCCCTTGAACCATTTCACCATATATGAGTTCAACTTCATGGCTTCAAGTCACTACCACTAATGATTTGATCCTCAACACAATATGACTCCTCATAGCTTGATTAGTACCTCGACTCAATGCAAGTACTCTCTTCTTCACCTTAGCCATAGTACCTCGGTCTCCTTGACCTTCACCTTTGCTTAGTACCTCGAAGCCCTTTTCTTGCTATCTTCACTCTATCAAGCCATACTCAAGTCACATCATATTAAGTATCCATTGAAAACCATTTCTTCAATGCTATGATACTTGCTTGAGTATCTTCTAATATGGTCAAGCCAATTCATGGTTCCTTATATTCTCTCCATTTTGGCTTGACACTCAACACTCACTTCAATCTCCATCTTCATACTTCTAGCTTGATCAAATCAATGCAAAGTGATTCTCCAAATATTTACCCATACAAGCAAACCAATGTAGAGATGACATATATCCAATATGAGTTAAGTCCTTGCCATTTGACCTTTGCTTGGCATTCAATCACTTATGCATTCTTGATTCATTCTTCAACCTTGATCAACGCTGGTTCACTATCAAACTCTTCTTGTTCATGAAAAGCAACCCATTGTTGAGACCATTCCAAAATCATCAATCCATGTCTCACTTGTCATTTGTCAAATATGCTTGCTTTCTCATGATGCCATGATATCCCACAACATAGAAGCCATATCATCAACTCTATTTGCATTGTTGTCTTTTGCTTGAACAAGATTGTTTCCATGATCTTCCAATACACAATTTTGGCCTTCATTTCAACACTATGTGGAATACCATCAAGTTTTCTTTTCTTGTTGAACCTTTGATACACTTAGCAAACTTGTTAGACCTTTAGTTGAGTAGTCATTCAATTCACCAAAACCCACTAAGGACTAGATGCACTTACACACCCCAAGTTTTGCGGCACAAACCTAGAAACCGCCGAGGTTGTTTTCTGAGGCTCAACTACCAAACATGTGTCGAAGACGCGTGGGTCTCACGCCCCGTTGCTGACAACAATATCGATGCATGTCCAGCCTCCGCCAAGCACGACGCCTTTGCCTTTCTCTCTGACTCGACCGACGGCACTTGCATCTCCCATGCAAGCCTGTGTCCAGCATCCGCCAGGTGCCACGATGTTATCGCCTTCTATCTTGACTCAACCGATGTCGTCTTCATCCCCATGTACTCTTGCTTGTTACCGACAAGTGCTAGCTACCACAACTTGTCCTCCGGCTTCCCGGTGCCTCAGTCCAAGCCTCATGTCTTCCCTTCACCACTCTCGGTCTATCGGCACGACACGTCTCTACTTGACCTTCACCTCACCATCGACCATTGCCTCTGAGCTCCACACCTGCACACCAACATATGCAAGAGATATGTTGCACTCACACCAACCTGTGACCATGTTGACCAATCACTCATCACAAGGACAGATCACAAGGGCACATACCAACCTTGTGTTCGCAATTGGGTGCCAATGGTCACATTCAAACAGATAGTACACGTGTTAAAGAGCGATACATCGAACGTTGGCACAAGCACGTCTGATGCCCCTGTTTCATGTCCGATGGTGGCACAGACAAACAAAGGTGGTTGGCCAATGGCTCTTTGAGCCATGGGGGCTCTATAAATAATCCTTGGTCGGGTGAGGCTCACTCTCTTGTCTCCCTAACTAACTGAGACACTTTGTGAGAATACTCCACTCTCTGACTATCTAGTTCATGTGTCGATCATCATTTGTGAGATTAGGAGTGATCCTAGTTCCATTTTCTTAGAGTTTGAGCATCTAGTGGAACTAGAAATTGTGTTGGCTACGGGTTTGCTTGTTACTCTTGGTGGTTGCTACCATCTAGACTGCTTGGAGCAACAAAAATGTTTAGCGGAGGGTGTTGTTTGTCTCTGGCTCTGATCGTGGTGATTGTGAGACGTTCTTGAGCTTATTCCCCGATGGAGCACCAAACTCTACTCTAGTAAATTGCTCGTGACTTGTGTAATCCCACCTTGTGTTGGTTCTTAGGCGCCCAAGTGTTGGGCTAGGCATGGTGCTTATTAGCACATGAGCCACGAAGTGAGTGCGTCATTACAACTAGGACTAGCTTGTCAGCAAGCAAGTGAACATCAGGAGAAAAATTGTGTACAATTGGGTTGTCATCTCGGTATCACATTATCTTGGTATTATATTGATTCTTTCTTGACTTGGGTAGTAGTTTATCTTGCTTAGTTGAGTATCTCTAGTTGTAGCTAGATTCTTTTAGTTGTGCTTGTCTTGCTAGCTCACTAGAGTATAATTAGTGACAAAGCTCTTGTGTGCCACAGATCTCATAATCAAACTAGCAATGTTGGTAGGTGGCTTGTCTTTTTAAGTAGAGTTATAGCAGAACACTTTATCGCCATTTAGTTGACTAAAAATTTGCTCTAGTATCTTGTAGAAATTTTTACGGCTCTACCCACAATGACTTTAATTCCTCTGCTATTGTGTTGCATTGTTATGAATTATAGCAACTAGCAAAATGGCTCTGGTTTCCTAAGCTTTTGCTTGAGGAACCGATGATGCTGGTGGATATATGTGTGTGTTTTTGGGCACCCTCTGGCTTTGCTATTGTCGCCTACAGTGATTAAGCAAAAGCTTGATTGAGTTTGGCCAAAGAGACTCTTAGTATCAAAAGGGACGCGAAGTTTCACTTGTATAGTTGTATCTCCCTTTTGGAATCAATGTTTGTAACCATTTGATTAAGAGGTGTTTGAATCTATGTTGTTATTGCTAGTTGCAAGCTATACAAAGCTAGCTAATAGCTTCTTAATTATTAGATGAACTATTAGCTAGAAGTTAAGAAATAATACAAATGGTTTGAACATTTTATCTACTTAGTGTACAAAAGTTCATGGGTTGTACGTGTAACAACTTCACTTATATGAAAAAAACACAACATTTATTTGGTCTACGCTTCAATAATTTGCTTGTTGGAAGGTGTGAATGAAAAAGGAAATACCAGAGAATAGTAGATTGGGCAAAGTAGTTATTATCTCTCTTTATCTTGGATTTAGAGATGGCTTCGGAGTATCTTTGGCTCTTTCCTTCTCATATTAGAAGTTCACTGATAAGTTGTCTCATCTTCATTACCGCTACCAAACCTGTGTTTTTATGTGATAAGTTCTTGCACCATTGGTGGCAATAGAGTACTAGTAACACTGACTACGCCGACACTCGTCTACATACTCAAGTGTTGCAAGCATAGGGGTGGATGAAGTTGTCTACATCTCCTTCACTTATATGTGTGTGTGTGGGTGGGTGGGTGGAAGCGGATTAAAATATTCTTCTTTTTGTTCTTCTTCTCCACCTCTTCTCTCTTGTTCTTCTCCTCTGCTCTAGCACACCTTTATTCCAATGGATGGGGGACGGGGAATGGAGTCCCACTCCCACCAACGGCCCTATGTGATCTATGGTGTGTCTCATGAATTGGTATGTGCTGACAATCTGCAATATCTCTGCTAGATCTTTTATGTCATTGGCCTCATCACTATCTCTTTGTTGTAACAAATGCAACACCTCCGGCCATGACCCTACCACTGTACCTTTTTCTTGGAGAGATGGTGAACAAGTGAACATCACGTTCCATGGTATTTGTGTTTCACGGGCGCCCTTGATAGTCACAACCTTGATGACAACCTTGAGCTTCTTCATCGCTGGACCTACCTTGATCTCCCATAAATTGAAATTTGGTATCTGCCAATATTTACTGAATTTGTAGTTAAACCATTTGAAAACTAAATTGTTGCATATATTTTTATCAATTTTCATTTTAAGTACACCATATAACTTAGAACCCATGAGAAAGTTTAGCTATATTGTTGAAATTACTTCTAGATAATGTAATTGTAGAGTTTTTGGGTGACTAAAAATTATATGGAGATAACTCATGGCGTGTGGCTTTGGCCAATGTATGATGTGCTAAACAAGCCATGTTTGGTGTGGTCTTATTACTACGTTAGTTCTGAGTTGGAACGTCCGATAGAAGTATAGTGATACTATTTATTACCTGATCTTGTTTTTAGTGAACATTTTTCTCAGTGTTTCTTTTAAAAAAACTTCCTCCATCCTATAAAGAGTGTCATTCTCATTTCTCCAAAAAGTCAAATGGTTTCAACTGATAAATTACATATATAATATTAATATTTATGATGCATAATTAGTATAAATAGATGAATCATTAAATATGTTTTCATAACAAACTTATTTGGAGATACAAATATTGTTAATATTGTATACAAATGTAGTTAAAGCTAAAAAATTAAGTTTGATCGACTTGAATTTTATAGTGACATTTTTTTTTTTTTGGACACGGAGGGAATGGCTCCTTCACCACATGAGCGCATCGTGACATCGTCCCTATCCCTGAGAAACAAGCATACAACACTGCAAAGGCAAACATGCATTGTCCCGTAATAATTAATTAGTGATGTAAACAGTTCCATTGCATTATTAGTTTTGGAATGTGAATTACACTCAGCTCCCACTAGCGATTAACTCGACAAAAAATAGAACAATTCAGAGAAAGGTTAAAATTTGACCTTCACTAAGGGTCATGTACTTTATGGGCAATTAGGCGCATGTTAACCAATAAATACAGTGAGTAGATAATAATATCCAGTACACCATAGTATATGCTAGCACACATTGGGAAAATTAGCTGCAGAACAATGTGCAATTGTGATATTTGCTGATAGACACTACTCAATATTATCTTTGCTAGAAGACACTCTTCAATTATGTTAATTGACTCCTAAACATTATGACAATTAAAATAATATTATCTTAGAGTGGATGAGAGAGAAGTTAAAAGTGATTAAAATACCCTTAACTATTTTCATATATAACCTTTAGTTATCTAAAACGATCATAACTTTCGCGTATAAAGTCGGATGAAGATAAACTTTATATCAAAATCGTAGTGCTCAGTGAGATCTACAATTTCGTAGTTCAAAACTTTTTGACTAAAAACTATCTAAACTATCAAAATATTTTAAAAAATTATCAGATTTTGAAATTCACATTTTTCAAATTATAGAATGACCTCGTATGTTAATATGGAACATAGAGAAGCTATAATTATCAATACTATCCATAACTTTGTAGTTAATAAATTTTAAATTTAAAATCATTTAGAGTCCTAAATATCCATTTATTTCTTAGATTTTAAAATTTAAATTTTTTAAAAAATAAATTAATAAAACAAATGTTAGATCTAAATGACTTAATATATTCTAAATTTAAAATTTTAAAAATATGAAGACTTTAAAATATTTTCTCATACTCTAAGTAATTTTAATAAAAACTTATCAACTATTGTATATCTTATTGAACACTATAATTTTAATATAAAGTTTGTCTTCATCTGACTTTATACGTAAAAGTTATGATTTTTTAATAATTACAAAAGGTTATACTGAAATAGTCAAAGGTATTTTGTTCACTGTTAACTACTTTCTCCCATCCACTTCAAGATAATATTATTTTAATTATCATAGTGTACAAAAGCCAACTACTATAATTAAAGTGTGTCTTCTCGCAAAGACTGCATTGAGTAGTGTCCATCGGCAAATATCACTATTGAATATTGTCCTACATCAAATTTACTTCACGCATATATATATATATATATATATATATATATAACCGAAAGGCCTGAGAAATTTAACTTTTTACCATTATAACGAGTGTCTACTCCTCAGATCTCACTTTAGCAGCTGCCAATACAAGTTCGTCCGCTCTTCGTTGTTAATGATACATTTTTACCACTTTTGAGAACATGGCAGCCCAGATCTCTAGTCCACGTCGGATCGGGTGGATTAGGGGATGTGGAAAAGACTTGTCTGCCCCTGGCTGGCGCGCGTCTAAGGAAGACGGTCCGCCTTGGCCGGCCCATTTTCCCTGCCTCGCTCCCATTTCCCTTCCTCCTCCCTCCTGGCCCGTCACCTCTGTGGCTGCGCGCAGCGCCGCCTCGGCCGCCGCGGACGCCGCCAGCGCGGCGGCCGGCACCCTCCGCGCCGCCCGCCACAGCACCTCCTCCGACTCGAGGACGCGAGCTCCCCCTCACGCTCCCGCCGGTGGGCCCATTCCTCCCACTCTTCGTCGCTGACCGAGGCGTCGATGACCAGCAGCGAGCCGAGTAGGAACGACACGAGCAAGTAGGCGAGTGGCATCGAGGCACGCCCGCGACGTCGCCGAGGTACCCGAGCAGCGCGGGCACGCCGGCAAAGGAGAGCGCCGCGACGGCCGGGAGCTTCCACAGCACGCGTCGTCGAAGGTCGTCCGGAGGAGGTCGTCGTCGTCGTCCCCTGCGCCGCCGAAGACGTCTGACTCGTCGACCACGCCGTTGTCGACAAGGTTATGGAGGAAGGTTCAGAGGTTGTTGTTGTTGTTGCTGCTGCGGTAGGCGTCGACGACCTTCCGTAGCTGGGACCCGAGGCCTTCCTTGTCCCTGATGTTGCTGCGCTCGCCCTCACCATTGTCGGTGGCGTTCGATCCGCCGGTGAAAGGGTCGAGATAGCGGACTAGAGGGGGGTGAATAGTCCTTTTAAAACTAATCGTACCGGCTAACCGAAACAAATGCGGAATTAAAACTATCGGTCTAGCCAAGACTATACCCCTCTACCTATACTCTATGACACCTTACAAAAGATCCTAATCAATGCAAATAAGGTGTCGGGCTAGCTAGAGCTTGTTGACTCTTGCTAACGTCGTCACTAGGATTAGATTATGAAATCTATCCCTGGCAACGGCGCCAGAAATGTTTGTTGGTACTTCTTAATGTAAGAAGTATAACTAACTATTCGTATGACTATTGGTAGGTTCCACAAGCGCACAGAATAAGTCTATTGTAGCACTTCACCCGGGAGTAACCGAGTATCGTATTTATTTCCACAGGGAAGCTACTATGATAGAACTAACACTAGGACCGCAATGAACAACTAGTGATTCTAGCAGGGTTGATCGAAAAGTGTGAATGGGGGTTGATATCTACTACTACTAAAAAGAAAGAAAGACTAACTACTACTAAACTAAATCGGCGGGGTCTGGCCGATGAACAGATTAATGTTTTCCTACACACTTATGATCACAACTAACTTAGCAATAAAGGTTCTATCTAGTTCTTCGAACCGTACACACCCTCTGGACTATTTACCTCAGACGTGCACAACGAGGTTTATGATTTAAGAACTAACCCAACTACGTGGTGGAATTCAAGGCTCCCAGGGCTGTCACCACCTGTTTGCTACCACAGCTATCCGGGGGGCTAGCCACAAACTAAGGTATAACTAGTCTAAGCACCACGCTTACACTAATATATACTACTCTAATCTTGCATCCAAAACTAGAGCACTGATTACTCAGCGAAGAACTCAAACTAGATATAGACTCAATACTAAGTTATCTATGATCGAAAGCACTCAACAAGAACAATAAGTAAAGAACTTAAAGTAAATGCTGAAAGTAGAAGAACACTAAGATAAATGAAGGAAGACTTGGAATTATACCAGAGACTTGGAAGATCCTCTATTACAACTCCAGCTCTTCTCTTCTACACTCTCGCTCTCACTCTCAGTCTCTCAACTAGAGTGTTCCTTCACCAGAGCTTCACTTACAAGAGAGTGGGACTAATGAGGTGAGGTCTGAGTACAAATGAGCTCGGGGGGTCCTATTTATAGCTTAAGGGACCTAGGGGGGTACTTATGGACCTAGGGTTAGGTCAGGGGGGTGAGTGTGGTGGCGGGCGCCAGCCCTAGGTGGCGGCCGCCACCCCCCTGGCCCTTGGATCCACCGCCTCTTCACCAATGGCATCCAGGAGGTCCTCCAAGTCGGTTTGGGGTTTGTCCAATAACTGTCACATGGTCAATTAGGCCATGATCCATGTGACGCTGCTTCTTAGCCCTTGGATGAACCGACTTAGGTGAGCAACGACTGCAAATGAGTGTGGGGTGCTTCTCCTGGATCAGTGACGTGGCAGGGGGGAGTTTGGGCTTCTCCCCCTTGGCATCCGCCAGCTAGGGGTGGCGGGCGCCACCCCTCCTTGGCCCAAAGTGGGCCCAGACAAGTGGGCTTGCTTCCTGGTGGGTCCATTTGGTTATTTTGCTCAAAAACCCTGCAATTTCCTACATTCAAATAAAACTCAAGGACAAGTGGAAATCGTTAGTTTATAAAAGGTTTTTGGTTGATTTTAGGCCCTTGTGTTTTGTTATATGACCTTGTTGATGCTAAGAATATGACACTTAGTGAGCGTTAACAGAGCTCACCTAACCAATTCTAGAAGCAAGGTCACACAAGCCTATGCAACTAGTACTTCAAGCACAGGGGAGCTCCTATGCAATCTAGCAAGCAAAGCACAAAGCCTAAGCTCACTAGCAATGCTCAATAACAAGGCTACACAAGCCAAATTAGAGAGCTCAACTTAGCTACACAAACTAAGCAACTAAACACTAGCATAAGGATTAGTATTGCAATACAAGCAAGTGTGAACAGCAGGCAGTCCGTACTACCGGGCTACTAGGCCGGTACTACCGACGCCGGTCCTACCGGGCTTTACGGCCGGTACTACCGAGCACCTGCAGGGAGCTACGAAATCGAAGGGGATGAGATGCAATCTCAGATCTAGCAATTACCCTACTTCCCTAGATGATGTAGATGACGATTGTAGCTTCCCCAAGTCTTCGTTCCTTGCCAAAAGGTAGATCGAGTCTTCCCAACCTAAGATAGAGTGATGGAGGGAGGAAGAACACGAAGAACACAAACAAGCGTAATATGCAAGGAAACAAGAACAATAAGAGCAACAAGAGACGGGGACACAAGATTTTATCCCGAGGTTCACTTGGTTGCCACCAAGCTAGTCCCCGTTGAAGCAAGCCCAAGGTTGCCGCCGATCCTCTCGCTAGTGGTGACACTAAGCCAACCTCTCCACGATGGAGTGCTCACCAAGAGCTCTAGCTTTCGATCCGGCCGGACCACTTGACGCTCTTCACGCCTCTTCTCTACTAGAGTTGCTCTTCGCGATCTCCCGCGGGGCGAGCACAATGCCCCTCACAAAGCTTCTCCGGAGCCACGCACAATCTTCACGCGGGCTTCACGACGGAGACACGCACCAAGCCATCTAGGAGGTGGCAACCTCCAAGAGTAATAAGCACCACCGACTTGCAACTCGAACACCTAGTGTCAACTCTTGCAATCTCTCATGCACCGCACTAGAATCGCTCACTCACACAATCGGATAAGCACTAATAAGCATATGTGAGTTAGAGGTCTCCTAAGCACTTCCCAACCATGGACACAAAGTCCCTAGGGTGCTCAACCTCTCCCAAGGGCCGGCCACCCCTCTATTTATAGAGGGGGAGCCACTAACTAGCCGTTTTCCCCTTTTCCGGACTCCCACGCCTATGGTCGGTACTACCGGGGCGAGGGTCGGTACTACGGACGGTCCAAAAGACCGTTAGAAACGACTTTCTAACACGGGCGGTAGTAGGGTCGGTACTACTGGCCCCGTTACTACCGGCCTTATGGTGGTACTACCTCTAGGCCAAAACTCCTACGAACAGAGAGTTTGCGCGCTGCCCACAGAGGGATCGGTAGTAGGGTCGGTACTACCGACCTTATGGTGGTACTACCTTTAGGCCAGATCTAGATCTACACAAAGAACCTTCAAAACGACTTCGATCGCCGGTACTACTGACCAGGGGTCGGTACTACCGAGGGTCGGTAGTACCGGCCCTATGGCGGTACTACCTCTAGGCCAAAAATGGCCCAACACAGAGAGCATGCGATCAGTTCGCGGAGGGGTCGGTACTACCGGTCTCAGGGTCGGTACTACCTCTAGGCCAAAAAAAGACCTCTGCGCTAAAACGGTCATAACTTTTAGCTCCGAACTCCGATTTCGATGATCTTGAACATTTTGAAAAGCTTATTCAGAGGGCTACACAACCCACATACAAAGCTAAACCAACTCACAAAGGGTTAGTACAGTTTTCCAATCCAAGATCCATCGCTTCTCTTTTTCAACCAAAGATTTCTCCGAAAACTTCTCTGAGTTGATCCAAATCAACTCCAACACCTTCTCCTTTGCAAATGTGCCAACACCACCAAGTGTATACAACCTTGTGCATGTGTGTTAGCATTTTTACAAACATTTTTCAAAGGATTTTCACTTGCTCTCACCACGCCACTCGATCCTAGCAACAACGCAATGTTAGATCGCTCAAGTGGCACTAGATGACCGATATACAAACAAGTTTGCTCCTCTTGATAGTACGGCCATCTATCCTAAACCCGGTCATAATCTTCTCTACACACCTTTGACCGGTGAAATGAAATGCCCTACAAGTATACCTTTGCCTTGCGCATTCCATTTCATCTTCTTCGGTGTTGATGCAACACATGCACCAACCTCTTCATCAAATGATATGATCCACTTCATATCATCACATGGCCTCCATGGTCCATTGATCTTGACATCACTTGCTCTTCACCATCGCTTCGGTCCTTCGGCGCCAAGTCTTGCGTAAGCCTCCCGACACTCGGTACCAACGGCTTCAAAGCCTCCAACTTGCCCTTCACCTTCGCAATCGGTCCATCAAGTCAAGTCTTGACTTGATCTTCACCATCTTAGCCACATGACCACATGTCATGTTTCATGTGCATTAAGCTCCTTCTTCACATGTGTGAGCCTTGCAACATATTCCAAGCCATTTCTCCTCTATGGCATATGTTGCTCACACATGATCACTTGTGAACTAATCACCTGTGTAATTTACTTCAAACACATATTAGTCCACCTAAGTTGTCACTCAATTACCAAAACCAAACAAGGACCTTTCAGCCGGGACTGGACGCGGAGAGGCAGATGTGAGGAGGGGGAGCGCGGGGGTGCAACGAGGAGCGGAGGAGGGTGGGAGAGAAGAGAGAACAGGAGGCGCGAGCGAGGCCCTTTCAGCCGGGACTGGACGCGGAGAGGCAGATGTGACGAGGGGGAGCGCGGGGGCGCAACGAGGAGCGGAGGAGGGTGGGAGAGAAGAGAGAACAGGAGGCGCGGGCGAGGCGGCGCTGCGCGCGGCCGCAGAGGTGACGGGGCTCGAGGGAGGAGGAAGGGAAACAGGAGCGAGGCAGGGAAAATGGGTCGGCAAAGGCGGCATGTCTTCCTTAGACGCACGCCAGCCAGGGGCAGTCCGGTCTTTTCCACATCCTCTAATCCACCCGATCCAACGTGGACTAGAGATCTGGGCTGCCACGTCCTCAAAAGTGGTAAAAATATATCATTAACAACGAAGAGCAGACAAACTTGTATTGGCAGCTGCTAAAGTAAGATTTAAAGAGTAAATACCCGTTATAATGGTAAAAAGTTAAATTTCTCAAAAGGCCCTAGGTGCCTCGTTTGATTTTGCCGAAGAAATGGTCAACCGCTGCACGCATCGGTTTGCTCGCTGCAGGTAGCCATAACACTAGCAGGTCGGATAGGTTTTTTTTACAGATTTTTGTTTTCCAACGTGTGGGGGCTAACTGTGCAAAGTACGCGTATGGGTGGGGTGTCATCAGGTGTTGACTGAATCGGGCTTGGCCCATTTTATTATTTTAAAGACCATAGTAAATGATATGAGTAAATGTGTTGTCATATGAAAAATAGACGGAAAAATAGACCAGCTTAAATAGGTGAAAAGTGTGGGCATGTTTAGTTACAAAAGGTTAAAGACATGACACACGCACGTGTTGCCACGTGGAATCATGACCACGGCGCAGAGCAAACTCGAGTTGATGTACTACCACACAAAATATTTTTAAAGACGATCAAATCATTTTTAAAGCTGATTCTCAATACTGTTATCTTATTCCGATTTAGAAATTAGGGATTTTCGGAGTTAAGTCAATTACTGTTGAAAAATCATTTTTAGATACCCTCCTTAAAAATAATTTTCAGCAGAATCAACCCTAAAAATAATACCTAGCAATGGTTGAGTTAGTCAACTGCCTCCAAAAAAGTTTTTTCCAATTTTCTAAAATAAATTTATAGAAAATAAGAAAAACAAATACTATCTCCCAAGGGCTATCATAATGGTAAAAACTATCCTAAGCCATTTCTCATATGCAACTTCCCTCACTACTATAAAATATTTTTTCCAGGTGCCTTCTATTTTTTCAAGGAAGGTTTACTTGTAGCAAACAGTCTCTAACTAGCTCCATGAGTACTATAGCTTATATAGTCGGCTTTGGAAATATATTTTTAGGGATGGTTGGCCACAACTACAGAACAGGGTCATACGCCGATTCTTAAAATCGTCTTTAGTCTCGGTATTTTTGCCGCCCGGGACTAATAGACCCTTTAGTCCCGGTCAGTTTCACGGACCGGGACTAAAGGGTCTGCCCCAACGGTTACTGCGCAGAGCTGTCGGGGCAGGGACCCTTTAGTCCCGGTCCATGTTACCAACTGGGACTAAAGCTCCCCGGTTTATAGCGTGCCAACTTCTTCCTCCCCCGAGCCAGAGACATTGAAATTTCAGTGAGCTTCTTGCTTGTTCTTGCTGTTGCTATTGCTTGTTCTTGCTTGTTCTTCAATGTTCTTCGTCTCCGGCGTCAATTGGTGATCTTCTTCGACTCCGTCATCGTCTCTTTGCATTTAGAGGTAACTATTTTCATCTCCTACCATGTCTTTTGAATATGAGAGGAATTTAATTAAAATATATAGTTTGCAAGAACAAGCATAGAGAGTTGAGTAGTTTAAATTGGTTCATCACAATCACTTGATAGTTTTCTACTGCTAGGTAGTATCCATTCTATATTTCATACTTATTCAAGACGAGTAATATTAAATTTTAGTGTCTTTTTAGTTTATTTTCTTTAGAAAAATGTGGAATTTATAATAGTTTGCAACAATAAATATAGAGAGTAGATAATGTGGAAATTGGTATTGTTATATCATATTTTTCGATTATCTAAACAAATAGATAAATTTAGAGTCTTTTTTATTTATAATTGTTTAGAAAATTAGGAATTTGCATGTAATAGTTTAAAAAATGAGCATGGATATAGTAGATGGCAACCGTAACCGGGTCCTCAGCCTCTCATCATCGGGATCCGAAGCGTTTGCGGCCGGATCTTCCTCTCATTGCTTGCGGCGAGTGTAAGCAGAAGATTGTGAAGGAGTATCGAGTGAAAAAAGAGGGAATCAACAAGGGTCGTATATTCTACAAGTGTCCGGACCATGAGGTGGGTTATTATTTACCCGCATTTGATTAATATTGTTCATTCGTATCGGTTTTGCTTGATGATGTTGTTTAAATTTTTTATTCTTTGTTCTAATTGAAGTGGGAGGGCACTGGTGGATGTAAAGGTTGGTACTGGGAGGAAGAGTACGTTCAGCACGTACAAAATTCTGTTGCACATGAGGTTGCCGCTGAAGGTGATGAGGCAGTGAGTCAGCGGCAGCAGCCCATCCATGCTGATGAAGCGAATGATCTGTCTATTTTAGTTGGGATCGGACGCGAACTAATTATGTTGCTTAAGTGCATTTTATTTTTAGTTTTTTTAGTGCTAGCTGTGATAGTCTTCGTTGTAGTCAAGCTTGTTTAAATTAATCAATCATGTGATGTCATGAGTGTTGTGCAATAACATGAGAAACTACTAAGTGCATGGTTGTAATATTTAATGCAGATGTTGTCACACAATTGGATGTATAATATCGATCGCCGCTCCAAAGAGTTCATTGCTGGCGTGCACTATTTCTTAGGTGTGGTTGAGGCAAACAAGCAGGATGGTTTCATGTGCTGCCCATGCGTCGTCTGTAAGAATTTGAAGGAATATTCATGCCCAAGGACTCTTCATACGCATTTGTTGAAGTCGGATTTCGTAACAAACTATATTTGTTGGACGAAGCATGGATAAAGGGGGTTGTAATGGATGATGGTGAAGAAGGTGAAGAAGAATTGGCCCACGCTGATATTATTGCTCAGTACGGTGCCTTTGATGATGATGCAGTGGGGGAGATGGTGAAGAAGATGCGGCAGCGACATAAGATGTGACAGCTGATGTTGATGCTCTTGGTGATGCCATTCGTGATGCACAAAGAGAATGTGAAAGTGACAAGGAGAAGGTCAAGTTTGAGCGCATGCTAGAGGATCATAGGAAATTGCTATATCCCATTGCTGAAGATGGCCAAAAAAAGCTGGGTACTACGCTGGAACTGCTGCAATGGAAGGCAAAGAATGGTACATCCGATAAGGCATTTGAGCAGTTATTGAAGATAATAAAAAAGATGCTTACGAAAGCGAACGAATTGCCCACCACTACGTACGAAGCAAAACAGGTCGTCTGCCCTTTGGGATTAGAAATCCAGCAGATACACGCATGTCCTAATGACTGCATCCTGTATCGTGGGGAGGAATACGAGAATTTGGATGCATGTCCGGTATGTGAAGCATCACGGTATAAGATAAGGCGAGATGATCCTGGCGACGTAGAGGGTGAAGAACGTCCAAGCAGGAAGAAAATCTCTGCCAAGGTTATGTGGTATGCTCTTATAATACCATGCTTGAAACGTTTGTTCAGAAATAAGGACAATGCAAAGTTGTTGCGGTGGCATAAAGAAGACCGTAAGGTAGACGATATGCTGAGGCACCCAGCTGATGGATGCCAACGGAGAGCGATAGACAGAGAATTCCCAGAGTTTGCAGATGAGGCTAGAAACTTGAGGTTCGCTTTAAGTACGGATGGTTTTAATCCTTTTGGGGAGCAAAGCAGTATTCATAGCACTTGGCCAGTTACTCTATGTACCTACAACCTTCCTCCGTGGTTATGCATGAAGCGGAAGTTCATTATGATGCCGTTGCTCATCCAAGGGCCGAAGCAACCTGGCAACGACATCAATGTCTACCTGAGGCCATTAGTTGAGGAACTTCTACTTCTATGGAGCAAACCAGGCATACGCGTGTGGGATGAGTACAAACAGGAACACTTTGACCTGCGAGCATTATTGTTCGTAACAATCAATGATTGGCCGGCTCTATGTAATCTTTCAGGCCAGACAAACAAGGGATATAATGCATGCACACACTGTTTTGAAGACCTTGATAGTTTATTTTTGAAAAACTGTCGGAAGGTCGTGTATGTTGGGCACCGTCGGTTTCTTCCTGTGGGCCACCCAGTAAGAAAGAAAGGCAAACATTTTAAAGGTAAGGCAAACCACCAAACCAAGCCTCGTAACCGAACCGGAGATGATATACTCGAAATGGTGAAGGATACGAAAGTAGTATTTGGAAAGGGACGGGGCAGCGAACCTGTTCCCAAAGACGCTTCGGGACACGCACCCATGTGGAAGAAGAAGTCCATATTCTGGGAGCTACCCTACTGGCATGTCCTAGAGGTCCGCCATGCGATCGACGTGATGCACCTGACAAAGAACCTTTGTGTGAACCTGTTTGGATTCATGGGTGTCTACGGAAAGCCTAAGGATTCACTTGAAGCACGACAGGACTTGCAGCGCATGAAAGAACGAGACACCTTGCATCCGGAGAAGACAGATGACGGGCGCCAGTACTTAAGCCCTGCTAGCTAAACTCTTAGCAGAGAAGAAAAGGAAAGCATGTTTGAATGCCTTAACAGCATCAAGGTCCCATCTGGATTCTCCTCTAATATAAAGAGAATAATTAATGTGCCAGAGAAGAAGTTCCAAAACTTGAAGTCCCATGACTACCATGTGCTTATGACCCAATTGCTTCCTGTTGCTCTAAGAGGAATTCTACCTCCACATGTACGTCTAGCCACCGTGAAGCTATGTGCATTCCTCAATTCAATTTCACAAAAGGCAATCAATCCAGAGGAACTTTCTACTTTGCAGAATGATGTCGTTCAATGTCTCGTCAGCTTTGAGTTGGTGTTCCCTCCATCATTCTTTGATATCATGACACACCTCCTAGTTCACCTGGTCAAGGAGATCATTATTTTCGGTCCTGTGTTCCTACACACCATGTTCCCATTCGAGAGGTTCATGAGTGTCCTGAAAAAATATGTTCATAACCGTTCTCGGCCTGAAGGAAGCATCGCCCAGGGCTACGGAACAGAGGAGGTCATAGAGTTTTGTGTGGACTTTATTCCAGACCTTGACCCGATTGGCGTTCCCGAATCGCGACACGAGGGCAGACTTAGTGGCAAGGGAACACTAGGGAAGAAAACATATATCGGTACAGGAGACGATTACTTCGATAAAGCACACTACACAGTTCTACAGAACTCCTCATTGGTCGATCCATATATCGAGGTACATAAGGATTTTCTTCGATCCAAGTGGCCCGGGAGGAGTGAATCTTGGATTACACGTCAGCACATGCAAACCTTCGGCGATTGGTTGCGAAAACAATGTCAGGGTGATGACAACATAGATGAGCAGCTTTATTTGTTGGCCAGACAACCATCGTGGCATATCAGCACGTACAAAGGGTACGAGATCAATGGGAATACATTTTACACAGTAGCCCAAGACGCAAGGAGCACCAACCAAAACAGTGGTGTACGCGTGGATGCCATGGATCCAAATGGAAACAAACAAACATATTATGGCCGCATACATGATATATGGGAACTAGACTACGCACCTAATTTTAAACTCCCTTTGTTCCAGTGTAAATGGGTCAAGATGACCGGTACCGGAGGTGGGGTAACAGTCGACAAGGAGTATGGGATGACATCAGTGGACCTCAACAATATTAGGTACAAAGACGAACCATTTGTCTTTGCCGCAGATGTGAGTCAAGTGTTCTATGTGAAAGACATGTCTACAAAACCAAAAAGAGAGAAAAATGATAACAACTCCATCGTCAACGAGCCAAAGCGCTATATAGTTCTTTCAGGGAAAAGAAACATTATCGGAATTGAGGACAAGTCAGACATGTCAGGTGATTATGAAAGAGATGATCGAATTCCACCATTCAAAGTGAACAAAGACCCAAGCATTTTGTTAAACAATGAGAAAACTCCATGGTTAAGGAATGATCATAACCAAGGGACATATATCAAGAGAAGGTTCGCAGTTGTGCCCGCTTAATTGTGGGTTGTAAAGATATTATGTAATAATTAATTAATTAAGACTTCATTTATTTGATAATGGATTTATATATATATTTAGTAGTAGTGATCATTGATTTATGTGCTTCTCTAGATTTGAATCATCAAAATAAGAAGATACTAAAATTTAACATTTTCTTTTGTAAACTAAAGAAAAAGAATCTCATACTAATTTTTAAAAGAAAGTATATTAAATATTTAATTTTCTGTTCAATTAGAAAGATTTAAGATATATTAAAAAAAACTAAATTTAAAAATCTAAAACTACTGCATCTGTCGCGTAGAACGAAATTGGGCAATGATTTTTTAGGTTATAAACAAAAGATTAACGTCCAAATGATATGAAAATAAATTTTCTATTGAAAGCCAACAATTTTTTAAATTTAAATTGAACATTACATTTTTGCATTAACCAAATATTAATGGTTATTTACATTTATATTCATTATTATAAAAAAAGAATTTATGCTACAAAATTTTCTACTATACAATAAGGATACAACTGTTATTTTTAAGTAATTTTATGCCTACTATTTAATTTACTATGCAATTAACAAGAATTACAACATATTTATATAGTGGAAACTTAATACAAAACCCAAAATACTGAAAACCCAAAACTGTGGCGGGAAAGAACCCTTTAGTCCCGGACCGTCTTACGCACCGGGACTAAAGACCCCTTTAGTCCCGGTGCGTAAGCCCGCCCGGGACTAAAGGTCCAACCCTTTAGTCCCGGCACCGGGACTAAAGGGTCGTCCTCCCGGGTATATAGGGCACAGGGCACAGTGCTCTCCAATCTTCCTCAGATCGACGCGCAGTTGCCCCGCCTCCGTCCGCGCCGCCGCCCTCGAGCTCACCTCGCCGTCGAGCCTCTGTCCGCGCCGTCGAGCTCCGCGCCGCTGTCCTCCTCGCCGTCGAGCTCCGCGCCGCCGTCCTCCTCGGTCTCCCTCTGCCCTCCGCGCTGTACGGCGTCGTCCTCGCCGTCGTGTCCGCGCCGCGCCGTCCTCCTCGCCGTCGTGTCCGCGCCGCCGTCCTCCGCGCCGCTGCCGTACGGCCTGTGCGTGTGTGTGCGTGTGCAGTGTGCGTGGTGTGCGTGTGTGTCCAGTGTGTGTGTGAGAGTGTAAAACAAAGAAATGAAAAAGAAATATATACCTATAAATAGATATATAGAAAAAAGAAAATTGGTATATATAGAAAATAAATATATATGTATTTAGAAATAGAAAGTGATATATATAAAATAAATATAAATAGATATATATTTATAGATTATTTTCTATTTAACTTTTTCATTTCTTCTTTTATAGAAATAGATATATACAAATAATCAATATGAATAGATATATTTATAGAAAAAGGAAAATCATATATATGTTTTTTTAACCTAACAAATATGTGTTCGACCTGTAGTCCTGGTGACCGCTCCCCCGACCTCGCCGCCGTCCACTGTCATCCGCACCGTCGTCATCCTCGCTGCTGTCCGCCGTCGTTGTTCTCGTCCACGGTGTGTAAATCACGTGACAAGGATATGTTTAAACATGTATTTATTACTCTTAGAAATATGTGTTCATAGAAAATCACGTGTCATGTTGGAATGCCATAGAAAATCCCTTGGATAGGTTTAAACATGTATTTACACTTAGAAATATTTTGACAGATATGTATCTTCGTGTTATTTTTAATGTTGAATTGCCTCTTTACGAATATATGTTATTTTTAATGTTGGCGATTACATATCACCTAAAACTCGAAACCCTAAAACCCGAAACCCTAACCCTAAACCCTCGAACCCCTAAACCCCGAAACTCTGAACCCCGAAACCCCGAACCCCTAAACCCTGAAACCCTAAACCCTCAAACCTAAACCCCTAAACCCCGAAACCCTAAACCCCGAAACCCTGAACCCCGAAACCCCGAACCCCTAAACCCTGAAACCCTCAAACCTAAACCCCTAAACCCCAAAACCCTAAACCTCGAAACCCTAAACCCCAAAACCCCGAACCCCGAAACCCGGCCCGAACGCCTAAACCCCTAAACCCCTAGTTTTCGGTTTTCGTTTCACATACATGTATAAAGCTCCTCTAAGTGTTCGATCATATTATATATATATTTTAATATTCGTAGAAATGGCCGACCCAAATGAGAACATGGAGGAGGAAATGATGAATATCATCGTCAGCGACAATGACGGGAGTCAATACTTATTGAATTACGAAGACATGACCATGCATGATGAAAATCCCCCTGAACAACAAGTTGAGATGGAAGAAGGCAATACAGGCGAGGTATATATACAATATGTCGTGTTAGGGTTTACATTTACTTTATTACTTGATTAGGTTTTATCTCAACTTATATTAGGGTTTCATCTTCGTGTCTTTACCTATATGTAGCCCTCTGGATCGACGTCTGCGACGGGGCAGAGCAGACCAAAACGAGGACCGAAGAGGCCGTTGAAGGGCCGTCATGTAATCTCCGAATTCGATATGGCTACAGGCCAACCACTAGGACCCCATGCACAGAAATATGTCTTTCACTGTGGGTTTCTTGTGAGAGATCGGATTCCGATAAGTGCCCGTGAATGGAAAGAGAGGCGAAGTGCTCCCGAGATCAGTTATGTCTCCGATCTTGACAAGCAGCTAGTCTGGGATGACATCCAAGCTCATTTCTCGTTCGACACGGAAGATGAGGAGCTGTTGAGGCGAATTCGGGAGTGGACAATGAAGAAGATGGCCACAATTTTTCAGGACTGGAAGAAGAAATTGTACCACAACTTTGTGCTGAAGAACAAGACGCCAGATTTCAACTCTAAGGCGTATGTCAAGATAAGGGCCGATTGGGATAAATTTGTACAGTACAAAAGATCACAAGAGAGCGAGGCCCGGGTCAGAGTAAACAAACAGAATGCAACTCAGAAGAAATACCACCATCATTTAGGATCAGGTGGCTATAGGACTGCCCTTCCAAAGTGGGAGAGACAAGAACAGGAGATGCTTGCCAGGGGGTAGTCCCGGAGACAATGAGAAGAAATTGGAGTGAACGGTCCTGGAATTGGTTCTACGCTCATGGGGGAACCATAAACCCTAATGACGGGGAGCTTGATTGGGGCCCGCAAATTTCAAGAGCAGCACAGAGGCTAGTTCAAGCACGAAGTGCGGTGTTGGCTGGCGAGTTCAAGCCCAACAGAGAGAAGGATGAACTCACGTACGCGCTGGAAAATCCTGAGCACGGTGGGCGTACGAGAGGCTTTGGGGCCGTTTCGTGGCTGCATTCCTTCGAAGCGGATCGAGAAAGTTACAGAAGCCGCCAGAGAAAGAAGGACGAGGAGGCAGAGCGACTCTTCAAGTTGTAGAAGTATGTTCTTCAAACACAAGAGCGTGAGAAATCTCGTGAAGAATGGATGCAGGAGGAAATCAAAAGGCAAGTGCAAGCGGCACTTAGTCAAATGACGAGTGGGCAAGGTACATCATCACAACAGCCTCAAGCGAACATTAGCCCCCCAGGTCAGATGAAAAGCAGCTGCGCCTCCACGGAAGTACCAACCATTCAAGATGACTCCAAGCTACGCTTCCCCGTGGATGACGTTAAAGAACCTTTTACTACTTGTGAGCTGCACATTCCAGATGGAAATGCCACGAAAAAGGTGGTTGTCGGTGTTGTAAACCCTATCGACGGCACAAGAACACCAAGAATCCATGGTCAACCAGTGCCAGCCAGATACGCTAGCGTCTCTGTGGATAGGGTTGAGACAGGTTGTGGCAGCGTGGCAGTGGAAATCGAAGGGGGAGATGGGGAGAAGACTTTAGGTGAAGCGGAGAAGACATTTATTTGCTGGCGCAAGCGCTTCATTATTATTCCTGGAGTGTCACCGCTGCAGCCTCCTCCTACTGACCAAGATCCTCACCATAGATAGTGTGTGCGCGAACGAGAAACAATTTTTATTACACTAACTTCCTATATGTATATATTAGTTGGATGCTCACATCATTTGTTGTTTTGCGTAGCAGGAACTATAGTCCAGTTCGTCATTATTCCTCAGCGCATCAGAGTGCTGCGGGCAGTGATGATGTGTTGGAGGACACGGCTTCAACCCCATCTCCTGCACAAAGATCTCCACCGGCCCCACCATCTCCTCCACCGCGGGCTCCAACGCCACAACCTCCACCGTAGGCTCCAACACCGCCACCGGGCCCACCATCTCCTCCACCGCGGGCTCCAACGCCACAACCTCCACCGTGGGCTCCAACACCCCCGCCTCCACCGCGCGGCCCTAAGAAGCGGTCTGCCGCCACAGAACCAAAGGCCCCACCTCCAAAGAAGAAGGCTCCTGCATCAGAAAAAAAGCCCAAGAGAAATTAGCTTATGAAAAGACTGATGAGGAGTTAGAAATTACGGTGAAAAAAGATGTGCGGAATTTTTTAGATGGATGTGACGCCGCTGCTAAAGCGAAGAGGAACCCGGAGAAGCCTTACCTCTTGTTAAACCCACAGGAGTTAAGGAAAAGGGTGGACCAATATGGTATCAAGATGCGTGAAGCCCGAAAGGATCCGCGAAAATCAGATTACGAACACTCTCTTATGAAGTCCGCAAAAGAACAACAATCCAGCAAGAAGAAAGTAGGAAAGGGTGTTCCACAGCTCGGGGAAACATCAAGACCTTTGTCCCCGTTAGTTGTGCAAAATCAGTTTGGTTCAAACTTGGGCAGAGTACAGAGGAAATCTGGAGAGACCACTTTGTCTGAGATGGACTCAATGGAAAAAAATTTCATTGACAGCGGTCTCCCGTACGACACCATTAAAAATATTGCTACTGGGCTGGAGTTTCCACGAGCGGAAGTAGTTGATGAATGGAGGAGAAATTTTGCACCGGGCAGAAGTCTAATGAACCCCAATCACTTACATGTACTTGGTACGCAGATGTTTGCAATCAACAAATGGTGCATGGAGGCTTCTAAAGACGGTGATGTCAATTGGATTTCTGTCCGAATTCGGAACCATCACTACTTCCGTGGCGATGACCTAATCTTAGTCCAGATGGAGGAATTACACCAGCTATGTCATATAGACGCACTCGACAAATCGCTCCTTAGCTGCTACTGTTTGTAAGTGTTTCTTTTATAGTTTTCATTGAACTCTCTAGTATGTGTATATAGTAGTATTCTTACACACATACTTGTGGATCGACTCAATATTTTGCAGGTATCAGATGACTCAGCTCAGAGATAAACACGACAATTCTGTTGGGTTTGTTGATCCATATGTTGTTTTCAAGGCTCCAAACCCTTCAGCGACTTGGAGCGATGAGTCGTGTACGAATCTCATGAGGTTCTTCATGAACCAAAAAGATATAGAAAAAATTCTCTTCCCATACAACTTTAAGTGCGTGAGACATATATAGTTAATAATAAGTATGTGCACATTTTATTTTAATTAACCCTAATAATATATATATGAATCATGTGTATGAACAGCTATCACTGGATATTGATGGTCATCGATCTCAAACAAAGCAATGTGTTAATCTATGACTCGTTGAGCAAACCGCAAGCAGATTACCAAGATATGATCGACATCCTCCAAAGGTAATTTTTCGATCCCTAGCTTGCATGCTTAAAGTATAGACTACGCTTGTATATATGTATACTAATTAAATAATGATCCAACTATTAATGTTTCATTGGCCGGATTAGGGTTTGGGAAAAATTCATTGCTCGGGAACATATGAGTCAGTGTAAGGCCCCACTTACAATAAAGCCACGACTACCAGTAAGTTTACACCTTCGTCAATGTACGTGTATCTTTAAATATCATGTCATATATCATATCTTTATTACGAGATGAATCTTTTCATTCTACAGTGGATTTTGAGACAAAAACAGGGCACCAACTTATGCGGATTCTATGTTTGCGAGTACATGTTGATAGAATCAAATAGAAATCCTGAAGAAATCATCAAAGTACGTAACATGTTTTTTTTATTTTTTATAGACTTAATATTGATAATATAGATATAACTAATATCTTCTTTAATTCCAATTGAAGACTGACTGGTTGAAGCAAAAAGTGATGCTACAAGGCCAATTGAAAGCAATACAAGAGGCAATAGCAGGATTTCTTCGGGAACAAGTCATAAATCCAAACGGCGAGTTCTACTATAATACCAACGAGTCGTTGATTCCAAACAATGATGATCATTTGTATGCCCTGTAGATCTTTAGATGGAGTACAACTTTTAATAGGTTTACAGTACTAACTTTGGAGTACAACTTGTGTAGATAGATATTTGGACAACTTCTATATGTATATTGCTCGTAATTTTATGTACATATATTTATATATATATATATATAGTTCTATAGTTCAATTATATATGCATGCAATAAGCTTATTGTGTTATGCTGCTAATATATATAAATTATATATATTAGCATCAAAGAATATATATCGGAAAACCTATTAAATAAATAAACAAAACTGAAAACAGAACTGAAATAAAAATAAAAAGGAAAAACCAGGGGACCCTTTAGTCCCGGCTGGTAATACTAGCCGGGGCTAAAGGGTGCTGCTGCGGGGCACCGCTGGCAGCACCCTTTAGTCCCGGCTGGTATTACCAACCGGGACTAAAGGGGGGCTTTAGCCCCGGTGGCCGGAGCCGGGACTAAAAAGGGGGGGGGGGGGCTTTAGTCCCGGAAGCGTAGTCCCGGCTCGGCAACCGGGGCTAAAGGCCCTTGCCGACCGGGCCTAAAGGCATGTTTATGTCGTAGTGGGCTTAAGAAAATAGCCTTCAAAAATATGATTTTTAAGGACAGTTGGTTATGTCAACACTACATCAAAAAGTGGATGATTTTTATAGGTAGTTGACTTAGTCAATCACCGTAATCGTTTTCATGAGTGGTTGACTTAGTCGACCGCCCTTACAAAGTGATGGGTGTGTGATCCTAAAAGTTATGAATTTATTTATTCTGCAACTATTTTCAACTAAAAATCATCATTTTGGCATAAGAAAAATCATTTTTAGGGACTAATATAGCCAACCGCGTATATTTGAAGGTGTGTTTACTTAACATATTATTCCCTAAAATGTATTTCCAAGGATGGCTACAGTGCTCCCTGGATTAATAAGAAATGGATTGCTATGTGAATCGTCCCTAAAAATAAGAGACTATTATGATTGTTGATTTCAGATTTAGAACCCGGAGTGATTACTCCACCATGGCACCATTAGGGGATGAAAGCGGACAATATCATTCCTGTTTTTATTGAAACATTAAAGTTATCATTTTGTAACTTTCAACACTGTTGTCATTTTTACCATTTTTCATTAGTTATTTTGGTAAAAATAGAAAAAAAAATCTACGTCTAGACACTTTCGGATTATGTATTATGGTGCCATTTCAGACCATTTTCATCCCACTCATCATTCCCATCGTCTGTGGGCCAAGACCATTAACATATTTAATAATATCAATAACTCTATGGTATCAAATTGAAATTTAAAGAACGCTGACTCAACTTATATGGTGGAAATTATTCCATCTAATTTGAGAAGTTGTGAAACGGACTAAGGCGTGCCACGCGCGCGCCGCCGCCGCCGGCCGGGCCGGGGCAGGCCTCCTCCCCGAGAACAAATACACGATCTAGTTCCGCTGTAAGAAAGATTTCCCCATCTCGTTCGCCCGCGCGCATGGAGGAACGAGAGGGCAGGTGCCTCCGGAGCCGGTGTCGTTCGAGACCTTGCACGAGGGATCGACAATTAGGTTTTTGGGGAGCGTCTACGCGAGACAGGTGGGCGTGGCTTGTGGCGTGTTAATTTTTGTTAATACCCACTAATCACATGAGTTTCCATCTCTTCACCTGCCTGTCTCTTGTCCTTCCATCTTTTGCAGTCTCTTTGTCTCCCTGCGCATTGGTCGCGCTTCAGGATAAAGGGGCGTCGCCTCCTCCTATCTCCGGTTTCCTCTCCTAATACACAATCCAGAACTCAGTTCCGCTGTAGAAAAGATTTCTCCATCTCGTTCATCCGCGCGCACGGAGGAGCGAGAGGGCAGGTGCCTCTAGAGCGGGTGCCGTTCGAGACCTTGCATAGGGGATCACCAATTAGGTTTTTGGGGAGCGTCTGCGCGACTGCCCGAACCATCTTCGCCGTCGTTCGTCTTCTCCAGGAGGATCGCCGTCGTCGTCTTCTTCCCGGTGAAGTTGCTGTTGTACGTCTTCGTCCGCCCGTTGATGCTGGTCGTGTTCTTCCTGGCGAGGTGTCTGCGTCCATCTCCTTCCTGGTGATCTTCGTCCTCTTCGTCTTATTCTCCATCGAGATGCAAACCGGACAAGGTTCAAGAACATCAAATTCTCTGAATATGGGAAGGTACGAACTGTTCATCTTCTCTCTGTTTTTCGTAATTCAGAATATTATTTTGTCATGTTGTTTTAGTAGTATTGTTGATTATGTTGCAATAGTTGTCTTATATTGTTTCATAAGTTATTCAGTGCTGCTGTCTGCTATATATTATGGGTTGTTGTCTGGTACTTATTTCCTGAACGTTGCAGTAGCTCTGTTTCGTTGTTTCAGTAGTTGCTGCATATATGTTTTAGTAAGCCTATTATGTTGTTTCACATGCTTTTCTGCAGTAGATGATATATTATGTTTTATTATCATTTATATGCTTCATATGATTGTTGCACATATATACCATATTGTTATGGTCATATGTGAAATCACGAAATCACTAGTCTATCACTTTTTATATGTCGTCATCGTAATATTAATTTACAGAATTAAAATAACATGGAAATTGCCTTTATTTCTAAAGCTTCCCCTCTCCCTCCTTTAATTCTCTCTCTATATATATACACACACACAAGAGGGCTGAAACATGCCCTCTATGGTTAAGTCTGCTATTAGGTTTTTGGGTTGTTTGCACAGCACAGGTTCATTGCACGGCGACTAAATCGACAGGCTCTTATAAAAGTGTCGATAATGCAAAGAACAATGTTCGTTGACACCCTCGGCTGCTTTTATTTCTTTGCTAGTTATCTTTGTGTTTAGATTGCTAGAGTATATATCTAGTGTGAATAGTACAGGTGGTCAGTAGCGGACCAGCAAACAGAGCCAGAGCGAAGATTAAGATACTATTGAGATCATGTAATTTTAAGCTGTAGTGTAGAGCGTGATATGACGAATATCTAAGCATGCTGGCACTAAAGCTATGTGATCGACTAGCATTTCGTAGAGCGAGTCAAGCCGCACATGTGGGTAGCCAGTGGTGTTTCTTGGGTCAACTGAATAATTACGATCATATGTCATTAAAACTTATTTTTTCCACTTTCCTTAAACTACGAAAATGTCATCCTAGTTCATTTGCTCAATTTTTTGGTCGACCCAATGACCCAAAACAATTTTAACTTGCATCCCTAATTATAGCCGTAAAATTTGAAATATGCAATGACTAAATTAAATATGAGTACTCAGTGAGGATCTGCAGATCTAATAACGCATGCTACCTGCACAATGGACACAACGTATAAAACAGAAAATTAAAGTAGTAGTTGTAATAAATATTTTTTGTACCAACAGTACGTTCTTTGTATTATTCCAATTCAGAAAAATCACTACTGGAAATGGGTGCTTTGCCGAGTGCCTCTAGCACTCGGCAAAGGCCATCTTGCCCTCGGCGAAGCTTATGCCGAGGGCAGCTCTCGGCAAAGAGCTCTCGGCAAAAACCTCACGGCAAAGGAGCCTTTGCCGAGGGGCATTTATCGGGCTCTCGGCAAACCTTTTACCGAGGGCCCGACCGGCTCTCGGCATAGAAAAGTGGTCGTTAACGGCTGTCCCTATTGACTGTAGGTTTGCCGAGGGCTAAGCTGGCTCTCGGCAAAGGCGTTACGTGTGCCGAGAGCCGGGCCCTCGGCAAAGCGATAATTTTTTTATTATTGTTTTTCTGTGCCGACGGTTATCCGGGGCCAGCTCTCGACAAAGAAATTTCGAATATTTTTTTTTGGAACCTCTTCGCCGAGGGCTATCTTAGCCGGCGCTCGGCAAACCTCGGACTTTGCCGAGGGCTATGACCAAAGCCCTCGGCAAAGCCTTGGAAATTACGTTCTGTCTCCCCAGCTTTGCCGAGGGCTATGGCCAAAACCCTCGGCAAAGAGCCATCTCAGGGTTTGGACCATCTTGCGTCATCACTTGCTCCAAATATTCCCAAATTTTTTTCATAGCCTCTACATGCGATGTCAAGGTCACCTGTCTATTTTCATGATTTTCTGACTTTGTTTGTATTTTTAATAATTTTAAATCCAATCTCACGCAACTTGGTCGTTGTTTATCGTGCATGAGACGGTCGAGTCTCCGCGCCTGTCCCTGGATACGGTGTTGAAATACCCTCTGAAGAATGAATACCATTTTTCGAATCGCTGAGTTTCATTATTTCATGCACCTGCAGTTCAAAGGTACGTCCCGCGGAAAAAATCATCAAATTAAAAAAATGAGCGAAATATAGCAAGATTTATGGAAAACACCTCAAATTTGAAATCTTGGCTTGTAGTACTGTAGCAAGGCCACATAAAAAATTGGGAGCAAAAAAACAAAAAAAAATATGCTTTGCCGAGATCTTCCTAAAGCCCTCGGCAAAGAGCACCTATGCCGAGAGCCAGGGCCAGGGCTCTCGACATAGAGTTTACGAAAAAAAACTAAAACTTTTGCCGAGAGCCTAACAGAGGGCTCTCGGCAAAGGTAATGGCGCAGGGGGAGCCGTTCGCGAGGGTTCCGTTTGCCGAGGTGCATTCTACGCCGAGGGCTCGGCTCTCGGCATAGGGTATCTTTGCCGAGAGCCAGACTTCGCCGAGAGTCGGACCCTCGGCGTAGGAATCGTCGCCGAGTTTCGTATGGTGCCGAGGGTTGGCTCTCGGCAAAGAGCTCTTTGCCGAGTGCCCGTGTTTTAGCCCTCGGCAAAGCGACGGGCGCTCGGCAAAGAGTCCGTCTCCGGTAGTGAATAATTGAAGTAATTTTATTTGAGTTCTACGTATTCACATGCATATAGCAACTCGATCATATATATATTAATGGTTTATATATCTTTTGTGTTTATTTTATTATCTACGTCACATATGATCTCTTTTGTGTCATACCCTATGTGTGATAACAATTGTCTTAAAAATCTTGAAATGATTGGGTCTTGCTGTGGTACCTCCAAATGATTGTGAGCCGTTCATTTAATTAGATCGGAGGGTTGATATCATGTATTACTTCCTAAGAAGTAATAGGTGAAATATATATTTATTTAATTTTTAATTTTGTAGAATAGGATAAATATGGAAAGTTTTGATATAAAATTTGCTTTTGTAGATATGATTGATGCATGCGTGATCTGTTATAAGATATCATATATTCTTTTATTTTGCAACTTTGGATAGTATGACATAATTTGATTAGCATTAATTTTTATTTGGACGTGGCATCTATGGTAACTTCTTTTTTATTATTTTTTAATGTGAACGAGCTGAACGTGCATTGAAAACTATGAAAAAGCATGGATGTAACCGTATCATTTTTTAACGTGACAAATTGGTCAAAAAAATATGGAACCTTGTCATTACTGTTATTTTATATAAAAATATTGTAATATAACTGGTGTATATATATCACAACATAATATTATATATCCTAACAAGACATGTTATATGAAAATTCCAAATTTTTTTTGCTTGATTAGTTGCACATATGTAGAAGCGTGTATAATATTACGTGAGGTCATACACATACAAATACGAATCTTTTATGGCCGTGACTGTGTTCATTACTCACATAATGCAATGAGGATCCATACGTATATACATGTGTCTAAGTCACACGCAAATTAACAAATAAGAGATAATAACTAAGTAAAGAAAAAATACGTGCCATAACTGAGGGTGCATGCTCCTATATCAAATATGGCAAGGAAAGAGCGCACACATATAGCCAACATTTTTTTCTTGATTATTTGGTTATTTAATTGTCTACTATGTTCCAAAATTCAACGGCTAAGATTTATTCAAACTCTTACCTCCTAAGAGGTAAAGGAGGTACCGTAGCAAAACCCGAAATGATTTCTTTGATAAAACCTGCAGACAAAAGCAACATAAATATACAAATATCTATGAGGGAATGGGAAAGAGCTGTAGAAATGGAATAATATATTGATATGTGGTATGCGATCCTACAGGGATTTCAAGATGATAAACATGAATGTGCCCTGTGTGTTTATGTTTTCCGAACTTTGAAGGAGATACGAGAGGAAGTACTGTACATAGTAAAAGCAATCTGTCTAGAAAAAGTCAGAGCGTCTTATAATTAGCAGAATACAAGCATATATAAACTTGAGCACTCCTGTATGGTGGCAACATGAAACAGTACGTACAGTGTGGAGTCAAATCGTTTTTCGTATTCATTGGTGACAACATTTTCCAACAGCACGGGAGTACACGCACAAGTGGTGCAGATGCGCGACTGCATGTGTACGATCCCGACATGGACTGCTGTTGACGGCGTAAGTGCGCGGTGAGCTGAGAGACCAACTGTTAGTGTGGATAGAGCATGCTTTTCTCCTGAAACAAATCATGCCTCCTACCTAGATTCGTGATCAAGAACTAAAGAAGTTTGCATTGGGATACAACAGGCAAAGTGGCAGCATGCATTTCGATTTGCATTGGTCCAGGCACACCCGCCGTAGACCCGTGAGCTGATTGGACGGACAGTGCGTGCGTGTTTTTCTTTCAATTAGTAAGTGGCTGATTGCCGCAATTCGCACCGGCCGATGGATCGTGTCTCTGATCGGTTTCTTGGGAAAGAGTGCGTGAAGCGTGATCGAATGGTAGCGCGCGCGCGCGCGCGCGGGCAGCAGCAGCTGCTCTCTCTGCTGCTGCTAGTGAGGTGAGGGGGCCAGCGGCCACGGGCAGACCGGCCTTTTGCCACCAAAGTGGAATTTGCCTCTGGTCTCAATGCATGCCGTTATTGGGGCACACGTTTCGGGATGCCAGAGGGAAGCGGACACTGGCACACCTGTAGCCAAAAGCAGCAGCCACTGAAAGTGACACCGTGCTTGCACGGCTCTCTGCTGACTGCTCGGCCAGCGGTGGGCCAAGGGTTCCCGGCCACAGACACTTCTGTAGACACACAGTCCGACTCTATCCCCATCCGCAACAGATGTTTGGATGGAAATTATAGTACTATATATTGATTGATTGATCCATCACGAGGGATATATATGCATCCTCTCTCGCCTGCATATACTCCGTATATGTTTGCTGTTAATTAAAAAGCCTGATGATACATGGCCCATTGGAACGTGGAAACCTATATTAATATATATAGGTGTTTAGTTGATGAGTGAAAAAAATTTAGATGTCACCTAGGATATTACGGTACTAATTTAGTCTATTAAAAATAGATTAATAAAAAATAAATTACATGTTCTGTCAAAAATTCGTGAGATGAATTATTAAGACTAATTAATTTATCATTAGTACATGTTTACTATAGCAACATTATTAAATTATAGACTAATTAGGTTTAAAAACGTCTTGCAAAATTATCGCAATCTGTGTAATTAGTTATTTTTTATTCTATATTTAATATATTATGCATGTGGATAAACATTTGATGTGATAGGTGAAAAGTTTTTTCTGGAGTGAGAACTAAACACACTTATGCGGCAATTGATCAATTGTATGTAGGTGAAGCATATATATGTGAAATTCGATCCTTAGGGGCGTGTTTGTTTGCCGACATAAGGCTTTGGGCTTGGCTGAAGAGATGCAACCACGTTGTTTGTTTGTCTGGACTTCACTGGAGCCTCGGCAGCACAGAGTCCAAAGCACCTTTAGGCCAGGCCGCCAGGCTAAGAGGAAACAGAGGTGAGGGTCGTTTCTCCTCTGCTTGACGTTATAGTAAATCATCATAAAAGTTCATCATCCACGACGGTTCATTACAAGGGTGATAAATTTATGACGACTAGTTTAGTTTTTATCAATCTGTGACGAAAGATTTGATTTAGTCACAGATGAAGCATTTAGCATCATTACATTATCTAGTGTTAATTGATTTGCTGAGTGTTTTTCGGGCACTTGACAAAGAAACTCTTTGTCGAGTGCGAAATAAAACACTCGAAAAAGAGCTTCCTTGCCGACTGTCAAAAAATAATTTGTCAAACTAAAAATAAATTTATTTACAAATCTTACGTATCTCTATGGTAGTTTATGGAACTACAAGAGTAATATATAAGATTTGTGAATAATGTTAGAACCATAATGTTCGATGTACAAATGGTCAAACAACTAATATAAACTTTCTAGCTCTTGTGAAGTTATGAAAGTTTGTAGTTGATAACTTTTAAATTTGAAGTCATTTTATCATGCAAAATTGCGTCCGAATTTTAAAAATTTAAAATTCAATTTTTCCAAAAGACCTAGGATGAAGAAATGACCAAAATGAAACTTTTAAGTCTTGAAAAGTTATGAAACTTTGACAACTTTTTTAATTTGAAGTCATATTGTCGTGCAAAACTGCATTTGAATTTAAAACTTTTGAAATTTAAATTTTTCAAAATACCTTAGTTGATGGGGTGGTGTGGTTGGCTGGTGGGCTTTGCCCCCTTGATTAAAAAATTTCCCTAATTTTTTGGATTTTTTTTCATTGGGATTTTATTGAGTATTTCATGACAAAATGAAATGGTAATCCGTGACGATTCCAGTTGGTCTAGCAAATATATGACGTGGGATACATGACAAATTTTCCGGTCGTCATGACAAGACAACCGTGATATATTTTTGACTGTTTATGACCAAAGTGATCGTCATGTAAAACACCATTTTTTTTTGTAGTTTTGGCTCGCTTGGGCCCCGAGACAGACGTAGGTAGGTGATGATCGAGTGTGGCTGACTTGTGGGCCCTTCAACACAACGTAGGCAAAAATAAACACAACCTGGCTTTGCACCAGTTAGGCCTGCCTTTGCACAATCTGGCTTTAAGTTTAGGCATGGCTGACGACGTGTAGGTACAGAAACACGCCCTAGTAGATTGTAAAATACAGCAAGCTCTAAGAATAGAATAGGTAGAGGTGCGCTAGACGGCCGGGGAGAAAGTTTCAGTATGATTTCATGGGATGAGATAGTATACTCCAGTAATCTCTACAGTATCTATCTGTGCCTCTCTCCTCTCTTTACCGGTTTACCGAGCCCGGCCCCTACTACAGTAGTCCTGGCAGCAGCAACAGATTCTGGTCCAGATGCTGCGAGCCCTCGCTGGCGCTGCAGTAATCTTTGGACTGGACGGTAGGGAGATGTACTACTGCGTGTAGGGGATATGTCCATCAAGCTCGCTTCAACGACGACGGTAGGGAGCCGCACAACTGGCACGGCGCATGGCAACAGTAGCCGGCCACGGCCATTGCCTTCCCCCGCGCCCTGCGTGTGCGGCGTCTGTTCCGCTTTCACTTGTCGCTATAGGTGAGCAGTGACTGATCTGAGTTTGGTACTGTATCTGCTGCTATGGCGTGGTGGTGGGTGCGCTGCGCAGCGCAGGGCACACACTCCACCTACAAAAGCCTACTTACTGCTAGTACTACATGCCTAGGTATAGCCTACTGCCCTACTGCAAAGCATGCATGACCGTCCGCGAGCCACGGCCCTTCTCTCTCACACACCCCTCTTGGACGACTCTTCTTACCTTCACTGATCATGTTGCTGTTGGAAGCCTGAAGAGACAATTATTTCTTGCTGGTGCTGTCATCGTAGCGTAGTCCTACTGTTTGACCGAACCACAGCTCATCTTTGTCTCTCTCTCTCTCCTTGCTTGCACAAGCGCAAGCACGCTGCACGTACATCATGGTGGCAAATATCTGCTGTTGCTGGCCAGTGGCCACAGGCCAGCAGCCAGCTGCGTGCGCGCTGCCCCGCCGCCTGCTAATAATGGCCAGTTCACTGATAGGGATCTGAGCAAACGTAAGTAGAGCACAACATCTTTACGTAGCTCTGTTCAACACGAGCTAATTAGCTAGAACGGCTGATTTATTATAAGTGAAAATTCTACAGCTGATTTGTTTTCGTGGACTTACATGCATGTATGCATACAAGTAATAAAAGTATAAACTTTTACCCAATGCCCTAGCTTGGGATATGATTTTACTTGATCCAGTCCAATATAATTCTTTAGATGTTTTCTTGATGTCCTTAACATTTACTGGTCGAGTAGCAATAGACTTGCAAAAAAAAAAAAGTTCGCACGACGTCGACGTACATGATCGAGACGATGGACTTGAGCTCGGCGAGGTAAAAGCCTTTGTTGTTTTTTTTTTAAAAAAAAGGCTTTGTTGCTTTCATCCGAAACTACAGGCTAGGCCCAAACTCAGTTCAGTGGTGGTGAGCAGAAGTGCAGAACAGGACGATGGACCACAGCATGGGTCACATTGCACAGCCTGCCGGCCGAGCTTCACTGGTAGTTGTGCTTTCAATTGCAGCAAATGGTCTTTACGTGAGAATAGGCGGCCCAATTTATTTTTATATAAAACCTTTGCTTAATGGTAGTAGTGCCTGCTCACCACCATCAACGGCTTAACTCTCAGTTTTCTCACTTAGGTTTATTGAGCATTTCTAGAATACATCTAGGGTTTAGTGTTGCATTCCTATCGATATTATGACTTGCCTAGCTATACTCAAGAAATAGAAATTCACAATTAAGACCATTTGAAATTGTCATTCTTCAAATAATATTGTTTTCATGACTTTGATCATTTGAGGGATTCCAACACTTCAATGTCTTGAGCTGAACTACCTTCAGTTGCGACTGAGTTTATCAAATAACCATTTGCTAAAGACTTCACTTATCAACCAAAGTCACTTTTACAATGATTTGATCCTCCACATTAGCATGACCCTCGTAGCTTGATTAGTACCTCAATAGAATGCAAGTACTCTCTTCTACATCTTAGCTAGGATCTTCAGCTATCAAGCCCTCACTTGCCATTCATACTTGCTTAGTACCTAGAAACCCTGTCCTTCCTATCTTCACCTTCTCATGCCATCTGGTCACATATTATTTTGAATCAACAATTAAGCATACAATGAATATGATTTTGCTTATATTGTTGTCTTCATCATTATTAATGTCATTCTTGATTTTGATTAGAACTAGCAAGCTTCAAGAGTGAAACCATTCCATATGCAAATTCTCATGTCTCGTTTTGACACACATAAACTTGCCAATTCATTTTATTGATATTCTCCTTGGGCTTATTCCTCATTTTTATGGGATCTGCTATATTTGATCCCAAATATAATAGAGCACACTTGGTGCTAAAATACTTACAAGTCTCATGAAATACATTAATTAATTAATTAATAGTGTTGTCATTCAATACATCAAAACCCAATTAGGGCCTAGATGCACTTTCAGACACAACGACATCCACATGCTCTGATGATGAAAGGTCCTAAATGACTAGAGGGGTGAATAAACTATAAATTTTTTTGCAACAGCAGTTAAACAAAAGGTTAGACAATAGATGGCAATGGCAAATTTTGCACTAGCTCTACAAAAATACAAGCCACCTATTCACTAGTCTACTATACTATGATCTCTATGTCATACACAAAGACTATGTTACTAAACTAGAACTATGCAAGACTAATTACACTAAAAGCTACACTACTCAACTACCTACAACTATTACTATGCAAGAAAGAAAGAAATCTAAATACAAGAGATAGGAGTGTGTATACCAAGCCGGACAAGAGATTAATTAATGAATACCAATGAAATCCATGGAGACAAGGATGACACAATGATTTTTCTCTTAAGTTCACTTGCTTGTCGGCAAGCTAGTCCTCATTGTAGCGATTCAACCACTTGGAGGTTCACGAGCTAATTGGCATCACACGTCAAACCCTCAATAGGGTGTCGTAGAACCACACCACGAGGTGGGGATCCACAAGTTACGGGCAATCCACTAGAGTTGCCTTTCGTGATCTCCTATGGGGAAGACACAAGAACCCCTCACAATCAATCGATCAGAGCCGACAACAATCACCAATAGTCGTTCAAAGATCCTCCAAGGTCTGGGCCGGCTAGAAGACGGTAATTGTAACAAGAACTAGCTCAGCCCAATCCGCACTAGTGCCAAAGAAGCTAGAACAGTAAGCAATGCACTAGAAGCTCTCCAATCTCACCCAAAATGTTGAACTCAAAGATCAAAGTGAGTGGAGTGTGTGTCTTTGTTGTCAAGGGCTGCAACAATACTTTTACGGGTCCAAGAGAGTGGCCACGGCCAGCCACAAGGGGTATTTATAGCCCTTACCAAACAATCCAACTGTTACCCCCTAGAGCCACTTTCTACACAGGTCTGAATGCCTCACACTGAACATGTCATGTGCCCTATAACAGCTAGTTTCCAATGTTCGAAAAATTGATTGTTAGAGCTGACGTCATCAATTCGGTGCACCAGATACCTCGCACTGGAGACATCTAGTGCTCGTTAGAGCTCACACACAGGAAAACAAACTCTGTGAGTGCCATATCCGGTGACACATCTGTTGTCACGCCGAACACTGATGCACACTGAGCGTAGGCGACGCTACTGCAGATCTCTCTGAGTGCCCTATCCGGTGCCACCTATCTGGTGCACTCTAGATACACCAATGCTCAGCTGAGACTAGTGCAACATGAAAGAATAACCACCGTATCTAGTGCACCATATCTTGTGCACACCGGACACATCTGGTGCATGCTAAACAACATGACTGAAAATACCCTAGCGCCTCCTTTCAGTCGGCTAACTCTCAAATATTGTTCACAAGTATGTTAGAGCAAAGTTAGCCATTTTCAAATGTTTTTCATAAACTTTTGCACTTGATCTCCGAATGTGTCACTAGGCCTTGTCTAATTAAGTTCCTCTCTTAATAGTATGGCCGCCTATCCAAAATACGATCACACTCTTTATAGTGTCTTAGTCACCAAAATAAAATGATCCTATCAAATATGCCTTTACATTGTTCAGTCTATTTTATTTTTTCTATTTCTTCTTTTTTAAGTTGGAGCACTTGATCAATCATCACATGGCTATCACCATCCATCTAGCTCCTTCACTTGGTGTATATAACCAATCTCATATTCACTTAGAGCCAAAGAGCAGTACACATAGGTTTCATCAATTATCTAAAACCAAACTAGGGCTTCCAGATGACCAACTCCAGGTTCCGTCAGGTGATAACAGAGATTGTTCTAGTATTATCTGCCATGACCATGAAGAAGGAGACGGTGTCGGAAGCCTCCGAGGTTTCAAATATGAGGAATATTAAACCTACAGATCTCCTTTGGCTGGCAAGGGATCCACCAACAACACTACTCCTTGTACTTCTCTCACACCCCTGATGCATATACCATTGTGGCTATTTTTATTTAGCAGGACATTCTGATTAAAAGGAGTTATCAGACTGTTGGCAATACTAATTTAATCCATTATTCTGCAATAACAGACATCATATCCTCATATGTGCTAAGATTCATGTTTATATGTATACTGCACAAACATCATATGTATCTAATGTCACGCTTATACTATAAGAATACTCAAAGATACTATGTGAACATTCTTGAAAACATATCATTGAACAACATTTGTACATTTCACAAACATCATATGTATACTGCTTGAACATCATATGTATCTCATGAAAAAATATAGGAATTTAAAGAGTTAAAACTATATTATAGGAAAAACAAATAAGAAAAAATATAAAGGGGAAAACATCATATGTATATCTCTTTTTTGTTGTTTTATACTGCATGGATATCACAAAGAGTGCAAAAGATAAAATTGTTAGAGTAACTAAATAGAGTAAAATAAGAAAAATAGAAACGAAAACATAAATAGCAATACTAAATATAAAAAATAACATAAATAATAAAAGCAAATGAAAAAAAAACTAAAGCAAGAAAATGATTAGAATAAAATAATTAGAGTAAAAAATAGAAAATAAAAACCAAAATAGAAAAATCTACATGAAACATAAAAGGAGAAAAGACAAGTAAATATAGGAGGCTCCTGGGCGGGGGTGACCGTAGTGCAAGCACCGATTGTTCGGCCCGTGGACGAAACAGGGGTTGGGTGATTTTGCCGAGAAACAATGAGCAGGCTGGATTTTGACAGCGGGCCACAGGTGCGCGCAGAGGCAGCCGAACACAGGACGCGGGCTTTTCTCGTGGAAGCCGGGTCCTTCGATCTGCCCTCGCGTGAGCCAGAGAGCCCATCGATTTCGGCGGGCGCGAGGCCTGCGAGCTGAACAACGCGCACGCATGGTTGTCCGCGAAAGGCCGAGGCTCGTTTCGATTTAGGCCCCTGGGCCGCATGGTCTGGTGATCGTGATCGTGACCTCTTCAGTGAACTTCGCTGTCGCAACTCGCAATAGGGGGGCTAGGGAGTGAGGGCTTATCTATGCCACAGTTTTTTTTTTCCGGGCTGGGCTGGCTCCTAGAATCTGCTTGCTCCAAATAAAGGTCGTTGGCATATGCCAAGAGCAAGACGGATTCCGTCACGCCATCGCCACCGGGTTAACGTTCCTAGAGATTCTGAATTGCATTTGCAGTTCCAGCTGAAAACTTTCTATGAATGAACCTGCCGGCTGCCAGTCAGAATCAGAATCAGAATCCCCCTTGTGCTGCTCTTCGGTGCTCGGCTGCTCGGACCGCACGCACCGTAGCCCAGTAGTCATCAGTGCATGTAACAGTTCTTATTCGGTTATTATTCCACGTTTGCACACCGCAGCCGCCCATTATTTGTAATTGTAGTTCGTCGTCCTTGCTCCTTGGCACAGAAGGTGGCTAACGTTGCATATAAGTGTAGTTGCATGCATGGATGGCTGAGCTAGCTCCAATTGCCGCTCGAGGTCGGTCTCGCCTTTTTCACTCGCGCTCCTTCAGTCTTCACCACATAACCTGGCGATCCTATCTGCCTACGGGGCCGCCGGGGGAATCAGAAAGGCGCTCGATCTCCTGGGTTTCGTTACGTTCTGGCCACATAACTAGTAGATTGTTCCTCGCAATGATCCGTGCTACAATAAGTACACGATGCCTTCTCAAGGTTAACTGCCGATGATGAGATGGCCGGATAATGCGAAAGAAAAACACACAACATATTCTGAAAATGAAGGCGGAAGTTTGTGTGCGGCGACGGCGAGGCTGCTGCTGCTGTCTTCTTCAGGCGGTCGAGATCACGCGCGCGGCACAAATTCCTTCCATGGCAGACTGGACTGAACGAGGCCGTCACCACCATTCACCGATCCATAGGATTCACTCCGGGCACAACGAACCAGCGGGAAGCGGCATGTGCACGAGACGCTTTTCCTGCCCTCTCTTTCTCTGACGACTCTCCGATGAGCACGCACATATGCATGCAGCTCACGCTACTCACTCGCGACGCCGAGGGGCGATACCCAGAATCCCGGCCTGGCGCCACTAGCTGTCTCGATCTCTCGCGTCTTACATTCGCAGCTGCAGCGTCCATTTCATTTCACATGCAGTACAGGCATGCATGCATCTTGCTAGCATGCCCACTGCTTTTCAATTTTCATGTACAAGCACTCAAGCAGCCTACCTACAAGGCGCGCGGGCGCGGCAGTGGAATATGGCGACGATGCGAGGTGTTGGCCAGTATGTCGTCTCTGCTTGGGTTGGGTGCTTAACGTGAGCCATGCGATGTCGTGAGGGCGCAATAGTTTTATTATGTCCCGCTGAAAGGGTGAAGCCGGCGAAAGGTGAAAGAGGGGGAATGTTTGCTGCGGCTGCGGCTGCGGCGGATGGAGATAAGATCGCATCTCGAGCGAGGGGGAATTACAACGAATGAAGCCCCCAAGCCCGTCGAACATCCGCCGCCTGCAAGTGCAAGGACGATGCATTGTGACATCAGTTCGTTGATCCTATGGTTAATGGATGGATGCGAACCCTGTTTTTTCTTTTCGTCGCAGAAGACAGCAGGTTCGTTTTCAATTCTGAACATTATTATTCGGACTGAATGGCTGACTTATTTCTTTATTTAGTTTCATCAGGCGGGAATTTTATTTTTAAGGGGGGCCGAAGAGGGTGGTCACACATATCCACATAGGTGAACTTTTTTCATATTCCGGTCCGGTATTTATTAGTTTTTCGACTTGCGATATATTGCAAGATGCAACGAGAGAGTATACTAATGGTAAAAACCTAAAGTGACTTTAGCCAGGGAGAGGGAAAGCATTAGGTTCTTTTCCACGTCGTGATGCACCACACTCTCATTTTTCATCAACTATATCAGAAAGCTAAACGGAAAAACATCACAGTATACAAGACATTGCAAGGAAATAAATGGATTGCTCATGTCACCCCAATAGATACAGTAAAGAAATTGCATGAGTATGTGACACTCTGGGAAGCCATTGAGCATATTCAGATGGATGAGAGTACAGAGGACAACATCATTTGGCGTTGGGCGGAGGATGGAGAATACACAACCAAGAGTACGTGCATATGCAATACAGTTTCAGGGGACTTTTAGCAAATTGAAAATAATACCAATATGGAAAGCTAAGGTGGAACCAAAATACATTTTTTTTGCTCGGACCTTGTTGCACAAAAAGATTCTAACTGCGGGCAACTTGTTGAAGCGACATTGGTCACATGACCCAATATGCAAACTTTGTGGAAGTGATCCAGAAACGCCAACACACTTATGTAACCCAATATAGTAGAAGAAGTGGATGATGTGATCCAGAAACGCCAACACACTTATTCAACCTTCAGCCCCTCCTCAGTATGTATTCATGACAAAACAAATTAGGAAGGGCTTAGGGGGCTCCATGGGTCCAGCGGCCATAGGAGGGCTAGAGCCCCACCCGCTCCACCGTTGGATCCACCCCTGCATATGAGCATACTAGAAAGTTTGGCGCACTTCGCTGCGTCGGATGAGGCCTCATGTGTCACATAATCATATATTATGTAGGCTGCTTTAAGTGCCCATTATTTTTTTCATCTCCTTGATAGATAGCTAATTAATAGCAGGCTGATCAGCGGTGACACTAAATATTATTATAGCTACTTTGGCTGGAGCATCAACGTACAATGTTATTGTTTTTTAGATTCTAATAAACTTTCAAAAAGGATTAATAAATAGTATATATCAAACCATTTTATATAGAAATTACATAGTTACATTGTAAAACTATCCTAAATTTAGAAAATTGTCATGAACAGTTTACTCAACTGAAATGTGGTAGAAGGATAAAACCAATGATCATCTAAAATTTAAATTTGGGAAGCATATCCTTTTTAGGACATGACGCATACACTGACAAAAATAATTTTCACCTCAAGAAGCCAAATTTGTAAATTTGCATGCCCTTAATTTCTTAATCGTCAAGTATTAAGATATGAAAAAAAAGATGGGCTGAAATAAAAAAATAAAAAAATAAGTACTGAACGATAGGCATGCTTCTCATTACGCTGATTTTAGCCTTGCACGTGTTTTCATTATTATTTTAGTTAAAAATATAGGTTAGGAAACCTTAGCGACTCCTCTTATTCGTTCGCACTGTAGAGATACGTAGTATCTACGGTACGACCAGCTCTTGAAGGATAAGTGTTAGGGTATCTCCATCGTGTGATCTAAGGAGGTGCAAAGAAGAGAGAGAAAATAAATTACAATATGTGTAATATATTGGACCAAGGGTGCTAACTTAGTATTTGTAAGAACTTATAGTTTATTTGAGTATCTGATGCATAGAACAAAAATGAATAGACGCGATAAGTTTACTTGGTTGGTAGATATTATCATGCATGCTACTCCCTCTATATAGAAAGATAGTTGCCTAGGGTTTTGTATAGGTCAAAATTTTTAAGTTTGCATAAGTTTGTAGAAAATATCAACAATATTTGCATCTCCAAATAGGCTTAGTTTGTTATGAAAATATATTCAACTATTATAATAAATATTAATAGTTTCTCATATGTAGTTGATTAAAGTTAAAAAAATATCTATTTTTCAAAGAATAGGAAATAGTACTTTATCTTTAGTGAATCCTTGGTTAGAAATTTAAGTTAGCTAAAATATTAGAACAATTTGAGTTATAGAAATAGTTTATGATATAAGATAGTGTTAGTATTAAAATCTTGTACCAACCAGTCTAAAGGCTAGAGGTTTTTGCTTTGACTGCCAGCAGCCTAGAACAGCGCCAGAGCAAAAATAATTATGGAGTACTGAAGAAGCCATTGTGCAACAGAGGCTGGTAGGCCGTAGAATCTCCCGTGGTTATAGATTTTTATTATTCACTCACATGATGTGTGTTAACACGTTAACATGCACAATTGATAAATTAGTACGTGTAAACCCATATGACAATATAATTGATAAATAATCGTTAGATATATAACCCGAATTAGGTTCACGTAATCCCACATAAATGGGCGAGAAGCGCTTTTTCTGTTTTCGTAAATACGAGGATCCCACAAATACAGAAATGATAGGGACAAAGTAGAAAATGGGTCAGGACAGAACAGGATCCTCTTTCATCCGTTTTCATCGATACTCACACATGAGCTTAGCTTCACATGTTGCCGGGCTCCCTGCTGGCCGGTACTCACAAATTAGCAGTTCAGCACCAGTACCTAAACGATGACACGCTGAGTCCCTAACCTTTCTGATGTCCGAAAACAATGACTCCCTGGCTACGTACTCCCTAGCAACCGATGACTATGGCATGGCTAAAGCAACCGATGACTATGAGATGGCCAATTTTTTTTTAAAAGGAATATGCTAGTTGGACGCGTGATTTTAGTGCATGTTTTGACGAGTTAAACAATACTAACTTTGACTAAACATATGCAAAAAAAGGTATTGAGTTTTATGATACAAGATGCACATATTAAATTAATCATGTTATATATTTTCAAAATAAATCTATTTAAAGATCAAATAGTAATACCATTCTCTACAAATCTAATCAAATCTAAAAATGGTTGACTCCTGCTTTAAGCACAAGATGTACACTTGTTTGAGATAGAGACCATCTAGGACTTAGTGGTTATTTTAGTTTAAACTATTATGCCTATCTAATTTAATTTGCTCGTATATTATATAAGGCAAAATGTGTTGGGACACACAAAAAGTGGCGCACATTTGCTGGAACACACTTTTTCATGTAACGCTCACCACTAAAACAGTTGCCATTTGTAAACCGTAAGGCCAATGGCTATGAAATTTTAACAGCAACAAGATAGGATAGTTATCTACAAATCATCTAATACTCACTTCCATAGAAAATGTCGTTAAGGCCTCGTAACGTTGTCCACCAGCAATCTTAACAGACATGATTTGCTGGTGGTGCCGTTACGAGGCCTTAACGACATTTTCTATGGAAGTGAGTATTAGATGATTTGTAGATAACTATCCTATCTTGTTGCTGTTAAAATTTCATAGCCATTGGCCTTATGGTTTACAAATGGCAACTGTTTTAGTGGTGAGTGGTACATGAAAAAGTGTGTTTCAGCAAATGCGCACCACTTTTAGTGTCCCCCAGCAAATTTCCCCATTATATAATTATTATGTGTGCTATTTTGCTTAGCTTTGTTAATATTAGTATGACATTATGTTTCGCCCAGGCTCCACAAAAAGCCTGGCTCCGCCACTGGTTGTCACTATCCCTGCTACTACATAAATAGTATGATGCCCGTGCTAACGCTACGGCTTCATTTAAAGATATACCTATAAAAAAGATCCAAACATTGGTATCTTTCACATTATTTATTTTCAAACAAATAGGATGTTTCGTTTGGCCAGCTATAGCCACTTGTAATTCCTAAAAACTATTTTGTTCTTAGTAAAAATGATACACAATTCTCTTGCGTATTTGAAAAAAAATACTTCACCAATAAACTATTTTCTTCTTAATAAAAATGATACACAATTCTCTTGCGTATTTGAAAAAAAAAACTTCACCAATAAAAAATATTGAGGTAGGTCAATAGTGATTCGGCAGAAAATGATTTTTCTTTTTCATTTATGACGGAACGAACAGAGATGAATGTTTTTTAGGTAACATCATAAAATCGTCTCACAATTTACACGCAATCTGTATAATTAGTTATTTTTTTAATCTACGTTTAGTACTCTATGCATGTATCCAAACATTCGATGTGATGGGTGAAAAGTTTTTGCAACTAAACAGGGCCGAAGCAGAGCAGCAGCAGTAGCAGCAGTCCGCATCAGTGGAGGCTGGACCGTCGGTAGCAGTAGCGGCCGTCTCAAAACTTCGAGCTCTCAAAATTAGCAGGCAAGCAACAATACAAAACTGCAGATCGCAGGAGCTGCCCATAACGACCGCTCCTTGCTCACCGTCTAGCGCGGCTGCCCCTTTGCTCGTGCCTGTCGTGGCCGCCCATCGACGTTGCCCGTCGCAGCCGCTAGCCGATTCTCTGAAGTCGCATTTCGCCGCAGGCACTCGCTGCACATGACATGTCCAATCCGCTTCCCGCACCCGTGGTCTGCCTGCACCGGTACCTATCTACCTATGTGTAGTACGCGTGCTGCCGCCTGGAGGCCGAAGGAGCGTTAGGCCTCACCGACCTTACCGCGTCCCCGCCCTGCGACGCCTCTGCCACAGCCTCACCATCCAGCGCGGTTGCCCCTCTACTCGCGCCTGTCGTGGCCGCCCACCGAAGTTGCATGTCGCCGCCGCTAGCCGATTCACTGAAGTCGCTTCTCGTCGCGGGCACTCGCTGCACGCGACATGTCCGCTTCCTGCACCCGTGGTCCGCCTGCACTGGTACCTACCTCTGCGCAGTACGTGTGCTGCCGCCTGGAGGCCGAAGGAGTGTTGCGCCTCATCGACCTTGTCGCGTCCCTGCCCTGCGACGCCTCTGCCACAGCCTCGCCTTGAACGGTGGAGGCCAACGCGGCCTCCACGACGTGAATCTTGCTTGTATCTTCCTTGGAACTCGAAGAGTAAGCGACGTGCGCTGTGTTAGCCCCACGCCATGGCACCATGCGTCCACCCCACGCCGTCACTTCCCCGTTGCAGTGCCTTTTGCCACCACGTAAGTCATGCACCACCAGCGATCGGATCAGATGTGGGTACATTTGAAAACCTAGCCACGTAACATGGGCCTAATATATATGGTAATAATAATAATAACAACAGTACTTAATATATAAACAAAATATTTTCAATAAACAATTAATTACGTATAAAGGAAATATTCATATAAAATAGTTCATTAATATTAAATTATCTTAGAAAATTCTTCTAGTGTTTTTTGATGCAAGTCATTGATGATGATGTCAATATCAATCTTATCCGACGATAGAATCGTAGATGTCAGAAGTCTAGGATCGCAACGTTTCATCTCGACGTAGAATCGTAGATGTCAGAAGTCTAGGATCGACACTCGTGACTGATTGTTGGGTCCTCTCGGAGGCTGAGAGTGTTTGATCAACGATCAGACCATGATCAGACCATGATGGCTTCGTAGTAGTATTTTTTTTCTTTCTCCAGAGTCTTGTCGTTCTGGGTCATAAGTATCGTACCTATTTAGGCGTGGACCCTTTGATTTTCAGCGGCAGCTCCTCTTCGCCTGCTCCAGGGCCGACACTCACGTTGGGACACCACATGAGGCGTGTGGGTGCTGGAGAAAAATAAAAGAAAACAAAATAACAACCATCACTCCTGGCATGAGACGTGTGTGCGCTGGTAAAAAAAAAGAAAATAAAATAACAACCATCAGATAATAAGAACTTGACTTGAAGAATCGAACCGTGGAAGGCAACGTACCGACCTTTTTTAGGAGGCGTGGGCGTGGACGGGTACGGTGAATGAGGAGTATAACATACACACGATTGTGATCGTTGGATGTGAGTGAGCAAGGAGAGAGAATATTGACAGATAATCTGGATGGTTGGTTTCTATGTCGTTGATTTTCTGGTTATATTTTCTAGGGTATGTGGATGGTGGTCATCTCAGCGGGAGAGATTTTTTTGGTAGACCAAGCAAAGATTTGAGATGGTACTTTAGTAGGGTAGATGATTTTTAGAGACATCACCTTTTTCGGCAAGGGTTGGATGAAAAAATGCCTCTCTATAAATGGTTCCAGACACTAACCATTTCTATTTATAGACATAGTTGACATTTTTTTAGTGCCTCTAAATATATATATCTTCTATTATCATAACGATTGGTTCTGCCACACAAAAACATATTTTTAAAATAGTCAGATAAAAACAAACTTTATATCAAAGGTGTAGAGCTCGACGGCAACTAAAAATTTATACTTGAAACTTATTTATTTAAAATCTATTAGGAGCCCAATGTACATTTTAATTTCTCAAATCATAACATTCATTTTTCTAAATCTTTCAAACAATCTTTGATGGTGACACACCAGTTGTAACACTCGATGACATATAAAACTTTGTTGTCAACCTTTCATATATTTGTAACCATTTAAATGTCTAAATATTTAACACAATATTTGTGTAGAAGTTGATACAAAAGGATAACATTTTTGTCACAAGTGAATTTGTTATGTGGTGGTAGATGAGCTCACATGAGGCAAGAGATCACGGCTTCGAGTCCTACTATGAACCGCATCGCTAAAAAACACATGAATCGTGCGCATGCAGCCACGATGCTTCAATAGTGAGTCTTGGGATTAAAAAATACAATCTTTATAGCTGTTTTATAATTTCTAGATAGATGAAAAACTATCTTATCGATCACCTCTGGAAATCGATTCTAGGGAAAGTTGGAAATATGACCTATCTCTAAAAATTGGAAAGTTGGAAATATGACCTATCTCTAAAAATTGGTTTCTAAGGCTATATTGAGTACCCAACCCAAGAAATTGATAGAGGCACTTAAGTAGTTGTGGTTGTAAAACCATCTCTAAAATTTATTTTTGATTGCCTCTATAGAACTATAGATGTTTTCTGTAGAGTGTTTGTGACTATCCTTCCGTCACTAGATGACTAGAGGAGTCAGAGACAATGGATTTTTACTAGTCACTACTCCCTCCATTTTCTTATAAGTGACGTATTTGGTTTGGCTCCACATACCAAGGAGGACATTTACTCTTCCTCGTTTTTAGGCCACGACCGTTTTCTAATGCTTTGATTCTGCAGCTTATTAGTCATTCGATGGAGGACGACGGGGCACGAGGCCTTTATTTGAACCAGTAGTCCTGCATGGCTCCATGCAACTTTAATTGCTATTTGGAAGAAACGAGGCGTATTTTGACTGCCGGCTCCAGGAACGAAACAAGCGACACTTATTTACGACTTTTTTCCAAAACCAAATGCGCCACTTATAAAAAAACGGATGGAGTACTAGTGATGCCGCTATGAATGACCTCAATGTCACATCTGATGTCATCCTTCCCTTTTTCACCGCCACAGTCCGGAGCCATGGCCTAGTTGGGCGCCTCCGCCAAGCGGCACCATGATCGAACCATTTCTCCTCTTTTACCACCGCCATCTTAGGCCCTGTTTGGATCCCTCTAACTCAGCTAGAGCTAGAGCTATTTTCTAACTCTAAACTAACCCTGAACTAACTCTAGCTCTTGTGGTGTTTGGATAAAAGGGTTAGATTGACAATAAATGTACTTTTGAATCATTATGCTCATTTAAATCCTTTTTCCAGCAGATTTGTTATGGCCGGCTCTTGTGTGGCCTCATGCAGCTGAACACGCACACAAAAAATAAGATGGCTTGTGCAGCTAGCTAGAGAGATTGGTAGTAGTCGGACAGTAGTCGGAAAGGTGCATACAAAAAATAAGATGTCTTACTCAAACTTACAAGTCCATACAAGCAAATGAGATGTCCATAGTCCTCAATCAAACTAAAGAATAAAAATTACACTCCATTAAACAAAGCATGAGCTAACTCATCACGGAAGGCATTCATGCTGTTATCTTCAACTAGAGGTTCATCTTCTGGCCATCTTGATGCAGAAGAGGTAGGCATTGGGTTATAATTTTCATCCGCATCACAGGCATCAAATTCCCTATCCACAATTCTGCTCTCTCGAATAAAATTATGAAGAGCCATACAAGCAACAATAATTCTAGTTTGCTTGGCCTCTGGAAATCTTGGCATGTCCAACAAAATCCTAAATTTCATCTTCAACACTCCAAAAGATCGCTCTATGACATTTCTAACTTTGGCATGTGTATGGTTGAAGGTTTCTTTCATACCTTGTGGCAGAGGGGCGTTTCGCCATTGCTCCACATGGTATTTTGTACATCTGTATGGTGAAAGGTAGCCCGACCGGTTTGGGTACCCCGCATCAACCACATAAAACTTCCGTAGAAATTTTCAAAGGCACACAATGAGACTTATATGAACAAGTATAATTGTACAAAAAAAATGTTGTGTGACTTTTCAAGTTGCAAACCTGGTGGTGGATGTGGAAATTTGTGATGATAAGTAGTTATGGCATCTTTGAAAACTCACATGTCATGTGCTGAACCAGGCCATCCCGACAACACAAAGGTAAATCTCATGTTGAAATCACAAACAACAAGCACATTCTGACTGGTTTCATTGTGTCTGTTCAAGTATGGAACCGTCTTACTCTTGTCCACCACAACCTTCACATGTGTCCCATCTATAGCTCCTATGCAGTTGTTGAAGTGTGGCCAAAATACTGGATTTTCTAAGTTTGGGTGCACCTCTGAAAAAGATGGGTCCTTAGGTACAATAATGTCATGTGCTAACCTAAGGAGGCATCTCAAAACTCTGTCAAATGTCCTGCTTATGGTATCCATAGACCTCCTAAAATGGTTGTCAGCTTGTCTAACTAACTGTTGTGAACCAACAATCCATAAAAACAAAGCAAGAGCCTCTACAGATGGCATTTGTAAAGTGGACTTCAACCCATACCTCTGAACCAAAGTATTATGTAGGTTGTTAAATAAAGATCTCTCAACCCTAAACATGTTGTAGCATTGGGTATCTCGGGCTAGTGTGGTATGCACCCAATCCAAACCAGAATCTCCAGTGACCCTCCTAGGTAGTTTCACGAAGTAGTTATCAGAGTACATACCCAAGATTGGAAGCAATTGTAACATCAAATTCTGGTCCTGCACCAAATTGTCGCGACACATGGATATAATCTCATCCTCACTTGTGTTGCCTCCATCATCTTCCATCATGGGGCTCTGATCTTCTTCTTGCACCATTTCAGCCCATAGATAAATTTAAATGACATAGATGACATAGTAGATAAATAATTCAGCCCATAGATAAATAATTCAGCAAATAGATAAATTTAAACGACATAGATAATTCAGCACATCTCAACACATAGATGATAGGTTCAACACATAGATGATAGGTTCAACACACACATAATTCAACCCATAGATAACAGTTCAACATCTCAACACATGATAGGTTTAACGCACACATAATTCGGCCCTTAGATAACAGTTCAACTACTCCAAATTGTTGTCCCTGCACCATTTCTTGAAGTAACCCAACCTAAGCTCAGGAGTTAATTGACCACAGAAGAACTCCCTTTGGTACTCTGTTTGGAACATCTTGGACATAGCAAACACAGACTCAACGGTTTGCTCAACACCACACTCAAATGCCAGCTCCTGACACCTCTTGACAGAGAATGCAGCCTTGACACTTGCATGTTTCTGTACTAGCCTAGTGTTGACTGTGACAGACTCTTTGAAGGTACTGGCTATGTCCTTCACAATCTTCACCATTGGGCTCTTGCTCTTCTTCACTGGACTGCTCAAAGTGTTTGACATGCTGCTGGATGGCCTCTTGCCCCTCTGACTGGTTGTACTTGTAGGTGTTGCTTCAAACTCCTCCTCTTCATCTTCTGTCCCTGCATCTTGCCCATCATTCAGACCATAATCATCTCCAGGAACAAAGGTTGTGCTTCCATCCACAGTGAAACCTCTGAACAGTTCATCAAGCAAGTCCTCGTTTGCTGGAGGACCATACTACAGCCTGTTTAGGTATGGTTTTTTCTGTTAACATATGAGAGCAGAAAAAGGTGATTAGAAACTAATTAAGATATGACGATGTGAGAGCACACTGCACAATTTGCTAGGGATTAGTGTATCTTCGTGTGTGTTAACCAGAAATGAGAAGATGAAGGACCGGAAGTGCTACCAGAAAGTGACCAGAGGGGGGGGGGGGTGAATGGGAGCTTCAAATTTCTTTTCAGAAACTTGTTGCCACTGTCCCGAGAATCAACCCCAAGAGCAAACCCTAGAGCTTGCAAGTGTCCACGATCCTAGATGTAGGGTGGATGCTTCCAAGAAGCACAGCGAGACACTACACAACTCTAGAAACCCAACGCAAAAGCCGGTAATCAAAACCGACAATGGACGAACGAACTGCGAACGAAACAGCGCAGAAACACCTGCATCGGATGCTGGCAGCGTCCGATGTCAAAGCATCGGAAGCTTCCGATGCAAAATCAACAAGTCTGGGACTTAATGGACTGGCATCGGATGCTGGCTACAGTGAAGCCCTAGCATCCGATGCTAGACCCCCGGCGCGTCCGATGGCAACGGATGCTCCGATGGTCAGCGTCCGATGCTCCATTGAAATCACTGTTAGATGACACGTGGCAACGGACGCTCCGATGATATGAACTCAGCGTCCGATGCTCATGAACAGAGCATCCGATGGTCCTGATTCAGCACAGTTCTTCCGCGAAATTCACTCGATCTCCTCCGAATCAAAAGCTCTAAGGCTTAGACTTGGTATGAGGAGTTCCTAGGAGGTTAGTGAGCTATCCCTAAGAGATCATGGCTCGAACCTAACTTCCAATCGGTGAATCGAAAGAATTCAGGGCAAAGGGAGCAAAACTCGATCCAAAACGAAAATTGACCGATCTACTAGCTCATGAGGTTAAGGAAGAATTCCTTCGGTAGAAAGATGCACCTCACGCTAAAGACGCACTGAGTGAAGAGATCGATCAACGGGAAAATCGTGGAGAAAAGCAACCCGCGAAGAACAAGAACAAAACGTGAATCACAGCCACGAATTTGCAACCGTGTGGCTACCACACGCTACAACAGTGAGATTACGGTCTCACTTCCTCAAAATCTCATGAACACAGAGGTATGATTGTCTTCTCTGTGGATCTCAGTTCGCTACAGCAGAGGATGGGGAGAGCAGAAAACCTAGAAGGCAAAATAGCAAATGACTGAGATAGAATGGGAGGTGGGTGTCTCCCTCTACTTATCCTAATTCTAGTTCCCACTCTACCCCAAACTAATTACAGAGCGAACCAGCTAAACCATAGGGTTATTCTGGACCAACTCATGGTAGGTGGTGATCCAACGACCACGCCCGCACAACTGGTAGTGTTTCCTCGACGCAACCTCACCGATTGCCGCCACGTGCCGCCACAGCTCTGCTCGTCCTTTTCACGGACTTCGACCCCGGTTTTTTGGCCAAAACCGGGAAACCAGCCTTCACGACCAACCCCCGGTTTTGAGGCCCAAACCGGGAAACCAGCCGTCCATCGCCTGAGTTTTGTGGCCCAAACTCAGAAACCCGCAGCACCCAGGTTTTGAGGCCCAAACCTGGAAACCGTCCTCAGCCCGAGTTTTGTGGCCCAAACTCGGAAACCATCAGCGTCCAGGTTTCGAGGCCCAAACCTAGAAACCGTCCACTCGGTGGTTTTTCTGTGGCTCAACCACCAAACTGAGCCGTAGAGGGGATGCACCGCCCGTGCACCCCGTCCACCCACAAGTCTTCGCTCGTCGCTGTCCCAGGCTGTCAGCCACCACAGCTGATCCTCAGGCCACCGGTCCCTCAGTCCAAGCCTCACGTCCGCCCTTCGCCACTCTCGGTCCATCGGCACGGCACGTCTCTACTTGACCTTCACCTTGCCTTTGATCACTTTATCCGTGCTCGACACCTGCACAACACAAGCCAAAGAACATGCGCATTATCTCAGTTGTCAATCACTCATCACTCAGAGACTCGGCATACACCCATGTATCCGCAATCTCCCCCTTGATGAGTGCATTGTCAACTACCAACACAAATCATAATGGAATAGAGGAAGGAAGGAAGAAGGAGAGAGATCTCGACCAAATGACCCAAAAGCATAACAAAGCCGAAGAAGGTCAAGTGGAAAGAGCAAAACAACTTAGTCCCCAAAGACATGGGCAACGGCTCGACGCAACCAAGCAAAGCAAAGCTAGCCCTCAAGAAGAGGTAGAATAGGCTCAACACCACTAGCAAGAAAACTTCGATACCAATTGAAGGATCAACTGAAATTCAAGCGAAACAGAGCTAGCCCTCAAGAAGAGGCAGAAGGGGCTCAACACCACTAGCGAGAAAGCTCGATATCAACTGAAGAGCATAAAAGCAAAGTCGCTAGTCCCTCAAGAAAGAGGCAAAGGCTCAACACAACTAGCTGCCAAACATGCCCCGTACCAACTGTTACCAGCTCAAAAACTCAGCAGCGAGCAAACTCCAAATAGTGCACACAACCAGGAAATCTCCCCTAAGTTGATCTAATTTCTCCCCCTTAGTTCAACTCGGAAAGCACATGATTTGCAATATTTTCTCCCCCTTAGTTGAAAATGCACCATCAAACAAGTTTCTCCCCCTTGACATAATTTCTCCCCCTTCCAAAATGCATATGAGTCAAAATGCAAGTTAGCAGCTTCAGGAATATAGTCGATAGAATATGAAGATGCTCGACAAAATGCTGATCTGAGGACTCATAAAATGCATAGAATGCTAGCAAAGGCTCAAGCTGATCACCAAATGCGAAATCTGAACCTTTGAGCAAGATGAGCAGTTTTCAGCCAAAAAGGTATTCACCATCAAAATAGCACTAAACATGTATAGACAGGAAGTCAAACAAGTGCTAAACATGTATACAAGGTAAACTACCCCTAGCAAAGTTCAATCATCATGCTATAGTGTGAAACATAGACTTGTGTATTCAAAAATTATCGGAGTTGCAGCGGTTAAATTTCACAAGTTCAAATTTCAGCATGTGATTGCGAGAGGTTTAAAACTTGTCATTGCCTAACTTTTCAACTGTGCGAAGCCTATGCAGAAGCAATCAGAAGCTTAAAGCAACAGTTTCAGTCATACACTACACAGCTCAAGTTTAACTCAAAGTGCAATGAGAAACAATCTCGAAACTGTGATGTGCTGACAAGCAATCCCATCTCGATCTTTCCAAAATACTTGACTTGGTTCAGAATTTAAAGCAGAATATGAACATACCAAGCAAGTGAATGACTCAGAACTAGAGACATAGCAACCTAGCATATATGAAAAACACAAGTGAATTCAACATATTCTACACATGCTAGTTGCATATCTCAATGGTGAACAGTTTCAAGTTTTATGTTCGTTAAGCAAATTCACCATTCATAAAATAGCTCAGCTCACAACATGTATCAGTGATCAGAAAGAGCATAAGCTACAAGCATCATCATAAAGCATCGGAGCATACACTATACAGAACATAGTCACATTCTAAAGATTATATACATGAAGCTCTGGATGTAAATATGCAAGATGAAATGCAGAAAAAATACCAATTGAAAAACACAAAGTCAGTTTATGATACAAAAGTCAAAATGTTTCCCCATCTAAAAGGGGAAACACACACCAAGCTCGCCTCTCAACCTAACAAAAGTTGATTGGTCCAAAGGCTTGGTGAAAATATCAGCCAACTGATGATGAGTATCGACATGGCGAAGGTCGATATCACCCTTCTCATAGTGGTCTCGCAGAAAATGAAAGCGCACATCAATGTGTTTGGTCTTAGAGTGCAGCATGGGGTTCTTAGCAACGCTAATAGCACTCGTGTTGTCACAAAGCAAAGGAACACGAGAAAAGCTCAGACCAAAATCACGCAAAGTGGCCATCATCCAAAGCAACTGGGAACAACAGCTAGCCGCAACAACATACTCAGCCTCCGTGGTAGACTGGGCGACACTAGACTGCTTGCAAGAAGACCACCATACCAGAGAAGAACCAATAAACTGACAAGTCCCAGAAGTGGACTTGCGCTCAATGCGACAACCAGCAAAATCGGCATCAGAATAACCGCAAAGGGAGAGGGTGGAGGAAGCAGAATACCAAATCTCAAACTCTGGAGTGAAGCATAAGTACCTCATAACGCGCTTGACCGCCTAACGGTGAGAGGTGCGCGGCGACGACTGAAATCGCGCGCAAAGACACACCGCGAACTAAATGTTCAGGCGTGTCACCGTCCGGTACAGCAGCGATCCGATCATACTCCGGTACTCCTTCTGATCCATAGCTTCTCCATCCTTGTCTGCATCCAGGGCCGTCGTGGTCGACATGGGTGTTGGAAGAGGCTTGGCCTCACCCATATCGAATTTCTTCAGGATATCCTTGGTATACTTACCCTGGTGTACAAACGTTCCCTCTCGAGATTGCTTGATTTGCAACCCAAGGAAAAACGTCAACTCGTCCATCATGCTCATCTCAAATTCTCTGCTCATAGTATCTGCAAACTTGGCAACCAAAGCGTGAGAAGAACCACCAAAAATGATATCATCCACGTAAATCTGGACCAAGAGAGTGTCATTGCCTTGCTTGAGGAGAAAGAGTGTTTTATCCACACATCCCATTTTAAAACCCTTAGCAAGCAAAAAGGTTTTCAACCTATCATACCAGGCTCTAGGGGCTTGTTTCAAACCATACAAAGCTTTGTGAAACTTAAAAACATGGTTTGGAAACTTGAGATTTTCGAAACCGAGGGGTTGTTTCACATACACCTCCTCTTCTATGTAGCCGTTTAAGAATGCACTCTTGACATCCATTTGAAAAAGTTTAAACCCTTTGGATGCAGCAAAAGCCAAGAGGATCCTAATTGCCTCCAAACGAGCTACAGGAGCAAAAGTCTCCTCATAGTCTATCCCCTCCTTCTGACTATACCCCTGGGCTACTAGTCTGGCCTTGTTTCTCACAACATGGCCATCCTCTCCTTATTTGTTTTTGAAAACCCATTTTGTCCCAATAGGGTGACACTCAGGAGGAAAAGGAACCAAAACCCAAACCCGATTTCTTTCAAAATTTTCTAACTCCTCATGCATGGCATTGACCCAATCAGGATCAGATAAAGCGTGTCCAACATCTCGGGGTTCAAAATCAGCAACAAATGCAGAATGAGCAAAGTGAGAGATTTGTTGTGACCTTGACCGAGTGACACGTTCGCCGATGCTGCCGATCATCTGTTGAGGCAGGTGTTGGCGCTGAATGTGTCGTGGCGCCTCCCGAACTGAAGTGACCTCCCCCTCAATAGCAGCTGGTGCCTCCCCGGGTACAAAAGGTACCGCTCGGGGTGGCGGATCCCACGGCCCTCAAGTCGAAGAATAGGGATCGGGGCCGTGAGTTTGAGAATACATATGATGAATGATTGACTGTGTTGAGGAAGGTTTGAGGCTTTTACCCGGTTGAGTCATTATTTGCTATGCGCTTAATGCTTATGACTAACCGGTGGTGTGAGTTGTGTGGTGTTTCTGGGTTGGTGTGTGTGTGCGACATGTGTCTCTTGGCTGTGTTGATGTGCAGGTGTGGAGCTCGGAGACAGTGGTCTATGGCGAGGTGAAGGTCAAGTTGAGCCGTGCCGTGCTGACGGACCGGGTGCGGTGAAGGATGGGCGTGCCGTGCGGCGGACGTGCCATGCCGACGAACCGAGCGGTGAAAGGCGGACGGGAGGCTTGGACTGAGGGACCAGAGGGCCAGAGGACCAGCTGTGGTAGCTGGCACGTGGCATCGACGAGAGAGAGCACATGGGGATGTGCGGTGCATCGGCCGAGTCGGGAGGAAGGCGCTGGAGTCGTGTCGCTTGGCGGGAGGTCGGACACGGGCTTGCGTGCGGCGCAAGTGCCGTCGGCCGAGTCAAGAAGGAAGGCGAAGGCGTTGTGCCCGGCGTGGAGGCTGGACATGCATCGGCATCGGTGCCGGTGGTCGGGGTGTGCGAACCACATCCCGTCTACGGTACGGGTTCGGTAGCTGAGCCTCAAAAAGCTACCATCGACGGTTTCCAGGTTTGGGCCTCAAAACCTAGGGTGGCGGGTTTCCGAGTTTGGGCCTCAAAACTCGGGGTGGCCGGTTTGCCTGGTTTGGGCCTCAAAACCAGGGGGTTGGTCCGAAAGGACGGTCGACGCGTGGCGGCACCGAGAGGCTTGCGTTGCGGCGAAGCTATCGGTGAGAAGGCGCGGCGGTCGACAGTGGCGGCACGTGGCGGCATCGGGTGAGGTCGCGTCGAGGCGAAGCTACCGGATGTGCGGGCGTGGCCGTCGGATGAAGACTGTCAAGTCTGGACGGTTTTACCCCTGGGGGGTATTTGGGATGAGTGCTTAATGTAAGGGCGCCTTGGTCATTAGGACGTGCGCCTATATATATGGAGAGGGCTGCTAGGGCAGCCGCATCCTTGGCAATCCTCTGGTGGTGTCTCTCTCATTTTGTTCCTGTGAGAGTAGGCTAGGGTTAGGGAGAGTTGGCTCTTGTTCTTGAGCTTTTCGCCATCCAAGCTTTGATCTGCTGGAGTGGCTTGTAGCCCGTACACCAAGTGCTTAATGAATCATCCATTCCTCTGAGTCCAAGGATCAAATTCGTGCTTTAATTTGTCTTGCGATTTTGTTCTTCGCGTTTGCACGTTTTCCCCTCTTTCGTTCTTCACGAGAATTCTTGTTTCGAGGGAAGATTCGCAAATCCATTTGAACCATCTTGTGTAGCTTCGTGAGAGTCTTCTTTCTACCGAAGGAATTTCTCTAATACCTCACGAACTCACAGATCGGGCGGATTTAGTTTTGGGGTCAAGCTTTTCTCCCTACCCCCCGATTTTCTTCGATTCATCGATTTGGAGATAGGTTCGAGCCATGATCTCTTGGAGATAGCTCACTATCCTCCTTGTGACTCATCTCACCAAGTTCGATCCCTAGAGGATACGTTTTGGGTGAGATCAAGTCGAATCGGTGGACGAACAGCTCTGCTGCGGGGTGACCGGACGCTGGCTCGGGACGACCGGACGCTAGGGCAGTGCGTCCGGTGGTTGAACATGCTGTGTTCATTTTGGTCTTGACCGGACGCTCGAGGAACGACCGGACGCTAGGACACAGTGCGTCCGGTCCAACTCAGAGAGGTCCAAAACTGGACTTTGCTTGACCGGACGCACGCCTCATATCGACCGGACGCTATCCCGTGCGTCCGATCGTTGAAGGCCGAGCGAAATACTGTGCGAGATTCTGACCGGACGCTAGGGTTTCGCGTGACCGGACGCACTGAAGGCACTGTTCATTGCCTCCTCGGTGCTTGACCGGACGCTCAGTTGTAACGACCGGACGCTTGATCACCGTGAGTCCGGTCGTGAACAGAGAGCATCCAGAGAGGTTTTTCTCTGACCGGACGCGTCCGATCGACACTGACCGGACGCACCTCAGAGTCCGGTCAGTGCAGTGTTTGCGCGTTTTCGCCCGTATCTTTTGCGTTCGAGCTCCGATTTGAGATCTGCTTTTTGCGTTGGATTCCCGACTCTGTGCTCTACAGAAACCGGGCTTCCCGCTTTGCGAAAAAGCCTGAATCCCCCTCGCGTTGCTCGGGGGAGGTTGAGGTTACCCAAACTCCATCCTGTCACTAGTTGACTCGCGTGGATTTGGAAGAGGGAGCTTTTGTGGTGTCCCGCTGTGTTCCTAGGGAACATCCACCCATTCTCTTGGGTCGTGGACATCGCGTGTGTCGGCTTTGCTCTTGGGGTTGATTTTGTTGGGACAGAGGCCGGAATTTCTGAGAAGAAATTTTTAGGCTCCCATTCACCCCCCCTCTGGTCGCCCTGCTTTAGCATTTTCGGTCCTTCAATTGGTATCGGAGCCAGTTAAGGATCTCTCTACCTTAACCGGTTCCGGATCCGCGAAGGCGACCTTTTGAGAGCGGTTCTGTTTCCGACTTTGCTTGTCGAGGTGTTAAGCTTTTATCTTGCTAACACTAACGGTGCTTTTGGAGTGCACCAAGTTCTTCTTCAAGTATGTCTTTGTCTTTCAGCATGAACGGTTCCATGGACGACATCTTGGGAAGAAGGAGGAGTGCAGTTGATGAGAGGGATCGCGAGGTGAATGATATGCTGAACCTTCTGCGACATGATGAGCTTTCACCGGAGGATCTCCTATGTCAACTTGGCAAGGTCAAGAGAGGTATACTTGCTCGTGGACTTGTGAGCTTGCACAAGCTTTGTGATTTGAAGTCTAGTATCTCTTTACCTTGCACCTCCTGTAGTGACATGGTTAGGAAGGTTGATGAGCTACGCTTTTCTCTTGCTAGCTTAAAATCTGAAAATAAAATGTTGAAATCCAATGCCTCCAAACCATGTTTAGTTTGCATTGACTTGGGCAAGGATCTTGATTGTGCTAAAAATGAAATAGCCTTGTTAAAGTCAAATGCTTCTCTGCCATGTGTCAACTGTGAATCTTTTGTTGCTAGACTTAGAGAATATAGTCTGATTCACAGGACATGTGTAGATGACCTTGAGCATGCTAGGGCTAAAATTGATGAATTAAATGCTAGGCCTTGTAGCTCATGCTCTTTGAATAAAGATGCTTGCCATACTTCTAGTGATATTCATGATCCTTTGCTTGATGTAAATGGTGATGTTTCTTCCACCGATTTCATTTGCACATCTTGCATTGATTTGGAAAAAGAAGTTTTGGTTTTGAAGCAAATGCGCGATGATATGAGCGCTAAGTTGGTTGAGCACAATGATATGAGTGCCAACCTTGAGAGGGAAGTTGAGCTCTTGCGTACCACATATGCCGAGTGCATTAGAGAGGAGATGGAGAATCTTAAAAATGCTCCATGTGGTACTTGTGATCGCCTCAAGTTTGAAAATGAGGTTTTGGCCACAAGATGCAAGAGCCTTTGTGCTAAGTCTTTTGAGTCACGCTTTTCTTCCAACTCTGTTGTCGAAGTTTCCAAGTCTGCATCTTTGCGACCGGAGTTGAGTTCTTGTGTTGCGCGTGAGTCTTTTGACGATAGCACTAGTGCCAAGGCTTCGGATAGCTCTTTCATAGCTACTCCTAACCTTGCTAGTTCTTCGAGTGATGTCCAAGAGACTTCTCTTGACAAGGGTGCTTCTCACATTTTTGGGACTCGTCCTCCCAATCCGGTTTTCCATTGCACCTTTTGCAAGAAGGAGGGACATTCGCTCGATTTTTGTTTTCGTCGTGTCAAGCATGAACGGCGAATTCGAGCTAAGGCGTTTAGGAAGCCGCGTAGCCTTTCCCATGGCACGTGTGCTCCTAGTGTTGGCCCCAAGATGGCTGTAGATGTTTCTTGCTCTAAGTCCCAAGGGACTTCTCACTTGTCGGAGAATGGTGTGCCTTCCAGTAGGCCTTTGTACCATTGCTCTTTTTGTGAGAAAGATGGGCATCAAGAAAGCTTTTGCTATCGGCGTGCCAAACGCTTGCGCCAAGCTCGCTCTTCTAGGAAGATGGTGATTCATAGCCCGTCTCATGGCATGAACGCTTGTGTTCCTAGTAAGAAGCCCATTTTTGTTGATGGGATTTATGACTCCTTTTCTAGTGGGATAGGTCATGGTCGTGGACATGCTTCTAGTGCTTCTTCTCTTCGTCCACGTCATGCTGTTCATGATGCTTCTATTGGTTCTTCTACAAAGACCTTGGAAGATGTTTGCCTCTTTTCCTGTGGTACGACTCGTTCTTCTCCTCGAGTTGTCCTTTTGAGGAAGGCTTCCAAGGGTGTTTCAAAATCGCTTTTGAACCAGCATTTGCATCATGCTAACCCACATGAGAAGTTGAGATTTGTGACCAAGTCCTGGATTCCCAAGTACATGCTTGCTAACCCTTCGGGATCCAAGGCTCGGGTTACTTTGTCCTCTTGTGTGTAGATATGAGGACGCGGGGTGGAGGACATGCGCCGAATGGAGCTTGATCTTTTAGATGTGATCAAGTTTTGATGGTTCTCTGCATCCCGCTTAGATTTGCCTCCAAAGAGGTTTGTATAGCTTGGTGAGCTTTCTTATACACTCATACCTTGTTCATCCATGATTTATGTCTTGTGGTATGAGATGGTTCTTCATGTGCTTACTTGTATAGCTTTTACATGTACATTTTCTTTTGTATCATGTTTTGCTTTAGTCTAGCATGTGCTATCTTGTATATCATGTCTTGCTAGCTTTGTGTATAGCTTTTGTGGATTATCCACTTTTCATGCTAGTCTGTGATCCTTATGAACATTATGTCATGTTTTACCATACCTCTCCATGAGCTTTACTCGTAGAGGTGTGATGTTCATTAGGTGTCACTTTTCAGGTGCTAGTTTTGGTTAGCTACATGTATCCTGTTGATATGATTAGTTTGAGCACTAGTCTTTCCTCGATTTTATCATGTTACATGCTTTGGATCTATTGCTATAATTATCTTGCATTGTAGCATGTGTTGAGGTTTAGGCTGCGTTTGAGTTAATCATGTCCTTAGGATGCATTCTGCTCCATAGTGCTTTATCCTGTTGCATGGTAGTCTTGTCTAGTTTGGATTCATATCTCCTTGCGGTATCATTCATGGGTAGACCTCTTTTTGTTGAGAGCTTACCTTATGCTTTTATGTGACTAACCGTTTTCGTGGAGACCTTGAGGTCACACTGGACGAGACAATGCCTTGTGTTTTCTTCTGCTTTTGAGTGTGCAGGAGAACAGGAGCCTGGAGAGAGCATTTCGGCTCACGGACCCGATCCCACTTCTTCCACGACTTAGGGTTCCGTTCGAGCAGCTCTCTAGCGAGCACTAGCAGCACCTGGGGGAGCGACAGCATCAGGCGAGGGGGAGGCGACTTCGGCGAGGCAGGCGCCCCGGAGTTCAGCAGCATCAGGCGTCCCCTCGGGCATCACACCAGCAGGCGGTCATGTGCTTCATGAGGTACCTCCGACACACTTCTGAGTTCGGTTTTTGGTACACTTCTTCTTCGACCCCTTTTCTGCTGTGTGGTCTTTCCGATGTGGATTTTGCTGCCTGTCGCTTGAGCATTTCCTGGCTCTTCGCTTGTGAGCTGGATGTGTGTTTCCCTTTTAGTTGGGGAAGCATTTTGCTTGTTGTATCTTAGTTGGTCTTCTCCGATACCCCCTTTTGTTTTGGGTCTTTACTCTTAGGCTAGTTTTTGCTTAGTTTTTGATAGACTAGCTTTTGCATGCATTTCATCATGTACATCTTGCATTTTAGAGCTTCATGTATATAGTAATGAAAATGAGACTATGCTCTTTTTGGTATGCCCTGTTTATTCATGATGATGCTTGTAGCTTAGGCTCTTTTTGATCACTTGATACATGTTATGAGCTAAGCTATTTTTGCAAATGGTGAACTTGACTAATCAACTATGAAACCTTTAATTTGTTCACCATTGAGATTGGCAACTAGCATGGGTAGGATGTGTTGAGATCACTTATGCTATCTTTTGTATGCTAGGTTGCTATGTCTCTTGCACTGAGTCATTCACTTGCTTGGATTGTTCATATGTACATTGTGCTTAAAATCTTGATCCAAGTATTAGTGAAATGAAAAGATCGAGATGGGATTGCATGTGTCAGCACCTCACGGTATCGAGACTGTTTCTCATTGCACATTTGAGTTAAACTTGAGCCGTGTAGTGTAAGACCGAAACCGGTGCTTTAAGCTTCTGATTGCTTTTCTTGCATAGGCTTAGCCCGGTTGAAAAGTTAGGCAATGACCATGCTTTCAACCTCTCGCAATCACATGCTTTAATATGAACTTGTGTTAATACCGCTGCAAACTCCAATAAAATTTGAAAAAAAATAACACAAGTCTATGCTTCATTCTATTGCATGATGATTGAACTTTGCTAGGGGTAGTTCACCTTTTATACCTGAGTTAGCACTTGGTTGATTTCCTGTCTATCCATGCTAAGTGCTATTTTAGTGGTGAACACCTTTTCGAATGGCTTAAAACTGCTCATATGCTTAATTGTTCATATTTCGTATTCATTTGATCAGTTTGAGCCTTAGCTACCATTTGTATTGATTGCTACATTTTCAGGGCAGCACTCTTTTTGAGCATCTTTTCATTCTGATTGCTATACACTTGAAGCTGTTGCATTGTGCATTTCATGCATTTTTAGCTTAGTGTGCATACCCCCAGCTCCGATATTCTTTGTGGTCACCTTCAATTGGTTTCGGGCTCTTTTAATGCTTCTCACTGCCCCCATATGCTTTTGGATGACTTGTCTTGTGTTTGTGTCAATTTTGTGAAAAATGTCAAAACCCCTCAGCATGTTCCCTTTTGTCAAGGGGGAGAAGCTGTTTTCAAGGGGGAGCTTGAGTGTTGGCACAAAGGGGAGAGTCATGAATTTTGGGGAGAGCTTTGAGCGAGGGGGAATTTTAGCTCTTTTGGTTTCTTCTTCAATTGGTATCTTCACTCGGTATAGCTCTTTTATGTGTTCCAATTGGTATCCATCTTCCGGTATGGAATGCAATTGATGTCTTGAGCTGTATTGCCTAGCTTTTGTATATAGGCTTGCTTTCAGGGGGAGTTGCTTTTGTCTTGCTGCTTCTCCACGTGCTCCGAGTGTTTGTGCTCCATTTCACCTTGAGCCTTTTCTTTGGGCTTTTTCAATTGGAATTGAACCTTCCTTGCGGTCCTTCGATTGGCTTTCAATTGGTGGGGAGCATGTTTGGCCGTAAGGCATTGGTATCGAGCCTGCTAGTCGTGTTGAGCCGTTTTGCCTCTCTCTTGAGGGACTAGCAGTTTTTGCTTGGTATTTTTGATTGGATTGGAGCCCTCAGCTAGCTGTGTTGAGCCATTCTGCCTCTGTCTTGAGGAACTAGCTGTTTTCACCAATTTGTGGCTGATTTTGAATGGTATCAAATTTTCTGCTAGTTGTGTTGAGCCTCTGTGCCTCTATCTTGAGGGACTAGCAGTTTTGCTTCTTATGCGCTGTTTCAGCCTCATTTGGTGTCGAGCCTTGAGCTAGCGGTGTTGAGCCCTCTTCTGCCTCTTCTTGAGGACTAGCTCATTTTTGACTTGGTTGCGTCGAGCCGTTGCCCATGTCTTTGGGAACCAAGTCTTTTGCTCTTTGTTGAGTTGTTGCTCCGATCCTTCGCTTGGTTGCGTCGAGCCGTTGCCCATGTCTTTGGGGACCAAGCTTTCGGTGTTGGTATCTCAAACCATCTCTTGTGCTTAGCTTTTTGTCAATTCAATCATCAAGGGGGAGAAATTTAGAAACCCAAGTAAGGGGGGAAATTTAGAAACCCAAGTAAGGGGGAGTAACCCAAGTGAATCCAAGTGGATAAGTACCTTGGTTTCTTTTTGTGATGATTGTTTGACAATTTTTGAGATTGGTTTTCGAGTGCCTTTTGGGATTCATGAAACTCTTGTCTTCTCTTGACTCTTCGGTTATGTGGAGGCTTTGCCCGCTTTTCCCATTTCTTTTGGGACCGAGAGCTTTTATTTGGAGTATTCATGATCCTCCCTCTCTCAAGTGGCCTTGTGTTTGCTTTTACCTGGCTTTTGGGCACTTGAGTGAGACTGGCCTTCAAACCCTTCCTTTTTGATTTTATTGTCAGTCAATGCATTCATCAAGGGGGAGATTGAGAATACATATGATGAATGATTGACTGTGTTGAGGAAGGTTTGAGGCTTTTACCCGGTTGAGTCATTATTTGCTATGCGCTTAATGCTTATGACTAACCGGTGGTGTGAGTTGTGTGGTGTTTCTGGGTTGGTGTGTGTGTGCGACATGTGTCTCTTGGCTGTGTTGATGTGCAGGTGTGGAGCTCGGAGACAGTGGTCTATGGCGAGGTGAAGGTCAAGTTGAGCCGTGCCGTGCTGACGGACCGGGTGCGGTGAAGGATGGGCGTGCCGTGCGGCGGACGTGCCATGCCGACGAACCGAGCGGTGAAAGGCGGACGGGAGGCTTGGACTGAGGGACCAGAGGGCCAGAGGACCAGCTGTGGTAGCTGGCACGTGGCATCGACGAGCGAGAGCACATGGGGATGTGCGGTGCATCGGCCGAGTCGGGAGGAAGGCGCTGGAGTCGTGTCGCTTGGCGGGAGGTCGGACACGGGCTTGCGTGCGGCGCAAGTGCCGTCGGCCGAGTCAAGAAGGAAGGCGAAGGCGTTGTGCCCGGCGTGGAGGCTGGACATGCATCGGCATCGGTGCCGGTGGTCGGGGTGTGCGAACCACATCCCGTCTACGGTACGGGTTCGGTAGCTGAGCCTCAAAAAGCTACCATCGACGGTTTCCAGGTTTGGGCCTCAAAACCTGGGGTGGCGGGTTTCCGAGTTTGGGCCTCAAAACTCGGGGTGGCCGGTTTGCCTGGTTTGGGCCTCAAAACCAGGGGGTTGGTCCGAAAGGACGGTCGACGCGTGGCGGCACCGAGAGGCTTGCGTTGCGGCGAAGCTATCGGTGAGAAGGCGCGGCGGTCGACAGTGGCGGCACGTGGCGGCATCGGGTGAGGTCGCGTCGAGGCGAAGCTACCGGATGTGCGGGCGTGGCCGTCGGATGAAGACTGTCAAGTCTGGACGGTTTTACCCCTGGGGGGTATTTGGGATGAGTGCTTAATGTAAGGGCGCCTTGGTCATTAGGACGTGCGCCTATATATATGGAGAGGGCTGCTAGGGCAGCCGCATCCTTGGCAATCCTCTGGTGGTGTCTCTCTCATTTTGTTCCTGTGAGAGTAGGCTAGGGTTAGGGAGAGTTGGCTCTTGTTCTTGAGCTTTTCGCCATCCAAGCTTTGATCTGCTGGAGTGGCTTGTAGCCCGTACACCAAGTGCTTAATGAATCATCCATTCCTCTGAGTCCAAGGATCAAATTCGTGCTTTAATTTGTCTTGCGATTTTGTTCTTCGCGTTTGCACGTTTTCCCCTCTTTCGTTCTTCACGAGAATTCTTGTTTCGAGGGAAGATTCGCAAATCCATTTGAACCATCTTGTGTAGCTTCGTGAGAGTCTTCTTTCTACCGAAGGAATTTCTCTAATACCTCACGAACTCACAGATCGGGCGGATTTAGTTTTGGGGTCAAGCTTTTCTCCCTACCCCCGATTTTCTTCGATTCATCGATTTGGAGATAGGTTCGAGCCATGATCTCTTGGAGATAGCTCACTATCCTCCTTGTGACTCATCTCACCAAGTTCGATCCCTAGAGGATACGTTTTGGGTGAGATCAAGTCGAATCGGTGGACGAACAGCTCTGCTGCGGGGTGACCGGACGCTGGCTCGGGACGACCGGACGCTAGGGCAGTGCGTCCGGTGGTTGAACATGCTGTGTTCATTTTGGTCTTGACCGGACGCTCGAGGAACGACCGGACGCTAGGACACAGTGCGTCCGGTCCAACTCAGAGAGGTCCAAAACTGGACTTTGCTTGACCGGACGCACGCCTCATATCGACCGGACGCTATCCCGTGCGTCCGATCGTTGAAGGCCGAGCGAAATACTGTGCGAGATTCTGACCGGACGCTAGGGTTTCGCGTGACCGGACGCACTGAAGGCACTGTTCATTGCCTCCTCGGTGCTTGACCGGACGCTCAGTTGTAACGACCGGACGCTTGATCACCGTGAGTCCGGTCGTGAACAGAGAGCATCCAGAGAGGTTTTTCTCTGACCGGACGCGTCCGATCGACACTGACCGGACGCACCTCAGAGTCCGGTCAGTGCAGTGTTTGCGCGTTTTCGCCCGTATCTTTTGCGTTCGAGCTCCGATTTGAGATCTGCTTTTTGCGTTGGATTCCCGACTCTGTGCTCTACAGAAACCGGGCTTCCCGCTTTGCGAAAAAGCCTGAATCCCCCTCGCGTTGCTCGGGGGAGGTTGAGGTTACCCAAACTCCATCCTGTCACTAGTTGACTCGCGTGGATTTGGAAGAGGGAGCTTTTGTGGTGTCCCGCTGTGTTCCTAGGGAACATCCACCCATTCTCTTGGGTCGTGGACATCGCGTGTGTCGGCTTTGCTCTTGGGGTTGATTTTGTTGGGACAGAGGCCGGAATTTCTGAGAAGAAATTTTTAGGCTCCCATTCACCCCCCCTCTGGTCGCCCTGCTTTAGCATTTTCGGTCCTTCAGAGTCGTAGTAGAAGCCGCTCCTTGCGGCACAACTGAAGGACCGAGAAGGCAATAGCAAGGCGACCAGAGGGGGGGTGAATGGGAGCTCAAAAATTTCTCTCGAAACTTTGGCCTTTTGTTCCCAAAATCAACCCCCGAAAGCTTCGATCGAAACCGTGATGCCCACGACCCTTGGAAGAGGGTGGATGATCCCTAGGGTCACAGCGAGGCACCACAAAGCGATAGCAAACCAAACGCCAAAGACACCGGCACAAGTTCAACCCTCAAAAACCAAGTCCCGAACGTAGATGGAAGACTACGTCGAGAAATCCCCAAATACCAATGCTAACAAGTAGCAAAGATACCTAGAGAGGTTCCTTGATCAACTCTAGGGTCAAACGAGAGGTCCGGAAACCAAGCGGAGAAGTCGGGAGAGCAAACGCACTAAACCAGAGGCTTCAGCCGATTCCCGGACTGTCCGGCCCTGAGGTCCCGGACTGTCCGCCCCTACTGCGGACTGTCCGCGAGGGGATGGCGAACTGTCTGCCGGCAAAAACCCCGAAACAGCACATTTGCTGCAACTCCCCTGGACGTTCCCGGACTGTCCGCGAACTCCAACGGCGGACTGTCCGCGGTTCAAAAAGGACTCGTCCAACAGCGCGGAGTCAGGCCACTGGTCTGACCGACCCCGACGCGCGGACTGTCCGCGGTTCACCTGGCGGACTGTCCGCGGATGAACAGAGAGGGCGATTTCGGTCGCCCCTCTCACGAACCCTCCCAAATCCGAATCAAAACTCAATCCCACGTTCCCAAACTTGGAGAAGAAGTTCACGAGGTAGTTAGGAGACTATCCCCAAGAAATCATCCGCTCAAATCAACTCAAACACCGGGAAATCGAAAGGGGAGGAGTATGAACGAAAAAATGCCACGAAAACGAAATCAACCCGATCTACTTGTTCGTGAGGAGTTAGATGAATTCCTTCGGTGGAAATGATCTCCTCACTATAAAGAACAAGTTGATTCAAACGGATTTTGCAAAGACGTAGTAGAGAGGGACATCGAGTGACGGGAAAAACGCGGAGAAACGAAGAACGCAAAGAACACGAACAAAACGCGAATCAAGTCATCGATCTGCAACCGTGTGGCTACCACACGCTACAACACTGAGATTACGGTCTCACTTCCTCAAAATCTCCAGTACACAGAGGTATGGTTCTCTGCGGATCTCAGTTGCTACAGCAGGGGATTGGGAGAGCAGGAAAACCTAGAAGGCAAAGAGCAAAATGGCTGAGATAGAATGGGAGGAGGGTGTCTCCCTCTACTTATCCTAATTCTAATTCCTTCTCTACCCCTCTCTAATTACAGAGCGAAACAGCTAAACCCTAGGGTTATTTTGGACCAACTCAAAGATACTGGTGATCCGACGGGCACGCCCGCACAACTGGTAGCGTTGCCTCGACGCAACCTCACTGATTGCCGCCACGTGCCGCCACCGCTCCACTCGTTCTTTTCCCGGACTTCGCCCCCGGTTTTGAGGCCCAAACCGGGAAACCAGCCTTCACGACCAACCCCCGGTTTTGAGGCCCAAACCGGGAAACCAGTCGTCCAACGCCTGAGTTTTGTGGCCCAAACTCAGAAACCCACAGCGCCCAGGTTTTGAGGCCCAAACCTGGAAACCGTCGTCAGCCCGAGTTTTGTGGCCCAAACTCGAAAACCATCAGCGCCCAGGTTTTGAGGCCCAACCCTAGAAACCGTCCACTCGGTGGTTTTTCAGTGGCTCAACCACCAAACCGAGCCGTTGAGGGGATGCACCGCACGTGCACCTCATCCACCGACACGTGTCCCCAGGTCCTCGACCCAAGCAACACCGTGCCCGCAAGTCTTCGCTCGTCGCTGTCCCAGGCTGCCAGCCACCACAGCCGATCCTCGGGCCACCGGTCCCTCAGTCCAAGCCTCACGTCCGCCCTTCGCCACTCTCGGTCCATCGGCACGACACGTCTCTACTTGACCTTCACCTTGCCTTTGATCACTGTATCCGTGCTCGACACCTGCACAACACAAGCCAAAGAACATGCGCATTATCCCAGTTGACAATCACTCATCACTCGGAGACTCGGCATACACCCATGTATCCGCAATCTCCCCCTTGATGAGTGCATTGTCAACTACCAACACAAATCATAATGGAATAGAGGAAGGAAGGAAGAAAGAGAGAGAACTCGACCAAATGACCCAAAAGCATACCAAAGCCGAAGAAGGTCAAATGGAAAGAGCAAAACAACTTGGTTCCCAAAGACATGGGCAACGGCTCGACACAACCAAGCAAAGCAAAGCTAGCCCTCAAGAAGAGGTAGAACAGGCTCAACATCGCTAGCGAGAAAGCTCGATACCAATTGGAAAATCAACTGAAAATCAAGCAAAACAGAGCTAGCCCTCAAGAAGAGGCAGAACGGGCTCAACACCGCTAGCGAGGAAGCTCGATACCAAATGAAGAAGGCTAGACATCAGCTGAAGAGCATAAAAGCGAAGGTGCTAGTTCCTCAAGAAAGAGGCAAAGACTCAACACAACTAGCCACCAAAAATGCTCTGAACCAACTGTTATCAGCTCGAAAACGCAGCAGCGAGCAAACTCCCCCTCGAATAGTTCACACAACCAGGAAATCAAAAGATTTGTCAATATTTTCTCCCCCTTAGTTGAAAATGCACCATCAAGCAAATTTCTCCCCCTTGACAGAATAACTCCCCTTCCAAATGCATATGAGGCAAAATGCAAGTTAGCAGCTTCAGGAATATAGTCGATAGAATATGAGGATGCTCGACAGAGTGCGGATCCGATAACTCATAAAATGCACATAATGCTAGGAAAGGCTCAAACTGATCACTAAATACGAAATCTGAACATTTGAGCAACAAGAGCAGTTTTCAGCCAAAAAAGTATTCACCATCAAAATAGCACGAAGCATGTATATACAGGAACTCAAACAAGTGCTAAACATGTATACAAGGTGAACTACCCCTAGCACAGTTCAATCATCATGCTACGAAATGAAACATAGACTTGTATATCCACATTGTATCGGAGTTGCAGCGGTTAGATTACACAAGTTCAAATTGTAGCATGTGATTGCGAGAGGTTGAAAGCTTGTCATTGCCTAACTTTTCAACTGTGCGAAGCCTATGCAAAAGCAATCAGAAGCTTAAAGCAACAGTTTCGGTCATACACTACACAGCTCAAGTTTAACTCAAAGTGCAATGAGAAACAATCTCGAAACTGTGATGTGCTGACAAGCAATCCCATCTCGATCTTTCCAAAATACTTGACTTGGTTCAGAATTTAAAGCAGAATATGAACATACCAAGCAAGTGAATGACTCAGAACTAGAGACATAGCAACCTAGCATATATGAAAAGCACGAGTGACTTCTACACATCCTACACATGCTAGTTGCATATCTCAATGGTGAATAGTTTCAAGTTTTATGTTCATTAAGCAAGTTCACCATTCAAAAATAGCTCAGCTCACAACATGTATTAGTGATCAGAAAGAGCATAAGCTACAAGCATCATCATAAAGCATCGGAACAAATACTATAGAGCATAGCCACATTCTAAAGATCATATTCATGAAGCTCTGAATATAAATATGCAAGATGAAATGCAAAGATGCATGAAGAATTCTAATGAAAAACACAAAGTCAGTTTATATTACAAGAGTCAAAAATGTTTCCCCCATCTAAAAGGGGAAACACACACCAAGCTCACCTCTCAACCTAGCAAAAGTCGATTGGTCCAAAGGCTTGGTGAAAATATCAGCCAACTGATGATGAGTATCGACATGGCGAAGGTCGATATCACCCTTCTCATAGTGGTCTCGCAGAAAATGGAAGCGCACATCAATGTGTTTGGTCTTAGAGTGCAGCACGGGGTTCTTAGAAACGCTAATAGCACTCGTGCTGTCACAAAGCAAAGGAACGCGAGAAAAGCTCAGACCAAAATCACGCAAAGTGGCCATCATCCAAAGCAACTGGGAACAACAGCTAGCCGCAGCAACATACTCAGCCTCCATGGTAGACTGGGCGACACTAGACTGCTTGCGAGAAGACCACGATACAAGAGAAGAACCAATAAACTTACAAGTCCCAGAAGTGGACTTGCGATCAATACGACAACCAGCAAAATCGGCATCAGAATAACCGCAAAGAGAGAGGGTGGAGGAAGCAGAATACCAAATCTCAAACTCAGGAGTGAAGCATAAGTACCTCATAATGCGCTTGACCGCCTGACGGTGAGAAGTGCGCGGCGACGACTGAAAACGCGCGCACAGACACACCGCGAACTGGATGTCCGGGCGTGTCGCCGTCAGGTACAACAGCGACCCAATCATACTCCGGTACTCCTTCTGGTCCACAGCTTCTCCATCCACATCCGCATCTAGGGCCGCCGTTGTCGGCATGGGTGTTGGAAGAGGCTTGGCCTCACCCATGTCGAACTTCTTCAGGATGTCCTTGGTGTACTTGCCCTGGTGCACGAACGTTCCCTCTCGGGATTGCTTGATTTGCAACCCGAGGAAAAACGTCAGCTCGCCCATCATGCTCATCTCGAACTCCCTGCTCATAGTGTCTGCAAACTTGGCAACCAAAGCGTGAGAAGAACCACCGAAAATGATATCATCCACGTAAATCTGGACCAAGAGAGTATCATTGCCTTGCTTGAGGAGAAAGGGCATTTTATCCACACATCCCATTTTAAAACCCTTAGCTAGCAAAAAGGTTTTCAACCTATCATACCCTAGGGGCTTGTTTCAAACCATATAAAGCTTTGTGAAGTTTAAAAATATGGTTTGGAAACTTGGGATTTTCGAAACCGGGGGGTTGTCTCACATAAACTTCCTCTTCTATGTAGCCGTTAAGAAGACACTCTTGACATCCATTTGAAAAAGTTTAAACCCTTTGGATGCAGCAAAAGCCAAGAGTATCCTAATTGCCTCCAAACGAGCTACAAGAGCAAAAGTCTCCTCATAGTCTATCCCCTCCTTCAGACTATACCACTGGGCTACTAGTCTGGCCTTGTTTCTCACAACATGGCCATCCTCTCCTTATTTGTTTTTGAAAACCCATTTTGTCCCAATAGGGTGACACTCAGGAGGAAAAGGAACCAAAACCCAAACCCGATTTCTTTCAAAATTTTCTAACTCCTCATGCATGGCATTGACCCAATCTGGATCAGATAAAGCGTGTCCAACATCTCGGGGTTCAAAATCAGCAACGAATGCAGAATGAGCAAAGTGAGATATTTGTTGTGACCTTGACCGAGTGACACGTTCGCTGATGCTGCCGATCATCTGTTGAGGCGGGTGCTGGCGCTGGATGTGTCGTGGCGCCTCCCGAACTGATGTAGCCTCCCCCTCAACAGCAGCTGGCGCCTCCTCAGGTACAAAGGGTACCGCTCGAGGTGGCGGATCCCACGGCCCCCAAGATGAAGAAGTGTCGGGGCCGTGAGTCGTAGTAGAAGCCGCTCCTTGCGGCACAGCAGGTGGAGGGGGTGCTGGATCATCCATACCTTCAGCACCCTCATCCTCGTCATCAAAGAGAGGCTCACCAATCTCATGATCACCTGCACACTCAAAACGAGAAGAAGGACAAACCATGGTCTCATCAAAGGTGACATCTGATGTCTCCATGACTCGGTTAGTATCAAGGTTAAGTACACGATATGCACGAGTATGAGTGCCTGTTGACACTTCTTAATGCAACCACTAGAACTAGACTATGGAGCCTAATCCCCGGCAGCGGCACCGGAGATGCTTGTTGACACCAGAAGTGGCAAACGGATATACCGCAAGCGCACGGTAGTCAATTGTAGCCTTTCACCGGGAGTATTCCAGGTATCGTATTTCCACAGGGAACGTGAAGTGGATTAACTAGAAGTAGGGTCGTCAAAGGATGATCAAAGGGTATATGATAACTGGGATAGAGAGGTCTTCCTAGTATCAATGTCTGGTACTGGTTTTCTAAGAGTACTGAGGTTTACCACCTCATTCCTTACTGGGGGCGAAGGACGAAACAGTAGTTGATCAAAAGGTTCGCCACCTAACAACTACTGAGGCGGCAATGCTGCTACCCAACTATTGTTTTCAACTTGCCTACAACACTTGAGAGGAACTCCAAGCACTGGTTGTGTCTGTCACTCTACCACCAGGCGTCTACACAAGTGCGACAAGAAGTCCACACTGGCAAGATATAGCCTAGACACCACGTCTACACTAATCTTACTACTCTAAAGCTAAGCTTAATAGGCCTAGAGCACTTCAACAAAGTAAAGCAATGTGCCAAGTAAAAGAACTATAAACTTAAATTACCAGACCAGAATATTAAATACTAGAAGGACTCAGATGTAACACTTACAAGAAGAATCGCATCCGCTGAGGCGCACCTTGGAGAAGATTCCCGATAGGCCGGGACTCCTCCGTGGAACTCCTCACTCCCTTCCCTCTCTTCTAACACTAAAGCTACTAAGTAGGCTTTCTCTCCTTGGATGCATACAAATGAAGAGCTCTAGGGGGTATTTATAACTTGGAGGTGGAGTAGCGGCTACTCCGGTGCCACGTCAGCGATCCGCGTGCTCTCCTTCCTTGGCCATTGGATCAAACCGCCATAGTAACCGTCATGGATGGATGGCCTTGATTTCTTCATGTGTGAAACATGTGCAAAGAACCGACATTGGATGGGGTTCACCCTGGGGTCGGCCGACCCCAGCCAATGACAGGTGGGCCCACCAGTTTGCTTCTAGAAGGTGCTGATGTCACCAGGCTAAACAGTGTAGCCAGGGCCCACCAAGGGGGAGTCGGCCGACCCCCCTATGACAGGGCTGGCCCACCATCTTCTCTCCCTTGGTGACCCTACATGTCATGGAGCAAGTCTTGTGGTGATGGTTGCATTTGGTTTCGGTGTGGACCCATGAATCCATGTGCTTCTCATCTTGCACCATTCAGTAAAAGCACATGTTTGATCCAAGGGTTGATATTGGCCTGAGCATGCTTCTCTTGGATCGTGCCATGTCACCCTGGCCGAGGTGGCCACCAAGGTGGGGTCGGCCGACCCCCTTGGTGGGCCCACCTGGCCTCATTTTGTTCATTTTGCCATCTCCTACAAGTTCATGTGACGGAACGACCCTAATCCCATGGCCCACGTGTCCCTGTCAACCTCTGACAGCCGAACCCATGTTTCATGTGATTAAGATCTGTTCGCCACCGGGCTACATCAGTGCCCAATGTCCGCAGGATCATCTCACAATTCGGTTACAGCATTGCATACTTTTACAAATAACATCGAAATAATGAGCGGAAGACTTAAATAACATTAGTTTTACAAAACAGGGTTCCAAATAGAAATTAAGGTGCGGTTATTACAAACCAAGTTCTGATAATAGAAATAGACATAGGCAACGTAGTGGAGAACAGCAAAGATACTTATAATCACCCAGCCCGAGGGTGTACAACTATTCTTCGGCCTCATCGGCCTCTTCCTGGACGATGGTCACGCAGCAGGGTGCAAGACACATCGGGGACTCTGTCATACCTGCAGCATGGGTAACAAACCCTGAGTACTGGGGTACTCAACAAGACTTACCCGACTAAAGAAAAAGGGAGAAGACTCAGGAATGAGAGGCTTAGGGTAGTCAAGGTAAGGCTTAAGCAAGATCAAGTATTTTGCAGAAAAGCATTTTTGTAAACCTTATTTTATTTTGAAAGATTCAGTATTCCTCAATTCTTCATCATTCATGATTCATTTTACATTTCAAAACATTCCTAGTTGAGAACCACTCTTCGTTGACAGTCAGTGGACCAAGTCTCCATAACCGAGGAGCAACGTTAATCCGGATAAATAATACTCAGCTGAGGATCCCTATCCACACTGCATATGTAGCACCCAAGCTTGCATATGCCAACTCGTCTACCACGATTCCTCCAAGATTGGACCCGGTCCTACGCCACCCGGAAGTACAGTACACCACTCCTTTCCAGGTACGACGACCACGTGGGTACATGCTACTTCCGCCATCTCTCCACTCCCAGTGCGCGGTTGTCGGTCCCAATCAAGGATTTCTCGGAGCCAGAGCTTTCCGAAGTATGTGAATAGTTACAAGTCTTGACCAGCAGGCCCCCATACGGATGGTCCCTAATTTTCCAGCCAGAACTATACCTTGGTCATATCTCACCCAAGCGTAATAGTCCTGTCAGTTTTTCAACCATGTCCCGGTCGGTGTCAACTGTTGAGTCCCGGACTACAATATGACGGCACCGTATGCTCGGACAACCTCTCCTCGCTATTGACTAGGTACAGATCAGATACCTAACCAACAGCCGGGGAGTAAGACCAAAATCCCATAAACATTCCTTAAGTGATCACACTTTTGAAATTGGCATTTTATTGCAAAGTCTAATTCAATAAGCATTGCTAAGCATTTTTCAAATACTTTTGAACAGCAGGTATCAGGTGTATCAGTGGTCAAGGTGGATAGTGCATCAATTAGGATAGCACACAACTCCTATAAACCTAATGCAATAATTTAACTCAAAAGCATTTAAGGAAATCATTTTATAAATTCAAGGAAAGGGTTAAATGCACCGGGGCTTGCCTTGAAGAGCAAAGACAGCTCGCTCAGGGTTGGAGGTGCAGAGGTCGAAGCTCGGGGTAGCCTCAGGGACAGGTTCGTCGGCGGCTGCCTCGATCTTGACTCCTTCTTCGGTGACTATACGAATGCAATGATGCATGCACATGAGTATGCTAGCATGAACAATGCAAAACAGGACATACAACATGAACCCTAATCATTTTTTCTATTTTCCTTAATTATTTAAAAAGGTCATTTTATGAAGTTGTTCCAAAAATTACCAAATTAATCACATAAGTTCATTATGGTGTAGATAGATGGCAAAACAAATTTCATAATTTTTGGAGGTCATTAAGGTGCTCAAATAATTCCAGACATTAATTAACAAAAGGCACTATTTAACAATTAAAGATAAATACTCAAAAATCAACTTGTTCCAAAGACTTCAAAATTTCATCAGAGACTAAACATGGCATAGGAAGCTCACAAAAATTAGTCTCATGATTTTTGGAGTTATAAATAATTTTCTAAAAATCCAAAACCATCCATTTATTAATTAAAAGAGGGATTTTACATTTTTAAATTCTTGCAGAAAAGTCAAGTTTCATTTTTATAAAATACTACACTGTGCATGGAGCATACCATAATTTTATCAGGATTTAAGGAAGAACAGATTAATTCACACAAAAAAGAGAAAACAGAACACTATTCACACTCTTTCAAAAAAAAGAAAAGAGCACTGTGCTCCTTCTATGCAGGGCTCGGCGAATCGCGCGGGGTTCAGGCGAATCGCGCGGGGCTCGGGCGAATCGCGCGGGGCTCGGGCGAAACGGGCTCGGGCGAGACGGAAGCGACTGCTTCGTCCGAGGCCTGGTCTTGGAGGCTCGGGCGAGACGGAAGGCAAGCGTCCGTCCGAGGCCTGACTGGGAGGCTCGGGCGAAACGGAGTGGAAGCAGAGACCGGAGGCTTCGGGTGCTTACCACGGGTCGGAGGCAGGGCTCGGCTGCTTCGAGGGAGCGCGGTTCGCAGGCGTGCTCGAGGGTGTGGCTCGAGGGTGAGGCTCGACACGTGCTCGAGGGTGAGGTTCGAGGGTGAGGCTCGACACGTGCTCGAGGGTGAGGCTCGAGGAAGGAGACGACCGCGGCGGCACTCCGGCGATCCGGCGATCCTGCGCAACACACGAGACCGCAAGGGCCTGGTTAGAGTCGCGCGGAGCCAAGGAAGCTGACACAGGGGTCAGGGGAAGATGACCGTGGCCGGAGAGGAAGTATTTGACGAACCCGAGTTCACCGGTGTTCCGTCGGAGTTTGGGAAGATGGGGTTACGCCGGGCGATTGGAGGCGGGGGAGGTGAAATTGAGGGGTGGGAAAGCTTCACGAGCTCAAGGCGGAGCTTTCGGGCTAGGTGGTTGAGCGGCGGGAGCTTCGGAGTGGTCTGGCCACGGCGGCGGGGTCGAGTGCGGAGCTCTGGTTCCGGCGGGCCTTTTATAGCCGCGGCCAGGGGACGGTAGAGAACACGGGATGGTGTGGATGAGCTCGGCCGAAGCGTGCACACTCGATTGCAAGCCGGCGGGAAGGACGGCGTGCGCGCAGGGGCCGGGTATGCGTTCGCCGGCGACGGCCACGCGGCGGCGTCGTGCTGGGAGCAGTGGGGGACGGGGCGGAGGTCAGCGCTTTGCGCGTGCGGGTGCGGCATGATGGCGCGGGCGCAGGCGACAAGTCGGGGGCGGGCGTGCGGCTGCCAGGCGCGCGTGGCGCAGGCGGCGCTGGCGCGCGGCCATGGCCGGGGCCCCCTAGCTGTAGGTTGAAGATGAACAGGGCTAGGTCTTAGGGTTTGACTATGGGCTGATCTCTGTATTTTGCAAATTACTCCCAAAACTTGAACTGAGCAGCAAAAACTCAAAACACCAAAGTTGTGCAGAAAAAGGAGATCTACAACTTTGTCAAAAATAATATTTTCAAAATCCAAATAGTTTTTGGACCACATTTGAAAACAGAAAAGGGAACACTTTTGGGATTTGAATAAATTCAAAATTACTTTTGATTTTACATTGAAAGTTGGAAATCTGCAAATATGAAAGTTGTTCCTTTTATCAAAACCTACAACTTTGCTAATATACCCTTTTTCTGAAACCCAATAGTTTTAAATAAATTTTGAAAACTGAAAAGGGGACAAAAACTTGAATTTGAATGAATTTGGATTTACTTCAAACTTTGTACAGAAACTTGAAAATTTGTAAATACCAAAGTTGTTTCTCTTGGCCAGATCTACAACTTTGCTTTTTGGACCAACCTCAAATTTTGAATAATTTTTGAATTACAAAAAGAGGGATAAAATCCAAGGTTTGGAAATCAGGGTTTTGCAAAGGGATTTGAAATCTGATTTTGATTTTTGAACTTTGGCCAACACAACAAAACTTCAAGACATCCAACTGAACAAGAATTACACAAAGCTAGGCACAGAGGTGAAATTACCATTTTTGCCCTTATAGGAAGATTTGGGCTTTTAGGGTTTTTGAAAAGAGATTGCTACACAAGTACTAAGCAAACATAAATGCAAGGCAAGGATGATTAATGACTAATGATGATGAAATGTCAGGTTAATTACAGTTAAACACCAGAGGTGTTACAGTTCACAAGCTAAGAGTACAAGTGGAACTTATTAGTGATAAATATTCTCATGATATGCTATACTTCCTTGAAACCGAGGCCTATTGACGGTATTTTGATAAGGTAAAACATGCTATAACTTCCGTCAACAAGATCCCCCACACTTGAATCTTTGCTCGTCCTCGAGTAAAGGTTAGAGAAAGTGAACAAGTGATTATTACATACTTAAAATGATAATGATCATAAAGCATCATTCGTAACATAGTTTATACAAATGGGTTATGTGGTATTGTCTATCATATATCCTTTAGATGTTGAGAAAAGGAACAAATCTCAAAGCAAAGTCATCTCCCTGAATTCTTGTTCTTGGTACTTAGAGTTTTTTTAGGACAGTTTGAAAGGAAAACTCATAGTTCATGCTTACTCCTCTTATAGTACTCTCAATACACTCTTATAGGTGTTTGGTTCCTCACCAAGGCATAGCATGTGATTGCCTTATTTTTGTTTTATCCCAATCTATCAGGCTTATGTGGAGCTTGGTAAGGATAAACAAAGTAGCATACTTGTTTTGCATATATTGTAAAGTCAAAACAAGGATCCAAGGAGAAGAATGTCATAATCCTAGATCAAGATGTGCATGTGTGTGGAAAGTATGTGGACTAGAATGCTCCTTTAATATAATCTCTCTCTCTACTTTATTTTACCTTGAGACATGGCTAGCATTTTTCAACAATGGACCTTCATGTGTCCATATTTTTTTTAGTGGACCTTCATGTGTCCACAATTTTTTTTTACTGGACCTTCATGTGTCCACATTTTTTTTCTTTTGCTTAGACTTAATGTCTCTTTTTACTAACCAGAGTTAGAGAGAGAGATATTGTAGAACTTTAATGTACGGAGCATCTGTAGAGTGGAAATGAATGGCATGTGCAGGCATACTTCCAGTGTAGAAGTTGCATATGTAGATGGTGTGTACGTGATCTTGATCTTGGGATTATGACAAAATTCTCGACTAGGGTCAACAAGGTTTGACCAAACTCAAGACAAAAACAAGTAGCATGTGTGTAAAAGGTTTTGCTCATGTATGTATATGTATGGTTTTGGTAGGTATTTCTCACTATAGAGGAGTAAATGATACTATGGTTTTGAGATATTTTCAAAAACAAATCTCTAAGCACCTTAAACAAAAACAGGTTTGAGTCTTAAGCCAAGATTTACCTCACTTTTAACAACAACTTAGTCAATACGGTTTCCTAATTTAGTTTACCCATGAGTATAAACATATGTAAGAACATGGTTTTATGTCATTAACATTCCTAGCATATCATAACTCAAGTCACTTTGTAGCTTTTTATTTATTCAGATTATGGAATGATTGTGAAACTGCTTGAACCGAGAGGAGAAAGGGGAAACGAACTAGACAGAAGTGTTGAGCTTACTGTGCAGAGGTGAGCTGGTGGGCCCAGGTCACCATGGTGGGGTCGGCCGACCCCACCAAATGGTGGTTTTCGTTGCCATTTCCTTTTTCCTCCATTCAGTTTTACATCTGCAAAAAACACTTTTCAAAAATTCAAGAGAACGGGGGTCGCCCGACCCCTTGCTTACCTCTGTTTTGTGCACTGCAGCGTGTCAGTTTGTGCTCAGCAGTTCAGTGTGGTTCAATGATGAAATTTGGGGGTCGTCCGACCCCCCCACACTTGAATTTTTCCATAAATGAACTCTGAACATGACGCAAAGGTAAAATGCAAAGTGCTCTACTGGTGGCAAACACACCAGTAGAGACGAGATATATTTTATTTTATTCTCTAAGAAGGAAAATACATTGGAAATTTAAAAGGGAAATTCAAAAGAAATAAATCTAAGATGAAATCTGGAAATTCAAAGTAAATCTAACATGGAGCTTTTAGGATTTGGTTCAAGCAATGAAGAGAAGAGACTTGTAGGTTTTAGGTTGTGTATAGTTTGAACTCTACCATGTCTACTTCATTTTCTACGGGATCATGTTCATGAAAAATTTTAAGACGGTGGCCATTTACCTTAAAGATGTTGCCGTCGGTGTCCTAAAGCGTGACAGCTCCATGCGTTGCGGCATCGATCACGAGGAATGGTCCTTCCCATTTGCTTTTTAGTTTTCCATGGCCAAAGAGCTTGACCCTTGAGTTGAACATAAGAACCTTGTCTCCCAGATGGAACTCCTTTTGCTTGATCCTCTTGTCATGCCATTTCTTGGTTCTTTCTTTATAGATCCTGGCGTTGTGATTGGCCTTCTCTCTCCATTCTTCCAGTTCAGAGATCTGCATTCTCCTATTTCTTCCAGCTGCGGGCAAATCCATATTCCATCTTTTTATTGCCCAGTGTGCTCTATGCTCCAATTCCACGGGCAGATGGCATGTCTTGCCGTATACAAGTTGGTATGGGGTCATACCAATTGGAGTCTTGTATGCGTTCCTGTATGCCCACAGTGCATCTGATAGCATGCTTCTCCATGCTGTCCCCATTTCATTTACAGTCTTTTGCAGAATATTCTTGATTTGCTTGTTTGAAGTTTCTGCTTGTCCGCTTGTTTGTGGGTGATAAGGTGTTCCAATATTGTGCCTTATCCCTCTTTCTGTTAAGTAGCGTCGGAACTTTCTGTCAATGAAGTGGCTTCCTCCATCGCTGATTACTAACCTTGGGGTGCCAAACCGTGGGAATATTATTTCCTTGAACATCTTCGTTGCGTGCAACGAATCCGTTGACTTGCACGGCATGGCTTCAACCCATTTGGATACGTAGTCTACTGCCACTAGAATATACTCACAACCTTGAGACGAGGGGAAAGGACCCATGTAGTCAATTCCCCAAGCGTCGAACAGCTCTACTTGTAGGTTATTTGTGAGTGGCATTGCATCACGGGCATTGATGTTTCCATGTTTCTGACACCTTGCACACTTCTTCACAAAGTCCTTGGTGTCTTCATACATGGTAGGCCAATAGAATCCACTTTGCCAAATCTTGGCATGCGTTCGGAATGTTCCATAATGGCCTCCATACTCTGCTCCATGACACTTCGCCATGATCTTAACTGCTTCGTTCATGGCACACACCTTCTTAGTATGCCGTCTTGGCATACTCTATAGAGATACGGGTCATCCCATAGATGCACCGAGCTCTCCTTGATAAGCTTCTTTTTCTACTCCAGGTGGTACGTAGCCTGAGACTATGTAGTTGACGATGTTTGCATACCACGGGTAGGTGTCTGAAACTTTGAGGAGTGTGTCATCCTGAAGATAGTCGTTGATGGGCAGGTCCTGTTTATCCTCAGTTTGCATTCTAGACAAGTGATCGGCTACAGAATTCTCTACTCCCTTTTTATCTCTAATTTCTAGATCAAATTCTTGGAGGAGTAGGATCCATCTTATTAGCTGAGGTTTAGCATCTTTCTTAGTAAGTAGGTATTTCAGAGCTGCGTGATCGGTGTAGACGATCACCTTGGCTCCTACCAAGTAAGATCTAAACTTGTCTATAGCAAACACCACAGCTAAAAGTTCTTTTTCCGTTGTTGCATAGTTTAGCTGTGGTCCGGTTAGCGTTTTACTAGTATAGGAAATGGCATAGTGTTTCTTATCCTGGGTCTGTCCTAGGACAGCTCCTACAGCATAGTCACTAGCATCGCACATTATCTCAAAAGGTAGCGACCAGTCAGGAGGTTGAATGACTGGTGCAGAGATAAGTGCTTTCTTGAGATGGTAAAAAGAGTCTAAGCATCTGTCGTCAAAGTCAAAGGGTGCGTCTTTAGCTAGCAGGTTTGTTAGAGGTCTAGCAATTTGAGAAAAATCTTTTATAAACCTTCTATAAAAATCGGCATGGCCAAGGAAACTGCGAACGCCTTTAACATTCATGGGAGGTGGGAGCTGTTCTATAACTTCTATTTTAGCTCTATCTACCTCTATTCCACATTCAGATACTCTATGTCCTAGCACTATCCCTTCTCGAACCATGAAGTGGCATTTCTCCCAGTTCAAGATCAAGTGCTTTTCTTGACAACGTTGTAAGACACGGTCCAGATTCTCTAAGCAGTGATCAAAGGTTGTTCCATAGACTGAAAAGTCGTCCATGAAAACTTCCATGATTTCTTCTATCATATCCGAGAAGATGGACATCATGCACCTCTGAAATGAAGCAGGGGCATTGCACAGGCCAAATGACATGCGCCTGTATGCATATGTCCCATAGGGGCATGTGAACGTGGTCTTACTTTGGTCGTTGGGATGGATTGGAATTTGATGGTACCCCGAATACCCATCAAGGAAACAAAAGAAGGAATGTTTGGCTAGCCGTTCCAACATCTCATCGATGAATGGCAACGGAAAGTGGTCTTTCTTTGTGACCTTGTTAAGTTTTCGGTAGTCTATGCAATTCTCCATCCTGTGATGGTTCGTTGTGGAATCAATTCGTTGTTTTGATTTTTAACGACCGTCATTCCTCCTTTCTTAGGAACTACTTGGACGGGGCTGACCCACTCGCTGTTTGGAACAGGGTAGATTATGCCTGCGTGCAAGAGCTTCAAGACCTCCTTCTTTACTACTTCTCTCATCGCATTGTTGAGCCTCCTTTGTGGCTCTCTAGAAGGTGTAGCATCGGGTTCGATCGGAATGCGATGTGTGCAAAGAGCGGGACTAATTCCCTTGAGATCTTGCAACGAATATCCTAAGACGGATCGGTGTTTTTCTAGGATGGTGATGAGTTTAGAAACTTCTTCCGTTGTAAGTCGATCACTAAGGATCACGGGAGTCTCTCTATCACCATTAAGGAAGGCATACTTAAACCCAGAAGGAAGTGGCTTAAGCTCTATAGAGGCTTTTGGTGGAGGTTCAGACTCATCCAAGTCTAACGGTTCATCTAAATCAGTGTCTTCTTCTTGGATAAAGTCATGGGCGTCTTCTTCTAGATCGGGTTGAGAAGTTTCTAGTGAAGATACCGACATCACCTCCTCTATTAGATCAGACTCGGGTTTTGGTTCGACTATCGAATTAATGGAGCTGACAAAAGGAACTGAAAGATCTAGATCCTTCCCAAGGTGACCCTTAAGGCTCCCTTCATGAAATCCCTCAATGAATCTCATGAGTGGGTGCCCAATTAACAAGTTGACTTTGTCTACGTCAAAGACATAGAAGTTTGCAAGGAAGCTAACCTTGTTAATTGTGATAGAAATATTATGTGCAATCCCGCAACTCTCGACCAATTTTCCAGAAGGAAGCTTAAGGAATTTATTGGTCGGGTTTAGCGGTTCCTCACCTAGGAGTGTTAACATCAACGATTTAGACATTAAATTTACTCCTACAGCGGGATCATAGAGGGAATCTACAGCCGTCTTGTTTATGGCACACGGTATGGATGTGAAACAGGACAGAAGCTTAACGACATCTGATGATGCTTCAGCCTCCCTGAACCATTCGTTGCTCATAATAGACATGAGCTCTTGGGCAGTCGCCTTAAGGTAACTTGCCTCAAACTGGGTTGGCATGTGGTTATTAGGAGCTCTACGGGCTGTGGATCTATTCTGCACAGGTTCTTTCGAGACATTGCCATAATCGGTGAAAAGATCTATCTCGATATTTAGAGGATAATCCAAAGGATGAATTACTTCTTCCTTTGGAGAAGTAGGTGGTTGTGGTTCAGGTTTGACAGCTTGAGGTATTGGTAAAGGAGTTTCGGCTGTCATGGGTTCGTTCCTAGGAGTTTTATCTTCCTCTAGAGTTTCACCATGGTCATCGGTGTAGGGGGTGTTCTTGAGAATGGTCGCAAGGACTTCCTTACCTTCACTAATGGGTAAATGGAGGAAAGCTCCTTTAGAGGCTAAATCAAGGAATTGTGCAGAGTTTTGGCTAAGACCGAGAGAGAAATGTTGCATAAGGGTTGGCTCGGTTATAGCTAAATCTGGGCCAGAGGATGCTAAGCCTGTAAGTCGTGCCCAGGCCGCACCTAGAGATTCCTTCTCGTCTTGTTTGAAGTTTAGCACATCTCTACGAACACGAGCTACGCGGGATATGGGAAAGTACGTTAAGCAAAACATGGCTTGCAGTTTCTCCCATTCTCCGTTCGCACTACCAACGTAGTGAGTATACCAGCGTCTAGCTTTTCCCGTTAACGAGAACGAAAATAGCTTCCACTTAAGAGTGACTCGCCTCATTCCTTGGATGTGAATACACGAACAAAGTTGTTCGAAATCACGTAGGTGGGTATAAGGATTCTCATCTACATCTCCTGAAAAGGGATTCTCCTGAACCATCGCTATGAGGCTGGGGCGAAGCTCATAGCGAACTGCCAAAATGGCATGAGATGAACTAGGCGGCTCCAACTCAGCGCCCGATGGAGCAGCGTAGTCAAAAAGGGTTGTTTGATCCATATTGATTTATGAAATGAAAGTTCTAATCAAACTACGATAACTTTAAGGACTTTGTTCTAGCTAACACAGCTACCGTTCTCCGGCAACGGCGCCAGAAAAGCTTGTTGACACTTCTTAATGCAACCACTAGAACTAGACTATGGAGCCTAATCCCCGGCAGCGGCACCAGAGATGCTTGTTGACACCAGAAGTGGCAAACGGATATACCGCAAGCGCACGGTAGTCAATTGTAGCCTTTCACCGGGAGTATTCCAGGTATCGTATTTCCACAGGGAACGTGAAGTGGATTAACTAGAAGTAGGGTCGTCAAAGGATGATCAAAGGGTATATGATAACTGGGACAGAGAGGTCTTCCTAGTATCAATGTCTAGTACTGGTTTTCTAAGAGTACTGAGGTTTACCACCTCATTCCTTACTGGGGGCGAAGGACGAAACAGTAGTTGATCAAAAGGTTCTCCACCTAACAACTACTGAGGCGACAATGCTGCTACCCAACTATTATTTTCAACTTGCCTAGAACACTTGAGAGGAACTCCAAGCACTGGTTGTGTCTGTCACTCTACCACCAGGCGTCTACACAAGTGCGACAAGAAGTCCACACTGGCAAGATATAGCCTAGACACCACGTCTACACTAATCTTACTACTCTAAAGCTAAGCTTAATAGGCATAGAGCACTTCAACAAAGTAAAGCAATGTGCCAAGTAAAAGAACTATAAACTTAAATTACCAGACCAGAATATTAAATACTAGAAGGACTCAGATGTAACACTTACAAGAAGAATCGCATCCGCTGAGGCACACCTTGGAGAAGATTCCCGATAGGCCGGGACTCCTCCGTGGAACTTCTCACTCCCTTCCCTCCCTTCTAACACTAAAGCTACTAAGTAGGCTTTCTCTCCTTGGATGCATACAAATGAAGAGCTCTAGGGGGGTATTTATAGCTTGGAGGTGGAGTAGCGGCTACTCCGGTGCCACGTCAGCGATCCGCGTGCTCTCCTTCCTTGGCCATTGGATCAAACCGCCATAGTAATCGTCATGGATGGATGGCCTTGATTTCTTCACGTGTGAAACATGTGCAAAGAACCGACATTGGATGGGGTTCACCCTGGGGTCGGCCGACCCCAGCCAATGACAGGTGGGCCCACCACTTTGCTTCTAGAAGGTGCTGATGTCACCAGGCTAAATAGTGTAGCCAGGGCCCACCAAGGGGGGGTCGACCGATGTTGACACTGATTATCTATCATAATTAAGGGATAAATAAATATGAAAAGGGCAAGAATTTGATCACCAACAAAGGTTTAGGGTTTCAACTGACAATATTCCACGAGTTTTGGTGAACTATGATTGTGCAGGGACTAAACCAGGAAATCAGCACCGATAGCTTCCCATAGAAGGAAACCGATGGGAGATAACGCCACCACCACGTCAGGATTATTCTAGAAGACTCCAGAGGACGTAAGAAGACACCAGGAGGTCGACCACTGCGAGAGGCCACCAGGTGGGACCGGTCGGTCCCACCCTTAGACCGACCGGTCTGCCACCGGGCCCGCTGGCCTCCGTCTTCTGCAAGCTTCCTCCACCGACCTCTAGGATGCATCTTAGTCGTACCTTAAGTTGGTTTGATCTAACAGCTGCGGTTGATCCCTCAGGGCTATACAAGGAGCCCCAGACCCCCCCTCTCCAGGCATCTCCATCTTCATTATTCATCTCCACATCAGAAACTAGGGTTTCAATTAGAAGTAGAGGTCCCTCTAGATGAATCTCTTCTAGTTCATCTAGAATTAGATCTAGTTCATCTAGTTGTAATCAAGAGCCAGCTATCAAGTAGAAGACTAGATACCCCTCTAGTAGGATTAGAACCTAGTCTTGTATTAGAACTAGAAGAGAGAGAGAGAGGAAGAGATCAAGAAGGAGCTCCGGCCTGTCGGATCCACTTCTTCATCTTGTACCTGTGGATTCAAGTTCATCATCAACTTCAGCGATTGTTTCGGTAATCAACGTCTATATTTAAGTTTGAGCCATTGTTCTTATTATTCTTAAGGTTTGTGACTCTCTTTTGAGTACTTTAATTCTAGTCATTCTAGAGTTAGAGTAGTTGGATGGTGTAAGCATGGTGCTTAGACTTGATAGCTCATAAATGCCTCCTATAACGCCGGTAGTAGTGGTTGTTCGCAAGGGTGACTCTTATAGCCTTGTTGATTCTTCTCTAGTCCACTTACCTGTGTGTAGGCTCGGTAGGAGTATATATTTGCATAAAAGACTCATACTCTGTTTGTGACCTTTTATGGCAACTTCCCCACTAAGAATAATATAAACATATCACTCTTAAATTGGAATTAGATAGCCTTAGTGATCCCCTCTAAGCTTCTAGATTCTCCGTCCTTGTTAGCTACTCAGGGGTTAGACTTTGAGACTGAACACTTTCCGTTCCTTTGGGTTCGATATTAAAACTGGGTTACTCCGGTGAAGTGCTACATCGGTAGATGTTATCTGTGCGCTTGCGGATAAAGTAGAGTGTGCGTTAATTTATACCAACAAGCATTTCTGGCGCCGTTGACGGGGAACGGTAGATCAACTTAAGTCTCAGTTTAACCTTGTAATCATACTTTTACCTTTCCTTTTTTTTGTCCCAGTCTTTTCATTATTTTTTGTTTTCATTCTTATGAATGTTATTTTTGAATTCCACTCTTATCTATCACTACCCCATGAGCACAAGCTATAACCAGTAGAATCCTTATACCCCATCATAATATCTGGTTATTAGCTATGCCTACCTGTCCTTGTAATGAGCATAGAAATATAATTATAAAAATATTCCTTCGGGTATTCTTGTCACTAACCTTTCCAGGTCTGGAGCAGAAAAGAACGAAGGAACAACAAACACATGGTATGTCCAACCAATCATCATGCAACATTGAATTACATTCATCCAATCTTGATTTGTGCAAAATCCAAGCTTGGGGAATAGACTTTCTAAGAACATCTCTTGCCATGTTGCTATGTTGGTTGTCCCTACCTTTAAGATATGCTCATCATGCTCTTTCATCTGAGTAAATCTCTATAATGCCTTCATGTTACCTTTATTTGCTATAGTATATGTTTAGGTTTGAAGTACTTTCATACATCTCTTAAATGAAGCATGGTGCCTAGTTTAGGAGTGGGTGATCTTGCTTTCAAAGGCCTTTTAATTTAAGCATGCTTAGGTTAGAATGCCCTCTTAAATCAAATTAGACGTGGTGTCTAGGTTGGTTTCTGAGCCGACAGTATGCTATAGTGGATGTTGGATATTTTGTTGGACTAACCCTGCAGGGAAACTTTCAATATCAATTTGGGAAAGTCCGGAGATGAACTCACGCTGGAGATGAAGAGACACATGAACTTCAACAACTTTGCATAATGAAGACTCAGCTCATTCATCATGGATGAAAGAACTGTGAGTATCAAAGTTTATTTATTTTGTCTTCTACTACAAGTTATCTTTTGTCTTGAATCATGTTAAAGTGCAGCCAACACATAATAGTCTATGCTAAAACAATCCTCAAAACATCTTTTTATTAGCATAGATGCAGAATACATAAGTTATGGATAACAACCCATGCTTAAAATTCTTGCAATCCTTCGGGTATATGTCCACTAACATTATGCAGGAGAGAAATTTTGCTCATCCATGGTTTGGTGTGAACATTGAAGATCCAAAACTCAAACCATAGACACACAAACCTACTCTCAGATCACAAAAGGTGCTAGCCTAGCTTTGAGTCTTGCTTGGGCGCTGATGACAAACAGGATGCAACTTACCTCATATGAGACAACCTATGCCTGCAACCATCATTGCCCCAAGACATCAAGACAAGACGTGGGAAGTTATCCTCTTTTCTAATCAAGAGCTAGCTTGGGAGACAAGATGGTACCACTACAACAATAGCAAGATCTACAAGTCAAACACATGAACATGCTATTAGGAGTCCATCTACATCACAAGCCAGCCTGGGAGAGACAATTCTGTTGTCTAGATGTGTTTGACAATCAAAGGGAGGAAGGAGAAACCAGCTTCAAGACATATTGATCTCATACCTATCACTTTGATCAGTACAAACCACTAGATGTTGTCCCAGTCGAGAAGAAGAATATGATCCACCACTCATTCTTGGAAGATTGTTCTTAAACACCATCAATGTTATTATCTTTATCGGACCTGGAGAAGTCAACTTTTGGATCTTTCGCTACACCTTCAACATCTACATCACTTATGAGTAGCCAAAGAGAACCAAGAGAAGACGTCGAAGGGAGAACCAACTGCCAAGAATTGAGGAGGGCATCATGAAGGATGAAGCCACTGCACCACATGAGTTAGAAGATGGAGAGATAATACTTGAGCCAGTAAATCAAGAAGAACAGCCGATAAGATCTCCATCATCTAGACACTGTTGAGAGGACAAGTCTCAGTTGTGACATTACAAGACAAAAGACTCTCATGGAGGCACTCAAGTAGCAGCTCTAAATTCAAGTCTCTTGCCAACCCAATGATTAAAGGAAAACAAGAAAGGTTGACAAGAGAAGAATACGGAATTGTCCCTACATCCTCATATTACAAGAAAGAGAGAGGATCCTAGTCAGCATACTCGAGGAACAATGCGCCTTCACTGATAAGTCAACACAAGAGAAGGAAGGTCGATACCTCTAAAGATGATTCCACTGTGATCTTCCTCCTCTCAAGCATACTGTGAGACAAACAAGAGAAGACAAGCCAGCTAGACAAGAGAAGCTTCCACAAGGTGGTTCGACACATCACTCTTCAATGACAAAGTAACATTTCAAGGTAAGTAACCATCACTTTAAAAGCTTCTTCTTGATTCTAGTATGAACATAGATAAAGAACAAAACATGTTTAAGTTGCACCTCACTTGATCCAACCTAATCAACTCAACATGTTTAGTCCTTTGATCTTTGTTCCTAGCTTTACTCTCTTGAATCTCACTGTCTTAACTACATGAGCTAAAATGTTGTGCATCTAACCTTTGGAAGATGATATATCTTAATCATGAAAAGATCGACACTTTATGCATAGATTATCCTTCCTTGGGTTAAGTAATTTGATATGTTAAATATTTTAAGATGCTACTTTCATGCTCATCCTCTGATCCTATCACTCATGTTAAGATTGAATAGAACACATAAACAACAAGTTTGTCTTGTGCAATGTGCCTAAGGTTAGAAAGGAATAAACAAAACTTCTGGTTCTGTTGGTGTTTTTCCACCAACAGAGCCCATGCACTTGATCTCTACCTTGTCTTTATGAGCAGGATACACTCTTGAGCAAACAGGGCGAAGTTTGTCAACTCCTAAATTCTACAGAGTGAAGATCCTAGATCTACAAGAACATGAACACTGAGCAAGATGCTGCCAGCTTCCATAATTAACGCTTTATTTCAAACTGCTGGACTAACGAAGAACAAGAGTGACACCATATCAAGAGGCATAAACAAGAAGGAATGATGGAAGACGTCGTAGTCAAAATTAGAGGTCATGAAGTCCCCACAGACTTCTTGATCTTCGACATAGGAGAAAACGATGATGTCCACCTCATCCTAGGAAGACCATTCCTCTACGCTACAAGTGCAATCATTTACAAGAGGAAATCCATTTTCACTTTCCTGGAGAAAAAGCACGATACAACTTCATCAACTAAATGCCCAATGAAGCACCCAAGAAGAATAGAAGTGAAAGACGCCGCTCTCAAAGCTAAAGAAGACAAAGCTATCGAGAATAGAGAGGTCAATCACGAAGAAGAAGCTATCGACACTGTCCCCGAAAAAGAAAGGAAAGAAATCTCAAGACAGTGAACCACAGGAAGTGAAGACTCAGACCAAGAAAATATGGAAGAAAAATGTCTGCACCTAAGAGGTACAATCAATAACAACTTTCCAAACGTCTGGCATACCTTGGGAGGTCTAAACCAAGGGAAGGACCGGTTCGTCGGACCTAAATATCCGAACCTTCGCCAAAAGGTAAAAATCGGTAGTTATCCTCATATTTATTTTTCTGCATATTTCTCATATTTAATTCTTAGTTATTCATTGCATCATCATATTTAATTCACAAATATTTTAATTTCTGCATTGCATTAGAAAAGAAAATAAAAATATTGCATTTGTTACACTACATCATAAACCATGAAGCCCCATGTGAATAATTCTATGGTGTGTAAAAACCCACAAGAATGTTCACCGTGGTGGCATAAAAAATATAGTAATAATAATAATACTAAAAATAAATATGCATACATTCATCCTGTTGCATTTTCTCTTGCATCATAAAAATATAAAAACATAAAAATATTGAGAAAGAGATCTTACTGAAATTCTGGACAACTAAGGCTTGAGTGGCCAACCGCTAATGCTTAATCTGTTCCACAAGTTTTGTTGTCTATTTGAGTTTCACAGGATTTGAAAGGCCAAGAAAAGCTGACGAACAAGTGAATGCTTCATCCACTGTTGGAGCACTGTCTCAACAAACATCAACCTCAATCAAAGCTCTAATAGAGGAAGGACATATCCACTGTCACTCTGCTACATTACAAGATTGAACGACTATGTCAACATTCAGCTTGGGGGAAGGCACCCCCATGTATCCACGTAAGTATCTCTGTCCTCTTAAGTTTTATTCTGTAAACAAATTCAAAATAAAAAAAAGAAAAGAAAATAAATAAAAATGTGAGCACATGAAGGCTCACCCTTAAAAAGAAAAGAACAAAAATATGTGGGCACATGAAGGCTCACCATTAATTAAAAAAAAAGAGAGACAAAAATATATGGGCACATGAAGGCTCAACGCTATTAAGGGAACCAGCTTGAGGGAGACGCACCCCCGTTATCTTTGTGATCCAGGTATGTCTTATTCATTATCTTAGTTATTTATAATAAAGTGTGTTAGGTTAAATAAATACTATGTTAAGTTTGCTTAGATTGTTTTAAGAAGTTAATAATAAAAGAAGAACCCTCTCTCTCTCTAATCTTTTGCATGGAAATGATGAATAGTTGCTCTATCTAATTTCTTTCAAGTACCTAGCCTTCTAGCCTTCAAAGCATGAGTTTCCCTAATTAATAATGACACCTTAAAATAAAATTAAATACATGGATGGCAAATACTTAATCTAAGGTCTAGGTAATTGGGATATGACATGTGATGATCTGAGCTGCTATTATCTTGTTCTAAACAATACTAAAGTTCCGGAGATTTCTCAATATGAATATGACTAATAATTGCATTGAGTTAAATTAAGCTTTGTGACCCTGTGAGATGTTATCTTGCCATTGAATTGAGATCACTTACACATTGCATCCATCTTCCGCATAAATGCTCATAATTATCTGTTGCTACCCTCTTATAAGTTTGTTGGAAGCATGTGGCTATTAAAAAAAAGAGAAAAAAAAGAGAAAAGAAAAAAAAGAAGAAAAAAAGATAGATCCCGAGGAAATAAAAAGGGACAAGTGTCCGGAACCTCAAAGAAAAAAAAGAGGTCAGAAAAAATGGGCAAGTGCCCGACAGTAGAATTAGCCTGATAGTCATATGTCTCTGATAAACAGAAGAGAGTGAATATATTCAAAAGAGCATCCGACTCCATTTTTCCATACACATGCACTTCTTGATTCAATGGTTGGTTGACTTTCTCTTTGGATCCATTGTTTAATTTGACAACATATGTATTAATGCTTTTGAAAATTAATTAAAACTCCGGGATAAAGGTGAAGTGAAAGAACTAGAGACAGTGCTTGATTTGATCGTTCAATCTCTCAATTATTCAAGATCTAAGGTAAGTGTAATAAGCCCCATGAAGAATAACATGATATGTTTCGAAGAATTTTTGTTTAACGGCAGGTGTGCTTGATGGAAGTGAAGATATTGTAGCAACTCCTCATCCATTGTTAATTTTTGGCTTTGCTAAGGGACTAGCAAAGGGTAAGCTTAGGGGAATTGTTGACACTGATTATCTATCATAATTAAGGGATAAATAAATATGAAAAGGGCAAGAATTTGATCACCAACAAAGGTTTAGGGTTTCAACTGACAATATTCCACGAGTTTTGGTGAACTATGATTCTGCAGGGACTAAACCAGGAAATCAGCACCGATAGCTTCCCATAGAAGGAAACCGATGGGAGATAACGCCACCACCACGTCAGGATTATTCTAGAAGACTCCAGAGGACGTAAGAAGACACCAGGAGGTCGACCACCGCGAGAGGCCACCAGGTGGGACCGGTCGGTCCCACCCTTAGATCGACCGGTCTGCCACCGGGCCCGCTGGCCTCCGTCTTCTGCAAGCTTCCTCCACCGACCTCTAGGATGCATCTTAGTCGTACCTTAAGTTGGTTTGATCTAACGGCTGCGGTTGATCCCTCAGGGCTATACAAGGAGCCCCAGACCCCCCCTCTCCAGGCATCTCCATCTTCATTATTCATCTCCACATCAGAAACTAGGGTTTCAATTAGAAGTAGAGGTCCCTCTAGATGAATCTCTTCTAGTTCATCTAGAATTAGATCTAGTTCATCTAGTTGTAATCAAGAGCCAGCTATCAAGTAGAAGACTAGATACCCCTCTAGTAGGATTAGAACCTAGTCTTGTATTAGAACTAGAAGAGAGAGAGAGGAAGAGATCAAGAAGGAGCTCCGGCCTGTCGGATCCACTTCTTCATCTTGTACCTGTGGATTCAAGTTCATCATCAACTTCAGCGATTGTTTCGGTAATCAACGTCTATATTTAAGTTTGAGCCATTGTTCTTATTATTCTTAAGGTTTGTGACTCTCTTTTGAGTACTTTAATTCTAGTCATTCTAGAGTTAGAGTAGTTGGATGGTGTAAGCATGGTGCTTAGACTTGATAGCTCATAAATGCCTCCTATAACGCCGGTAGTAGTGGTTGTTCGCAAGGGTGACTCTTATAGCCTTGTTGATTCTTCTCTAGTCCACTTACCCGTGTGTAGGCTCGGTAGGAGTATATATTTGCATAAAAGACTCATACTCTATTTGTGACCTTTTATGGCAACTTCCCCACTAAGAATAATATAAACATATCACTCTTAAATTGGAATTAGATAGCCTTAGTGATCCCCTCTAAGCTTCTAGATTCTCCGTCCTTGTTAGCTACTCAGGGGTTAGACTTTGAGACTGAACACTTTCCGTTCCTTTGGGTTCGATATTAAAACTGGGTTACTCCGGTGAAGTGCTACATCGGTAGATGTTATCTGTGCGCTTGCGGATAAAGTAGAGTGTGCGTTAATTTATACCAACAAGCATTTCTGGCGCCGTTGCCGGGGAACGGTAGATCAACTTAAGTCTCAGTTTAACCTTGTAATCATACTTTTACCTTTCCTTTTTTTTCCCAGTCTTTTCATTATTTTTGTTTTCATTCTTATGAATGTTATTTTTGAATTCCACTCTTATCTATCACTACCCCATGAGCACAAGCTATAACCAGTAGAATCCTTATACCCCATCATAATATCTGGTTATTAGCTATGCCTACCTGTCCTTGTAATGAGCATAGAAATATAATTATAAAAATATTCCTTCGGGTATTCTTGTCACTAACCTTTCCAGGTCTGGAGCAGAAAAGAACGAAGGAACAACAAACACATGGTATGTCCAACCAATCATCATGCAACATTGAATTACATTCATCCAATCTTGATTTGTGCAAAATCCAAGCTTGGGGAATAGACTTTCTAAGAACATCTCTTGCCATGTTGCTATGTTGGTTGTCCCTACCTTTAAGATATGCTCATCATGCTCTTTCATCTGAGTAAATCTCTATAATGCCTTCATGTTACCTTTATTTGCTATAGTATATGTTTATGTTTGAAGTACTTTCATACATCTCTTAAATGAAGCATGGTGCCTAGTTTAGGAGTGGGTGATCTTGCTTTCAAAGGCCTTTTAATTTAAGCATGCTTAGGTTAGAATGCCCTCTTAAATCAAATTAGACGTGGTGTCTAGGTTGGTTTCTGAGCCGACAGTATGCTATAGTGGATGTTGGATATTTTGTTGGACTAACCCTGCAGGGAAACTTTCAATATCAATTTGGGAAAGTCCGGAGATGAACTCACGCTGGAGATGAAGAGACACATGAACTTCAACAACTTTGCATAATGAAGACTCAGCTCATTCATCATGGATGAAAGAACTGTGAGTATCAAAGTTTATTTATTTTGTCTTCTACTACAAGTTATCTTTTGTCTTGAATCATGTTAAAGTGCAGCCAACACATAATAGTCTATGCTAAAACAATCCTCAAAACATCTTTTTATTAGCATAGATGCAAAATACATAAGTTATGGATAACAACCCATGCTTAAAATTCTTGCAATCCTTCGGGTATATGTCCCAGACCCCCCCCCCCCTCTCCAGGCATCTCCATCTTCATTATTCATCTCCACATCAGAAACTAGGGTTTCAATTAGAAGTAGAGGTCCCTCTAGATGAATCTCTTCTAGTTCATCTAGAATTAGATCTAGTTCATCTAGTTGTAATCAAGAGTCAGCTATCAAGTAGAAGACTAGATACCCCTCTAGTAGGATTAGAACCTAGTCTTATATTAGAACTAGAAGAGAGAGAGAGGAAGAGATCAAGAAGGAGCTCTGGCCTGTCGGATCCACTTCTTCATCTTGTACCTGTGGATTCAAGTTCATCATCAACTTCAGCGATTGTTTCGGTAATCAACGTCTATATTAAAGTTTGAGCCATTGTTCTTATTATTCTTAAGGTTTGTGACTTTCTTTTGAGTACTTTAATTCTAGTCATTCTAGAGTTAGAGTAGTTGGATGGTGTAAGCATGGTGCTTAGACTTGATAGCTCATAAATGCCTCCTATAACGCCGGTAGTAGTGGTTGTTCGCAAGGGTGACTCTTATAGCCTTGTTGATTCTTCTATAGTCCACTTACCCGTGTGTAGGCTCAGTAGGAGTATATATTTGCATAAAAGACTCATACTCTATTTGTGACCTTTTATGGCAACTTCCCCACTAAGAATAATATAAACATATCACTCTTAAATTGGAATTAGATAGCCTTAGTGATCCCCTCTAAGCTTCTAGATTCTCCGTCCTTGTTAGCTACTCAGGGGTTAGACTTTGAGACTTAACACTTTCCGTTCCTTTGGGTTCGATATTAAAACTGGGTTACTCCGGTGAAGTGCTACATCGGTAGATGTTATCTGTGCGCTTGCGGATAAAGTAGAGTGTGCATTAATTTATACCAACAGCCGACCCCCCTATGACAGGGCTAGCCCACCATCTTCTCTCCCTTGGTGACCCTACATGTCATGGAGCAAGTCTTGTGGTGATGGTTGCATTTGGTTTCGGTGTGGACCCATGAATCCATGTGCTTCTCATCTTGCACTATTGAGTAAAAGCACATGTTTGATCCAAGGGTTGATATTGGCCTGAGCATGCTTCTCTTGGATCGTGCCATGTCACCCTGGCCGAGGTGGCCACCAAGGTGGGGTCGGCCGACCCCCTTGGTGGGCCCACCTGGCCTCATTTTGTTCATTTTGCCATCTCCTACAAGTTCACAAGCTAAGAGTACAAGTGGAACTTATTAGTGATAAATATTCTCATGATATGCTATACTTCCTTGAAACCGAGGCCTATTGACGGTATTTTGATAAGGTAAAACATGCTATAACTTCCGTCAACTGTGCCATAACCCAAAAATACTCCGTCAGAAGAACGAGACTCAAATTTGTCCAGGTTGCCCTTTTTGAGTATAAAACAATGGCAACCAAATACTCGAAAATAACTCACCTTGGGCAGTTTTCCAAAACGCAACTCATAAGACGTCTTTTTCAAGAAAGCTCGGAGAAAAATGCGATTGGAAATATAGCATGCAGTGCTCATCGCTTCGGCCCAATATCGCCTAGGAGTCCTATGCTCATCGAGCATCATCCTGGCCATCTCTACAAGGGTCCGATTCTTCCTCTCTACAACAACATTTTGTGGCGGTGTGTATGGGGAAGAAAACTGATGCTCTAAACCCAAAGAGTTACAAAACTTCTCAAAATCTGAATTTTTAAATTCGGAACCATTATCACTCCAAATAGCTCGCATCGAGTTCAAAGGGAACTCGTTCTGAAGACGTGAAATCAGATTGCGAGCAAAGGAGAAAGTCTCGGTCTTCTCAGCTAAAAAGTAGACCCACGAATATCTCGAAAAGTCATCAACAACAACAAGAACATACCACTTCCACCCAACCGAGCTCACCCGAGCCGGACCAACAAGGCCCATGTGCAAAAGCTCTCCAGGGCGCTTGGTTATGATCTGAGTCACTGGATGGTGGAGAGCGGCAACCATCTTCCCATGTCTACAAGAATGACAAACAAGATCCTTCTCCATGGATAACTTGGGCAATCCTCGGATTAGGCCAAGTGAACTGAGCCTTGCGAGCAAGTCGAAGCTCAAATGTCCAAGTCTCCTATGCCACTTCCAAAGATCAGAGGAGGAATGTCCAGCCACAAGACAACGAGAAATGCCAAAAGACTCCGAGAAATTCGCACGAAAGACTTTTCCAAAGGGCAAAATCAAACACACAAGATTGCCCTGAGGATCCAAAATACGATTGAGATTCGGTTTAAAACGAATCTCATAGTCATCATCGAAAAGTTGCGAAACAGAAAGAAGGTTAAAATGCAAGTTAGAAACAAGAGCAACATCGCGCAACACAAAGTGCTCATTAACTCGCACCGACCCACGAGACAACACTTTACCTTTGCTATTGTCGCCGAAGGTAATAAACTCCTTTCCGGCGACCGAACTAAGACTGGAGAACCACTTGGTGTTTCCGGTCATGTGCCTTGAGCACCCGGAATCCACCAACCAAACATTCTCCAATCGTTTTACCTACATCAATAAAAAGACATAGGGTGAGCATACGGTCCAACACTGGGGTTAGTAAAGTAGGGAGAATACCAGTGTTGGGCCGGCTGCTCAAAAGAACGGTTAGCAGAAAAACCATTCCTAGCACGCCTACGGGAAGAGTGATCACCACGTAGAGGAAAACGTGGTCCGCTAAGGGAGGAGCGTCCATCGTGATACTCAAAACGCGGTGGGGGAAAATGCTCAACTACAAAGCCACCGCCACGGGGTCCATAGCCTACAACTGCAGGCTCCCGCCGGGCACGACCTCCTAGCGGCCTAGGCCTAGGAACTTGAGGTTTTGAACCTCTAGGCCTAGCAGCATGCCTCTGAACATTTGTCACATGTACATCATGGAAAGGATGGTACATGTCCGTGTTGTTCATCTCCTTTGCACGGCACGCCTCTCTCTTGCGCCGAAAGCAAAACTCACTCAAGTGTCCATCTCTCCAATAGTGCTCACAATGGTACCTCACCGCTCTCATAGGGGGTTGTTGGTACTCACAGTAGTGGGTGTGGATCACTTTGCCCTTCTGTGGCATAAGCTCCTCTTGGATGGGTGGCATGGTGTCTAGCTTGTTCTTGAGGTGATTTGGTTTGGGAGCCCATGATTGTTTCTTGGGTGGAGCTCTCGGAGGTTCAACGAACACACCATCCTTGGTGTTAGGCTTTAGAGGCTCTCTAGGTGGAATCTTGGTAAGCTTGGGAGTAGTGGTGGAGTTGGGCTTCTCACTCGGATTAAGACCACTCGACTCTCCAATCTTGCCAAAAGATGAAGCACACTCAACACCCTGAGCAAAGCCTACACCTGGACCTCCAGCAGCACGCTTGAACTGGGAGATCATCATCCCAAGCTGCGGCTCACCACTAGACACCCATGACAAGATGGTCTGAAGGTATGTGTTTTCCTCCTCGGTTTGCATCTTGTCATGCTTCACATTGGCTATCTCCATCTCCAAACCTTCACACAAAGAGCATCTAGACACACATGTGCTACCCGAGTTGGCCTTCTCAAGAGACACAATCTTGGCATTCTTCTCTGCCAACTCGGATTGCAAGCCCGCACAGGACTTGCACGCACCCAACAGCGAGGATCTAGCTTTAAGCTCATCCACCTCTCCTACCAACACAACATACTTACTTCTCAAAGAGAGAAGGTCAGTCCTGTGTGTGGAGCACATCTCCCACTCCTCCTCATCTGTGACAACAACGGTGGACTTGACAGATTCAAGTTCCTTCACCGTATCCTCCCACTTCTGCCTAAACTCCTTACGCTCTCTAGCAGCGCGCCTAAGCAACTTGTCTTGACTAAGGAGAGCGGCAGTAAGTTTCTCGGCCTCAGCAGAAAGCTCATCGGGGGTCTGAGATACCTGGGAGGTGTCGTCGTCGTCGTCGTCATTCCGAGGGGTCTCCTCCAACTCGCCGTTGACCTCCTTGCCGAGGGCCATGGTGCAGAAGCCCTCATCGTCGGCGAAGAAGCAGAGGTCGTTCAGCTTGTCCTCGATCCTCTTCTTCTTCTCGGACTCGTCGTCGCTTGAGGCAGCGGAGTCGTCATCCGAGTCGTCGACGTCGCTGAGCGTGGCGAAGAAAGCACGCTGCTCAGCCTGGGCCTTCTCCAAGTACTTCGTCTTGATGTACTCCTTGTCGAAGCCGCCCTTCCGCTTGTGCTTCGCGGGGACGTACTTCTCCTTGCGCTTGCCGGAGTCGTACTTGTGCCCATGATCCGCCTTGCCAAAGATTTGCTTGTTCTTCTTCGGGCAATTGGCGATGAAGTGGTTGGGGTCGCCGCACTCGAAACATCCCGAGCGTCCTCCTCCGCGGCGACGGTTCATGCAGTTGTTGTGGAACCGCGAGAACCGGTTGGCGAGCAAAGCTAGCTCGTCATCCCCCAAAGACTCCAGCTACTCCTCTGTGACAGAAAATAGTGAAGAGAGTGCAAATCCTCCAGAGGGGTTAGCAGAAGAGCCAGAAAGCAAAGCCATTGACGGGCAAGAAGGATTTTCATAAGAAGCCCTCGCCATGGCATCGATCTCACTGGACTTGAGCTTACTGAAGAGCTCGTCGCACGTGAGGGTCTCATAGTTAGGTGATTCGATGATCGCCTGAACTTTGGAATCCCACACCGACCGATCAAGGGTATGCAAAAGTTTCAAAGCCCTCTCATGATCGTCGAAAGGCAACAGCTCCTTGTTAGCCCTCATCCTGTTGACAATCACCTGAAAGCGAGCGAATAAACTTTCTATGCTCTCGCCAGGCATATGTCGAAAGTTCTCATACTCTCGCTTGAACGACTCGTAGAGACGGGTTTTGACTTGAGTGGTTCCCTCATGGAAATGCATGAGGGTTGCCCAAATCTCCCGAGCCGTAGCGAGGTGAGAAACGCGATCAAACTCACTCATGCTCAGACATGAGAAAAGAGCATTATGGGCCCGGCTATTGGCATCGTGCTCATCGATATGAAGGTGAGAGACACGAGCAGCCAAGACCACGTAATCGACAGAGTTGCAAATATCCCAGATGGAAGCACCCAAACTCTGCAGATAGGTCGACATGCGTATCTTCCAATACGCATAGTTCGTCCCATGACAAGATGGTCCGAAGGTATGTGTTTTCCTCCTCGGTTTTCATCTTGTCATGCTTCACATTTGCGATCTGCATCTCCAAACCCTCACAAAGAACGCACCTAGTCACACAAGTGCCACCCGAGCTGGCCTTCTCAAGAGACACAATCTTGGCATTCTTCTCTGCCAACTCGGTTTGCAAGCCAGCACATGACTTGCACGCACCCAACACCGAGGATCTAGCCTTCAGCTCATCCAGCTCTCCTACCAATGCAACATACTTACCTCTCAAAGTGAGAAGGTCAGTCATATGCGTGGAGCACATCTCACACTCCTCATCTGTGACAACAACGGTGGACTTGACAGATTCAAGTTCCTTCACCGTATCCTTCCACTTCTGCCTAAACTCCTTCATCTCTCTAGCAGCACGCCTAAGCAGCTTGTCTTGACTAAGGAGAGCGACAGTAAGTTTCTCGACCTCAGCTGAAAGCTCATCGGGGGTCTGAGATACCTGGGAGGTGTCGTCGTCGTCGTCGTCGTAGTTCCGAGGGATGTCCTCCAGCTCGCCGTCGACCTCCTTGCCGAGGGCCATGGTGTAGAAGCTCTCGTTGTCGGCGAAGAAGCAGAGGTCATTCAGCTTGTCCTCGATCCTCTTCTTCTTCTCGGACTCGTCGTCGCTTGAGGAAGCGGAGTCGTCATCTGAGTTGTCGACGTCGCTGAGCGTGGCGAAGAAAGCGCGCTGCTCAGCCTGGGCCTTCTCCAAGTACTTCGTCTTGATGTACTCCTTGTTGAAGCCGCCCTTCCGCTTGTGCTTCGCGGGGATGTACTTCTCCTTGCGCTTGCCGGAGTCGTACTTGTGCCCATGATCTGCCTTGCCGAAGACTTGCTTGTTCTTCTTCGGGCAATTGGCGATGAAGTGGTTGGGGTCGCCGCACTCGAAACATCCCGATCGTCCTCCTCAGCGGCGACGGTTCATGCGGTTGTTGTGGAACTGCGAGAACCGGTTGGCGAGCAAAGCCAACTCGTCATCTGTAACATCTCGGCTCAGGGCTTAATAGGATTAATAGAATACTCATACCAATAAGTTGCAACTTCTTTTCCGGAAGCCCATCTCCTAAAAACTCCAAAGTTAAGCGTGCTTGGCTTGGAGCGATGGGTGACCGACCGGGAAGTCTTTCCCGGGTACTGTGGTAGAACCTCCCGGCAAAGTGGCCCACCTGCACACATCATCATCTCCCAGAGCTCTGATGACCATTCTGTAACGTCCCGCCTCCTCGAGGCCGGGCCCGCTTACATCAGGCAGCTTTCATAGGACCTAGACTATCCCCACAGACCAACACCAGTCTTTTCTGCGCACTTTGTCCTCACTCATGCGTACCCGGGAAACACTTCCCGGTCGGTCACCCATCGCTCCAAGCCAAGCACGCTTAACTTTGGAGTTTTTAGGAGATGGGCTTCCGGAAAAGAAGTTGCAACTTATTGGTATGAGTATTCTATTAATCCTATTAAGCCCTGAGCCGAGATGTTACAGGTACGCATGAGTGAGGACAAAGTGCGCAGAAAAGACTGGTGTTGGTCTGTGGGGATAGTCTAGGTCCTATGAAAGCTGCCTGATGTAAGCAGGCCCGGCCTCGAGGAGGCGGGACGTTATAGAATGGTATCAGAGCCGACTCTCGCGGTTTCACGGGCGCGTGTGTCGCAGTTGCTCAGGCATGGTGGTCATGGCTGGTGTGGACCCGGAGTGGTCACACAGCATGGCACATGTGTTGGCACTGGACACACGGACGTGGCCAAGAGAGGACGTTCCTGGCTTGGGATTGATCGACGAGGACGTCGATCTCTTAAGGGGGTGAGATTGTAACATCTCGGCTCAGGGCTTAATAGGATTAATAGAATACTCATACCAATAAGTTGCAACTTCTTTTCTGGAAGCCCATCTCCTAAAAACTCCAAAGTTAAGCGTGCTTGGCTTGGAGCGATGGGTGACCGACCGGGAAGTGTTTCCCGGGTACGCATGAGTGAGGACAAAGTGCGCAGAAAAGACTGGTGTTGGTCTGTGGGGATAGTCTAGGTCCTATGAAAGCTGCCTGATGTAAGCGGGCCCGGCCTCGAGGAGGCGGGACGTTACATCATCCCCCATGAACTCCAGCTGCTCCTCTGTGACAGAAAGAAGTGTAGAAAGTGCAAATCCTCCAGAGGGGTTAGCAGAAGAGCCAGAAACCAAAGCCATAGTTGGGCCAGAAGGATTTTCATAAGAAGCCCTCGACGTGACGTCAATCTCACTAGACTTGAGCTTACTAAAGAGCTCGTCACATGTGAGGGTCTCATAGCTAGACGATTCGATGATCTCCTGGACCTTTGAGTCCCACACCGACCGATCGAGAGTATGCAAAAGCTTCAAAGCTCTCTCATGATCGTCAAAAGGCAACAACTCCTTGTTAGCCCTCATCTTGTTGAAAATGACCTGAAAGCGAGCGAATAAACTTTCTATGCTCTCGTCAGGCATATGTCGAAAGTTCTCATACTCCTGCTTGTGTGACTCGTAGAGACGGGATTTGACTTGAGTGGTTTCCTCATGGAAGCGCATGATGGTCGCCCAAATCTCACGAGCCGTGGGGAGGTGAGAAACACGATCAAACTCGAACATGCTCAAACAAGAGAAAAGAGCGTTACGCGCTCGGCTATTGGCATCGTGCTCATCCATCTGAAGCTGAGTAACACGAGCAGCCAAGACACATGGCAACGGATGTTGGCTGCCGTGAAGCCCTAGCATCCGATGCTAGACCCCCGGCGCGTCCGATGGCAACGGATGCTCTGATGGTCAGCGTCTGATGCTCCTTTGAAATCACTGTCAGATGACACGTGGCAACGGACGCTCCAATGATATGAACTCAGCGTCCGATGCTCACGAACAGAGCATCCGATGGTCCCGATTCTCCACAGTTCTTCCGCGAAATTCACTCGATCTCCTCCGAATCAAAAGCTCTAAGGCTTAGACTTGGTATGATGAGTTCCTAGGAGGTTAGTGAGCTATCCCTAAGAGATCATGGCTCGAACCTAACTTCCAATTGGTGAATCGGAAGAATTCGGGGCAAAGGGAGCAAAACTCGATCCAAAATGAAAATCGACCGATCTACTAGCTCGTGAGGTTAAGGAAGAATTCCTTCGGTAGAAAGATGCACCTCACGAACTAGAACAACTCAGTTCAAACAGAATCGCAAAAGACGCACTGAGTGAAGAGATCGATCAACGGGAAAATCATAGAGAAAAGCAACCCGCGAAGAACAAGAACAAAACGCGAATCACAGCCACGAATTTGCAACCGTGTTGCTACCACACGCTACAACAGTGAGATTACGGTCTCACTTCCTCAAAATCTCATGCACACAGAGGTATGATTGTCTTCTCTGTGGATCTCAGTTCGCTACAGCAGAGGATGGGGAGAGCAGGAAACCTAGAAGGCAAAATAGCAAATGACTAAGATAAAATGGGAGGTGGGTGTCTCCCTCTACTTATCCTAATTCTAGTTCCCACTCTACCCCTAACTAATTACAGAGCGAACCAGCTAAACCCTAGGGTTATTTTGGAAAACTCATGGTAGGTGGTGATTCGACGGCCACGCCCGCACAACTGGTAGCGTTGCCTCGACGCAACCTCACCGATTGCCGCCACGTGCCACCACTGCTCTGCTCGTCCTTTTCACGGACTTCGCCCCCGGTTTTGTGGTCCAAACCGGGAAACCAGCCTTCATGACCAACCCCTGGTTTTGAGGCCCAAACCGGGAAACCAGCCGTCCATCGCCTGAGTTTTGTGGCCCAAACTCAGAAACCCGCAGCACCCAGGTTTTGAGGCCCAAACCTGGAAACCGTCCTCAGCCCGAGTTTTGTGGCCCAAACTCAGGAACCATCAGCGCCCAGGTTTTGAGGCCCAAACCTGGAAACCGTCCACTCGGTGGTTTTTCTGTGGCTCAACCACCAAACCGAGCCGTAGAGGGGATGCACCGCCCGTGCACCCCGTCCACCCGCAAGTCTTCGCTCGTCGCTGTCCCAGGCTGTCAGCCACCACAACTGATCCTCAGTCCACCGGTCCCTCAGTCCAAGCCTCACGTCCGCCCTTCGCCACTCTCGGTCCATCGGCACGACACGTCTCTACTTGACCTTCACCTTGCCTTTGATCACTGTATCCGTGCTTGACACCTGCACAACACAAGCCAAAGAACATACGCATTATCCCAGTTGACAATCACTCATCACTCAGAGACTCGGCATACACTCATGTATCCACAGAAGATGCATCAATACTTCCATCTGGTTTCCTGCCCAACCCAGTGTGTGTCTGCAAGTAGCGCCAGAAAGTGTGGGTGTTTTTGAGTATGCCTATTTGGTTCTTCACCTGTCCACGGTTATACACCACCCCCTTGTAGCAAGTAGGTCGTCAACAATGGCATTGTACCCTTCAGCCTTCATTTGTGTACTATTGTACGTTCCTGCTCTACGTTGCTCTATGCACAATTGTAACAAGCAAGCATTATTTTCATCACTCCATTGGGCTCGATTGGCATGGCTCACCGGGGGACCGCCGGAGCTCGCAAAGTCCTCCACACCATCCTCCATTGCTTCGTCGTTGTCGAAGGGACCGCCGGATGGTTGCCCACGGACGGCACTGCTTGGTGCCCTCGGTGCTCGGGGACGTGGTGCGCGCTGGCTGCCGCTGGCACGAGAAGCCGTGTTGAGGCGCTGGGTACGCCGGCCAGGTGCTGCGGCAGCCGAGTTCGCGCGCTGCCGAACGCCGCCGCCGCCATTGTTTCCTGCTCCGCGACCGGCTGCCGCCGAGGAGCTGCCACCAAAAAGAAGCTGCTGGGCGTAGGGTGGCGCCAGAGTCCCGCACACATCTCCTGCTCCGGCACGCGGTGGGCGATAGGGAGGGAGCCCGGAGCCCCTGACACGGCCAGGGAGGAGCACGTCCTCGTCGCCCTGGAGGAAATCACCGTAGAGCCGAAGCCCCGGGAACTCCTCCGTCGCCGGTGCTTGCGAGTTGAGGTCGAGGCTTGCTCGGGCAGCGGATGCGTGGGTACGGCCGCTGGAAACTGGTTGCGAGCCCCACACGGACACGTCGTCGAAGTTGTCTCCGTCCATGGTGAAGCAGCGGACGGCGCGGATGGAGAGACCCGGTGGCCGGTGCGGCGCGGATCCGAGCGACCTACAGGGAGCGGATCCGGTGACCCGGTGGCCGGTGGATGGCGCCCACAGGGAGGGAGGTAGCCCACAGGGATGGAGGTAGCCGGAGCAGGCGGGCGGCGCGGATCCGAGCGATTCAGCGGGCGGGCGGCAGGCGGCGCGGTGGGCTCGCCGGCAAGGAGCACCAGAGGCGGCGCGGATCCGAGCTCAGCGGGCGGCGGGCGGCGGGCGGCGCGGTGGGCTCGCCGGCCACGAGCGGGCGGCGGGCGGCGCGGATCCGAGCTCAGCGGGCGGCGGGCGACGCGGTGGGCTCGCCGGCCGGGTAACCCATGGAGGCGGCGCGGATCCGAGCACCTTGTGAGCGGCGGCGGCGTAGGGTGGAATCCCGTGCAGCCTGGGTGGAACCCTTGTGAGCGACCTCGGGTGCGGCCTAGGTGCGGCTTGGCAGCGAGGTGGATCCCGTGCGGCTGGACGAAAGAGCTCCCAGTGGGCCCCACCTGAAATAGCTCTAATAATCACCTCTTGAGGGGAATAGTTTTTTGGGGTGGGTTAGATGCAAATAACTCCAATCTAACCCTCTTGTTTGGATACTTTAGGGCTATTTGAGCCTCAAATAGCTCTAACTAGCTCTAACCCATGGATCCAAACAGGGCCTTACTTGCGGGCTCTTCTGTTACTACTGCCAACAAGATCAATTAAACCAATTTAATACTACCACTACTGTGATATACTTAGTGGGCTTGTCCTTTCCATGCATTACTAAAATTTGTTAATACGTGCGTACCAATAGGATCGAGTTGGTCCCCATGAAGCATCATATACGTCATTCACCCGTATAATACATCTGTACTTTCCAATATGGGTAGGTCAACATGACAACATCATCATGAACCCAGCATATCGTTGTCTTTGTTTTTGCACTGCATCAGGGAAGAAATTCTCTTGCCGATAAGAGGCGTACCTTAATTCCTACGCAATTGTGCCCATTGGCCATGCACGCATCCCTTTCGGTCACTTAGTTTGTTTATGCAGTTGACTTTTGAAAACGAACCTCCCTCCATGACTTGGTTATTTTTCTTCTTGTGCTGCTGCTACTGCTACTGCTACTTTTTTTTTAATTGGCACAATGTTTATGTTGTAGGCTACCGTATAAAAAAGAAAGGGGAGACATAGTGGAGTCCCTTGGTCGGGGGGGAGTATCTTGCGAGTTATCCATGCACGATTACACACACTACTCTATCTAGTGTCTGCAGGCATAGGTAAAAGAACCGAACACCTCCACTGAATGACAGAGAATCAGAGATATATAATCATATATATAGTGTCGTACGTGGGGAATTAAGTTTGACCTCATGATCTTGGGAGGGTTCGTCCTTTTGGGCTGAGAGAGAGAGAGAGAGGCTAAATATTGAGCACTAACACGAGGAATTTAGCCTACTATACGTTCGGTCAGCTCATGATTGCTACTTGTCTTTGGACCATCAGCTCCATTAGTGTCATAAGTGGTCGGCAATTGTATATCACTAGACTACAGCAATCCAATGACTCAACTCGCTTTCAATACTAGATTATTATATCTCGGCCTTGGAAAGTTCCGTACCAATGGCAGCTCCACTTTAAAATCGTTTATGATTTAAAACCTCTGCGTTTTGAAGTTTCTAACTGCAGGTTTACTGCTACCAACAGAAAAAATGGGTCCCTACCTAGTGGTGGTGGGTCTAGCAAAATGCCATTGCGACAAGTACTGCAGTACGTCCGTGTTCTCGTCGACCACGAACAAAATCTCCTCGGCTGGATGAGCATCGGTTCGCGCTGCAACAGCCACCTATGCGAAATCCATAGACTCCGTGCGCGTACCATCTGTTGGTACCTCACTATCTCCTATTCCTTTATCCCTTTTCCATGCCGTGTTTTTTCCCTGTGCCGATCGACTGAACCTTAAGGAGAACTAGAGAAGAGGGGAATAATAATGCGCGATCATGCTTCGTCAGGAACGATTTGGTTCCTGCCATGCATTTCTCTCCTTTTTTTTCAGATCAAAGCCTTGTAGACGAAGACGTAGATGTGATGTGAAGCAGAGATCATGAGAGAACCCTTTTGCCTTGCAATTCTGATGCGGAAAAGGGGAGCTAGGCTGCTGGCTCAGCATTCAGACGGTGTATTCCCTAGATGATGTTTATGTTGTTAGAGCATGTTTATGTTGTTAGTTGTATGTAGAAAAATAAATATTAGTGACTCATGGTCAATATGTTGATGTGTCGTGCCGTTTGATACGGGTGTTACCGTATGAAGCGGTGCTGCATGTGAATTGCTATGAGAAGTAGCTAGATTGCAGATAATCGTTCGATTAGACGTGATGCTTGGAAGGAGTGGCCTGAATCGATCAAGCGTGGATAGATGCATGCACGAGATGTGCTGCTAGGCTATTAATGGCCGGAGAAAAGGTTAATCATAGGCTTGCATAGCGTGAGTTATGGTTAAATGGAATTGGCTTGCATGTACGTAATTGTGTGGCTTGCGTCAACAAAATTGTCTATTTTTATCATTTTTGTGTATGTTCATCCATGGAAAATTAGAAGAGCATTTATGATAAATACATATAGAGTGAGGGAAAGATTCTCAGGAAGATTAAGTGAAGAGGGATTTCCCAACAGACCAGAAGTGTTGCGGCTTTACTAGCTGATTGAGTTGCCGACCTATGAGACCTACTAGATGGACTGGAACGGCCGCCGATCAGAAGAGGAACAAATAAAAAAAAAATGAGAGTGCAATTTGAACAGACGTCATCAGATTATCAGGGTGTCTGTGGAGCCACACGCGAGCGTTCAGTGCAATTTGCTCGTTGTATTTTGCGTTCCAATACAGGGCACCCAGCAAGCGGCCTATCATTGACGACACCTCGAAATGGCTGGCGGTCGGCGCCGGCGCCGGCGGCGGCCAGTCGGTGCCTAGTCTTTCTTGCATTCCATGCCGAGCCTATCAAAGCCCTGCAGTACAGTCCCTGCAAGTTGTCGTCACAGCAAGCGGGGAGTACACACAAAACATGTGACGTGGAGACGAGATCTTCAATCATTTGATCAACCGGGGTGAGCTGGTTCTTTGACCTCCCCCGATCCCCTCGAATAATTCAGTACGTGAGCTCCATTTCTGCTGGTCGATAAGTACTCTATCTGTACTAAAAAAGAGTCATTCTCGCTTCTAAAAAATCAACAAATTTTATCTTTAACCCAATATATATAGCTACATATTAATATTTATGGTACACAATTAGTATCATTGATAGATCTTTGAATATAGTATTTGGTATAAAAATTTGACAGCACGTATCCTATGGAGATTCTTTTCTTTTTTTTGGAACGGAGGGAGTACGAATACAGGGGGCACAAACTAGTAGAGCAACAACAGCAAAGATTCGGTGGAAACAAGTAAAAATCGAAGGCGCCTTCGCCATGAGTCTGAAAATAGCAAGGTCTCTAAACGCAAGTACATTGCTACACGTCAGCTGTCTCGTACATCGTCGTCTCATGTAGTGCCACGTAGGATTTTTGCTGATGTGGAGGAAAGAGAGAAGTGAAAAAGGAAGAGGTCGTTGTTTCGCGAAACAACCACCTCATGAGCTAAAATTTAGGACTATGAGACAACTATTCTACCATTGTATGAGTTGTTGTTGTCATGTAACTCACAATTTATTTTTATTCTATCCATAAATTAAGGAATCATGAGTTGCTACGAGACAACTTAAAAAACAAACTATTGTACACGTCGTCTACTAAGTCGTCTTAAAATTACGTGGCACTATATGAGACCAGCTATGAGACAAGACCAATGTACTTGCCCTGATGGATGCCTCGTACAATACAAATGCAGTAGTAGACTGTAGATTCACAACAGGAAAGCAAATCTGTTAATTCATTGATAAATCACTTACTCAAATCACACTACAAATACAAGGGGGACAAACTACTAGAGCAACAACAATTACGGCACGCACGACGGACGGCACGAGGCCACTGCAAGGGACCAAACGGCGACTGCTAGCCGATGCACGCGCAGTCAAAAAGCGAAACACCAAGCAACACATGGGAAAGATGTGTCGCAAAAAAAAAAAAAAAGGTAATAATGCCCAGCATGCAGCAGCCACTGTGTGACGACGACGACGACGGCGACGACGGACTGACAAGGGTTATTATAATTGGCTAATCAGGACCGTGCTTGATTTGCTAGTGATTAATTTAAGGCTAGCAATGGCGACGCGACCGAACTGTCGCGTTCATCGCAGCTGTGTAGTGTGGGCGTGAATGTGATGGATGGATGGTTTTGTTCAGGAGGTGGCAATGCAGTAGGGCTCCAGGATGAAGAGCTTCTTCTGCCGCAGCTGCCGGCACCGCCGCACGCTCTGCAGCAGGTCCTGCTTGTCCCCCCTCCGCGACGTGAACGACAGCAGCAGCTGCTTGGTCTCGGGCGCGGCGGACGCGGAAAGGTGCAGCCTGCCGCACTCGTCGTCGTCGTCCTCCGGAGCCGGCGGGACGTCGTCGGCCCCCGTCGAGGCCACGGCGACCGCGGCCGCCAGCGTCGTCGTGGACGACGGCACCCGGCGCAGGGTCGGGCGCGGTGACTGCGCCGCCGTCTCGTCGTCGCAGGTGTCCGCCTCGGGCTGTGCCGCGTTCGTGTCGGCGTGGCACCGGGGCTGGTCAGCGGACAGCGGCGTGCTGCCGACGAACTTGTTGATCACGAGCGTCGAGCGGTGCACCTTGGCCGCGGTGGGCGTCTGCGGCTGCGTGCTCACCTTGACCTCGACGACGGTGCCCCTGTCCACCACCTCCACCTCCTCCTCCTCCTCCATCGCCTCGTCGCCCTCCTCCATTTCCACGGCCGCCTCTTCCTCCTGCACGTTCCCGTTCCTGGGCTCCACGGTGCGGAAGTACGGCGCCTCTGCAGCGGCCTCGGCGATCTTGCTCGCCGCGCTCTGGTCGCGAGCAGAGCACTCGACGAAGGAGAGGCGGAGGCGTCCGCCCTGGCGCCTCGCGTGGAGGTACCCGCGCGGCCTCACCGCCACGGCCTCGACCACGAGGCGTCCGTCCTGGCGGCGCGAGCGCATCTGCAGGCACGGCCCGTCGCGGCGCGACATGGACGGCAGCGGGGGCGGGAACGCGCGGCGCGGTGACCGCGTCCCGGCCGAGCAGTGGTAGTTCACCGCCGCGAGATCCTTGCTCTCCCACTGCTCCTCCTCGCAGCAGCGATCCGCGTCGAGCTGCTGCCAGAAGGAGTCCTCCGGTGCGGCAGGCGCCGCCGGCAGCGGCGAGTCGAACAGGCTGGCCATGTCCAGGGACGACGTGAAGTCGCCAGAGCCGGTCTCGTTGCCGAGGCTCTCCGTGCAGACCTCGAGGCTCTTCTGGCTCATCAGGCCCGACGACCGGCGCACGAGCGGGTGCACGTACGGCTTGGACGCCTTCTTAGCGCCGGCGGGCGCCACCTTGTCCACGTCGGCCTGGATGGCGTTCCATATGTCCACCTGCGCAGGCCGGCCGTCGACGGCGACCTCAGGCTTCTTGTACGGCGGCTCGACAGGGCGCAGCCAGCAGGGCGCCTCGAAGGCCGGAACAGCTGGGCCACGGCACACCGCCACCGACATCTTCGCCGCCTGAAGTGGCAGGATGTGAAGTGGCAGTCGCGCTTGCTTGCTCCCTGTGAAGAGGCAGGGTCGTAAAGAGACGTGAGCAACAGATGACTGGCGCTTGTTGCAAACGGTCTTCAGTAACCGACTGCGTGTCAGGCTTCTTACCTGAGATCAGAGAAGCGGGCAGAGCATGCACACTGCTGCGCCGCAAGGAGAAGCTCGGAATTTGGAGGCGGGTTGGTCTTGGAAGTTGTGTGGTCTTGCCTTGGCTTTGGCTAGTAAGTAGATGTCTGTGCTGCTGCTGTTGTTGCGCAACACAAGGTTTGTTGCAAGCATGTATGGTGTGGTTGCTCAGCTGGGGTGCTATTTGTAGGCTGGGCCGGGGCAAGGGAGAGAGGACGGTATTGGCCGTCCACGGACAAAGGCGAGGGCCCCATGCTCTTCCACTACTTTGCAACATCCACCACGCTCTGTTTCCCCCTCTGCCTTTTTCCAAGTTAACAAATAATAATGCTTTGGCATTTCTTGCCCGGTTAGTCTGGGTATAATAGTGTTGCTGAGGCTATCATGGATATATTGGTCATACTTAACCTATCATACGGATAAAATGGCATTTTTTTCCCTAAAGCATACGAATAAAATGGTTCTCATGGATTGTGCAAATATTGCTTGTGCTGATTGTGTTCAGTAAGGCTCTATTTGGATGCACCAGCTAAACTTTATCTGGTTCGTTAGCTGGACGAAAAACTCAAAGTTCGTTAGCTTGCTCGGCTCATGGCTGACTTGGCTCAACTCGACTCCGCTCGTTGTACTAATGAATCGAGCCGAGCCAAGATTTTAACTCGTTAGCTATAACGAGTTAACTCGAGCCAACTTGCGAGCCGCTCGTGAGCCAAACGAGTCAAGCTTTTAAGGAAAAAACAACAGATCATATATAAATTTTTCTATTATTTCATATCTTGTACTTTATAATTGGTTGATGACTAGTTTAGACCCTATAAATTTATGATTATTATGAATCTATCGTTTTATTTCTAATGCATATATGGTATAATAATCTTATATGTTATTATACATGTATATATGTTAATATTTATTAATTTTTAGTTTGATTTAAGGTTGTTTGATGTGTTACTTTTATATTATTACTATTATCAATTTTTAATAAATATAAATATTATATTTTTTATACCTGTCTTACGAGCTTAATGAGTCAGTTGGAGCTTTTAATGAGCCGAGCCGAGCTGACGTTTTGGCTCGTTAAGATAACCAGGCTCGTTATCTTAATGAGCCAGAATGAGCCGAGTCGATCCGAGCCAGCTCGGCTCGATATCCGAGCCAGCTCAGCTCGGCTATACATAATGATATTTTTAGTACTTTTTTTAGTTTGGTATCCTGAGCCACCACGTAACCGAGGGAGACAGACCAAAACTATGCTTTAGGTGAAAACATATATACAATGATGTGATATAGTAGCATAACTTTTTTAACCTTTTTAGAATGGTATTTTGGGTAATATATAAGAAGAGACATTTGGTTGTGATAGTTTTTCATAATGGTAGATGTGGTATTGTACAAGTGGATCTTTGAGAACCTTTGACTATTTTCCTATAATGGAATAGGTGGTTCCGTATTTTAGAAGGATGCATTTACAATTTAGGACAATATTATTCCATAATGGTAGATATAAGTAGTTTGGAAGGATGTATCATGACTACTTTGGGTGAAAAAAGATTGTAATGCAAGAGATGGATAAATTAGAAACATGTACCATCCAACTACTATTGTTGTCAATGTTGACAGTGCACCAAGATTTATGATCAAATGTTTTTCTTGCTATATGAGAATTCTTGGATTTTCTTCCCTAGTGGTAATATTGGGGTATGTATGTTGTTAAATTTTTCTAATAATAATGTTTGTACCATGTGGCTATACATGGTAATATTTTTAGTATTTTTTTAGTTTGGTCTGAGTCCACCACATAACCGTGGGAGAAAGACCAAAACTATGTTTTAGGTGAAAACATATATACAATGATGTGATATAGTAGCATAATTTTTTAACCTTTTTAGAACGGTATTTTGGGTAATATATAAGAAGAGACATTTGGTTGTGATAGTTTTTCATAATGGTAGATGTGGTAATGTACAAGTGGATCTTTGAGAGCCTTTGACTATTTTCCTATAATGGAATATGTGGGTCCGTATTTAGAAGGATGCATTTACAATTTAGGACAATATTTTTCCATAATGGTAGATATAAGTAGTTTGGAAGCATGTATCAGGACTACTTTGGGTGAAAAAATTGAAATGCAAGAGATGGATAAATTAGAAACATGTACCATCCAACTACAATTGTTGTCAATGTTGACAGTGCACCAAGATTTATGATCAAATGTTTTTCTTGTTATATGAGAATTCTTGGATTTTCTTCCCTAGTGGTAATATTGGGGTATGCATGCTGTTAGAATTTTCTAATAATGATGTTTCTACCATGTGAAAATCAAATGATAACCATATGTGACGGAACGACCCTAATCCCATGGCCCACGTGTCCCTGTCAACCTCTGACAGCCGAACCCATGTTCCATGTGATTAAGACCTGTTCGCCACCGGGCTACATCAGTGCCCAATGTCCGCAGGATCATCTCACAATTCGGTTACAGCATTTCATACTTTTATAAATAACATCGGAATAAAGAGCGGAAGACTTAAATAACATTAGTTTTACAAACCGAGGTTTCAAATGAGGTAAGGAGTACGATTATTACAAACCATTGTTCGGGAAATTCAAAGTAGACAACGTAGCGGAAGCAATAACATAAAGATACATGTAACACCCAGCCCGAGGGTGCACATTTACTCATCGGCCTCATCGGCCTCCTCCTGGACGAAGGTCACGCAACAGGGTGCGAGACACATCGGGGTCTCAGGCATACCTGCAACATGGGTAACAAACCCTGAGTACGGGATACTCAACAAGACTTACCCGACTAAAGAAAAAGGGAGAAGACTCGGGAATGAAGGCTTAGGGTAGTCAAGGTAAGGCTTAAGCAAGATCAAGTATTTTGCAGAAAAGCATTTTTGTAAACCTTATTTTATTTTTGAAAGATTCGGTATTCCTCAAATCTTCATCGTTCATGATTCATTTTACATTTCAAAACATTCCTAGTTGAGAACCACTCTCCGTTGACAGTCAGTGGACCAAGTCTCCATAACCGAGGAGCAACGTTAATCCGGATAAATAATACTCAGCTGAGGATCCCTATCCACACTGCATATGTAGCACCCAAGCTTTCATATGCCAACTCGTCTACCACGATTCCTCCAAGATTGGGCCCGGTCCTACGCCACCCGGAAGTACAGTACACCACACCAATCCGGGACTTTAACCCACGTGGGTACATGCTACTTCCGCCATCTCTCCACTCCCAGTGCGCGGTTGTCGGTCCAATAAAGGATTCCTCGGAGCCAGAGCTTTTCGAAGTATGTGAATAGTTACAAGTCTTGACCAGCAGGCCCCCATACGGATGGTCCCTAATTTTTCAGCCAGAGCTATACCTTGGTTATATCTCACCCAAGCGTAATAGTCCTGTCAGTTTTTCCGCCAGCGACAAGCACCTCGGGACTCTAACCCAAGAGTACAGGTCCTGTCGGTTTATCAACCCTATCCCGGTCGGTGTCAACTGTTGAGTCCCGGACTACAACATGACGGCACCGTACGCGCGACAACCTCTCCTCGCTATTGATTAGGTACGGATCAGATACCTAGCCAACAGCCGGGGAGTAAAGCCAAATTCCCATAAAGATTCTTAAGTGATCACACTTTTGAAGTTGGCATTTTATTGCAAAGTCTAATTCAATAAGCATTGCTAAGCATTTTTCAAATACTTTTGAAAAGCAGGTATCGGGTGTATCAGTGGTCAAGGTGGATAGTGCATCAATTAGGATAGCACACAACTCCTATAAACCTAATGCAATAATTTAACTCAAAAGCATTTAAGGAAATCATTTTATAAAATTCAAGGAAAGGGTTAAATGCACCGGGGCTTGCCTTGGATGGCAAAAAGAGCAGACTCGGGGTAGGTATAGGTGTCGGAGCTCGGGGTCGCCTCGGGAGTTGGTTCGTCAACAGCGGCCTCGACTCTGGTACCTTCTTCGTCAACTATACGGATGCAATGATGAATGCTCATGAGAATGATGATATGAACTTATGGTGCAAGACAATTCCACTGATTCTAGATTACTTTTAAACAAAGCATGATTGAAATCTAGGTTGAGCATAAAAGGTAACCATTTCTTCCTTAAGCAATGTTAATTAAAGCTAGGCCTTATTATGATTATCCTAAGCATCAACCAATCATAGCATCACAACCATCATAGACCAAAGGGTAGGGGTCTATGAACATCAATCAATCCAAAGATCACATCATCAAACACTTATTACCAACCCTAATCTATCCTTTCTATTTTTCTTAATTTATCTTAAAAAGGTCATTTTATGAAGTTGCTCCAAAAATTACCAAATTAATTCCATAAGTTCATTATGGCATAAACAGATGGTAAAACAAATTTCATAATTTTTGGAGGTCATTAAGGTGCTTAATTAAATCTAGACATTTAATTTAACAAAAGGCACTATTCAACTATTTAAATAAAAGCTCAAAAATCAACTTGTTCCAAAAGACTTCAAAATTTTACCAGAGACTCAGAAAGGCATAACTAGCACATAAAAATTTATCTCCAGATTATTGGAGTTATAGATCACTCCCCAAAAATACCAAAACCTCCATTTTTCAATTAAAAGGGGAATTTTACATTTTTAAATCTTTGCACAAAACTCAAGTTTCATATTTTTATAAAATACTCCAGAGCATAAAGAGTCTACCACAAAAATTTCAGAATTTTTGGATGCACACAGAAAATCATACAAAAAAGAGAAAACAGAACACTATTCACATCTCTCAGAAAAAGAGAAGAGCACTGTGCTCCTTCTAGGCCGGGCTCGGCGAATCGCGGGGGCTCGGGCGAATCGCGCGGGGCTCGGTCGAGACGGGCTCGGTTGAGACGGAAGCGACAGCTTCGTCCGAGGCCTGGCCCGGAGGCTCGGGCGAGACGGAGAAGTAAGCCTCCGTCCGAGGCCTGACTCGGGCGAAGCGGAGAGCATGCGCTCGCCGAGGCTTGGGCTCGGGCGAAGCGGAGGGCATGCGCTCGCCGAGGCTTGGGCTCGGGCGAGACGGAAAAAACAAGCCTCCGTCCGAGACCTGACTGGGAGGCTCGGGCAAAACGGAGTGGAAGCAGAGACCGGAGGCTCGGATGCTTACCACGGGTCGGAGGCAGGGCTCGAGGGTGAGGCTCGACTCGTCCTCGAGGGTGAGGCTCGACTCGTTCTCGAGGGTGAGGCTCGACACGTGCTCGAGGGTGAGGCTCGAGGAAGAGACGACCGCGGCGGCGCTCCGGCGGTCCGGCGATCCTGCTCAACACACGAGACCGCAAGGGCCGGGTTAGAGTCGCACGGAACCGAGGAAGCTGACACAGGGGTCGGGAGAAGGTATCCGTGACCGGAGGGGAAGTATTTGACGAACCCGAGATCACCGGGGTTTCGTCGGAGTTTGGGAAGATGGGGTTACGCCGGGCAAACGGGGACGGTAGAGGTGAAATTGGGGGGTGGGAAAGCTTCACGAGCTCTAGGCGGAGCTTTCGGGCTAGGTGGTTGAGCGGCGGGAGCTCCGGAGAGGTCTGGCCACGGTGGCGGAGGTGAGTGCGGAGGTCGGAGCTCCGGCAGGCTTATATAGCCGCGGCCAGAGGCCGGTAGAGAGCACGGGGGTGGGTGGATAAGCTCGGCGGACGCGTGCGCTCTCGATTGCGCGCAGGCGGGAAGGACAGGCGTGCGGCCGGGGCTCGGGCGCAGACAGCGCCGGCCATGGCCACGCGGCGGCGGCGAGCAGGAGCAGTAGGGGACGGGAGCGGGGGTCAACTGTGCGCGTGCGGGTGCGAAATGATGGGGGCGACAACGGCGGCAGGTTGGTGGCGCGTGGGGAGCCGCCAGACGCGCTGCAGGCGCAGCGCCGGCGCCATGGCCGGGGCCCCCTCTGCACTGCGCCGGCTAGAGGTAGGGGACGAACAGTGCTAGGCCTAGGTTCTGACTTTTGCTGGTTTCTGTATTTTGCAAATTACTTCCAAAATTTGAACTGGGCAACAAAAACTCAAAACACCAAAGTTGTTCAGAAAAATGAGATCTACAACTTTGTCAATATGAACATTTTCAAATTCCAAATAGTTTCTGAACCATATACAAAAACAGAAAAGGGGACACTTTTCAAATTTGATTCAAATCAAAATCACTTTGGATTTCAAACTGAAACTTGAAAATCCTTATATATGAAAGTTGTTCCATTTGTCAAAACCTACAACTTTGCTAATATACACTTTTTCTGAAACTCAATAGTTTTTGAATAAATTTTTAAAACTGAAAAGGGGACAAAAACTGGAATTTGAATGAATTTGAAATTACTTCAAATTTTACATAGAAACTTTGAAATTTGTAAATACCAAAGTTGTCCCTCTTGATCAGATTCACCACTTTGCTTTTTGAACCAACCCAAAATTTTGAATTTTGAAAAAGTTATCAAAAAGGGAATAAATCCAGGATTTGGGAATTTAGGGTTTTGCAAAAGGACAATCAAATCAAATCTGATTTTTGAACTTTGACCAAAGCAACAAACATCAGGGCACTAAATTTGAACAAGAATTACATAGAACTAGGCACAGAGGTGAAATTACCATTTTGCCCTTATAGGAAGAATTGGGCTTTTAGGGTTTTCGAAAAGGGACTTAAGCATAGCAATTAAGCAATCCAAATGCATCACAAAAATGATTAATGCTTAAGATGATGACATGTCAAGTAAATTACATTAGTAACACCAGGGGTGTTACAACCCTCCCTCCTAAAAGAAATCTCGCCCCGAGATTCCGCGTCGTTTAAAGAACAAAAGAGGAAACTCACACCTATAGAGATTCGAGGAAGTCTGGATAGTTCTTTGCCAAGAAATCTTCAGATTCCCAAGTGGCTTCTTCTTCAGAGTGCTGGTTCCACTGGATCTTATACCATCTTGTGGTGGTTCTTCGGGTAACACGATCCTTGTGATCCAACACGCGAACTGGATACTCAGTGTATGACAGATCTGGTTCTAGCTCAACGCCTTCAACTTCAACCACATGTTCAGGTACTCGAAGACACTTCTTGAGTTGGGAGACATGAAACACATTATGAACTGCTGAAAGATGATCGGGCAAACTTAGCTTGTAAGCTACCTTGCCACAACGATCCAGAATCTCAAACGGACCAATGTAGCGGGGTGCTAGCTTTCCTTTGACTCCAAAACGAGTGACTCCTTTGGTGGGTGAGACCTTCAGGTACACATAATCTCCAATCTAGAACTGCAGAGGTCGACGTCTCTTATCGGCATAACTCTTCTGTCGAGACTGCGCAATCTTCATATTTTCTTGGATCTGTTTGACTTTTTCTTCCATATCCTTTACTAGGTCAACTCCAAAGAATTCCCTTTCTCCGGGTTCAGACCAACTGAGAGGTGTACGACAACAACGACCGTACAGTGCTTCAAAGGGTGCCATTTTGATGCTTTCTTGATAACTGTTGTTGTAGGAGAATTCTGCCAAGGGCAAACACTGATCCCAAGTATCTGCGAAGGTAAGCACACAGGCTCTCAACATATCTTCTAACACTTGGTTGACTCTCTCAGTCTGTCCATCAGTCTGCGGATGATAAGCCGTGCTATACAAGAGCTTGGTTCCAAGTGAGGCATGGAACGCTTTCCAGAACTTAGCGACAAACTGAGTACCACGATCTGAGATGATGGTCTTGGGGATGCCATGGAGTTTTACTATGTTGTTCTTGTACAAGGTGGCATAAGTTGGGGCGGTATAACTTGTTTTGACCGGTAGGAAGTGAGCTTGCTTCGTGAGACGGTCCACTATCACCCAAATGGAATCGAATCCCTTTTGAGTCTTGGGTAACCCATTGATAAAATCCATACTGATATCCTCCCATTTCCAACCAGGTACTGACAAAGGTTGCAGCTCTCCTCCGGGCTTCATATGCACAGCCTTAACTTTCTGACATGTATCGCAACGAGCGACATGTCGAGCGATCTCAATCTTCATCTTTGTCCACCAGAATTTCTGCTTCAAGTCTTGGTACATCTTGTTGCTGCCAGGATGGATGGCAAATCTGGTTGAGTGTGCTTCATCAAGGATTATCTGCCTCAGCTCAGGCACCTTTGGAACTACCAGACGGTTCTTGAACCAAACCACTCCTTCATCATCAATCCTGAAACAGTCAGCTTTTCCAGCTTGAATCTTTTCGATGATGTGCTTGATTCCGGGGTTATCTTTCTGTGTAGCTATGATCTGTTCTCTGATAGAGGTTTCTACTCTGACATTGCCTAGACTTCCTTGTGGAACCATTTCAATACCCAGCTTCTCTAGTTCATAGCATAGGGAAGATTCATAGGATTTCATAACCAGGCAGTTACAGTATGACTTGCGACTGAGTGCATCGGCGACCACATTCGCCTTACCCGGATGGTAATGCACTTCGATATCATAGTCCTTGATTAACTCAAGCCATCTTCGCTGCCTCATGTTCAGCTCTTCTTGGGTGAAGATATACTTCAGGCTCTTGTGATCTGTGTACACATTGCAGGTACTGCCCAACAGATAATGACGCCATATCTTCAAGGCATGAACCACTGCTGCTAACTCAAGATCATGAGTTGGATAATTTTCCTCATGTCGCTTAAGCTGCCGTGAGGCATAAGTGATCACTCTTCCTTCTTGCATCAACACGCAACCCAAACCAGTACCAGATGCATCACAGTAGACATCAAAGGGCTTCTCGACGTTTGGCTGAGCTAGCACTGGTGATGTGGTCAACAATTTCTTCAAAGTCTGAAAAGCTTGTTCACAAGCTGGTGACCAAAAGAACTTCACAGAATTCTTCAGCAACTCGGTGATAGGCTTGGCGATTCTGGAGAAATCTGGGATGAATCGACGATAATATCCAGCCATTCCCATAAAACTGCGGACCTTGTGAACAGAGGTAGGTGGCTTCCAATCCAGGATATCTGACACTTTTCCGGGGTCGACTGACACACCTTCTGCGGATAGGACATGGCCAAGAAACTGTATCTGATCCAACCAGAATTCACACTTACTGAACTTAGCATAGAGCTGATGTTCTCTGAGACGGGATAGAACAATACGAAGATGCTTGGCGTGATCTTCAGGGGTTTTTGAGTAGACAAGGATGTCGTCAATGAACACGACCACGAATTTATCAAGCTCTGGCATGAACACAGAGTTCATGAGGTACATGAAATGAGCGGGTGCATTGGTCAATCCGAAAGACATGACCAAATACTCATATAGGCCGTATCTGGTGGTGAAAGCTGTTTTAGGAATATCTTCAGGACGAATCTTTATTTGGTGGTATCCAGATCTGAGATCGATCTTGGAGAATACTTTGGCTCCAGCTAACTGGTCAAAGAGAAGATCAATCCGAGGCAAGGGATATTTGTTTTTTATGGTGACCTCATTGAGTGGGCGATAATCAATGCACATTCTGAGAGTCTTGTCTTTCTTCTTTACAAAGATTGCAGGACAGCCCCAAGGAGACGAGCTTGGGCGAATGAAACCCTTGTCCAACAAATCTTGTAATTGGATTTTTAGTTCTGCCAACTCTCTGGGAGGCATACGATAAGCTCTGCGGGATATGGGAGCAGTCCCGGGCTTTAGCTCTATGGCAAACTCAACATCACGGTCAGGAGGTAGACCAGGTAAGTCTTCAGGAAAGACATCAGGGAACTCACAGACTACAGAGATGTCTCGGATCCCTTGATCATAGGTAGCATTTAGCTGTGTGGTAGCTGGTTTTGAAGGCATAGGAAGTTGGAGAAGGAGTTTGGCGGTACTGTTATGTAACGTCCCGCCTCCTCGAGGCCGGGCCCGCTTACATCAGGCAGCTTTCATAGGACCTAGACTATCCCCACAGACCAACACCAGTCTTTTCTGCGCACTTTGTCCTCACTCATGCGTACCCGGGAAAGACTTCCCGGTCGGTCACCCATCGCTCCAAGCCAAGCACGCTTAACTTTGGAGTTTTTAGGAGATGGGCTTCCGGAAAAGAAGTTGCAACTTATTGGTATGAGTATTCTATTAATCCTATTAAGCCCTGAGCCGAGATGTTACAATCTCACCCCCTTAAGAGATCGACGTCCTCGTCGATCAATCCCAGGCCAGGAACGTCCTCTCTTGGCCACGTCCGTATGCCCAATGCCAGCGCATATGCCATGCTGTGTGACCACTCCGGATCCACACCAGCCATGCGCACTATGCCTGTGCAACTGCGACACACGCGCCCGTGAAACCGCGAGAGTCGGCTCCGATACCATTCTGTAACGTCCCGCCTCCTCGAGGCCGGGCCCGCTTACATCAGGCAGCTTTCATAGGACCTAGACTATCCCCACAGACCAACACCAGTCTTTTCTGCGCACTTTGTCCTCACTCATGCGTACCCGGGAAAGACTTCCCGGTCGGTCACCCATCGCTCCAAGCCAAGCACGCTTAACTTTGGAGTTTTTAGGAGATGGGCTTCCGGAAAAGAAGTTGCAACTTATTGGTATGAGTATTCTATTAATCCTATTAAGCCCTGAGCCGAGATGTTACATGTTAGGAATATCCACTCTCACAACTCTATTCAAGATGTCGATCATGGCCTTATACTGGCACATCCAATTCATGCCTAAAATGACATCTATCTCCTGATCTTTCAACACTATCATGGTGGTAGGGAACGCATGATTTCCCAACATCACTGGTATACTGCGAACCACCTCTTTGGTGATTATACGCCCTCCAGGCGATAAAATGCAAAAACTTTCTTTCAACTCCCCAATTGATATGTCATGCTTAGAGACGAAGGTACGACTGATGAAAGAATGCGATGCACCAGAATCAAACAACACAACTGCAGGGTGGTTGGCAACGGGAAACCTACCGATCATGACGGGCTCCCCTTCTGGAATATCGCTGACAGTGGTGTAGTAGACTTGCCCGTGCTTCTTGACGAACTTGCCCTTCTGCACTTGCTGCTGTGGAGCACGGTGTTGCTGCTGCTGTGGTCCTCCGGGACCCTTCTGAAAAATCTGAGCAGGCTTCTTGGGCTTTGGGCACTCACGAGACCAGTGGCCAAGTTGACCACAGTTGAAGCAGGGATGGTTATAGGCGGTTTGTGGGGTGGTGATACGAACACCTGGGGCGTTCGGCTGAGTGGCACTTTGTTGGTTGGCGTTGTGGGTGGTAGCCGCGGTACGGACAACCACTTGCTGGTGAGGGTAAGGTGGACGGTTGTGGTGGTGACTAGGATGATATATGACCCTCTGGCGCTTGTGATTGCCAGAGTGGCTGCTAGATCCTGCTTTCTTCTTCTTCTTCTCCTCTTGGTACTGACGGTTACTCTCTTCAAAAGCAACTGCCCGGTCAACAGCCTCATGATAAGAACCGGTCAGGTTGTTGGACATGCTTCTGCGAATCTTAGGGTGCAATCCCCTAAGGAAACAGTCTCTCTTCTTCTCATCCGTGTTGACATATTCCGCTGCATACTAACTCAGATGGTTGAATTGACCCACATACTGCATCACTGTGGAGTCCTTCTGCTGCAGGGCTAGGAACTGATCAAGCTTCATCTTCATCAGACCTGATGGGATGTGGTGTGCACGAAAAGCGGTGCGGAACTCTTCCCAGGTCAACTCATGACCTTCAGGTTGGGCAGCCAAGAGGTTGGCATACCAAGCACTTGCTGGGCCACGAAGCTGCTGCGAAGCAAACCGGGGCTTCTGGATTTCAGTGCATCGGATGAGACCAAACTTCTGCTCCATGGTGCGGAGCCAATCGTCAGCTTCGAGGGGTTCATCGGCTCTGGTGAAAGCCGGTGGACGGGTTTCAGTGAAATCCACATAGGTGGTCTCTTGGTTGTGACGACCACGGTGACCAACATTCTGCTGTCCTTGATTCTGAGCCATCAGATTGGCAGCGGCGGCCAAGGCTGCAATGGCATCTGCTAGGGTAGCTGGTACAGGTGGAGGGTTTGGGAGACGGTCATCTCCAGCACCTCCGGCTCCGGTACGGGTGTTCACAGGCATCTGTATAAGCAACTCGGAACTCAGCATATATGGACAAAGGTTCTGAAACAACTTGATTGACAACTTCACAGATACAAAGATAGCTGGCTTGATAAAGATGACAACAGACTGATAAGGGGAAAAGGTACGAAAAGAAAGATACATGCCAGACTTGGCAACAGACAGACTAACGCCCCCAAACCTAGTCTAAGGTTTTAGGTAAGCAGATGGTACCGACACAAGGAGTCTAGTCGTCATCGATGAAGATCAACTCTTCGTCATCATCATCATCCTCGATGATAAGCTCAGGCTCTTCCTCCTCCTCTTCATCTTCAACGTGGACATCTTCAGCCGGTTCCCCTTCCTCATTCTGATCGGGCTCGTGTTCCACTTCAGGTTCCTCCACGACTCCGTCTTCGGGGTCCTCAGCAACTGGTGGAATCACGGGGTGAAGCTGGTCGTGCAGCTGGTGTACTTCCTCATGAAGCATATCATTGAACTGCTCGATCTGGGCGGTGTATTGCTGCAGTCCATGGAGATGGGCTCTGGTAACGTCCTCGCGGGTCCAAGCATCATTGCGCTGCTCGATAGCGCGAACCGTGTTCCGGTTGGCCTGCTCCAGGGAAGCTCGTGCCTCATAAAACTCCAGGCGGGAAAGGTAGAAGTCATGCTCCATGTTCTCCATTTCAGCCTTCAGATTCTTGATTTCCTCCTTCAGCTGCTTGCGGGTGCGGCGGGGAAAGCGACGACCATTGGAGGATTCTCCAGTCTCTTCTCCGGTGCGTGGCGCCAGCTGGTGACGCGGCACACCGTTCGGTCCAGTCGACTTGCGGGCAGTCCGCTTGATAATGGCCATATCTGGACAAGAGGTTATAGATGAGAAAGGCTAGCAAGAAAAAGGTATAGGTACACTATCCCAACGAACTCTTTTATATACTTAAGTGAATGTGACATGATGCATGAATCGTTCCTACGGAACAAGGCAATGCAATACTTAACATATATATAGGGCTTAAAACATGTTGTTCCACTAGCTAGTGTTGCCATATGAGAGACAAGATGAGAGAAGCAATTTGGACCAAAATAGTCAAGTTTAAATTTTGTTTGGACTCAAAAGAACTTTTGAAGTTTTCGCAAAAACGAACACTGCAACGTTAAAGTGAGATGCTCCGATACCACTCTGTGACGGAACGACCCTAATCCCATGGCCCACGTGTCCCTGTCAACCTCTGACAGCCGAACCCATGTTCCATGTGATTAAGACCTGTTCGCCACCGGGCTACATCAGTGCCCAATGTCCGCAGGATCATCTCACAATTCGGTTACAGCATTTCATACTTTTATAAATAACATCGGAATAAAGAGCGGAAGACTTAAATAACATTAGTTTTACAAACCGAGGTTTCAAATGAGGTAAGGAGTACGATTATTACAAACCATTGTTCGGGAAATTCAAAGTAGACAACGTAGCGGAAGCAATAACATAAAGATACATGTAACACCCAGCCCGAGGGTGCACATTTACTCATCGGCCTCATCGGCCTCCTCCTGGACGAAGGTCACGCAACAGGGTGCGAGACACATCGGGGTCTCAGGCATACCTGCAACATGGGTAACAAACCCTGAGTACGGGATACTCAACAAGACTTACCCGACTAAAGAAAAAGGGAGAAGACTCGGGAATGAAGGCTTAGGGTAGTCAAGGTAAGGCTTAAGCAAGATCAAGTATTTTGCAGAAAAGCATTTTTGTAAACCTTATTTTATTTTTGAAAGATTCGGTATTCCTCAAATCTTCATCGTTCATGATTCATTTTACATTTCAAAACATTCCTAGTTGAGAACCACTCTCCGTTGACAGTCAGTGGACCAAGTCTCCATAACCGAGGAGCAACGTTAATCCGGATAAATAATACTCAGTTGAGGATCCCTATCCACACTGCATATGTAGCACCCAAGCTTTCATATGCCAACTCGTCTACCACGATTCCTCCAAGATTGGGCCCGGTCCTACGCCACCCGGAAGTACAGTACACCACACCAATCCGGGACTTTAACCCACGTGGGTACATGCTACTTCCGCCATCTCTCCACTCCCAGTGCGCGGTTGTCGGTCCAATAAAGGATTCCTCGGAGCCAGAGCTTTCCGAAGTATGTGAATAGTTACAAGTCTTGACCAGCAGGCCCCCATACGGATGGTCCCTAATTTTTCAGCCAGAGCTATACCTTGGTTATATCTCACCCAAGCGTAATAGTCCTGTCAGTTTTTCCGCCAGCGACAAGCACCTCGGGACTCTAACCCAAGAGTACAGGTCCTGTCGGTTTATCAACCCTATCCCGGTCGGTGTCAACTGTTGAGTCCCGGACTACAACATGACGGCACCGTACGCGCGACAACCTCTCCTCGCTATTGATTAGGTACGGATCAGATACCTAGCCAACAGCCGGGGAGTAAAGCCAAATTCCCATAAAGATTCTTAAGTGATCACACTTTTGAAGTTGGCATTTTATTGCAAAGTCTAATTCAATAAGCATTGCTAAGCATTTTTCAAATACTTTTGAAAAGCAGGTATCGGGTGTATCAGTGGTCAAGGTGGATAGTGCATCAATTAGGATAGCACACAACTCCTATAAACCTAATGCAATAATTTAACTCAAAAGCATTTAAGGAAATCATTTTATAAAATTCAAGGAAAGGGTTAAATGCACCGGGGCTTGCCTTGGATGGCAAAAAGAGCAGACTCGGGGTAGGTATAGGTGTCGGAGCTCGGGGTCGCCTCGGGAGTTGGTTCGTCAACAGCGGCCTCGACTCTGGTACCTTCTTCGTCAACTATACGGATGCAATGATGAATGCTCATGAGAATGATGATATGAACTTATGGTGCAAGACAATTCCACTGATTCTAGATTACTTTTAAACAAAGCATGATTGAAATCTAGGTTGAGCATAAAAGGTAACCATTTCTTCCTTAAGCAATGTTAATTAAAGCTAGGCCTTATTATGATTATCCTAAGCATCAACCAATCATAGCATCACAACCATCATAGACCAAAGGGTAGGGGTCTATGAACATCAATCAATCCAAAGATCACATCATCAAACACTTATTACCAACCCTAATCTATCCTTTCTATTTTTCTTAATTTATCTTAAAAAGGTCATTTTATGAAGTTGCTCCAAAAATTACCAAATTAATTCCATAAGTTCATTATGGCATAAACAGATGGTAAAACAAATTTCATAATTTTTGGAGGTCATTAAGGTGCTTAATTAAATCTAGACATTTAATTTAACAAAAGGCACTATTCAACTATTTAAATAAAAGCTCAAAAATCAACTTGTTCCAAAAGACTTCAAAATTTTACCAGAGACTCAGAAAGGCATAACTAGCACATAAAAATTTATCTCCAGATTATTGGAGTTATAGATCACTCCCCAAAAATACCAAAACCTCCATTTTTCAATTAAAAGGGGAATTTTACATTTTTAAATCTTTGCACAAAACTCAAGTTTCATATTTTTATAAAATACTCCAGAGCATAAAGAGTCTACCACAAAAATTTCAGAATTTTTGGATGCACACAGAAAATCATACAAAAAAGAGAAAACAGAACACTATTCACATCTCTCAGAAAAAGAGAAGAGCACTGTGCTCCTTCTAGGCCGGGCTCGGCGAATCGCGGGGGCTCGGGCGAATCGCGCGGGGCTCGGTCGAGACGGGCTCGGTTGAGACGGAAGCGACAGCTTCGTCCGAGGCCTGGCCCGGAGGCTCGGGCGAGACGGAGAAGTAAGCCTCCGTCCGAGGCCTGACTCGGGCGAAGCGGAGAGCATGCGCTCGCCGAGGCTTGGGCTCGGGCGAAGCGGAGGGCATGCGCTCGCCGAGGCTTGGGCTCGGGCGAGACGGAAAAACAAGCCTCCGTCCGAGACCTGACTGGGAGGCTCGGGCAAAACGGAGTGGAAGCAGAGACCGGAGGCTCGGATGCTTACCACGGGTCGGAGGCAGGGCTCGAGGGTGAGGCTCGACTCGTCCTCGAGGGTGAGGCTCGACTCGTTCTCGAGGGTGAGGCTCGACACGTGCTCGAGGGTGAGGCTCGAGGAAGAGACGACCGCGGCGGCGCTCCGGCGGTCCGGCGATCCTGCTCAACACACGAGACCGCAAGGGCCGGGTTAGAGTCGCACGGAACCGAGGAAGCTGACACAGGGGTCGGGAGAAGGTATCCGTGACCGGAGGGGAAGTATTTGACGAACCCGAGATCACCGGGGTTTCGTCGGAGTTTGGGAAGATGGGGTTACGCCGGGCAAACGGGGACGGTAGAGGTGAAATTGGGGGGTGGGAAAGCTTCACGAGCTCTAGGCGGAGCTTTCGGGCTAGGTGGTTGAGCGGCGGGAGCTCCGGAGAGGTCTGGCCACGGTGGCGGAGGTGAGTGCGGAGGTCGGAGCTCCGGCAGGCTTATATAGCCGCGGCCAGAGGCCGGTAGAGAGCACGGGGGTGGGTGGATAAGCTCGGCGGACGCGTGCGCTCTCGATTGCGCGCAGGCGGGAAGGACAGGCGTGCGGCCGGGGCTCGGGCGCAGACAGCGCCGGCCATGGCCACGCGGCGGCGGCGAGCAGGAGCAGTAGGGGACGGGAGCGGGGGTCAACTGTGCGCGTGCGGGTGCGAAATGATGGGGGCGACAACGGCGGCAGGTTGGTGGCGCGTGGGGAGCCGCCAGACGCGCTGCAGGCGCAGCGCCGGCGCCATGGCCGGGGCCCCCTCTGCACTGCGCCGGCTAGAGGTAGGGGACGAACAGTGCTAGGCCTAGGTTCTGACTTTTGCTGGTTTCTGTATTTTGCAAATTACTTCCAAAATTTGAACTGGGCAACAAAAACTCAAAACACCAAAGTTGTTCAGAAAAATGAGATCTACAACTTTGTCAATATGAACATTTTCAAATTCCAAATAGTTTCTGAACCATATACAAAAACAGAAAAGGGGACACTTTTCAAATTTGATTCAAATCAAAATCACTTTGGATTTCAAACTGAAACTTGAAAATCCTTATATATGAAAGTTGTTCCATTTGTCAAAACCTACAACTTTGATAATATACACTTTTTCTGAAACTCAATAGTTTTTGAATAAATTTTTAAAACTGAAAAGGGGACAAAAACTGGAATTTGAATGAATTTGAAATTACTTCAAATTTTACATAGAAACTTTGAAATTTGTAAATACCAAAGTTGTCCCTCTTGATCAGATTCACCACTTTGCTTTTTGAACCAACCCAAAATTTTGAATTTTGAAAAAGTTATCAAAAAGGGAATAAATCCAGGATTTGGGAATTTAGGGTTTTGCAAAAGGACAATCAAATCAAATCTGATTTTTGAACTTTGACCAAAGCAACAAACATCAGGGCACTAAATTTGAACAAGAATTACATAGAACTAGGCACAGAGGTGAAATTACCATTTTGCCCTTATAGGAAGAATTGGGCTTTTAGGGTTTTCGAAAAGGGACTTAAGCATAGCAATTAAGCAATCCAAATGCATCACAAAAATGATTAATGCTTAAGATGATGACATGTCAAGTAAATTACATTAGTAACACCAGGGGTGTTACACCATATAGCGTATTTCTTTTTCTTTAATGACACCTAAACGAGAGATGCAATGTATGCAAGTAGGGAAAAAGAATAAGGATGTTACCGCGTAACCTAAACAAATTACCCACATGAGTGTGTGCCTATGAGTAATTTACTTTGTTATAATTAATCTACAAAAATAGGTTATGTAGATCCTTTTTTCCTCTATTGAGAATTAATATTGTTATCAATATTTCAAGTCATTAGGTCAAAGCAGATGTCTTTAGCCTAGGGATGCGAGGAGCCTGGGAAAACAAAGAAGATAATGCGTAGGGTGCTTTCAAATTAGTTTTGTCGCATGTTCAACACGCATTATAGGTCCTTTAGATAGAGGAAGTGGTCGACTCCTATCAAAATAAGTGAAAATAATGAATTTGAGTGTATAAACACTAAATATTTATGATCCATCACGAAGCATATTTTTGTACTTTACTTGTTTGGGTGTTGTAAATATTTTCTCTATCTCAAATTATAAGATGTTTTGATATCTCTAAATACATCGATTTTGCTATGTATCTAGATATACACTTATATATATATAATTATATATATATATATATATTTGTAGTAAAATCAATGGATCTAGAAAAAGTCAAAACGTCTTATAATTTAAAATATAGGAAGTATTAATTATATAAATTTGGTCAGAATTAATAATTTGACTTAGACAGATCTTAATATGTATATTTTTTTGTGACAGAGGAGTAATTTCTCTCTTATACTTACTAATGATCTTCCTTTTAGGATCATCTGAACGCGTGTGATCAGATCATGCCTCTTTCACGGTAGATGGTACTATGGTAGATTGATAAACCCTTGTTGTGGGCTTGTGCGGAGGGACAGGCGAGTGGGGGTTGAAGTGTCGAAGGACAAATTTATCCTGGTTTACTACCAGTTCATACCTGGAGCATCATCGACACACCCATTGTGTTGTTTTACTAATTTGCCCCCAATTACATATCAGTTTAGCCAAGGGCTTCATAGAAATATTCTATTTTGGTTGCTTTGAGTTTTGTTTGGGTCTCCATACAAGAACAAGAATTATCTTTCGTCATTGTCTAGTGATGAAATGACATTTACCCTATTCACTACACCTTTCACTAATGAGAAAACATGAAACAGAACTCCATATGCTTTTTGTTTCTCGTTACACTTAGGCTTTAGCACAAGCTAATATTTTTATGTTTATAGGTATAGCTTTTCTTTCTTTCTTACCCTACTCGTTGTCCTCTTTAAGTGGAATAGAGATACCATCTGTAGGCTTTAGCACATTTTTTGTCGGAGATGGAAGAATGTGTTGTCATGTCTTATTATGTAGTAGCTATACAATTATTTTATTTGGGAATCGTGAATGAAGCTCAAGCTTACATTGGTTGTTTTGTTAGTACTCTTTGTGTACTACATAGAAGTACACTTGAGTTAAACTGGATGCATGTGTAGTTTTGAGACAGTCTTTTATTAGATGTGTATTTTAGACCGTCTCAAAACTTTACAGTTTAATCTAATAAAATACACATCATTTTTAATCTAATAGAATACACATCATTTCTAATAAAACTTTACAGTTTTGAGATGGGTCTTTTATTAGATGTGTATTTTATGCAGAAATTTTACAGTTTAATCTAATAAAATACACATTATTTCTCGATACACACATAATTTTTGTTTTTACTATAGAGGATGATTTTATGCAGAAATGATGTGATGTGTTTTATGCCTTCAGTACAAAAATGTTATTAAAAAATAAAAAAAAACTTTTATATAGTGCGGGGCAGGCCCTAAACCAGCCTGGAAAGGTTAAGCGCACTTAAGACTTTTCTACGATCCACACAGACTCAATACTTAGGCATCTAACCGAGTCCAAATCCTTCTCATTTTGACCCTTTGCATTGTTTTGAGTTTACCAGTATTATTCCAAAACATTGTTAACACACCACTCTGTACAATGTGCATAAACTATACTCCCGTTTTTTCAAAAAGGGAAATCGTATATGTGCAGTCGTAAGTTTTCACCAATTTATTTTAGGAGTACCGAGTACAGCGTTCCTCCAACTCGGCAAAGTCGTAGATGCGCCATTACTACTCGTATAATAACCCACTAAACCCAGCGCACGATTCAGGAGAGAAAACAGAAAAAAGCACACGCCACAAGGGGAGCAGACGAGCAGTGGAGCACCGCCCATTCGCCGAGCCCAGCAGCTGGGGGCCTCCTCGTGGATGCAGTGGCCTTTCGCGTGAAAAGACCCATCCGCCGCGCGGGTCCCTGCCAATTTTCACCGGCGAGACACCTGGGCGAACGAGGTGAAGCCGCGCGGTGCAACCAGAGCGGCCCGCGCGTCCACGCCGGCACAGCCGTCCGATGGGCCGCCGGGGCGGATCTGGCCGCTCTCCGCGGAACCTCGTCGGAATCGCTCGGTTCAGTGGGTGGGATCGATGGGCACGGGCGAATGCAGCCGGGCAAGCGGGAAAAAGTGGGGAGAATTCGGGCAGTCCCCCGTTTCTGCGGTCGGCCGCGCCCGGCGGCGACGCGTTCCGGGCGCGCGGGCGGCCGGCAGGGGGCTTTGGGCCTTTGGCACGCGCACTCGCGTTTGTTCGCGTCCGAAACGGAAATTGTTCCAACCCCCAGAGATGCCCGTGCCGTGCGCCAGCGTAGTTTGTTCTTGTTCCCGTTGTTGTTTAAAGATGGATAAGACACCACACGTAAGTGAGTAACGTTGTTTATCTTGGGGCTTGATTTGACGTAGTTCAGATTTCTGTTCTCAAATGAAGACAAGGTGTGCTCCCTTTTTTTCACAAGCATGACGGTGCCCATGCTTCTTTCCGTATGATAATAATTGTTTCTCGAAAAGGAAATGAAAGGAACATCCATGCTTTTGCATTTGTTTTTGTCAAATACACATTTGTTGCGTCATAACCTTGCTTCCCGAATCATATAATTTTTTTTAAAAAAGAAATGATTTCTGTGAAATCATATTCTACATTTCAAAGGAGGCAGTAAACGAGGAAGGAAGAGTAAATCGGGAAAAAAAAGTCATGTTTGCATTCCAAATTTTTACAAGATTCCCCATCACATCGAATATTTAGACGCATGCATGGAGTATTAAATGTAGGTAAAAAAGTATAACTAATTGCACAGTTTGTCTGTAAATGTCGAGATGAATCTTTTGAGTCTAGTTGGTCCATGTTTGGACAAAGTTTGTCAAATAACAACGAAAGTGCTACAGGAACTTTACACCAAAATTCCTATCAACTAAACACCCCCTAATTTTAATAAAAGTTTAGTCTCTGTCACATCAGATGTTGTGTCTTTAAAATTTTATTTAATTCTAATTATAAAAACTTTTTACTCATCACGTTAAATGTTTGAATGTACACATGTGAATACTAGGAAGTGCACACCCATGGTGGCCACACACCTGGCACGCGGTCTTAGACTATCCGCACGCATATTCCTCTATTTTCATCCTCTATACTGTCTAGTCATCAAGATTCTCTCATCTATACTCATTTCTCCCGCATCCATCCATCCTCTATATCATCCTCTATCCACTGTGGGACCACTTATCACTTTATCTAAATATATGCATTAGAGATCTAGTTTTGAAGAATTAATTGCAACGAGTTCAATAGTGCAATCGAAATTTAATTTGGATTTTCGGTTTGTGAGATATATCATTTTTTCTAACATAAAAAAGGTGGAACCTACCTGGCACATGCACCGCTCTCTCTCTCTCTCTGCACGGCTAACATAAAAAAGGTGGAACCTACCTGGCACATGCACCGCTCTCTCTCTGTGCACGCAGCGCGCGCGCGTGCGGCAGGCTGCGCTGGCTCCGCTAAAAGGTTTCCTTTACGTTGAAATTGCAGGACGCAAATCTATAGCGTACGCTGTAGCGTTTCCCAGTGCACCATTTTTTTACGGTGAACATACGTAGCGGAAGGGGTAGAGGAGCCCGGTGCGGCTCGTCTTAGCCACATAATCAGGCGGAGGATCCTCTCCATTTCTGTTGACCACCTCAAGAAAATTTAAGAACCTCTCATCGCTAGATAAAAAACAAATGGTACAAGTGGTTTGCTCATTTCATCCTTGTGGCTGAAACGTCGTCTATCAAAACACAAGCTGTGTGAAAACCTAGATCAAAATTACAATTCACTGTGGCCGCACATACTACTATTTTTGCATAGGTCCTGTTTAAATGCACTAACTAGATTTTAGCTGGTTGTCAGGTACATAGAAAAGGGGTACCACAAAACCTCGATTACGAAAACTAAATCACGACGAAATCCACAATCATCCCTCAACATCAACACGTAAACCAGCCCAAATACCGACCATAATGGGTCGGCCCACGAATGGACTTCAGCGACCCAACGCACCCTCAAGGAACCCCTCCTTGAGACCGCGCCAAAAACCGCTCGAGGCACACCACGGTGACGGAAACTCTCCGAGCGAACGGGGCAGGCCTTGATAGCCTTGCCTCATCCCCTCTCACTCCTCGGGCAACCCTCGAGGGGCACTTCCCCAAGCACTCCCAAGGAAGACTTCGACCGCCTCGCCGCATATCCCTCGAGGAGCATCCCTCAAACACCCCTTGATTACGGAACTCTTCCAGGCGAAGGAAGCAGGCCTCGACCGCCTCGCCACATACCTTCCTCAGATATCTACCTCTTGTACGACTTCAGGAGCATTTAATGCGCCTACCTACTTCTGTCAAACTTGCATGGCTACAGCGAGCACCACAGCGAATCGTACCCCGGTTAAATCCATCTTTAACCGCTTATACCCGAGAAACAAGCGGGTCGTGCAGCGCTGGTACGCCATGTCGCACACTGTGCCTCGTCAGATGTTTCCTCAGGGCACGTTCGTCAACACCTTTCCCGCAATATTTGGGGCTTAGGATAGGGCAGACTCTTACAAACGAGAAGTTCGCACAAGCAACTCACAACGCTCTAGCTCGAGGCCCAGTTGTCAACATATTCTTCGTATTTCCCGGAGCTCAACCCCGCTCAGGTATGGCTCGACCCCATCGACGCGGGCCTCGACCACCACGGCTATCCTCTCGAAGGCTACTCCGACAGGACCGGTCAACGCTCCAACAGCTCCCGACGCGACGTCCCTTTGCATGCTCGCGCATGGGCGCCGTCCTTCACCGAAATGACCGGGCACACAACCATAAGGTCGAGTACGTCTCTACAGCGGCGCCGACATGACCAGCAACGTCATCGCCGACGACATCGCCAACGTCATCCTCTACGATAGCCCTAGAATGCGCCTATAAAAGAGGACGCGAGGGCTAAGATAGTGGGAGGCGGGTTACTCACACGCACAAACTCACTCGAACGCTCAAGCTCACTTGCTCTCCACCATAGTCTATGACTCCAGAGCCCAGTCCTTTAGTTCTAGCCACCTTTCTTCACATCTCCTATTCTCTCTTATACTTGTACTCGCCCTTGTACAAGCACTTCGGTGCAAGATAATACAAACTCTTCCCCCGTTGGACGTAGGGCCTTCTCCTGTCCGAACCAGGATAAATCGTTGTGTTCTTCTTGCATCACCATCCGGATTAGGGAGCACGCACTCAAAACCGGTGTAGACCCCCGGGTTCCGAACACCGACACTGACTAAATTTAGGTGTTACGTATTCAAACAGTTTAGCTAAAGTTTAGCTAGATTTAGTTATTCCAAATCAGCTAAAGGTAGTTAAAATTTAGCTAGATCTATTAGTTGGAGCAGCCAAATAACTCAGCTGAAATTTTTTTAGTTAGCTAAATTTTAGTTGGGTATAATCAAACAGGTCCATAATAGCGTTGTCGAAAAATGGGCAAACAATCATAAAAACAGGCCCATAGTAGCATTGCCCAAAAATAGGCAAACAAGCATAACACACAGCATTTACCTGCGACCAATGGCGTCTCAGCCGGTCCGAAAGGCGTCGTCCGAACGGGCAGAGACGCAGAGTTTTGCCTTCGCCCACCAGACAAGCTCGAAGAGAACGCACCATCGGCATGGCACCAGGCACAAATTTTCACCAAAGGCGCGAGACCACTCACTACCAATACCAAGTACCAACCGCGCGGCCCGACCGACCGCACGCAGCCTTTTCTTTGGCATAGCAGCGAGGCCCTAGTACTAGTAGGCGCTAGCGCTACGTTACGTACGACGACGCGTCACCGGCCACCGGCGTGTGTCAGGAACGCGATCTCCAGCCCGATCTCGTCGTTGCATGCAGGCAGGGTAGGGCAGGCCGGGTTCGCGCGGCCCCGGCCCCGGCCCGGCGGCGGCGGCCACGGAAGCAATAGCAAAGCTACTGACGCGACGCGACGCCTCAAGAAGGGGCCGGCTGGCCGGCCGGCCATTCTCATCTCATCGCCCAGGCTAGCAGCCGCCTCTGCCTACTCGATTCGGGGCGCTCGCTTACCGGGTTGGCTTACCGGGCGCTCGCTTCGGGGCGCACCGCCCGGCCGGCCGTCGCACGCGGGCAAGATATTCCCGGCGCGAATTATTGCCATGCAGTGCAGCCTGGCAGCTAGCCTGCGCTACGCGATCTGTCTCTTTTTTTTTGCCTTTCCCATGGCTGTCTGTGCCTGTACTACTCGCTTTGGGCCGGGCAGGACCGGCACGAATCTCCCGCCGGAGACGTGTTGTACGGGCACTATAGCCAGCCCCGGCCGCAGGTGCTCGATCTGGCTGGGTCGTCGTCGGACGCGGATCGGATGGCTCCCGACGCAGCCAGGGCAGGCATCGCGATTGCAAAAGCCTCTCGCGAAAGCGTGGCTTTGCCAACCCTGCAGTGTCTATTGGACGCGATTTGGCCTATGGGGTGCGTGGCCTGGCCCAGCGTCGAACGTAATCAAATCCACCGTGATCTACTCTAAAAAGCTGGTGTGGTCCGATCGTGGTCCCGTTTGCAAAATTCAAGGAAAGGTCCATGCACCGGGACCCGAGGTAGCTAAGCCCTAACGTCCAACGATCACAGAGCCAGAGCACAAGGAGGGAGAAGGGACCAATGGACTTTTCTTTCTGATGATGTAGTCGACATGGGGATCTTGCCAAATGCCGACGAAGATTCCCGTGTAGAAACTGCGCGATGCATATTTTGGGTGCAACAGCCAACGGGTTCCCATGGTCCAATCCAATATATATGACGTTCCTATCAACATATACAAGATCTCATATCTTTCGTCGGTCACTGCACCTAACAGGCTAAGAGCATCTCCAAGAGTGCTTACTAGTATTTTTTTTTTGCCAAACGATGGTGTTTTCTAATTTACTACGGAGTATAAAGTATTACGAGAAATAAATAAGTCAATCGCCAACAGTTTCAATAATTCACTAACATAGAAGATAATTTTATAGTATAAAGAATCCTATACAATTTCTCAATTATCCTACCCAAATTTACATATTCCTTCTCTCTTTTACATTGGCATCAGGAACCCTTTCCTAGTCTTTATTTTTTTCACATCCTTCCGCCTCTAGATTAGCCGATGCATAACGCTCGGGGAAACGATATACACGCAACCGGAGTCCGCACATCTTTACACACAAAAAAGAAGGTTTTTCTAAGTGCTAAAAGATTGGAAGGTGAGTTTGAGAGTTGTTGGAGATAAATTTTTTTCCCTTTTACCAAAAATCAACGATTGAGAAGGATTATTTGCTACTCTTGGAAATGCTCACATGCTAACATTAGAATCTCAAATATCTAGTTCTCTACCTTAGCTGGTCCACCTATAGTTCTTGTTGGAAGCTAAACCTTATGACATTAAGGAATGTCAAGCCTTAGGCCCTTGGACATGAGCACAAGGTCATAAATCCATGTCTCGTATGGATACGAAGGGCGCGAAGAAGATTTGAGAAGTAAAAAAAATAGGACAAAAGAAAGGTAGTTTGAAAAGTAAACAACAAAACAAAACAGGTTAGAAGAAACGTTTCGCTCTTTGATATTAAGCTAAGATAGAGTTAAAAATACCGATATCAATTATGTACAATGATATAATTTTTGTTTACGCAGGGAGATCAGTCTTTATGGTTGTGGATTTCAATAACGCCTTCTTAACACCACAACCTTGAGTTACTCCCTCCGTATAGGAAATAGATGATGTTTTGGACATGATTTCGGTCAAACGTTGGAAATATAAATCATGAATAACTTTTAAGTTGTTGCATATGAAAAGATTTGTCTTGAAAAAATACTTTCATAAAAATATATACATATTACTTTTTGATAAATATTTTTAGTATAAAGAGAGTCAAAGTTGTACTTTGGAGACCATGTCGATGTCCAAAACGTCATATATTTCCTATACGGAGAGACTACATGTTTTAAGTCGCGTGACAAAAATATGTATATCCTCCCTGAACTTTACCCTTATGTCGTGCTCTATATATAGATCAACCGCTTCAATGGCATTTTTGTTTTCCTTTTTTTGAAAGGGTGGCGTTTTTTGTCGTTGGTGCCAGATGTTAGGATTGCAGCTACCACCACGCTCTACTATCTAGCCAGCTAACTCTGAGATCTAGAGCAATGATCATTCATAGAGTACACCTTGCCATTGTCAATGTTGGTGGTCATACAAGTTGTTGAGCTTCCATATTAACGGTTCACTAGCCTTTTATTGTTGCATCCTCCTTGGTCATTAGCCTTTAGCTACACGGTACGAGTACATCGATCTCTCGGTTCAGCACGATTATGTACTTTTGTGGAATCCTTAGCATCAACGTTTCTCCCATCGAACACTAAACTTAGTTATAATGCATAAATAGTGTCAGCCAATCGAATCCGTGCTATAACTTTTAGGAAGAAGGGATAATAGGTACGTCATCCTTTTACCCATATGAATTCTCGCCACCTACATCCTACCTCTGAGAGATCAGATTGGTATGTTTTGAAACTGATAAGTCACTAGAGATATTTTGTTGTCATGTCACTTGTTACAGTCTCGGTAAAAAATTGCGTTCAAGACAAAAAAAACTTTTAGTCCCTACCAACCGAGACTAAAGGGGGATCTTTAGTCCCGGTTGGTATTACCAACCCGGACTAAAGGTCCCCAACCTTTAGTCCTGCTTGGTAATACCAACCGAGATTAAATGGTGACTTTTAGCCCCGGTTGGTGTTACCAATCAGGACTAAAGGTCCTTCACGAGTGAATTCAAAAGGAAAACGTCCAGAACTATATCACGTGAGTTGTGTAACTGAGTTGGTAAGTGTGCGCGAGGCGAGATGTGCTGAGTTCGAATCTCACAGATGCACATTTATTTTTTCCCTTTTGGGAGCACTCGGGACTAAAGGTTCTCACCTTTAATCTTGGATTGCTAGCCTCGGTTGGGCCCGTTCCCAACCGGAGCTAAAGCCCCTCTCTGCAGTAGTGTTACCACTAAAACAATAGCTTAAATCTTGAAATAAATCTAAGAAAATTTGAATGTTTGTGCTAAGTTGAAGACTATTAGAATCTAGGTGGACTGATTTGACAACAAGAAACTTAACTAAATGAAAAACAACATTCACATATAATAAAAGTGACAAAAAATAATATAGTGAATGGATACATAAACTATTTCAACTTAAAGGAGTACACATATTTTTCACTCATAGCTTAAAAATACCAAACATGGATTTAAACGTTTAATTTTTTACCCTTGCTATTTATGTGTTGACAAATTTTGTCCAAACTAAATCTGTTATATTTCTATACGTTTAGTTGTGCTTTAGGATTTGTATCAGAACTATCTACTAGGTTACATTCATAATGAATCTGACATATTTAATCATATAGAATCTATTGATAAATAACTAGACACTCTCTTAATTTAAACATTTAAATCCCTATGTAGTGGAGTTCTGCCGGCAGCTTCTAACTCCAGCATACACTGTAGATCTCCATCCCGTGAAGTCATATGGTGTTGTTCGGCTGGTCATTTTCACGACTGATTTTGGTTGTTTTAATAGTATTCTGTGAGAGAGAATAAATCGGAGTATTATTATGAGTTAGCTGATAAGGCAAACGTTGCTTTACCACTTCAGCTTCTTTGTGCACTGCAAGCTGTACCAAAATCCCTATGATTATATAAAGAAGTGAAGGATGCCCTACAGGCCGAGTCCACACTCCAGCCCATGCTCAGCACCATGCACATAGGCCATAGGGCGGAACCCTATCTCTACCTTCATGTCTTTTATTTATGCTTTTATATATATCCTACAAAAACATTCTTATTCATTTATCCCCAGGAGATAGCTGATAATATTTTTTTTATTGAATACGCTGAATATACCCATTTATAGACACTACTGTATACTACTATGTATGGAGCCGATGAACCATTCCACTCCAGCAAGTGTATAATCTACCAATGGCGGGTCCGCTTCAGTGATGAGGATTTTGTTCCTCTACGCCTGCGCGCCACATGAATTGGAGCAGACCGGGTATCTTTTCCGCTGCAGTCAAGATTCCAATGGAAATCTCGAAGACGTGTTGTTGCGTGATGCTTACAGGGCCCGAGAATTGGCGAGCAGCCTGCTGGTCGCGTAATGTGACTGCTGTACTGACGGTCTTCATATAGTGCGACACATGTTTGACATATCACCCACGATGTACTCCAAAGTCAGGGATCACCAAGATCGAATCCAGTGTTTCTTTTTTCTAAAGGACCAATGAAACCAGCTCGGACGATGAAAACACTGAACCCGTTCATGGGCATGTCAGCTGTCAGAAGAGTACGACGAGAGCGATGCAGAACGGAAGGGCCTTTCAATTCCCTTCCCAGAGACGTTGTTGTAGTTGGATCTCCAGGCTCCAGCGTTCAGCGAGCTCCTGTTTTCTGACGAACTCTAGTTGCCGCCCACTCCCCAGTTCCCAAGTCGATCTAGAATCCGGGGATAATAAACTGGAAATTGAATTTGTTTGTGGCATCGTGTGCGTCAGTAAATTCTCAGCGCCTGCCTCCTTAGTGACTAAACAGGTCCGGTTTACTTTTGAGCATTCGGATAAGTTCAGTGATATCACAGTATTAGGTACCAAATGAAGTGCGCAAAGCTCACACCATTCCTTTTAGCAAAATAAATAAAGAAGCAGTGCATCATGCTGGGGGTACTTTTGGCTCTGACTCCTCTTTGGAACAGCTGAAAGCAAGGACCGATTGCATGCATACATATACATATACATATATGTCCACTAAACCCAGCTTTCGCAAGCGTTTTAATTGGGACTGGATGTGTATGCATACACAAGCAGAGCCCACGTACTCGATCGACGAACTAATTTCTCACGATTGGATGTACAAAAAGCTCGGTATTATATACACAATTAATTAGGATAAGTTTCCTCTCTCAGTCTCTCCTGGTGCATGTTGATGGACCGGCTTTCACTGTTGCGGTTGAGAGATGATGGAAGCAGAGGCCAGCCTTTTGACAACATCACCTTTTGGAGGAATGGACCAATTGAGCAAACATAATATAGTGTATGTAGTGTAATAATAGTGCAGCTTTTCGCCTGTGTGCCTGCCAATGGCGCCTCGCCGCCTCGAGCTGGACCCGATCGAACTGCATCATTTTTGCTGTTTGTGCGTTGTAGCTAGCAAAGATGCGAACAACGTCCCCCAGTGCAGTTAGATTAGATTCGGACAGTGACATACGTTCTCGCGTCACCGGCGCACACTGCTGCTGCAGCTGGTCATCTTTTTTTTGTCCACAGAAACCACTCGCGTGCCGGAGCTAGATTGGATAATGGATATATATATATAGAGAGAGAGAGAGAGAGCGCCTAATAATAATGTCATCAGACATTCGTTCATCATCGTTTCAAGGAGCTCATAATTCATTTCCAAAAGTGGTGTTTCTGCCTCCTTTTTTTGGTTTTTGTTTACCTGCTACAACCCAAGGCCTACCACACCAACAGCACGTGCTGATGATGGATACTGCCTGCCTACCAAACAAATACAGATCACCCGGCCCAGGCATAAAACATACTCCTACCTGAATTTCCTTGCTATTTTTTGTGTCACTCTGATGACCTGAAAAGACTCATCAGATACACGCACGCACAACAGGTACATGAGCGCTCAGCTCAGCTGAACTCGACTAGGATAAGAACTTGCTCTCCAACAGAAACAGGCACTGCACAGGGGCGTTCCACTCCCACTCCATCTGCTGCTGCTCCTACTCACGAGTCACCAGCAGCAGACACCGAGCAGCCCAGCCAGGCCAGCAGGCACTCCGACTCCACTCAGGCAGCAGCCACTCACCGTGGTTTCCTCCCTCCACTCCACTCCAGTCTCTCCAGTCCCCGGTGAACAATCGTTTTCGGCCTCCGAGCCAGCTTTGAGAGGATCCAATCGCGCTAACTCTAGTGGCCTCTGTCCCTGTCTGCGATCGTACGACGGAGGATCGATCGGCCGGCCCGATCTACCGACAGGCCATCTCACCTCTGATCCCCGCCATCCCCACGCGAATTGACACTCGGGGGTGCAATTATAAGTGTCGTCCGAAAAGCATGTCTGTGAGGGAAACACGGATTTCCAGTGACACTTATTTTGGAACGGAGAAAGTATACCCGTCGTCACACTCACACGTGGTCGTGGACGTCCCATAGTAGGAGCTAGCGCGAATCTCCAGGGGGGCCCAGCCGCACAGGTAAAGCCCGATCCGCCGAAGTCCCCTGCCCAGGAGACCCCACGCGCACAGGTAGTAGCTGTCACCTCACCACCGATCCAAAGAGATCACTCGGTCCCAGTGGTGAGCTAGCTCCTCCATATGCTCGTCCTTGATTGACGTTAGGGTGGCTTGGTGCAAAAATTCAAACTGTATAAGAACGTTTATTTTTTAAAAACGATCTGTTTTTTGTTGATCCTACCACTAATGCACCTTATTAGTTACATCCTGCTAAAAAAACATATGAAGATACTCATAATTACTCTCTCTCCGTAATCATTTGTAGGGCGCGACAACAATTTTTACTTTTGATGTAATATAGAGCATGTACTCCGTAATCCTATTAAGACATACAATTAAACACAGGCACAAGTGAGACATGGGAATTGGCCAGGTTAGGGGCGGTTCGTGTGAATGCGCACCTACGGTCGAAGTTAATCCTTGAATCAATGCACGAGCTGTTCATCTTGGTATTACTACTAGTACAAATGAATATGGAGGGAGTACTAGACTACTAGTAATGTGCAATCCATTTAGCATTCCTTGCTACAAAAGTTTTAGGATCTTTTGTAAACTACCTTCTTCTTTATAATATTGTAGCTAATATGATTTTAGAAAACCTAACCATTTGTTCACATGTCCTTGGTACGCATACGTGACCTTAGTACTTTTAATTTTTGAAAGACTTCTCTCTTTGCTGATGCCACGGCCACTCGAATACTTAGTAAAATTGTACATGCAATAGTTGCATTAGGAATAATACTATTAGACTTCTCTCCAATCCACGGCCACTTGAATTGTGGGGGTAGAAGGAGTACTCCCTCCGTCCCTAAACAAGTGTCTATAGAAATTCGTGTTTTCCTTAAAGACACGCTTTTCGGACGGAGGGAGTACATCGCACTTGCATCATGATGGCACAGGCAGGACTCAGATCGGCTGCAGATTCGCGGTACAGTTCTGTACTGGCGCCTCTCGTGTACGGAGTACACGCAGTCGTAGACAACCGGCGATCGAACGAACGGTTGGAGGAGACTGGAGACCTGTGTACAGGTATAGCCTAGCCAGCCTCGTACGCTCATGATGATCCAAGTCGCTGTCAGCGCAGCAGCAGATCCTCGTACAAGGAGTACTACTATGTAATTACTGTATGCGCGCGGTGCATGGGCTCATGAGCGCCTCCGCCCCCGACACCACTCACTACTCCTAGACAGCGCTGCTCGCCCAGTGATGGAGACGCTGGCCGCGCCCGCCGCACGATCATCGAGTACGCGCGACGCTGACATTCGTTCGGCTGTGTGACTGTGTGATCGAGCTGCTACTAGCTTTGACGGTTTGACCCCATATCCATCCCCATGACTCCGATCCATGAGATGGAGAGATCTCTCAAGTCGATCGTGCGTTGCTTTAATTCGCAAAGGTTTACGAGTTGCGACGACAAAAGCAGGGCCACTTCAGCCAAAAGCATGATCGCGCCGCGATACACATGCCGTCGTCGTGCCCGCCCCCCGCTTTACTAGCCACCTCCTGTCGTCCTCCTCCTCCTCCTCCTCCGCATGGGGGATATTGCGCTGCGTCGCTCGCCAGTCGCCTCTCGCCTCTCGCCTCGCCCGACCGGACCGCACCGGCACCGGTCGATCGTCGATGGAACGGAGCCAACAGCGGAGCCATCACGCCCACAACCACGAGGCCGGCGACCTGGGTCGGGTTGGTTGGTCGATCCTCGATCGTGGGCCGGCCAGCCGGCCGGCGGGAACGCGGGTCGCGCGCGGGCGGGCCTTTCCTGCGCAATAATGCGAAGCTTTTTTTTGCGCGGTGACGCGTGCATGCACTAGATTCTAAGCCCACCCACACCCACCTACCTGCGCGCGGCCCGGGCCCGGGCCCGGCAAGTTGCGCGACTTGTTAATCGCACACCACGGAAAACGGTCCCTGTCGGGGTCGGGGACTTGCTCTCGGCGCGCGCTCGCAGTGGCGGGTGGCGCTCTCGACCTCGCGGCTGCTGCGGCTAACTCCCAGTCCCAGCGCGGTGCGGGAGGTGGGGCCTTCCTTCTTTGTGTGCTTTGTGCGTGTGCGGTGTGTGCACGAACGCGCATGCTTAGCTTAGCCCCTAAGCAAGGCAGCAGGAAGGCCGACCAGGGTAATGTCACGTACTACGTACGTGGCGCCATCCGCCGGCGGCTGCGGGGATGGATCAGGGCGCCGTGCGTGCAACACATGCGACATCGAGGATGAGGTCATGCGTCCTCGTTCTTTTTTTTTTCTTTTTGATTGAATTGAGAGGGAGCCTCGGTGCGTGGCGAGGAGGGGGGGCCTCCTGTACCTGTAGTACGAGCACGTGTTCTTTGCGTTGCAACAATTGGATGGGACGGGACATTGGCTGCCCTCTTCTTCATTGGAACGGCAACTGGCCTCGATATCTCTTTTCGTGTGTGTGCGATTGTATATATTGTTTTAGCGCACATCAAATAATGCACACGGCTTTTCTTTTCTTTTTCTTTTTCTTTTTTGGAAATCATAATGCACGTCTTTTTGAACTACTAGCTGGTTCCTTGCAGTAGGTCAGACTATTCCGAACAGTACTGCTTGGAATTACGTGGCCCAAGATGGGTTGGGCTGTTGGCTGTTGCTGAGGAGCCTGCAATCTGCTCTCTATATAGGCCGTGTTCCACGTTCGGTTGGACGAACGCGAAGGTACGTACGGTACGTAAAGTAGCAATGACTTTGGACTGCCTCTGCAAACTCCAGACTGTTTTGTACGATTTGACGATGCAATACGATGGCGCGTCTGCACGAGGCAACAGTTATGCACTTTCATGGGTCCTTGTGTAGACAAATTGTCTTGGCCCATTTGTCCGCTAGTATGGACTAATATGGAGTTCTGGCATCTAGCCCACGTCAGGACTTTGCGGATTCGGCCTGATGAATACTCGTCTAGATTGCCAATGTTCGGGGCTCGGCCCTCGCTCGACGTATAAGGCCGTCCGCAATGGTTGTCAAATAGCTGGCTAGGAGGAATTCTATTGGCTCTTAATAGCACTTTATAAATAGCTAGCGAGATGACGTATAAAAATAATATAAAAGTAGCACTCTTATTGGCTATCGAGGAGAGAGATCAAATAGCTAGCGACTTCTCAATAGCTAGCTATTTGATCTCTCTCCTTGATAGCCAATAAGAGTGCTACTTTTGTAAGTTGCCTCATCAAAATAGTATTTATTTATATGTCTCATCTAGCTAGCTATTTGTAAGTTGTCATTGAGACCCAATAACATTCTTCCTAGAGACCAAATAGCTAGCGATTTGAACACCATTGCGGACGCCCTAACGGCCACCGTGGTCGATACTCGTCCACGATCCAAGGACATTAGGCCCAATAGTATGGTATATTCAGAAAGCGAATCCAGACAGGCCGAAAGGAATGGTTCTGAGAAAGCCAGAATTTTCGCCATAAAGCAGAGCCTCTTGGACCTAAGAGCTAAAGACCTGGGCACACCATGCAAATAAATCTAGGGAAAAACCTCCTTAACTACAATCCCGTAATGAGAAAAAATATTTTTTATGGCTCCTCTATTTTTGGAATTGTTTGGTCTTATTCGTGTATAATTTGGTTGACGTGGCGTCACGTTAACCATGAGAGAGGTAAATCGGAGAGATGCAGATAGTTAGGGAGGTCAAATAGACTTGTATGAAAGAAATATTGTCACACCCGGTTTTAAAAAAACTAGGTATACACCATATGTGAGCCCAAAAAGTCAAATCTCATATATAGCTACAAATAAAGGGTAATATCGAAAGACAATGCTCATATATAACGTATAAAACACAAAGAACATAACCTTAAGGAGCAGACAGCGGAAAGACACTCCGATCTTCAGATAGAGACACCAACTCCACAAGGAACAACTGACTAGTTGACCACAAGCCTAAGCTTCTCCAAAGCTTAACACTCTGGAGTGTGGGGAAAAGCAAGAGTGAGTCCATGTTGAACTCCACAAGTATAGCAACAAGTGATATAGATCCCAAGTTTCATGATCGATGTAACATAAATAATGAATAGCATAAAACGGTAAATAATGAACATGTTAACCAACAAAAGTCATAATCTTTACGTCTTCAAGGTCGCTCGTGCCCTTGAGCAAGGCTGATATATCGGTTTAATAAACTTTGCGCAAAGGTGTACACTTTCCCTGCGAGACGTGAATTGCCCTTTCGCCCGAGGGAGCCAGCCTCTTAACCCACTTCCAAGGAAGGTCGGCAGGGTTCACGATGAAGTCTTTCAAAGGTTCGTCTAACAAGTTAGGGCCGCTAGGTTTCATTAGTCAGTCTGGGTGATTCAACCAGCCGCACGGGATCCCCAGTCTGCTATCCCTCATTTACGTCACACGGGTAAACTCTAACAAGCTAGAAAATGTCCTCATACTGAGCTAAAGCCAGAGCCATATAACCCCCAACAGTTGCACTGTAAATCCCGAAGGTGCTCGTACATACAATTTCTTAAGTTGCTAATAAGTCATTTTTATCATTTGATGCGTACATTAATTAAGTAACATGATCATGATTGCAAAAAGAAAACCTGATTGCTATACTTGCCTTAAACTCAAGATCCTTCTTCTGTTGACTTGTAGATTTCCAAAGGTTGACTCTTGATCACAAACTTCTTCTTCTTGATCACCAACGTACAACTCACTGACTGGAAATACGATCACAGAACACCACGCAAACATCCAACACCAATCATGCAAAGCAAACATAGCCTATGATTAGAACAGTACATCATTCATAAGAAAACAAGATAAAGAGTTTTGAAAACAAATCTACGTGTCACTACGGTCACACAGACGCGAAGTGTCGGTGTTTCGTACCCGGGGGTATCACACCAACGAGTAATATGATCGCGTGCTTCTCTTCCTGGATGGTGATGCAAGAGGACACAAGGATTTATCCTGGTTCGGGCAAAGAAGGCCCTACGTCCAGCGGGGAGGGATGTTCTTGTATTACTTGCACCTAAGTGCTTGTACAGGGGCGAATACAAGCTCAGTGAGCGCGGACCGGGGTCCGGACCTAAGTGTGTGGGTGTAGGCGCTCTCACGTGTTTTGTAACCGTGCGAATGAGGGCCCTGGCGTCCCCTTTTATAGGGCAAGGGGAGGCCAGGGTTACACAGGGGTTTTACAAGTGTCGGGGCGTACGGTGCCCAATACGAAGTAGGGTAGGAACCCTGTCTTGTCGAAGACATTGTAGCCGACGTGGGCGTTGCTGTTGAGGCGTCCTTGGGGCGTGGCCTCCATCCCGGGCGCGGACGCGGAGGCGTGGCGAGATGGAAGCCGTACAGCACCCATCCCCGAACGTACAGGACGCGGCGGGGTCCCTCCGGGTCTTGGGGTACCTGTCCTCCAATAGCATGAAAGTAGTTAGGGCTCGAGGGGCGCGGAGCCGGCCTCGAGATGGCGCCTGCGGGGGGCTCGAGTCCCCGCAGGTATGGGCGAGTTCCGGGGAGCCTGGTCGCACAGCGGAAATCCGGGTCTCGGGATGTGACCGGGACGTGCCACAGTGCAAGTTATGGTCGAACAGTGCTGTGCTGGTGCCTTTTTGCCCATGCTTGTGGTGAAAACGAGACTTGACTTTGCCCTGGTTACTGTGGTACACGTCGGGCTGCAGAGGACGTGACTGGAGTAGGTGGATGCATTAAATACGTAGCGTGGGGCCGATATCCGATGTCTGCACCGTTCGAGGGAGGCAAAACGCGTCTCGAGGGATAGGCCGCTGTGCCAGAGAGGCTCGAGGTCCCCGCGTGGGGTCTCGAGGTGTAGAGGAGCGCTCGCCCGAGGCCTGGCTTGGAGGGCTCGGGCGAGACGGAAGACGAGCGTTCGCCCGAGGCCTGGCTTGGAGGGCTCGGGCGAGGCGGAGAACGAGCGTTCGCCCGAGGCCTGGCTTGGAGGGCTCGGGCGAGGCGGAGAACGAGCGCCCGCCCGAGGCCTGGCTTGGAGGGCTCGGGCGAGACGGAGAACGACCGTTCGCCCGAGGCCTGGCTTGGAGGGCTCGGGCGAGTCCCTCATTCGTTTTGCATTGATTGGGGGTACCCCTTTGGCGTTCTCCCGACAGTAGCCCCCGAGCCCTTGTTCGAGTGCTTGCATTCGAGCAGGGGCTCCAGATTGGGATCTTGATGGATAGCTAACTGGTCTCGAGGGTTTTGTCGATTTGATTCCGTGGGTGTCGTGCGAGCGACACCCGCGGGTGTGGCCCCCGAGGCCACGGGGGAGTGGTTAGAACTCCCTCGTGGGCTTCCCGAAGAATCCTCCGTCGTTTGGGAACCTTCTGCCCAGTGGGCGCATCTTTTTAGGCGGAAATCGTCTGGGAGCGGAGATCGTGGCGCCGTATGTACCTGTGAACAGGCTCGAGATGCGGTTCGGTAGTAATATTAAATGTTCGAGGTAACCTTTCCTTTGTCGTGGGAGACTTCGTCCGAGGCTTGGCTCGGAGGGCTCGGACGAGACGGAGAGCGGGCGTTCGTCCTGGGCCTGGTCTCGAGGGCTCAGGCGAGACGGAGGTCGAGCGTTCGCCCGAGGCCTGAAAATCTCATGTTCACACAAAGAAAAGAGATTAGTCGTAACTGTCCGAGTTTTTAGACCCTCTTTCGTCGAGGGGTGCCAGGCTGAACCGACTGGCCGGCTCCTCGAGCTGTCCGGCATGCCGATTGCCCTGGCTTGTCATCCCGCGAGTCCTTTCGATCGGATGCGAGGGGGGATGCCTCGTACTACCCCGAGTGGGCGAGTATCGAGGTTCCCGGTGAGCTGGTAACGGGGAATCCAAGTGAGAGCTCGTGCCCCGTTCGATAGGGGTCGACTGTGGCCCGGAGGCGGTCTCATAAAGCATGGGTGCTCAGTCTGCAGGATGCCGGGTCCATTCGATAGGACCCGGTGGCTCGATGCCTCCCTCCGAGGGGATCTCACTACATGTCAAGCTCCCCGCCTTGGATACACGTGAGGGGCCTCGAGGGCTTGGCCCTCGAGTGATGCCGCGAATGGCGCCCCTTGGTGTCCCTGACTCGGGTGCTCAAAGCCGGCTGTCGAACCCTTTTCGAGGGCCAGCCTTCGCTGCTTCGAGACTTAGGGCCGGGGCCCGTTTTTACCTTTGTGAAGAAGCCTCCGTCGTCTGGGAATCCTTCTGCCCATTGGGCACGCCTTTTTAGGCGGAAACCGTCGGGGAGAGCGGCGGACGCGAAGCCGGAGCGACGGTCGTGGCGGGCCCGGGTAGTGGAGCGAATGGAGAGGTGCCGCGTGTACCCTGCATCCGGCTCGAGACGCGGTTAGGTGGGCGCATTGAATGCATTCGGTTACCTTTTTACGTCGTGGGAGATCCCGCCCGTCTGGGTTTCCCCCTATAAATATCGAAAGAGGGGAAAAGGAACCCTTTACTTTGCCTTTGCCTTCGCCGCCGCCGTAGCCTTCACGCGCCCTCTCCTTCGAGCTAGTCGATTGGGGATTTCCAGCCGCCCGTTCGCTGCTCGGATCCGCGCCGCGCCACCGCCATGGCCGCCCAGATACAGATGCTGCCGGCCGAAGACTGGAGCCCGTCGAAGGTGACGCAGAGCGAAATGGACTCGCTGGTGGCCCAGGGGCTTCTGCGCCCCAACCCGGAGGAGGGACCCGCATGGTGGGTTATCCCGTCGGCGGAGCACCGGGAGCCGCACCCGCCGGAGGGGTACGTGGTGAGCTTCGCGCGCTACCACCGTATGGGGCTCGGCGTCCCGCCGAGCCGCTTCTTGCGAGGGCTGGCCCACCATTTCGAGGTGGAGCTGCAACACTTCTCCCCCAACTCCATCTCGCACGCCGCCATATTCGCCGCAGTGTGCGAGGGGTACCTGAAGATGGAGCCGCACTGGGAGATGTTCGTCCATCTCTTCCGGGGCGAGCTCTTCATCAAGTCCCTAAAGCCCAGCGGGAGGCGGCCCGTGCGCATGGGCTCCCTTGCCATTACCGCGAGGGCGGGGACCTCGTCGGCCAATGTCCCCCGCGAGTACCTGCGATACAAGCTTTCCACCAACCAGGCCGGGTGGGACGACCATTGGTTCTATCTGCGGAACGAAGGTGGCCTCTTTCCGCAGTACACCGGCGGGTCCTCACTCAACGCTCGGAGAAGTGGACCTGGGGCGTCGCGGCGGACAGGCAACGCCACCTGGCCCCGCTGATGGAGATGATGAAGACGCTGGTGGACGAGAAGAAGCTGACCGTGCAAGCGGTCATTTGGGCGTTCCACCAGCGAAGAGTCCTCCCGCTGGCGGACCGCCCCCTTCTTATGCACGAGATGGGCCCGCAGGCTCAGCTCGAGGCGCTCAATCGCTCGAGGATGGCCGAAGGAAGGCTGTCCCGGAACGAGGGCGTCTCCCGGGTGTCAATCACGATCCAGGGGCCATTCATCCCTGAATACTCCAACCTGGTTGCGATGGCACCCGACGAGGGGTGTCTCGACCTGGTAAGCCTCCCTCGAGCCGAGCTATCTCGAGCCTCCTCCCCCTTTTTCCTCCTTCGATCCTTTTGCATCCGTCTTATGGTTTGTCTCATCACGCTTCTTCTTTTTTCAGGGGGCATTTACTTGTCGCGCGTCGAGGCCCCCGGTGAGGGAGGACGCCGCGGATTCTCAGGTGAGGCGCCTCTCTGCTCAGAAGGACAAGGAGAGCAAGGATGCCAAAAAGAAGAAAGAGAAAAACAAAAACTTGCGCCGCTTAGCTCGAGAGCAGAGACTGGCGAAGGCTCGTCGTAACCGTCAGCCTGGGGACGGGTCCCCCGAGCTGAGCTCCTCGAGCTCGGAGGAGGAGAGCGGCGATGAGGAGGAGGGCGACGACGAGGGGATGGATGCGCGCTTGATGCGCGCGGGGCTCGTCGATGACAGGGCTGACCGCTCTTCTGTGCAGGAGGGTACACTAGAGGTCCCACCGACAAAGGGGTCGCGCGGGACGCAACCGCGGAAGGCGGCGCCGATCCCTGCCTCGTCGGGGGCCCGAGGTCCGTCGAGCTCCGCGCCGGATGTGCCCCCGGTCGTAAGGAAGCCCCGGACCCGGAGCGCCTCCGCCACAGCACCAACGGAGGCCGCCCCCGCGTCAGCCCAGACGGGGGGTCTCGAGAAGGGTCGGGCTTCAAGAAGCGGTCGACAGGTCGAGAAGGATTTCGGGCCCGACCGCCGCGAGCCGTCAAGGGCGCCGTCGAGCCCGCGGAGGAGCGGGCGCCAGGAGGAGGCGTCGAGCCCGCGCCATCACGAGCGTCGGGGAGGGAGTCCCCGAGCGTCTCGTGACCAGGGGCGTGAGCGTCCCCGAAGTCCATCGCCGCACCGCCGCCGGGACACGGAAGCGGACGCGGGAGGGCGCGACCACCAGCGCGAGCGCCGGAGCAGGTCCCGGAGCCCGCGCCGGGGCGGGCGCCACGACGTCAGCACGAGGGAGGTACGGTCGCCCTCCCGCGATGTGGGGCGGAAGGAGGGCTCTCCCTCGAGGTCAAGCCACGGGAGGCGTCGGGAGCCCTCCCCCCATCCCAGCCCTGCGGAGACGGCCCAGGCACAGGGCTCGAGCCGTGGGGTGGGCTCGAAGCCCCCGAGTGGGTCCGGCGATTCCGGGAAGAAGCCCAGCCGCCGCTTCGGGTGAGTAGTTTTCTTGGGTCTCGTCGGTAGTGAGGCTTCACCTCTTTACTTTTGATGACGCGTGCTATCTCCGTTTTCTCAGGGGAAGCGCTCCTACCAGGAGGTGGACCTCGCTTCGTCCAAGAGGGCCAAGACCACGAGCCCCGTCGAGGCACAGGCACCTCGAGGTATGGCTCCTTCCTCCGCTAGAGAAGCCGCTTGGCTGGAGAAGGCTCGAGCTGCCATGGCTCGAGGAGGCCAGATGGTCGTCGTGAATTTCGGTGAGGCCGTCGCCATCGACCACAGGGGTCGAGGCATCCTTCCCGATTCTGATATCGCTGTCATCTCGTATTGCAGGGGCCACAGCCTACGGCATCGAGCCAGCCTCCACCACGTCAACTGAGGCGCTGCCTCCTCCCCCTCCTCCTCCTCCGGCGACGGCGCCAGCTGGGAGCGCCGCCCTTCCCCCCACCGCGACGGCTGTTTCGGGGGAAGCGCCTGGGGCGAGCACGGCCCCGCCGGTGTCTGGGGCTGAGGAGACTGCGCCCCTTGTGGCCCCGACCAGCACGAGCTGGGCTACGGAGGAGGGAAAGGGGGGAGAGGCGTCGGCGGAGAAGGAGCCGACGGTGGAGGACCTCCTGAACGAGCTGGAGCAGGGGCCGCTCCTCGCCGAGGGCTCGACGATGACGGAGGCGCCCGAGGGGCCGGCTGGCGCTGACAAAACGCCGGAGGACCCGATCAGGGAAGAGGGCCCGGGGTCGAGCCTTCCCTCGATCGACCCGCCGCCATTCGAGCCTTCGCCCCCACGCGAGGTAGTGACGCCGCCTCGGGAGGCGGCGGAGCAACAGAAGTGCCGGCGGAGGGACGGAGGGAGTCGGGGCCCGTGCCGTCGGGCGGCGGGTCGCTGTCGGGGCAGCTCGAGGCGGAGGAGGATCTGCCCGACATCGAGCTCGACCGACCAATATGGCCGTTTCCCGTCCCACTGAGCCGCCCCTTGCCGTGGTTCCCATCGAGCAGCTGGCCCAGCGGGGGGGCCCCGCGCGAGGTGCGGTCCATCTTCCAGGAGGTGGCCGAGCTTATGGCGGAGGCGGAGCGGTCCTGCTCCGAGGAGGCGGGCCGGTCCGCACAGGTGTCAGCCGCCCTCGCGCGGGCTGAGGCGGAGCTTCAAGATCTCCGCGCGGAGCTGAGCCGGAACGCCCAAATGGCGAGCCGGCTCAACGAGGCGGAGGCGGAGGTCCGGGTGGCTCGAGGCGAGGTCGCTCGATCCAAGGAGGAGGCCGCCGCCGTTCTCGAAGCGTCGAGGAAGGAGGCCGCGGACGCCCGAAGCGAGGCCACCTCCGCCCGGGCTGAAGCCGAGGCGGCGAAGCAGGAGGCCGCTGACGCCCGTGGCGAGGCTGCCGCTGCCCGAACCGCAGCGGAGGCGGCGAGAAAAAGAGGCCGAAGACGCCGAGAGTGGTGCCGCCACCGCCCGAGCTGCCGAGGGGGGCGGCGCGGCAGGAGGTGATCCGCAAGGATCTGGCCCTGGTGGAGGCGGGCCGGCTGATCGAGGACCTTAGGTCCGAGAGGCTCCTCATGCTGGCCGAGAAGCGCAGGCTTGAGCAGCGTGCTGAGGGCCTGACCAGCGACCTCACCGCACTGGGGCAACACTGCGACGGTGAGGCTTACACCTTGTTCTTGTTTGGGTCTCCAAGTTTTCTGTTACGCCGCAGTCTCACTCTTCCTTGTTCGTTGCGCAGGGGTCGAGAAGACGGTCGAGGAGCTCCGCGGGACGAACCAGGCTCTCTTGGACCAACTCCAAGACAAGACGATGGTGGCGGAGCGGGCTCGCACCTCCCTCGACCGGCTTGGCCCCATGTGGGGTGCTCCTCCAGTAGCTGCGGCAGAAGGCGCGGTGGCCCGAGGCGATGCCTTGGTCGACGCCTTGTGCTTCTTCGACGCAGCGGCGCGGGACCGTGTCCGGCAAGCTCTCCATCATGGCGTCAAGCAGACGCTCGCGGTCGTTCGCTCCGGTTTCCGCTTCCCGGTCCACGTTGTCGCCAACGGCTTCATCGATATGCCAATGAAAAGATTGGTCGTTTTTGGGTAGTTATAAAATTCTCATACTTCTTCGACTCGAATAACAAAAAAAATTAAGGTCTTTGCTTTACTTATAGCATTCTTTCTTTAGGTAAAAGAAAGAACTAAAAATAAAAAATAAGAAAAGTACGATTTTTTTCGAATCCATTCTATCCAACGAACAGTTCTTACCGAGCTTTCTTTCTCTGACATGGAATTTTCCTTTGTTGTCTCAACGGTATTCTAATTCGACTCCTTCACCCGGGATGGTTATCCAAACATGGAAGGTTGGACTACCTCTATTGACAACAGGAGGAGGACCTTATGCTGAACGACATGCTGGTTCATTCGATTAGCGAGCAGTGGGAATAGAAGAATATCCGTCTAGAATCCTAGCAAGAAAATATCCCTCATTTTTTAGGTAATTGAAGTGGGATTGACGAATAATATATAAAAATACTAGTGTTTATTAGTGTCTCATAAAAGGAAATGACATGGGGCGTGGCCAAATTTGGGCGTCGGGGCCCCTGTAAGAATTTATGGCATGAATGAGGGTCCGATGATACCCGTATGTATATATGACTTGTTTGTTTAAAGGGGTTGTTTTCCTTTCAAATGCGTTTGACCACTTCTCTTTGTCGCAAGCTCGAGTTTCTGCTAACTTAGTCTGTGTTCCTTCGATACGTCGCGAGCCCCTCGAGGGGAGGCGTAGGTAGGGCACCGTAGCCCGGGGGCGTAGGTGGCCGTCTACGTCGACGCCCCCCGACCTTGGAGGCTCGAGGTACTTTAGGATTTAGATGTCGCTAGTTCACTCGAGGCACGAGTCGAGACGAGGGTCAAAATTTTTGAAAATAAAACGCGCATTTTTTCCGGAGTCTGGGGGGTGAGGCCCCCCCGTCAGCCCCCGAGGGAGGCTTGACCCTGAGCAAAGCAGGGTCGAGGCTACCTTAAGATGCGAAGCAACATGAACGACAATGCACGAGTTTGTTCATTCATTTTGACATGTTTGTACAAAGTGATAAAATGAACAAGGCCTCGAGGCCTTTAAGGGTAGAAGCGACGTAGCTGAGATATGTTCCACGCGTTCGCCAGGATCCTGCCTTGGTCGTCGTAGAGCTTGTATGTTCCTGGCTTGAGCACTTCGGCCACGGTGTATGGGCCTTCCCACGGAGGGGTGAGCTTATGGCGCCCTCGATTATCTTGCAGCCGTCGAAGCACGAGGTCCCCCACCGCTAGGTCCCTTTTGCGCACATGCTTGTCGTGGTAGCATCGAAGTGTTTGCTGGTAGCGTGCAGAGTTGATGAGCGCCACGTCTCGGGCCTCCTCGAGCTGGTCCTTGGCGTTAGCGAGCCTTTCGTCGCTGGTTTGCTCGTTGTAGGCTCGAAGTCGAGGTGAGCCGTACTCGAGGTCCGTAGGCAAGACGGCCTCGGCGCCGTAGGTTAGGAAAAACGGAGTGAACCCGGTGGCTCGACTCGGCGTAGTCCTGAGGCCCCACAGCACCGAGGGGAGCTCTGTAGCCCACCCCTTTCCGAAATTCTTGAGGGTCTTGAACAGCCTCGGCTTCAGCCCATGGAGTATCATGCCGTTGGCGCGCTCGACCTGCCCGTTGCATTGAGGGTATGCGACCAAGGCCCAGGTTACGCGAATGTTGTTGTCATCGCAGAAGTTGGTGAACTTTTTGCCCGTGAATTGGGTGCCATTGTCGGTGATGATGACATTAGGCACTCCAAACCGGTACATGATGTTGGCGATGAACTCGACAGCCCTCTCGGAGGTGGGGTCTCCTATCGGCTTAGCCTCGATCCACTTGGTGAACTTGTCGATGGCCACGAGCATGTGTGTGTACCCTCCACTGGTCCTTTTGAGGGGACCCACAAGGTCGAGCCCCCAAACGGCAAATGGCCAAGTGATTGGGATCATCTGCAGGGCGTGTGCGGGCTGGTGCGTTTGCTTGGCGTAGAATTGACACCCATGGCACGCTTGGACCAAACGCTTGGCGTCCCCAATGGCGGTCGGCCAATAGAAGCCTTGACGGAAGGCGTTCCCAACCAGGGCCCTCGGCGCTGCATGGTGCCCGCAAGCCCCCGAGTGCATATCGTCGAGGAGCTTGCGCCCCTCCTCGAGTGGGATGCAGCGTTGAAGGATCCCAGTCGGACTTCGTCGGTATAGCTCCCGTTCGTCGTCGTAGATGACGTAGGTCTTGGCCCTCCGAGCGATGCGTCGGGCCTCCGTCTTGTCTTCTGGTAGCTCGCCTTGCGTTAGGTAGTCGAGGTAGGGCGTCCGCCAGTCGAGGAGCCGTGATGAAGAAGAGGCGGGTGCGTCGACCTGCATCGCCTCCACGGACGTCGAGGGGTCCTTCTCGAGGGGTGGCGTTGAGAGTCGAGCCCCCGTGTCTTGCTCGAGGGGTGGCGTCGAGGGGCCAGCCCCCGGGTCGATTTCGACGGATGGCTCGAAGACGTCCCTCGAGAAGACGTCTGGTGGTACCGTGCCGCGCGTGGACGCCAACTTTGCCAGCTCGTCTGCGGCCTCGTTGTACTTTCGAGCTATGTGGTTGAGCTCGAGGCCGTGAAACTTATCTTCCAGCTTGCGCACCTCCCCGCAGTATGCCTCCATCTTGGGATCGATGCAGCTTGAAGCCTTCATAACCTGGTTGATGACGAGTTGCGAGTCTCCTCGGGCGTCAAGGCGTCGGACCCCGAGCTCGAGGGCGATGCGCAGCCCATTGACGAGGGCCTCGTACTCGGCGACGTTGTTGGAGGCGGGGAAGTGCAAGCGTAGCAGGTAGCACATGTGGACTCCGAGGGGTGAGATGAAGAGCAGGCCTGCGCCAGCCCCCGTCTTCGTGAGGGATCCGTCGAAGTACATGGTCCAGAGCTCGGCTTGAATCTGTGCCGGCGGGAGCTGATGTCGGTCCATTCAAGCAACGAAGTCCGCCAACGCTTGTCGACCTTGAATGCGGCTTCGGCGGGGCAATAGGTGATGGTCTCCCCCATTAGTTTCGGCGGACCACTTGGCCGATGCGCCCGCGTGGCTCCCGATTGGTTTGATGATCTCTCCGAGGGGGAAGGACTGAACACCGACCGGTTACGGGAGAGGCGAGAGAAGTAGTGTTGTGAGCTTGCCGCCTTGTGACGATATGCCGTAGGAGGCAGCTTTTGGATGTGGCGATACCGGACCTTGGCCGACGGAGAGTACACTGGCACTGGTGAAAGTACAGCCGGTACGTTGGGACCGGCAATGCATGAACCTCCTCGTGCCTTCTCGACGGCTACTAGAACTGCCGCTGACCACCTGAGTGGTTGCAGCCACTATAGGAAGGAGAGAGGCTCAGGGGAATCGCCACCTGAGCTGGTCGCGGCGGCACGAGGATTGGTGCGGAAGTCAGCAACCCCTTCAACTTGGTTAAGGCCTCCTCGGCTTCGACAGTCCACGCAAAGTGTTCCGTCTTCTTCAGCAGGCGGTAGAGGGGTAGCGCTTTTTCCCCTAGCCTTGAGATGAATCTGCTGAGAGAGGGCTAGGTAGCCAGTCACTTTCTGCACACCCTTGAGGTCTCAAATCGGGCCCATCCTCGTGACTGCTGAGATTTTTTCGGGTTTGCCTCGATCCCCCGTTGTGAGACAATGTAGCCAAGTAGCATGCCTCGAGGCACACCAAAGACGCACTTCTCGGGTTGAGTGAGTTCACATTCTTGGCCCGGAGGCACTCGAATGTGGTCTCGAGGTCGCTGATGAGGTTCCCGACTTTCTTGGTTTTAACCACGATGTCATCGACGTAGGCCTCGACGGTCCGGCCTATGTGCTTGCCAAAGATGTGCTGCATACATTGTTGATACGTTGCCCCGGCGTTTCGAAGGCCGAAGGGCATTGTAACGTAGCAATACATGCCAAAGGCGTAATAAAAGAGGTTGCAAGTTCGTCGGACTTTCTCATCTTAATTTGGTGGTAACCGGAGATATGCATCAAGGAACGAAAGCACTTCGCACCCAGCAGTGGAATCGACGATCTGGTCAATTCTAGGTAAAGGAAATGGAACTTTTGGACATGCTTTATTCAGACCAGTGTAATCTACACACATCCGCATTTTTCCATTCTTTTTCCTAACTAGTACAGGGTTAGCTAGCCACTCTGGGTGAAATACCTCCTTGATGAATCCGGCCGCCAAAAGCTTGTGCACCTCCTCGCCGATGATCCTGTGCTTTCTCGTCGAAGCGGCGCAGGCGTTGCTTCACCGGTCTGGACCCGGCCTGGATCTCCAAGGCGTGCTCGGCGACTTCCCTCGGTATGCCCGGCATGTCCGAGGGGTTCCACGCAAACATGTCGATGTTCGCGCAGAGAAAGTCGACGAGCACTGCTTCCTATTTGGGCTCGAGGCTGGTACTGATGGTCAGCGTCTTGCCATGGCCGAGGTCGGGTCGACGGGTATTTGCTTGGTGTGCTCAACCGGCTCGAAGGTGCCGGCGTGACGCTTTGCTTCTGGGTTACCTCGGTGGCCAGAGCTGCCAAGGCCTCGAGCGAGTCGAGGTGGACGTTGGCCTCCCCCGCTCGACGCACTCCACATCGCAGTGGTATGCGTGCTCGTAGGAGGTGTCGACGGTGATGACCCCTTTTGGCCCCGGCATCTTGAGCTTCAAGTACGTGTAGTTAGGAATCGCCATGAACTTGGCGTAGCCTGGCCGGCCGATGATGGCGTGGTAGGTCCTTGGAAGCCGACCACCTCGAAGGTGAGCGTTTCCTGACGGAAGTTTGCCGGCGTGCCGAAGCAAACCGGCAGGTCGATGCGCCCGAGGGGGTGGGCCTCTTTCCTGGTACTACTCCGTGGAACCCCCCGACGCTGGGTCGGAGCTGTCCCTCTGAAATTCCCAGGAGGTCGAGGGTCTCGAGGTATATGATGTTGAGGCTCGAGCCCCCATCCATCAACACCTTGGAGAACCGAACGTCGACTATGAGGGGGGGTCGACGACGAGGGTATGCTCCCGGGTTTATGACATGGTCCGGATGGTCGTCACGATCGAACGTGATCGGCGCATCAGACCAGTCAAGGTACCGGGGGGCGTCGTGGCCGAGTGAAAAGATCTCGCGGCGCTCCTTCTTTCTTTCTCGAGCTGAGAGCCCGACGGTCGGCCCCCGTAGATCATGTAGCAGTCGCGCACCGGGGGGAAGTTGCCGTCCGCGTCCCCTTCGCCGCGCCGTTTGTTATTCTTGCCCACGAGCGCGTCTTCTTTTTTATCGCCGAGTTTGAGTAGTAGCCTTCAACAGTCGACAGTCTTTTAACTTGTGATTTACGGGGCCCTGTGGTAGGTGCAGGGATCCTCGAGCATCTGGTCAAAAACAGCCCCGTCAGGGGGGCCTCGGGGCTTCTTAGGCTCGAGGGCGCCTGCGAGCACCTCTTTGTCGTCGTCGTCATTGGCGCCACGCTTCGCCTTCTGGCCCTTGTGTTTGTTTTTCTTCCTTTTGTTGCTGTCATTGTTGTCGTTCTTGGCGTCGTTGCCCTTGTTCGAGCCCTCCGGCGCGATCACCGCCTTACCTTTGTCCGTGGAACGGCCAAAGAAGGCCCCCACTGCTTCGTCGCCCGAAGCAAAGCTGGTGACGCGATCCATCAGGTCCTTGACCGTCCCGGGACGGTAGCGTCCTAGCTCATGAACTAGCTCTTGGCATGTTGTGCCTGTGAGGAACGCTGAGATGACGTCCTCATCAGGCACGTGGGGGAGCTCGAGCGCTGCTTCGAGAACCGTCGAGCAAATCGCGGAGGGGCTCGTTCGCCGCCTACCTGCAACGCCGTAGGTCCCAGGGGTTGCCTGGGCGCACGCAAGTCCCCTTGAAATTCCCGTCGAAGACCCTGACTAGGTCGGCCCAGTCGTCGATCCGATCCGACGGGAGCCCCTCGAGCCACCGGCGGGCGGTGTCCGAAAGGTAAAGTGGGAGCTGGCGTATGATCACACGGTCGTCGTTCTTCGCTCCACCCAGTTGGCAGCCTAGGCGGAAGTCTGAGAGCCAGAGCTTGGGCTCGACCTCCCCGTCATACTTCACGATGTTGGTCGGAGGTCGGAAGCGGTCGGGGAGGGTCGAGCTGCGGATGGCCCGGCTGAAGACTCTGGGGCCCGGGGGCTCGAGGACTTGCCGGTCCTCGTCACTGTCGTAGCGCCCCCCTCGATGGGCGCTATAGTCGCGCTCCTGGGCCCCTTGTCCTTGCGCCGGCGGTTGATGTCGTTGCGGGCGTCATTGGGGTCTCGAGGTGGGCGGTTGTCGACGATCCGTTCCCGGACTGGCCTGGCCTGAGAGGCGTCGGCTGATGAACGGATGCCTCGCGCTCGTTGCGGGGCGTGTCCGCCGGCTTTTCCGAGGCCGCTCCGCGCCGTCGTGACGCCGAGCTCTCGGCCTGCTGCACGACGGCTGTCTCGAGGAGGTTCTTCATTTCCCCAAGCTTGCGCCTGGCGTCAGGGTTGGAGACGGCGGGCAGATCACGAAGTAGCATCGCCGCCGCCGCCACGTTCTGCCCGGCTCGCGGGAAACGCGCTCGGGACGTGCTGGCGCCCCGTCCTCAAGGATCTGCCGGTGGACCTCTCGAGCTCGGCCACGAACGCCGGCGCCTCGAGGCTGGGCCGGTTCTTGCGCTAAGGTTTTCTCGAGCTGCAGCAGACGTTGTCGGTCCTCCTCAGCCTTGGCGATGGCCTCCCGCAGCTGTGTGCGAGCTGCGCCGCTCGGTCATCGCTGTGCTGGGATGGAGCAGCCGGTGCCGGGGGTTCGTTCCCCCCCTGAACGCGTGCGTGACCCGCCCGCCGCAGCCACGTCTCGGGCCCCTCGAGGTTGAGCGCCGGCCTGGCGTCGTCGTCGCCGTCGTCCTCGGCTTCGTCCGCGACCCCCTCGAGCTGGAAACACTCCCTGGTAGAGTCCCAAGGTCAGGGTCATGGTAGTCGTACTCATCGGAGTTGGAGCTGGCGATGCCGCGCCGCCTCGGCTCGCGCTGGGCTGCATCTCGCGGTACCACTCCCCAAAGTGGCTTGACGAGATGGCCCGACGGCTCGTGAGGGGCCGCGGTCTACGCGCGCGGGGTGGACAATCTCCAGGTTGGCGATGGGGGTCTGCAGTAACACGCCCGGGCGTTCCTCCTGCTCCGCCGGCTCTCGGCCCCGACTGCGCTCGTTGAGCTGGCGGGCGTGAGCTGCCGCGGAGTTGTCGAGGCCGAACGGGAACTGCCGACGTCGAGCGCGGTACACCTCGTGCGGGAGGAGGCTGGGTGGCGTCGACAGTGCACGGCTCGGAGGCCTCTGGCCTGGCTCCTGGTCCGTGCGCACGATGATGAACGCGAAGTCGCTGGGCGGCGCGCCCCTGGAAGTCTCCGGCCGCGCGCCGGGCTGGTTTCCCCTCGGGGACCCTGCACCGGCTACGGGGGCGTGGGTGTTTGCCGCGGGCACCGCTTGTGCCTGGCGACGACGATGACGACGGCGCCACTCGCGATGTGGGCGACGTGTGGTGGTGCGGGCGACGCGTCACGCCCCCCGCGCAGGTGGCGTGACACGCCCTCCGCTCGGGCCCTCCGTGGAGAGCAGAGTCAGCTCGTTGCTGTTGCCTGTGGCCAGGAACTCGAGGCTCCCGAACCAGACGATGGCACCAGCCGAGAACAGAAGAGGGGATGAAGCCATCCAGGAATCAAGAGAAATCGGCTCGGACACGCGAAGGAAGGCCCCTACCTGGCGCGCCAACTGTCGGTGTTTCGTACCCGGGGGTATCACACCAACGAGTAATATGATCGCGTGCTTCTCTTCCTGGATGGTGATGCAAGAGGACACAAGGATTTATCCTGGTTCGGGCAAAGAAGGCCCTACGTCCAGCGGGGAGGGATGTTCTTGTATTACTTGCACCTAAGTGCTTGTACAGGGGCGAATACAAGCTCAGTGAGCGCGGACCGGGGTCGGACCTAAGTGTGTGGGTGTGTAGGCGCTCTCACGTGTTTTGTAACGTGCGAATGAGGGCCCTGGCGTCCCCTTTTATAGGGCAAGGGGAGGCCAGGGTTACACAGGGGTTTTACAAGTGTCGGGGCGTACGGTGCCCAATACGAAGTAGGGTAGGAACCCTGTCTTGTCGAAGACATTGTAGCCGACGTGGGCGTTGCTGTTGAGGCGTCTTGGGCGTGGCCTCCATCCCGGGCGCGGACGCGGAGGCGTGGCGAGATGGAAGCCGTACAGCACCCATCCCGAACGTACAGGACGCGGCGGGGTCCCTCCGGGTCTTGGGGTACCTGTCCTCCAATAGCATGAAAGTAGTTAGGGCTCGAGGGGCGCGGAGCCGGCCTCGAGATGGCGCCTGCGGGGGGCTCGAGTCCCCGCAGGTATGGGCGAGTTCCGGGGAGCCTGGTCGCACAGCGGAAATCCGGGTCTCGGGATGTGACCGGGACGTGCCACAGTGCAAGGTATGGTCGAACAGTGCTGTGCTGGTGCCTTTTTGCCCATGCTTGTGGTGAAAACGAGACTTGACTTTGCCCTGGTTACTGTGGTACACGTCGGGCTGCAGAGGACGTGACTGGAGTAGGTGGATGCATTAAAAGTAGCGTGGGGCCGATATCCGAGTCTGCACCGTTCGAGGAGGCAAAAACGCGTCTCGAGGGATAGGCCGCTGTGCCAGAGAGGCTCGAGGTCCCCGCGTGGGGTCTCGAGGTGTAGAGGAGCGTCGCCGAGGCCTGGCTTGGAGGGCTCGGGAAGACGGAAAGACGAGCGTTCGCCCGAGGCTGGCTTGGAGGGCTCGGGCGAGGAGGAGAGAGCATTCGCCCGAGGCTGGCTTGGAGGGTCGGGCGAGGCGGAGAACGAGCGCCCGCCCGAGGCCTGGCTTGGAGGGCTCGGGGAGACGGAGAACGACCGTTCGCCCGAGGCCTGGCTTGGAGGGCTCGGGCGAGTCCCTCATTCGTTTTGCATTGATTGGGGTACCCCTTTGGCGTTCCCCCGACACGAAGATCACGCTAATCGGAGTTGAAACGAAAAAGATATAGTCTAAACAAGTTACAGAGCTCTAATTACTAGATTAGATCAACTCAATTTTAATTACAGAAAACAGTATTGAAAATTATATAGTTGAAAGTACTTTTCGAAACGAACCTAACGCAAGTTGAACGGATCAAAACAGAGTTAAAAACAAGAAGTTATAGCTTTTTAATCGGATGGCGAAACTGTTAATAAGTTGAATTTTGTTTTACAGATTTAAATTAAAAAACAAAACCGAAATTCGGCTGGACTGCGCCTCGATTTGGAGAAAACGCAGGGACTTTAAAGAAAGATTTCACAGACTCAAGGAATAGAGTCAGAAGGACTGCGGGTTTAGACTTAAAAAATGTAAGGGCTTATTTGCAAGACGGTAGTCGAAGGGGTATCGAGGGACGATGGCCGTCGGATCCTGGATGGGTGGCGCAGATTAAATGGACGAGGGAGCGGCGGCGCTGAGCCGGAGTTGGAGAAGGGAACGACGCACACGGTGGCGCCATCGCCGGACTTCGGCGGCGCTGTTCGGGTTTACAAGATATGGCGGTAGAAACCTCGGGGAAGGGCTCAATCGAACCAGGAGCTTCGTGCGAACTCACCAAAGGCGAATTTGCGTCGGAGACGGCTCTGGGACGACGAAAGACTCGGCGAGGCGGACGGTGGAGAACTGCAAAGTCCGGTGAGCTCAAATCAGTGCAAAGAGGGAGGAAAAAAGGAAGGGGAAGGGTTGTGCGTCTCAGAGAAATCGATCCGAAGACTCGAGTACCCTCTATGGCGGCGGACTCGTGGAGGTGAGCGCGGACAATGACGGCGGAGATCCAGCGGATTGCAGAGCACTTGACTAGAGCAAAACGGGGCACGAGAGCTTGCGAAATTGGGATGGGGAGAGGCGGCGAACTCTAGAGATTTATATAGCACGCTTGGATTGATCGGGAAGCCAAGGAGGAGGCCAGGTCATGACGGATTCGAACTCAGCAGGAGAGTTTGTCTCGGACACTAGATAGGGGACGGAACTGACATGGCGGGGTCACCGGTCAGTGGGAGAGAGAGAGGACGCGGGGGCGCGCTTGCAGACGCTGGCAAGTGGGACTGCTTCGTCAGCGAGAGAAAGAGGGGAAGAGGAGTGGGACCAGCCGGTCAGTGAGAGCAAAGGGGAGGAGCGCGGGCTCCTGCAGCGGGACGGAGCTGGGCGCAAAAATGGGCCAGGTGCCATCGGCCCACGCGGAGGGAGAGCTGGGCCTTCGGGCCGTGGCAATAGAGAAGGGGGAGGGAGAGTTGGCCGCTCGGCTGAAAGGATGGAGGGAGTGGGGCGCCTGTGTGGCAGAACCTCCCATTAATGTGGCCCACCTGCACACGTCATCGTCTTCCCGAGCCCTAATGACTGTGCACATGTACCACATCACTGGAAAGATCTGTCGGGTGTCCCCGAGAGAACCCCGAATTATCCACGAACCACAGGATCATCATCATGAAGGTGGAATAATTACAACATTACAACATTTGTTACAAAAATACCATCGGAGTGCGGAAGTAAGAGATATAGACTTTACAAAACCATGAACCAGTTACTTTTACATAAACATAATTGGTATTGCGGAAGTAGAAAAGTATTACGGAACCACACTTAGGCTGAGTGCCTAAGTTGGAGAAGAAGGACAACCAGATCATGTTGAGCCCACTGACATGATCATGATCAACATCACCTATTAAAGAAACCTGCAACAGGGAATTAACAAACCCTGAGTACTGGGGTACTCAACAAGACTTACCCGACCAAGAAAAAGAGAGAAGCTCATGGAATGAAAGGTTTAGGTAAGGCTTGAACAAGATCAAGAATTTTGCAGAAAAAGCATGTTGAAAATCTTTTATTATTATTTTTAAATAGATTCCAGCATTTCTCAATTCTTCATTGTCCAAGATTCATTTTATATATCAAAACATACCTAGTGAGAACCACTCTCGTTGACAGTCAGTGGACCAAGTCTCCATAACCGAGGAGCAACGTTAATCCGGATAAAGAATACTCAGCTGAGGATCCCTATTCACACGGCATATGTAGCACCCAAGCTTGCATAGGCCAACCCGTCTACCACGATTCCTCCAAGATTGGGCCCCGGTCCTACGCCACCCGGAAGTACAGTACACCACTCTTATCCAGGTACGACGACCACGTGGGTACAGGCTACTTCCGCCATCTCTCCACTCCCAGTGCGCGGTTGTCGGTCCCAATAAAGGATTCCTCGGAGCCAGAGCTTTCCGTAGTATGTGAATAGTTGCAAGTCTTGGCCAGCAGGCTTCACACGGATGGTCCCTAATTTTTCCGCCAGGAACCGTACCTTGGTTATATCTCACCCAAGCGTAACAGTCCTGTCAGTTTTTCAACTCTGTTCCGGTCGGTGTCAACTGTTGAGTCCCGGACTACAACATGACGGCACCGTACGCTAGGACAACCTCTTCTCGACAATGACCACATGCTAGCTAGGCAAGCAGTCATCGAACGGGAAGTATAACCACATTCCTTGATATGATTCATCTCAGTGATCACACTTTTGAAATTGGCATTTTTATTGCAAATCTATTGTATAGCATCACTAAGCATTTTGCAAATAGTTTTTAAAACAGAGCAGGTGGATCTTTTGGTGGAGATAAACAGTGCAAGAAGTAGGCCATCACACAACTCCTATAACCTAATGCAGTAGTTTAACTCAAAAACATTTTAAAAACCTTTATAAAAACAAGGAAGGGTTAAATGCACCGGGGCTTGCCTTCGTTGCAGGGAAGACAAGATCCAAGAATGATCCACAAAGGTTAGTTCCTTCATCTAGAAGTTAAGTCTTCTCGACGAAGCTTGTTCAACAAGAATCTCCTTCTGAGGCTTGTCCGACGAGAGCGATCACCAAAGCTTAAACCACACGATTTCAACACTCTCGGATACTACACGTAGATAAATGATGTATGCTTAGTATGATGCTATGTGATGTATGCTAAGGTGCAGGACAATTCAAAAGCAAAAACAGAAGATAACACAAGATGAGAAAAGTCGAGTAAACTTTCCTTCTTGGTAAAGTTGTAGACCAACAAAACCAACTTTAGCTATTATACATATTATTACTAAACAAGTTTTATTATTTTCCGTAAACATGGTGATGTATCTAACAAGCAACAGAAGATCATTAACATAAAGGAAATCCATAACCAGGGAGCAAATCTTGCTAGTTTCCCATTGGTTGTCAAACAATTCCAAAAGTCACACAAATCTACAGGGATCAACTATTTTCTATTTATTTATAAACCATTCTAATTAGCCTTTTACTTATACACAAATCATACTTGGTCAAACAGGGATGACATTAAACATGAATATGTACATCAGAGATATAAACTCACATGTCAAATTCATGATTTTTGGAGAAACACAGAAAATTACATAAATCACCAAAGTTGCATTTATTAATTAAAGTACAGATTTAATGACCATAGCAAAAGTACTCAAAACACAAGTTTATAATTTTATATTAGCACAGAATGCTATCATCTATCATGTCAAATTCATAATTAACAGAGCTATAGATTAATTATAGCAAAAACAACAAAACTGATTACTGTTCAAAAAGATAGAAAAAGAAAACGAAACCAACCCAAACTGGGCTTTCGGCCCAAGCCAACTCAGCCCAGCGTGGCGCGAGCGCACGGCGGTGAGAGGAGGGTGCGTCCGCTCGAGGCCTGGCTCCGCGCGAGACAGCGCCCGAGGGTCCGCTCGAGGCCTATCTCGACCGAGACGATAAACACCAAACGCCCGTCCGAGGCCTGGCTCTCGGCTCGGGCGAGACGGAAAAACGTCGTCCGTCCGAGGCCTAGCTCGGGCGAGACGCTGCACATGTGTCCGCTCGAGACTAGCTCGAGGCTCGGGCGAGACGGAAAACCCTCTACCGTCCGAGGCCTAGCTCGGGCGGGACGGTGTGAACACGTTCGCCCGAGGCTTGGCTCGAGCGAAGTGGAGGAGGCGCCTGCTCGAGGCATAGCTCGAGACGGAGGGCACGTGTCCACATGCCCGCTCGGGACCTGGCTCGAGCGAGACGGTGTGCCCTGATAGCTTTGCAGAAAAGCCCTTCGGCTTTACACTAAAACAACCCGCAGTCCATGGCGCTATTCACCTGAACCTGAGGCTTTGCATCCAACACCCTGGAACTTTTCATCTTTACAACAAGAAGGTCCTCGACCATGGCCGGCGTGAATGACGGCGCACCGAGCGGCGGCGAATCTTACGCCGGCCATCTCCGGCCATTAGAGGAATCGGCTGACGCGAGCATCAACACCGCAAGACAGCCGCAGTTGATTGAGCCCTCAACCCTACACTCTACCACTCGGGTGAGCCTGGCCACGCACGGCGGCGGATCGGATCTCGGCTAGCCCTGCTCCGGCGAACCTAGGCCGGTAGCAAGCAAACGGAGAGGCTAGGAAGGTCTAGCAGCTCACCCTGATGCTGTTGTGTAACTGGTTTAAGCAGAGGTTGCACGGAGGGGAGAGTTCACGAGCAGTGGCCTGCGGCGGAGAACTCCGGCGAAGACGACGTGTTCGGCGAGTCCTGAGCACAAACAGGGAACCATCGAGCCGATGAGTTCTCTGGGGCCAAGATAAAACAAAAACACAGGATATAAAGAGCACAGAGGGAGGCCCAGTTGAGCGGGCCACGGGTGGAATCGAGCTCGTCGGAGTTTTTCACCCGGCGGGAAGAAGAAGAACTGCGAGCTCTAGCTCTCTGAGACAGAAGAGTTAGAAGTGAGAGTTCCGGAGGTGCGCAAGGAAGAAAGGAACTTATATTTGTGGCAAAACTTGGATGAGGATGTTTGTTCACCGTGAACTCTAGATTGGGACAGAGAGGAGCACGTCGGTGCTGTGTGGTGGCGCAACGACAACGGCAAGCACGGGAGAAGACGCCACGGTGCAAAAGAGAGCGCCAGCAGCTGCTTCACCTCGCCACGGAGACGTGCACGAGCGCATTCGAGAGAGGACGACGCCCATCGTGCTGGCGTCACGAATCTGGCTCGGCCGGTCACCGCCATGAACAGGGGGTAAGAGCTTATCACCCCCGGTTACTGCTCACCAGAGAACATCTAGATCTTCTTTCCCCTATTTCTCCCAAAAAACATTATACAACAGGAAAAACTCCCAACATGAAAGTTGTTCCAAAAATTAGGATCTACAACTTCATTTAAGGAGCACAACCAAAATCTACCTAGATTTTGAAATCACATTTTGAATTAAAAAAGCATTCAAACTTAGATTCAAAATTACTTTTGATTTCAAAGAAAACTTGAAAAAACTTTACACATCAAAGTTGTTTATCATAAATAGAACAACTTTGCTTTTTGAAGCATAGCCAAACTGTGCTTAATTTTGAAACTACACAAAAGGGGATAAAAGTAGGGTTTGGAAATTGATTTTCAATTGAAACCAAATCAAACTTGTTTTTCCAAATTACTTCAGATTTCTTAATAAACATGAAAATCTATCTTAATAAAAGTTGTTTCTTTTAACCTTCTCTACACTTTTGATTAAAAGACCAAAGTCTAATTTCTTTTAGTTTTTGAAATCTAGTGTTGGGGTCAAATTAGGGTTTAAAAGATTTCAAATTTATTCAAAATTTTATACAGAAAACTTTGAAATCTTTGAATACCAAAGTTGTCCCTTCAACAAGAGCACAACTTTGCTTTTGAAACCAATTTGAAATTTTGACTTTCTTTTTGTTATTAAAAAGGGGATGACAAAAAGAGAGATTAAAAACCAAAGTTTTCTCACTTGCCCTTTCAAAGAACACCAAACATCTCAATCAAGCCACATATATAACAAACATGGAAATCAACACTCAAAAACATACAACACTTTGGTCAAACATATAAAGCATCACAATTATACTTAAAACATGAAATGCTTTTATGTCATGATGCCAGATGATTATGCATACTAAACCACTTGATTAGAATTTTAATTAACGCTTAACACCAGGGTGTTACAGCCTGCTAGGCCACTGCGGGCCAGAATGGAGGGAGGAGTGAGGAGGGAAAGGAGAAAGCTTTTCCATTTTTGTTTGACATTTTCAAAAGCATTTTCAAAACCATTTGAATTCAGTTTGAACTTTTGGTTTGAAAACCTTGAAAGAAACATTAGGTTTTGAAGTTTTAAACTTTTCCAAACTTCTTGAAAAACAAAAAGCCTTTATTTTCAAAACCTTTCTAAGAGAATTCATTTTCAAATTGTTTGCAAATCATTTTGAATTCAACTTGAGTTTTAACCAAAACCACACATCACAAAAGCTCAAACGCACCGAGATGAATGCACAAACATGTTCTAAACCCTAGGATAAATTTTAATTTAGAGAAAAATTTTATTTTCCTACATTTTATGAGCACAGAAAATTATAATTAAACCATTTTAACTCTAATTTCAGAAATGAAAATTTCAGGGTGTGACAAATATATAGAAAATTATGTATCTGTAACTCTAATAAAATTAATCCCTACTGAATGATTTTTCTCTTCACGTAAGATGTCCACATCATTTTCCACTAAGTGATCCCACTGGATGTACTATCTCTTCATAGAAAATATCTACATCATCCTCCACTGATAAGTCCATGTCATCCCTTACTAATTAAAAAATATATTCATAACATCTCTATCATGTGAAGTACTTAAAATTTTTAATCTGTTAGCATACAAGTCATCTGCATATGCTATTGTTTTGATCACCTATTCTTCTATAATGTATTCAAATATTCTATTTTTTCTTCTATTAGCTTACTGATTTTTTACCATATCTGATATAATGAAATAATATGCAAGTCAAATTTATATATGTACACAGAATATATAAAATATTATATAATAATGTTACGTATGTAACATTTTTTAAAAAAAATCTCGCGGTAACGCGCGGGGTATACTTCTTCTATCTAGTTTTAAAAACTCCCAAAGTTCATTAAGTCAGATTTGGTATTTTTAACTGCATATTTTTTTGTATCTTTCATAAAGTCTATTTGGCCTCCCTCAACTACCGTTTTGCATCATTAGCGGCTGGAGTGGGTTTCACGTCAGCTAAAACCTCCGGGGAGAGAAATCAAACGGTTTCAAAAGATGGAGCAGCGAAAAAGTTATTTTTCTAACCGACTGAGGTCAAATGGATCTTGACTGAAAACTGTAAGATCAAATGGATTTGTCTTTAAATGCAGGAGGCCTCACTGCTCAGATACACAGGTCTAAGAGCATCTCTAAGAGACTAGGTAAATCATTTTGTAAATGTAAATATAGCTATTATTAACAAAAAAACGTCTCCAACAGACTCTGTAGAAGGCTATCTAAATTTGCTAGCTAGCTATTCCTGAAATTCCGATCTCCACAAATAGACAGCCAAAGCCGCTCGCCATCCGGTCCTTTCTCGTGTCAGACGACCTCTCATGCACCGCACCCTTCACCCCACGCCGCTGCCACCAAAAACGCTGCCGTGATTCCCCATCAAGCCGTGCCACCGGCTGCATATCACAACGGCCGGTGCTCAGAGTGTTTTAATGGCTGCGTGATGATCGGTACCTGCGTGACCTTGATGACTGAGCTTGGTCAATCCTCTACTGTCTGGCCTGCTGGAGGTCACGATGATGCCTGGGCCGCTGCTGAACCTGAGTTCTAGGCGACGGCGAGCGGGTGGAGGTATACGCGATGATCCAAAAAGACAGAATATGACCAGGTCGACGGGGTCATGATGCATCCGAAAACAAACCGTGTGCTAATGTGGCAGGTTTAAATATATGGAGTCTCAATTTTTAGATAGTCTGTTGGAGTAGTCTATTTTTTTAGACAAGATTCATTTTACATAATAGCTAAATCACTAAATTTAGATAATTATTTTGGCTAATCTCTTGGAGATGCTCTAAATAAAGTATTCCCTCCGTCCTAAAATAAATACGCTTCTAGAGTTCGAAATTTGTCTCCAAATAAGAGCACATTTATATAAAAAGACAAACTAGTCATATTTATCTTTTTCTACTTTTCCATTTTTCAGGGTATAATAATTACATCTTTTAGTAGTATAAATATAATTTCACATTAACCTTAGCATCTTCATTTAAACTCTAAAAGTATTTTTTTTTTGGACGGCTCACAAAATCCAAACAGTTTTTTTTTAGTGGAACAAAATCCAAACAGTTGTGTTGCAGTGATCGTTTCATGTTATTGGGCCTAGCATAGCATGATGGGCCGGACGCCAGTCTGACATCCGCTTTGTTTCGTGAAATTAAAAACTTTGTACGGCCTTGTTTAGGCCATGTTAAGTGGAAAATTTTTTGGGTTCTCACGGTGCAGCACTTTCGTTGTTATTTGACAAACTTTGTTCAAACATAGACTAATTAGGATCAAAAAAATCCTCTTGGCATTTACAGAGAAACTATAAATAGTTATTTTTTACCTATATTTAGTGTTCCATGCATCTGTCTAAAGATTTGATGTAACTGGAAATTTGGAATTTTTTTGGAATCTGAACATGGCCTTAGATGTATGCAATTTTACAAAAAATACTGTAGCATAACTAAATATGATCTAAATATAAAATTAATTGCACAGATGGACGGGAAATCACGAGATCTATCTATTAAACCTAATTAATTCATCATTAGATACTGTTTACTGTAACACAATTATCTTATCATGACCTAATTAGGCTCATTAGAAAGGTCTTGCAATTTTTTCGGGGTTGTAGAATGAGTTTTATCGTTAATTCATATTTAATACTCCAAATTTGTATTCCAACATTTACGGTAGAATACAAATTTTTTTGAGGAAAACAACTAAACAAGGCCTCTGTACATTTGTGATCATCTGAGATCTGAGGGAGCTCTCGTTTGTTGTTTGGAGACTTGACCAGAGCTGAGAGAGGTATCCTGAAGACAGGGAGCGGGGCGTACGAATCCATCAGGGCCCCTTTGGATGCAGGTCCCTCAAAACCACGTGAGTTTAAGCCCCTAGGGGGAATGCTTCCCTACACTTGCCATCCCTGTTCCCCTAGGAGATTGAATCCTCTTGGGGTAAAAAATACCTGCTACTGTTTGGAAAAACACAGGTATATAAATCCCGAACGACCAAAAATATTCAAAATAATCAGAAAAATATATAGAATTCAGAAATGATTTTTTCTCAGACTAAAACTTAGTACCACAGATTAAATTAGTACTGATTCATAATTACAATAAAAGTTTTTATAAGCCATAATCAAAGTTTGCTTCACATAGCTTCACATAGCAACACAACGATTGTACGTCAATTCATTCTGGTGGTGTCTCTTCAAATGAGCTACATACTCAAACCTGCATTAAAAACAATGTCACCACAAAAGGAATTAAATTATGAAATACAAACAGCCATCAGCTATATTATAAAATATCCTGGCTACTAACAATCATGTTAACAAGCATGCATGCTGACAATTCCATTTATTATACTCGATATTATAGAGGTTCATACAGACAATGTAGGATGCTGCTAACATGTGAAGGAATTAAAATTTTTGTATCTAGCCATAAGTTTCAATCTTTACAAGCAAATGAGTTTTGATAATTTACAAGCAAATGAGGTTAATGTTTAGTAAACGCTGCACAATTAGTTAATAATTGATGCACAAACAATGGATTACTAAACTGATTTATACCACAAAAGCATCTTGCCTAATTATATCCTATTGTACAGACATAAGCACACCTGCATATGCACAGATCACAGTAATTATGGCCAATATAGTACTTCCTGTACAGTCTAAGTATTGTCAATACATTTCTAAGGCCAAGAAAAAATCACTTCAATAAACTAAGAGATGAAGCTACCGTTTGTGAACAAGCATCATACATCATAGAACAAACATCGATACAGAGATAACGAGTGCTCTATCACAAGTCATAAGAACAGTAAACTTACCTTAGAGGCAATCTCACCCTTAATCCACAATAGGCGAACTCTTGGGTTCGTGAAGTTGATAAAAATTTCTCTGTTCACATTGCACTTCATGATGCTGGTTGCTTGTGCCTTCTCCACATCTGAGAGTTCTTCCATGGATTCCAGAAGAACCATACACTTCTTGATAGAATAGTCACCTTCTTGGTTGCTTGTTTCATCTAGTGCATCCACAAAAGTTTTGTTTTGCTTCATCTTGAAGTCCACATAGCCTTGTAGAACTCCGGCAATGCTTCTCTTTTTTCCACTTCCATTTCCCTTTTGTCCTGAACAAGCAGAGGAAGTTTGTTCTGCTTCAGTGAGGTCTATAGGTTCACTTGATGCCCTATGACCATCCATAGTTGCAGAGAAAGGGTTCATGCTGCTATCTAGAGCATCTATGTCACTAGTGTTGACATGTTGAGTAGAAGGTGGTCTCTGCGGCTCAAGTGGCTCTGTTGATGTGAAATTTAATTCACCTGTTGCAATGCTTCCTGTTTCATGTGGATAAATACACTTAAGTCACATGAATATCCCAAAAATATTAAACAAAAAGCTACTACTGTATGGAAAATGACATGCAATGCTAGATAGATAGTAGTAGCAGAAAAAATAGAAAGTTTACCTTCGTACAATTTTTCACACTCATGATACAAAGGAAATGCTTTTGCTTGAAATTTCTTAAGCCTTGGATGATCCTGGCAAATGGAAAATGAAGTTAGCAACACAATAGCAACTTAAATTATCTAGCAGCAAGTGATGAGATGTTACAACATACACCAATAAGTTTCTTCCACTTGTCTGGTTCAGCATTGATCATGCACAAAGTATCATTCCAGCCAACCCCACTTTCCTTAATCCCTGCATGAATGGCCTGTGTTTTTTCCTTTCAAGTCCTTCTCCTTGTCTTGAATCTGCGCCTTCGAAAATCCAGCGGATGGAAACTTCTCATTGAAATGCTTCACAATACTTCTCCATCCTTCAGGTGACCACCCATTTTGGCCCTTAAACCTTTCATGATTATGCTCATGAAGCACATCAAGAAGTCCTTTCTCATAATTAAATATCCATGATGCTCTTGAGCTTTCTCCTTTCGCCATAGCTACAATTACCAAACACAATATTTAAATCAACATTTATTAGACATACACAACATTTATTATATCAATACAACAACAGTTACTTCCTACTTGTGATCAGCTAACTATCTTAGACATATAGCATCACTCACATAGATAGGACCTCGTAATAATTTGACTGCTACTTCCTAAGCTCGGTTTTGATTGTAGTGTTCCACATTTGCATGGCAATCTGATCTCTTAGCACATTTGCAGTATTTTGATTATTATCATCTCCTTGTGGCACAATCTGGTCTTGTATATTCAGCGGTTGCACATCATTTTGATGATTATCATCTCCTTGTGGTAAATCAACATGATCAGATTCTGGTATATAAGTTGGTTGGTGATCTAGCCAATTCTCATCACTCACCATTTAGACCTCTAATTATATTATGAAATACAGCAGCAGCAGCTGGAATTTTTATTTGAGACTCGATGGGATGATGTGTCCCCACTTTCAGAATTTGAAACCTTTTCTTAAGAACACCAATAGCTCTCTCGATATGGTTTCTAAGAATTGCATGGCGATGGTTGAATAGCTCCTTGTGATCAACATATTCTCTTCTTCGAATAGCTCATGATGATGCATATTCTACGAGCGCGTCGAAACTCAGCAATGTGATATCTAACTCCTCAATAAGGCGCAAGGAATGTTGTGCATTTGCATACCCACCATCCACAAGATAAAACTTTCCTTCGGGAACTTGAAAACCTTGGCAATAGCTGATCGAAGAAGTCCAGCATCTGAAGCAGACCCTTCCCATCCACAAGAGATAAATGTGAAGTTTAAGTTGAAGTCACATGCTACCATGACATTCTGTGATAGTGTGCCTTTTCTATTCCTATATGGGGGAGCTTTCTGTTCTGCAATTGTGATAGGCACATGTGTGCCATCAATAGCACCAATGCAATTCTGTAAAATAGCACCAATGCAATCTCTGTAAAAAAAAAGAAACTTAAAATAGAGCAAAATATCGGTGAAAACAATAAGGTCTAGTGTTATGCCTCATCTGAAAAAAGGGCCAAAATCTAGGATCTGTAGCGATCTTGGGGTGAGTTTGGTTGGAAGTAGAAAGCTTCACGAACCTATGGTGAGAATGGGAATGATATCAAAAACTGCCCTTATGTGCCTGTGGACAGTTTCACCACTATGCTGAAATGCTTTCTTCAGTCTATCATTGCTAGCATTGTGTGACATATACATAAACATCCCTAGCTGCTCCTCAACGGTAACACCTCGTGTGTCACGCAATAGACCCTCACGCCTAAGATAGTTATATGTTGCCTTAAATATTCGTGTCTCCATACGGAACTCAGATTTACACCAATTCTCATGTCCCTCCAGAACTTCCTTCACCTTCTTAGCACCAGTATACTCTGAAGTATGCTCTGACCTCTTTTCTTCATTCAGACATTCAAGTATGGCAGGAACAATGACAAGAAAAACAACTCATCATCATCTTCTTCTTCCATCTGTATGAATTTCCTAATTTTCTCCTTCCTAGAGCCCATTATCTAAAAGTTGCAAATAGAAAATAGTTGAGATATTGACCTACTTATATATTTTTAGTTTTAAAAATTAAGCTAGCTGACTTAACTAGCTACAACCTGCAACACAATCTGAACTCTAGAGAGAGAAGAAAGTTGTTTCCAGTTGCTATTGTTTCTGAAAATTGTTGTTTTAGAAACACCGAACAGATAAAAATGCATAGATATAATTTTTGCAGGAATCATCAAATAAAGAAATCAGGACAAAGAAATCAATGATCAAGCCCTTTAATTTGAATGGCGAAAATAAATCAGCAGCTTATAAGCAAGAAGATTCAGTACAACGATTATAATTTTACCTTGGATTGGATCAGCAGCTAGATCCCTTTAACTGTTGTTTTAATTTGAATGGGGACGAGGGAGATGGAGAGCAGCTCAAAACCTACAGTAATAAAAAGATACAGGGAAAAGAGATAAGCCAACAACTCAAAGGATGTAAACTAGAGAAAAGCTTCAGGTGAGTGGAGCATAGTGCCTGGCCCATAATTGTGTTGGATTTACATAGCATTCGTATTGTGATAAAAAACTGCTAGAAAGATCTTATGGTCACACGGATCCATGCTAACTAGAGAAGATCTTATGGTTACACGACTCTCCTGTGACGGCTACCAGTACTTAGCCTACTGAAAGTATCAGCTATCAGGTGTGGTTATCTGAAACTCAATGCACTCATATTTTTCAGCAAATTTATATGGCCAACCAATTTATTTAGCCTTTCAATATATTATCTGACAGGAACATCCTATTTATAAATTGCTGATTGCCATAGCTACAAGGCAAAATGAGAAATTAGAAAAAAAGAATTGTAATCTCAGCAAAATCAATGATGTTCTAATCTAGGCATTCAGTCATTGACCTATTGAGTGAAGGATGCAAATCACCTACTCCTAGAGCTACTGAATTAAAGAACCACAACCGGATACCTTGTGCAAGCGCCATGTCCAAGACCACACCTAGCACGGTCATCCATTCATTTGATTTCATTCAAGAAGTAGTCAAAACTAGCAGATCTAATGAGGAACTCACAAAATAAGAATGAGATGCTCAACACGTTCATACCTGTGCGTAGGAGATCATGCACGACGAGGTGGCCAGGGACGTAGCAGCCGGCGGCGGCGGCGGCCGCGGCGGCGTGACAAGGGTAGGAAGGATCCAAGTCGGAGTAGGATCCGAGATTGGCGGCGGCGGCGTGACGAGGGACTGGGACAGACGGACGACGGCGGGCACAAGCGATGGAGACGGCGGCTGGTTCAAGCGACGGAGACGGCGGCGCTCAAACCCTAGCCGCCATGCTTTTCTGGGTGCGGGATACGGGAGTAGCGAGGAGCAGAGCGAGCGTCGAGCAGACGGGGAAAGAAATAAAATGGTGGGGAGGAGTTTTTTTTCTCTCCCGTCGATTGCCTAGGACGGATCTGGAAGGCACGTGTTTTTTCTGGCTCGCGATGGACTCCAAACGGCGGTTGGGGGTAGACGGTGAAGGAAAGTCACGCAAGTATTTCCACCCACGTATGTGACGGGGATACCGACGGGTATTCATGTATCCAAATGAGCCCTCATGGTCATGGCATTTCACGTCGACCTGCACCTGCCTGATAATTCCATGTACCTCGCGACTCATGTGGTTGGTACCAGTACAGAGGAGATCCACGGGCGCCTCCCCCGATCACGTGTTCAGATCATGCTCACGCGCCGCAGCAACAGCCAACACAGGACGACCGCTCCCGGACACGCGCCGCCCGTGCCCGTCCTGTACCGTGTAGCGTGCCTATCGACGTGAACCCATCCATAATTCCATATCTGGCTGCTATCCACGCGAAGTGACACTTGGGGTACCTCGTGGTGGAGGCGCCGCGATAGGTGACTGGCGGCCATCAGGTGGGAGCGAAGCTCGAGAGAAATACATCGGGTCCTTAGCCGTGAACGTGAATACATCAGGTGGAGTATGCATGATATCTGAATATCTGGTAATGATAATCACTGATGAACACAACAGTACTTGCTGGGCATGATGTAGTACTGTAACAGTACTTGCGCGTATCTGCTTTCTGATCGATAGCGTGCCCACATTTCCGAGGCAGATCTTTGGCCGCGAACGGTCTCGATGGAGCATTCAGGATTCGTGAAAGCAGGCTATCATGTTACTAACCCTCGATGCTTTTAACAACAAATCTGAGCTTGCTCTCATTAGCCCCTGTAAGCACGGGGATCCATAAAGAACTTGAGAGTGTACTACTACTAGTAGTGTGCAAGGCCTGTAGGAGGAGTACTTGCGCGGTCGACTTTGCGATCGATAGCCCCCAGCCCAGAGTAGCAAGGAAGCGTACGGTGTATCTTTGGGAATGATTGGTGCCACGGACGGACGCCTCGGAAGCTGCGAGCGACTTCGCTGTTCGCTACGCCCTCCTCCCTGCCTCTCCTGGTCGGTGTACAAATGGAAGCAGGGCGCAATCGCCGCCACGGCCTGTTATTACTGGCGTCCGGCCTCGATGTAGATCGAATAGAGATCGGGCAAGGACAAGGCACACCGTGCAATAATCATCTGCTGATCTCGCTGCTGAGCACACACGCACGAGGGCGATTCTCTGTTTGCTCGTAGCAGAGTCGCGAGCGCGATTCCCTCCTGCGACAGCAGATTTGGCTGTTGAGGAAGCCAGGCAAAGATTATTGCTGGTGACAGCGACCGTATGGTGGTAACCTGGAACCTTAAATTTTGGCTGGAGACCTGGACGGGCAGGAAACGTACGTGTAACGTGTTACTCTCCGAGATGACATTTGTTCCACTGATTTCTCTCTGCTTTTTTTAAAACCTGTCAATCATTGGGTGAATCGAACCGATGATCTGGCACCCTGATTGTAGTCGCTAACGGACAAAAATGGCCAGTTTGTAACGAAGTCGCGCGCGCCGGGCCACTGAAAACAGTTTTTGTCAAAGCAATTTACGAGAAAAAAATGGTGAATTGTCCAGGAGCTTCCAATGCATTTTCACGTCAGGCGTTTTTAAATTTTCCATAGTGCAAGTGCTGCCGCCTCGATGAGATTCTATGGGTGCTCTCGCCTGATAGACTCGCCTCATCGTGTGTCTCTTTTCGTGGGCTGCTGCACTATGCCGCGGCGCGCGTTACTGCTGGATCAAATTTTTATTGCCTATTGATGTACACACATGGTAAAATTTAATCGCTGCAAAATCAAACGCGATAGGATCGTCTACACTACAGAAAATCAATCTTTGCCGAGTGCCAAATTTCGGGCACCGGGCAAAGAGCCTCTTTGCCGAGTGCCGGCCACGTGGCACTCGGCAAAGCGCAAACACAAGGCAAAGCATGTGGCCCCGAACTGTGCCACGTGGGCGGTTCTTGCCGAGTGTCACGTGGCTGGCACTCGGCACTTTGCCGAGTGTCAGCCACGTGGCACTCGGCAAAGAATGTGGCCCCGAACTGTGCCACGTGGTCGGGTCTTTGCCGAGTGCCACGTGGCTGGCACTCGGCAAAGAGGTGTCTTTGCCGAGTGCTAGCCACGTGGCACTCGGCAAAGAGCTCTTGCCTAGTGTCTTTTTTTGTTGACACTCGGCAAAGCCTGTTTTTAAATTACATTTTGAAGCAGTAGTAATTAATCCAAATAAAAAAGTTTTTAACTACAAAGTTGGTTAACTTATCAGATGAACAATTTTTGTTTTGGTGATTTTTTCATTTGACAAACTTAAAATAAATTCGTTCACAAATCTTATATATCTCTCTGGTAGTTTATAAAACACTACAAGAATGATATATAATGTTTGTGAATAATATTAGAACCACAATGTCGGATGCATAAATAGTCAAGCAACCAAAATAAACTTTGTAGATCTTGACAAGTTATTAAAGTTTGTAGTTGATAACTTTTTAATTTGAAGTCATCTAGTTATGCAAAACTTCGTCGAATTTGAAAAATTTAAAATTCAATTTTTTCAAAATACCTCAGATGAAGAAATGACCAAAATTAAAGTTGTAGATCTCGAAAGTTATGAAACTTTGGTGTTGACAACTTTTTCATTTGAAATCATCTTGTCAACGAAAACTACGTTTCAAATTGTAAAATTTGAAATTCAAATTTTTATAAACGACCTCGGATGGAAAAACTACCAAAATAAAAGTTGTAGATCTTGAAAAGTTAGAAAACTTTGTAGTTTACAACTTTTTGATTTGAATTCGTTTAGGGCCTCAAATAAGCAAGTTACACACGGTTTAGTATAATATATGGGTAATCGAAACGGAGATGAAACGTATATGAGTGTGTAGTGCAGTGGTAGAGGAGGCTCCGTGCGAACGAGAGGTGTGAGTTCAAATCCTTCTGACTGCGTGAAAAATAGTAGAACTTGCGATTTCGAGGGTGACAAGTGGGCACTGCCCATGGGCCCCTCCTCCAATTAAATAAAAAATTTCCTTATTTTTTCGGGGGTTTTTTATTTTTTTCTTTGCCGAGTGTCAAATATGTTAGCACTCGGCAAAGCCTTCGCCGAGTGCCCGATATTTGGCACTCGGCAAAGAACCCTTTGCCGTGAAATTCTCGCCGAGTGCCCTTCGCCGAGTGCGGCACTCGGCGAAGCCTTCGCCAAGTGCAAAAGGCTCTTTGTCGAGTGCTGCCGGGATTCTGCTGTAGTGCTAGGACATGGATGTCACAGAAAGGTTTAGGTCACGCGGCCTCGGTCTCTCCAGCAAGGCAGAGAGGCAGGACAGGATGATCGAGATGCATATTCTTGTACTCCGTAGTATTCATTGATCGGGCAAGGGGGGAAATATATAAATAAATAGAGGATTGTAGTCTACTAGGTGTGTATGGCACCCAGGTACGTCGATTGATTTGATCCACTTATGCGTTTCTTTTATGGAGTACTCCCTCCGTACTCGTAAAGAAAAGTCGTTTTGGATCAAATTTAGATCAAACATTGGAAATATAAATTATGAATAACTTTTAAGTTGTTGAGTTTGAAAATATGACAACTATATGAATAGATTCGTGTTGAAAAGTATTTTCATAAAAATATACATATATCACTTTTAAATAAATATTTTTATACAAATAAGGAGTGAAAGTTATGCTTTGCAGACCGTATCATTGTCCAAAATGACTTTATTTACGAGTATGAAGAAAGATGGAAACCACAACTTTTTTAAAGAACAAAAGAAACTTAAGTCATGCTGAAATAAAATTGCTACTGCTGAATTCCTGCGAATCCTTGTGAGATATCTAAATCAATATGCCCTACTAACCTCTCTCCTAAATAAATGCAATTCTAGATTTAATCCAATCAAACAATTTTAATTTTAATCAAAATTTATAGAAAATAGTATCAATATCTATGACTTAAGATAGGTATACTATGAAAATATTCTATGAATAATTTAATGGTACTTAGAAGCATTTGGTATCATGGATATTACTACCTTTTTTATGAATACATTAGTCAAAGATATAGCTACAATTGTACATCACAATTCACAACTCCAGATCCTAGCATATCTCCGACTCGTCTGTTTCCATCTCCACCGGGCTATTATATCCCGACGTGCCTGTTGGCCGATGCCGAAATGAGATAGATACTCACGAACACATCACCTTCCTTCTGGTAATCATCTACTGTACACAGATCGGCCATTTTTTAGTATAATTTCCAACGCACGCACCTCTCGTTTTCCCAATTTCCATGCCACGCGTTGAATCACTGTTACCCGTTTGGAAATGTCACTAGGCAAACCAGGCCCGGGTTCCGACAGCAACAAACCAGTGAAAACCAAGGGAATCGCCGCAACATACCCGTGCATGGCTTAGACTCCGATGGTGTCGCCGGTGTTTCTATTAAAAAAAAACAGCGAGAAGGTTTATTTCCAGCGACGCCAGGTCCCAGGTGAAGTCGACCGGCGAGAGCGCTTGAATTGGCTGGGGGGCAACACGTAGGGTAGTCGCGTTAGCAAACTGCTTCGGTTCCACCCTCACGTCATTTTCCCCACGCGCCTCGTCGGGCCAAAGTGCCAAAACGGCGCGCGCGCACCGCAACCGCCGGGAGAGGCGCGTGGTGGCTCACTGGCTGGCTGTCAAGCCCAGGACCGGCCGCCAGCCAGCGTGACGCCGCTTTTTGTCGTGGCCTCCTCTCCTGGGCTACGAGGCCGAGCGCACGCGTCGATCGAGGATCGGAGCACGGGAGAACGAGACAACCGGGGCTCGTCAGGAATCTGGTGGCGTTGCGTTGTTGCCGTTTTTGTAATGCTTTCGGCAGGGCGGCGCTCCAGGCCTGCTGGCTACTGCTGTTATGGGCAAAAATCTCTCCCCAGGTCTGAAGACTGAAGTCTGAAACTATACTACGTACGTACCTTACTTTATTTTTTTTTTGAAAGGAATACGTACCTTACTTTATTTGGTAGGAATTGGGGCATTAATATATATATATAGGGTAAAATTTATATACTCCTGAGAGTAGTTACTCTCATATTCAATAATCAGCATTGTGTATAGATGTATACTCATTTAATGGCAATGGTTCCTTCAGTTTCAACTCTTATGGTGAAGCACGGCCAAAGGTGACGTCACGGTCTATCCGGTCACATCTTCAGGCTAGATCAACAGCCAAGGCTCCTCCAAGCAGACCAAGCGCACATGGTCAACGTCCTAGCATCAGCAGACACTGTTTGGAGCTTGGAAGGCGCGATCTGAACACCAGCAGCGCGTCTGCATGGGAGAAAAAATGATAAAAAGGAAAGTTGCCAAGAAATTCATCTGCGGAAGATGAAGCATCGTCCACGACACAGAATCCTAATCATTGTTCACTACGTGTACGCATGTGTTTGGTCGGTGGGTTGAAGTGGGTTGGGGATAAGTTGAGCCCAATTTTGGAGGTGTTTGGTTAGAGAGCTAATGAGTCGGGTTCGTTCCCTATGGGGAATATTCTCTTTGGATGCGGGTCAACCCCGTCTCCGAATCGAGCGGATGGGGTCGACCCAGTTGGAGTTCGAGCGAATAAACAGCTGCAGCCGAGCACAAAGAACCTCAACCCACCCTTTGTCCTCCTCCAACCAAACAGAAAATAAGGGACAACCCTGACCCACTAACCAAACACCAAAACTAGGTTGAACCCAACCCAAAAAACTGAATAGAGTCAACTCAACCCATATGATCCCACAACCAAACACATGCTACCAGTCAAGGGGGCCGGGGCACATAATCCACCAACTCGATGTATATATGATCGATCCCCCCAGGGATTACAAACGCACCAAGCTAATTCCGTGACTTGGCAGTTCACACTTTGCAGCGCTTGCTTTAGTTAGGTAGATCCTATAAGTCGCAATAATACATCGTGTGAGTAGTACCGATCATGCGCGGCTTACAATATGTAGAAACCGTACAGCAAGATTGGCATCGAGCACCATCCAAAGCTGACGCCTGATAGTGACGAAGAGCCCAACCAAGGATCCAGTTGTGCGTTCGTTGTAGATGGATCGAGGATACAATAATCACTTGCTGGTTCCTGCGAGATGCATGAGTATTGACCCCAAACATATCCAACAACTTCTTAAAATATGCACATTTAGGGGGGTTAGGGGGTAGCAATTTGTTCGCAACGCAAAAGACTTCCATGACGATTTGTCACATTGCAGATGAGTTGCTAATACTTGACATGGTATAACAAAAGCCTCAAAAGCGGAAAACCTAGTCGTGTTTGGAAATCAGTAAGGGACACTTTGGAACATAGGATTCTCAAAAACACAAGTAATACTTGTCGGTGGTTAAAAAGGGTAAAAAGGTACCCCATTCAACGCAAACACCCGAACGCTCCGTCTCCGTCTCGCCCGAGCCCTCCCAGCAAGGCCTCGGGCGAACGCTCCGTCTCCGTCTCGCCCGAGCCCTCCCAGCTAGGCCTCGGGCGAACGCTCCGTCTCCATCTCGCCCGAGCCCTCCCAGCCAGGCCTCGGGCGAACGCTCTATCTCCGTCTCGCCCGAGCCCTCCCAGCCAGGCCTCAGGCGAACGCTCTATCTCCGTCTCGCCCGAGCCCTCCCAGCAAGGCCTCGGGCGAAACGCTCCGTCTCCGTCTCGCCCGAGCCCTCCCAGCAAGGCCGGGCGAACGCTCCGTCTCGCCGAGCCCTCCCAGCCAGGCCTCGGGCGAGCACGATCGCTCTCCGTCTCGCTCGAGCCCTCCAGACCTCGGGCATGCGCGCCCCCACACCTCGAGCCTTAACACACGGACCTCGAGCTGCTCAGACAGCCGTACCAGCCCATACCACGCATTTAATGCCTTCACCTACTCCGGTCATGTCCACTAGTGCACGGCGTTACCACAGTAACTCGGTTTAAAGGTCAAGTCTCGTTTTCACCACAAGCATGGGCAAAGGGCACCAGTGCAGCACTGTTCGGCCATGCCGGGCACTGTAACCCTCGAGGCCGGCTACGCGCCCCTCGAGCCAGGCACTGTCACCCCTCGAGGCCGGCTACGCGCCCCTCGAGCCCTGCACTGTAACACCTCGAGGCCGCTCCGCGCCCCTCGACCCCCGGCACCAGGCACCACCTCGAAGCCGCTCCTCGCGCCCTTCGAGCCCTAAATACTTTCGGCTATTGGAGGATAGGTACCCCAAGACCCGGAGGGACTCACCGCGTACTGTACATTCCGGGATGGGTGCTGTACGGCTCCCGCCTTTGTCGCGCCCCCCACGTCCGCGCCCGGGATGGAAGCCACGACTCAAGGACCCTCAACAGCGACGATCACATCGGCTCCAGTGGCCCCGACAAGACAGGGTTTCCTACCCTTCTCCGTATGGGCACCATGCGCCCCGACACCTGTTATACTTTTTGTAACCCTGGCCTCCCCTTGCTCTATAAAAGGGGACGCTAGGGCCCTCATTCGGGACGACGGACACACAACACACGAGTCCACGCACAGACACGAATCCGGACTCCGGTCCACGCTCACTGAGCTTGTATTTCCCCTTGTACAAGCACTTAGGTTAAAGTATACAAGAACATCTCCCCCCCGCTGGACGTAGGGCCTTCTTTGCCCGAACCAGGATAAATCCTTGTGTCCCCTTGCATCACCATCCAGGAAGAGAAGCACGCGATCATATTACTCGTTGGTGTGATACCCCCGGGTACGAAACACCGACAGTTGGCGCGCCAGGTAGGGGACTTCGCGTGTCCGAGCTGATTTCTCGTTGATTCCTGGATGACTTCATCCCCTCTTCCGTTTCTCGGCTGGTGCCGTCGTCTGGTTCGGGAGCCTCGAGTTCCTGGCCACCAGGCAACGACAACGAGCTGACTCTGCTCTCCACGGAGGGCTGGGCGGAGTGCGTGTCGCGCCACCCCGCGCGGGGGGCGTGACGCGTCGCCCGCACCCACCACACACACGCCGCCACATCGCTAGCGGCGCGCTCGTCACCGTCGTCGTCGGGCGCAGGCGTGCCCACGGCAAAACCCTACCCCCCGTAGCCGGTGCAGGGTCCCAAGGGGAAACCCGCCCGGCGCGCGTTCCAGAGACCTCCAGGGCGCCCCCCACGCCCGCCTAGCGACTTCGCATTCATCATGCGTGCGACCAGGAGCCAGGCCAGAGGCCTCCGGGCCGGGCCCCGACGCCGCTCAGCCTCCTCCCGCACGGGTCGCGCCGCGCTCGACGCCAGCGGTTCCCGGTCGGCCTCGACAACTCTGCGGCTGTATACGCCCAACGCCTCGACAAGCGCCATCAGGACCAGACGGTGGCGGACCGGGAGCAGCGTTCGGGCGCGCTGCTGCAGGCCTGGCCAGTCTGGAAATCGTCCACCCCGCGTACGTCGACCGCGACTTCTTGCGACCCTCGAGCCACCTCGGCGAGCCACGTCGGAGAATGGTACCCCGCGAGCTGCGGTCCCAGCATCGGCCAAGGCGCGTGCCATCAACAGCTCCGACTCCGACGAACGACTACCACGACTACCACGACCCCGACCTCTGGGACCCCACCAGGGAGTGCTTCCAACTCGAGGGAGTCGTATGCGATACCGAGGACGAAGGCGACGACGACAGGCCGGCCCTCGACCAGAGGGACCTAGCGACGTTGCCGCGGCAGGCGGATCACGCGTTCTGGGAAGGGACGAACCTCGACACCGGCTGTACCGCCTAAGCACGACGATGGTCGGGCGGCACAACTCGCACAAGTGCAAGAGGCAATCAACCAAAGCCGAGGAGGAACAGCGACACTGTGCAGCTCCGGCAAAACCGGCAACCCTGATGCAGGAACCACCCCAGCCCCGAGGAGCCGGAGCTCGAGGCCGGGCTCGAGAGGTCCACCGGCGGATCCTCGAGGACGGGGCACCAGCACGCCCCTGAGGTATGTTTCCCACGAGCTGGGCAGAACGTGGTGGCGCGGCCATGATGCTCCGTGACCTGCCCGCCGTCTCCAACCCCGACGCCAGCGCATGCTCGGAGAAATGAAAACCTCCTCGAGACAGCGCTGGTACAGCAGGCCGAGAGCTCGGCGTCACGCCGACGCGGGGCAGCCTCGGGGAAACCGGCGGACACTCCCCACGACGCTCGCGAGGCATCCGTCCATCAGCCGGACGCCTCTCGAGCTAGGCCAGTCCGCGAACGGATCGTCGACTACCGCGCCCGCCTCGAGACCCAACGACGCCGCAACGACATCAACCGACGGCGCAAGGACAAGGGGGCCCAAGAGCGTGGCTATAGCGCCCATCGAGGGGGCGCTACGACAGCGACGAGGACTGGCAGGCCCTCGAGCCCCCGGGCCCCCGAGTCTTCAGCCGGGCCATCCGCAGCTCAACCCTCCCCGACCGCTTCCAACCGCCGACCAACATCGTGAAGTATGACGGGGAGGTCGAGCCAAAGCTCTGGCTCTCGGACTTCCGCCTTGGCTGCCAACTGGTCGGAGCGAAGAACGACGACCGCGTGATCATCCGTCAGCTCCCACTCTACCTCCGGACACCGCCGACGGTGGCTCGAGGGGCTCCCGCCGATCGGATCCATGACTGGGCCGACCTAGTCAGGGTCTTCGACGGGAATTTCAAGGGAACCTGCGTGCGTCCAGGCAACCCCTGGGACTACGGCGTTGCAGGCAGGCGGCGGACGAGCCCCTCCGCGACTTCGCTCGTGACGGTTCTCGAAGCAGCGTCTCGAGCTCCCCCACGTGCCTGACGAGGACGTCATCTCAGCATTCCTCGCGGGCACAACATGCCAAGAGCTTGTTCATGAGCTAGGACGCTACCGTCCGGGACGGTCGAGGACCTGATGGATCGCGTCACCAGCTTTGCTTCAGGCGACGAAGCAGTGGGGGCCTTCTTGGCCGTACCACGGACAAAGGCAAGGCGGTGATCGCTCCGGAGGGCTCCAACAAGGGCAACGACGCTAAGAACGACAACAATGACGGCAACAAAAGGAAGAAAAACAAACGCAAGGGCCAGAAGGCGAAGCGTGGCACCGATGACGACGACGACAAAGAGGTGCTCGCGGGCGCCCTCGAGCCTAAGAAGCCTCGAGGCCCCCCCGATGGGGCTGTTTTCGACCAGATGCTTGAGGATCCCTGTACCTATCACAGGGGCCCGTAAACCACAAGTTGAAAGACTGCCGACTGTTGAAGGGCTACTACTCCAAGCTTGGCGATAAGAGGGAAGACACGCCTAAGGGAAAGGATACCGATCGACGCGGCGGCAGAAACGCAGATGGCGACTTCCCCCCGGTGCGCGACTGCTACATGATCTACGGGGGGCCGACCGTCGGGCTCTCAGCTCGAGAAAGAAAGAAGGAGCGCCGGAAATCTTTTCCCTCGACCACGACGCCCCCCGGTATCTTGACTGGTCCGATGCGCCAATCACGTTCGACCGTGACGACCATCCGGACCGGGTCATAAACCCGGGGGCTTACCCCCTCGTCGTCGACCCCATCATAATCGACGTTCGGTTCTCCAAGGTGTTGATGGATGGGGGCTCGAGCCTCAACATCATATATGAAAGGACCTAAGGTGTCGCCTAGAGGGGGGGTGAATAGGCTTTTCTGAAATTTACAACTTATAATGCGGAAGCAATTAGTATGTGAGTTTCCAATTACTTGGAAACTCCCAATCGGAGTAAAACAACCCCTAAGAGACAAACACAAAGTATATGACTAGAAATTAACCACTTAGAAGGCAATACCCTGCACCACAAAGATTAGCTCAAGGATTAAACAAATGGGTGCAGTCAGTAAATACCGGACATGTCCGGTATCAATACCGGACAAGTCCGGTATGCACGGGTTGTGCGGGACTGCTCCTTTTCTTCTCCAATTCCTCACACAACCTGCAATCACTATGTATGATGTATATATATAAACTGATTGCTTGCAAAACAACTAGCACAACGAAGAATAACAAATAGCCGAAAGTAAAATACAAAGGAATGACACGGTATTTGTTTCACCGAAGTTCGGCACCCCCTCGGGTCCTACTCTCCGTTGAGCCGGCTGCGAGCTACCACAAAGGTGGGCTCTAGAGGACACCACGGGTCACTCTAGCCGCGGTCTATTTCACCCGCTATGCTCCTTCCACTAGTTGATCTCTTTTGAGGAGAGATCGAACCTTCACAAACTTTCCGAGGCACTCCACAAATCTCTTGGGTGCTCAACGGCGACGCCTAACCGTCTAGGACCGTAGAGTCCAAGAGTAACGAATGCGCACAACAAGATCGACGATTTGCACAAGTGCTCAAGAGATGGCTTGCTCTCTAATTTGAATCTCTCTCAACCCACGAATGGATTTGGCAATTAGAGGACAATCACTCACTAAGAGAGGGTTGGAAAGTGTTTTGAAAGGCTTAGAATGAGTGTGGGAACCAGTAGAATCAGCAGCTCCAAAGGTGGAGGTCTGGGGGTATTTATAAGCCCACATTCAAAACTAGCCGTTTTCTAGCCGTTGGCTGAGTCAGCTCATACCGGACATGTCCGGTATGCATACCGGACATGTCCGATATGACTTTACTGCGTGAGGAACACACTGAACAGACCAACTTTCAAACTTCCCAACAGATCTCGGTAGTACCGACCACAAGGTCGGTAGTACCGCTAGTTGTAAAGGGGGTTTTCACAACCTCTCTGGAAGTAGCCAATTTTGACCTACCGGTAGTACCGCTATAACCCCGTGGTACCTCTCGGAGGTACCGACCCAAGCGTCGGTAGTACCGCCTATCACAAAGATACTGTTAGCCACAAATCCGCAAATACCGGACATGTCCGGTATGCATACCGGACATGTCCGGTATGACCTGACTGCGAGAGAAGCACTCTTAACCAACCATCTTTCAAACCCCGAACACAAGCTGCGAGACAGAACTCCGCTAATACCGGACATGTCCGGCATGCATACCGGACATGTCCGGTATGGACTCCACCAGAGCGCCCGAGGCCGAGGCCTGGCGCAGAGGCTCTGGCGAGACGGAGCTTGAGCGCCGAGGCCGAGGCCTGGCTCGGGCGGGACGGAACTTGAGCGCCGAGGCCGAGGCCGAGGCCTGGCTCGGGCGGGACGGAACTTGAGCGCCCGAGGCCGAGGCCGAGGCCTGGCTCGGGCGGGACGGAACTTGAGCGCCCGAGGCCGAGGCCTGGCGCAAGGGCTCGAGCGAGACGGATGGCCGCACTGCTGTGGGCTCATACCGGACATGTCCGGTATGCATACCGGACATGTCCGGTATGGACAGACAGTGCAACACTTCAGCTGAAAGTTAGCTCTAGCTCTCTCATGTCTCACTTAGGTTGGATTGAGCACTTATGAAGAATCATCTACTATATGTTGCATCCCTCTTAATAGTACGGCTTTCCTATTTACTCAAGATAAATTGAAATACGAATTTTAAACCTCTTGAGTTGATCTCCATTTGAACCCAAGCCGCTTCTCTTCATTTTATATTGGAAGGAATGCTTGTCATGTTTAGAAGTAGATATCCCTCAAGCAAAGCCATCTTGAGCATGTGACTTGACTCCATTCAAGTGATATAATGGAGTTCCAAATGTGCCAAGTCACTCCAATCAATATTGTTGCTAGGAATGTCGATTCTCCACTAGATGCGATCTTCAAGCTTGATTGATCCTTCGACTAAATGCAAGTACTTTCTTCTTCACTCTAGCTAGGTTCTTCGGCCGCCAAGCCGTCGCTTGCCCTTCACCCTTGCTTAGTACCTCAAAGACTCTTTCCTTGCTATCTTCACCATTTCAAGCCATTCAACCATGCTTCATTTTGAATCCTTTCTTAGCAAACATAAATGCACTATGATTATCCCACAATACGATAACCCTTTATATCAATATCATTCTCATTGTTGTTTTGTGCTTGTGACATGATCTTCATACAACAATCCTTCATTTTGGCTTTGCATTACATTTCAAGTACATAGTGAGATAATCATTTCCCTGTGTCACACTTAGCAAACATATTAGATCTTTAATCAACATTGTCATCAAATCATCCAAAATCACACTTAAGTGCAACATGCACTTTCAAACTCCCCCTTTTTGGTGATTGATGACAACCTTGATTAAATTTTACCAAAGGATAAACAATTAAGCTTATGGGTTCAATGATTTATGAAGAGCTCCCCTTAATATGTGCAATATGAATTGAATTCATAAAGGACCTCAAAATGTCAATTTGCACATACTAAGGTGAGTTGGAAACTCCCCCTAAATCATTGCATCCGAGAAATGCAAGTGTGTGAGCAATATAGATCATGATGCATATGACAGGATATATCACACAAGTCAATAAATGAAAAACAATACACCAAGACATATGCAATACACTAGTAAGTAAAGATCTTATGAAGAATAAATTACTACTTATATCACACACATAGCACTCACACAAAGATTTCTCAAGTCCACAACCACTAAGATAGATTATATTACAAGATAAGGATCATGTCTCATCACAAAGATATCTCTGACATCGGATACACAAAAGAACTCATACATAGCTCATGATATTACAATAAAGCTCAAACTCTGATAACTAAACCACCTGCATACAAAACTCCAGATACAAGATATATAACTGATAACATGAAGTCTGGAAGCTCTAATCAACTATGAAGACTGAAGCTCTAATCAACTATCTCTCCCCTTTGTCATCCATCTCCAAAAAGGTAAAGGTGAAGCTCAAGGATGACACCAGGAGGGCTGCAGGCGAAACTGTCACTCGTCGTCGTCCCAGGCTGCTGAGAGCTCTGTCCTGGGTCAGGGTAGCCGTAGGTACCACCAAGGAAGCTGTCCCACACGTCTGAAGCAAACTCCTCAGCTGAGCTAGGACGAAGTAGGGGTCTGTGGAGAACCTGGGAGCTGAAGAAAGAGTGTCGTGGGGCTGCTGCTCAGCCTCTACTCCCTGCCTCTGACTCTGCTGCTCTGTCTCTGCTCCCTGTCTCTGACGCACTGAAAGGTCGTCAAACTCCCTCTCATACCTCTGCTGCTGCTGCTCAAACGTCTCAGGCTGCTCAGTCTCGTCATCTGACGGAGGGGACCTCGGGGGCTGAAACCTGTAGTGCTCGTGAAGCATCTTCAGCGTCCTCGAGTCCTCTCTCCTAGCCTGCCTCTCACGGTGCTGCTGAGCCTTGATCACATTGACATCCTTGCACACGCCGAGAATACTGCTAAGAACCTTGCGCAAGAGAGAGCGCTGCCTGCCACGTCCCTGAGAGGTGGAGTGTGAACGAGTGTGTGGCTGTGGCGAGCCTGCCATGGCTGCTCCTCCTGCTGCTCCTGCAACTGGGTCCTCTGGCTGTGGCTCTGCTGCTGCTGGAACTGCCCCTGGTCCAGGTGGAGGTATAGGAGACTCAAGAAGATCTGCCTGGAACCTCAAGGGCCTGTGTGAGTGGTCATAGGTGAAAGTGGCACCAATCTGCTGCTCAATCATATGCTGAATGTATGGTGCAAATCCACATCCCTTGAGTGGCCTCTCACCCACTCTCTTGATCTCATACAGATAAAATCAAAACACTGAAAGGCTGTGCTCCTGGTGCTAACCTGTGCAGGAGGTTCCTCGTGTAATCTGCAAGTGTCCCTCTGTCTCCTGACTTGCAATCAATAGTGGCCTGAGCATCCTGTTGAGATAGCCATAGGTAGGGTGAATGCCTCTCACCTTCCCTACAACTGCCCCAGCAGGTAGAGGTGGTGGGTACATGTACCCAAGCTGCTCTGGAGGAAGCACAACCTCATCGTGAATACAAGCTCTCTGAAGATCCTCCTCGTCAAAGCCAAGATGCCCTGCAAACTCCCTGTAAGACACGGAGTACCAGACACCCTCAGTCATCCAGTTCATGCGCTTCTCATCAATCTCGTCAGACTCCTCAACATATAGGGTGGCATAGAACTGGGCTATCACCTCATCACACCAATCATGCTGAAACTCCAGAATGCGGTAGAGGCCTGTCTGCTGGCAAATAGCAATAGCATGCTCAACTGAAGGACGGTGATGATCTCTAGCATGCTGCCAATCAACGTACTGAGCTCTAATGATCACAGGGTTTCTGGTCAGAAGCACCTTCTCATAATAGTCAATGTGGAACAAGGTGTGAAACCTGTAATCATAGATGTTCCTCTCCTGACCCCTGGGGTCTCTCCTCCGCTCTTCCTGGCCTTCTGTGTACCGCCGGACTCCCATAGTCCACACGAGCCACCCAAGCAGGAATCAGGGCAGCAGGGCGTATCGCAAGAGCCCCAAAGTGTAAACCCTCCTGCTGCTGCTGAGGGATCTTCTTCCTCTTCTTCTTCTTCTTCTTCTTCTTCAATTTCTTCTTCCACTTCTTCCTCTTCCTCTTCTTCCTCTATGTCATCATGAGCTGCAAACTGATAAGGAGCTCTAGAGGCACCTCCCCTTGGAGGTCTAGTAGTGCCACGACCACTACCACTCCCACTGCCACTGCTGCCTCCAACTGACAAGCCGGAGTGAGAATCTTGCCTCCTCTTCTTATGCCTTTCCCTGCTGGATCATGTCTCGTCTTGGTTCGAGGCTCGACTCTGTCACTCATAGCTGCTGCCCTGTGACCAAACAATCCACAAAGATGTCTCAGAAGCATATTCATAGGATTTGTCATAAGTAGTTGAATTAATAGAGATACGATTAAATGCCTCATGGATTGCAAGCACCTAGACCAAACTTGATCACTAGGTTTACAACACACTTATAGACATCCAATACAATCCCTAACATCAACTATGGAGAGCCTGAACCGAGAAAAACAGAAGGTTTTCTGTTCTGCTGGGAAAAACCGGACATGTCCGGTCTCATACCGGACATGTCTGGTATGGACGTTCACAGCACCCTTCCTAGGGTTCCTCGGTTCACCACTAATTCAAAACCAATCCATCTCAAACTTGATACATTGCTTCTAGACCATGAATCCAACATCTTGACCGAAGGAATTTGAGAATGATTTAGCGATGAATAGATCGGACAAGTCCGGGATTTGAAATACCTTGGGATGAGAGGGAACTAGGGAAAACTTCAAATCCAACACCGGGCACTTGCTTTTGATGCAATCCTTATCCCAGTCCTTCTCCCTTCTCACTTTTCTATGGAGAAGCACTAGGTCGCCGTTGGAGGAGAGGCTTGACTCCAAGCTTGGTCGGTTGGGAAGAATAGAAGTGAGGGATAGAGAGAGAGCCCGAAGGGGTACGCTGTCCTTATGTCCCCCGCTCATGCCGGACATGTCCGGTATGGATACCGGACAAGTCCGGTATTTGCGGGTTTTGTCCAGAACCTTCTGCTTATACCGGACATGTCCGGTATGGGTACCGGACAAGTCCGATATTAGCAGATTATGTCCAACAGCTCCAGATTTGCTTCTTTTTCATCCAAAACCCCTTTCTTTCTTCGAACATGTAATCCATCATATTTTATTCTCTTCTCTTCATGTGATTTCACAAAGAGTGCTTGTGTCCAAATCTCAAGTTTTCTTTTCTCTATGTTTAATCCAAGGTTTTCAACACACTAAAGATTATAGAGAAACCTTATGTCCATGATTCGTTTTGACAAGAGGATTATCAAGGAATATAATTTACTTTAGAGATGTAGGACTTGAGAGAGGTCCATGCCACTTGTAATTAGCCAATCAAACAATCAAGGGGAACAATAATCACAAGTGTCATGGATAGGTCACAAAGACCAAGTGTCAAATATTTTCCCAAAACACACTTCCTACTCATGCTAGTAAGGAATTTGGAAATATCTATCCTATCACACACAAGTGCACACGCTAGCATATTATAGGCCTATTATGCACTTTCAATGCACATATTAAAACATACCTTTGCCTTGAGTCCATAAATTCCACTAAGCGTAATCATGACATGGTGATGATTTAGTTGACCTTTATTGTCAAATAGTCATGTCCTCATAGAGAAGTCAATTTGATCAAGATGAACTACAACATATGCTAAATAAACCTCATTAGTCTACAAAAGGTACAAAGTTGAAATTGAGCTCCCCCTCAATTAGTGCTTCAGTGTTTGAATTCCTTTCCAAGCACCTTCATTCCATTAAGAATGTGAGAGTCAAAGTTCAACTTCGCCCACACAAAGTAATTTTCCATATATGATAGGAGAGTAAATTCTAAGTACAAATCACTTGAGTTACAACAACATATGAGATCTGAGTTGAGATAATAAGCATAACATTAGTAGAATAAAGCTCAAATCTCATGTAGGCAAAGATGAGAAGCTCACTGCCAAACTGGTCATGTCTGGTTGACATACCGGGCACGCCCAGTATGCTTTGACAATGCATAGAATGACTTGAAATTACTTTGCCATTACCAACTTTTCACATATAAATAAATAATGAACACATGGACATAAGTGGTGAAAAGATGGCTACCCTACCAAGTTTCGGTGCTCTAAGTCACAGTGAAGATGAAAAGGTAATAAGACAGACTTAGATTACCAAGGGTCAACCACATAAGCAAGTATGATGAGAATAGGTTGATAGGTTGAGTTAGCATTTCAAATTGACTTGCTCAACCACCCCGAAAGCTCATATTAGCATTATGAATCTTATATGTACTTACATAGCATGTATGTAAACACATACCTTGGCCTTGAGCTCAATATGTTCCACTAAGAGTAATCATGGCATAATCATCTTCATGTTGACTTGACTTGTCAAGTGATCATGCCTTTGTCAAAGTGATCACCATTTTTATTCATAGAACTATCTCATCACTTAGAGGTAATTGTTAGATCACAATGGTTCAAGGTAGAAACTAAGCTCCCCTTTACAAAGTGCTCAAGTTATTTGAATTACTTATGAAAGCACTTTACTTTTCTTTTAAGAAAATGGGAATGCTTTTCCACCTTGACCTAGACACATAATTTTGCCAAGAATTGAATTAAGCCCAAGCAAAGCTTACAAACAATCAATGTTGATCAAATGTGCAGGTCTTTAGTTAGAGCATGGGACTAGATCACAAGGGTTCCTACTGAAATCAGGATGCTGTGCTTTTCCTGGCCATACCGGACATGTCCGGTAGGCATACCGGACAAGTCCGGTGTGTTCGAACTGAGTCACTGGTTCTGTCAGAGTAAATATCCCATACCGGGCATGTCCGGTATGATACCGGACAAGTCCGGTATTTGCAGATCAGAACCAGTAAACAGCCGCTTCTGAGATTTCTTTTGGCTCTAGTTCATTTCACTTCCCTGCACTTCATCAAAGATAATGCTCTACTAGAGAGCCATTAAGAGCATCGAATGACAAATGTCGTAAGGTTAAATTAAATTCATTTGATTACTAAGTTTTAGGCACTTATCAACAATGGTGGGATGAGTAAAAATGAAATCGATCATCACACGTGTTTGGGTCAACCATATAGGGTAATATTGACAACATAGGTTGATAGTTTGAGTTGAGATGTCATTTTGCTTACTCAAACACCCCGAAGGCCTTCATCTCACCATTGGTACCTACATCAACATCCTAAGCACATTTTGGTACCCAACTTTTGTTGGGTCCTTCAAGGTTAGTCAACAAGTGCTTAGGCACCCAAGTGGCCTTAGAGCTAGTATGCGGTGAACACATCACCTTACTAGTGCTAAGTCCCTTTGTAGTCTTCCTAAGCACATTATCATTTGCAAATGTGTTCGGCTTAGGAAACATACCATTTGGGCAATCATAGCTTAGATGCCCCTTTCTCCTACAAGCATAGCAAATACGCCCATTGTTTGCTCTTCTCTTGTCTTGCTTGTTGGGACATGCATCAACCATGTGTCCCGGCTCATTGCATGCATAGCATCTTCTTATTGCAACTTGAGCCAGCTTCCTTGCCTCTTGGTATGTGGGGCAACTCTTGGTGAGGTGACCCAACTTGTTGCATTTGAGGCAAGGACTTGGTGCATCATTCTTCATTTGCTTGGACAATTTGGTTGATGCCTTTTGTTCGGCCGCTTCACATTTGTCGGCCCAAGTCTTGTGTGGACACTTAGCCCACTCATGTCCATACAATCCGCAACCATAGCATAATCTCTTCTTTGTTTCTTGCCCTTGGTTGCTTTCTCATGACTTGAGGAGTGACTAGATTGTTGGATTTTGGAGGAAGCAAGTTTGAACCCTTCTCAAGCTTCTTCACCATGATATCACGGTTATCTTGAGAAGGTTGTGCTTTCTCCTCATCCTTCAATCTAATCACATCCTTCTTTAAATTTCCCACTTCTTCGATGAGCCTAGCATTTTCTTTAAGAGTTTGCTCAAACGAAGATTGGCTTGCTTGAGAGGCACACTCATTAGCACAAATAACATTTAATTGAGATGGTGCACTAGTGAGTGTAGTAGTGTGAGATTGAGAAGATTTTACCATAGCAATAACAACCTCATGTGCAATCTCAAGCATAGCATTTGATTCCACTAGCTTCTCATGTGAGCACTTGAGATGGGTGAAGTCCTCTTGTAGGGATTGTGCTCATATGAGAGATCACTCATTTTTGCCTTAAGCATGTGATTCTCCTTTTCTAGCCTTTCCATATTAGAGAGAGAGTTAGTAGCTAAGGCATGCTCAATTGACAATTTTCATACCTTTCTTCTAATGCCTTTAGCTCTTCTATTTTGGAGATGAGGAACTCTTCTTGATTTTGAAGGGATTGCTCTTGTTCATCCACCTCCTTTTCTAGCTCATCATTTTTCTTCAGCAAGTTGACGAACAAGAGCTTATCTTCATACTTGAGATAATCAAGCGATTCATCATCTTCATCATCCTCATCGCTCTCTACTTGATTATCTCTTGATGCCTTCTCCTTGATCTCACCAAGAATCTTCTCTTGATCTTTCTTGGTTGCTTTCTTCTTGTTCTTCTTGGCCATGAGACACAAGTGATAAGTATCATGAGCTACTGAGGTTGACTCATCACTTGGTCGCCATCGAGCATGAGAGTCGTTGCTGTCTGCTGCTAGCTCCTGTCTGCTGGGCTGATACCGGACATGTCCGGTACCCATACCGGACATGTCCGGTATGGACAGACAGGGTCCAGAGCAGCAGCAGCTGGCAGCCCTCGATCCGGCTCGTCTTCCTTGAGGCTTCTTGAGGCTTCCTCACATGATGATGACTCAATGGACTTCATTTCCATTGAATCACAATCATATGCTTCATCACATTTGGACTTCCCATACAAGTGGGAAGTCTAGTCCAAATGATATGAGCACTCTCCGGTGGAGATTCTCCGTTGTAGATAGCCTCCTTAAGAACCTCTGCACTCAATGAGTTCAACATGATCAAACACGCATGAGCATTGAGTTGCACACATATCTCTTCCTCTTTTGTCAAGTTCTTATAGTTACTCCAATCAACTATAGAAAGAGATATGCTTGCATCCACAATATGCTCAATAATGGGGCTAATAGCCCGAAATGCATTGAGTACATAAGATGACCAAGATAGAAAGTTTGAACCATCATTTTGGAGAAGCACCACGTTTGTCTCCATAGGCGAATCCATCGTTCTCACAAGCGGTGAAGCTCAAAAGAGTCCAAGCTCCGATACCAATTGAAAGGACCTAAGGTGTCGCCTAGAGGGGGGGTGAATAGGCTTTTCTGAAAATTACAACTTATAATGCGGAAGCAATTAGTATGTGAGTTTCCAATACTTGGAAATCCCAATCGGAGTAAAACAACCCTTAAGAGACAAACACAAAGTATATGACTAGAAATAACCACTTAGAAGGCAATACCCTGCACCACAAAGATTAGCTCAAGGATTAAACAAATTGGGTGCAGTCAGTAAATACCGGACATGTCCGGTATCAATACCGGACAAGTCCGGTATGCACGGGTTGTGCGGGACTGCTCTTTTCTTCTCCAATTCCTCACACAACCTGCAATCACTATGTATGATGTATATATATAAACTGATTGCTTGCAAAAAAACTAGCACAACGAAGAATAACAAATAGCCGAAAGTAAAATACAAGGAATGACACGGTATTTGTTTCACCGAAGTTCGGCACCCCCTCGGGTCCTACTCTCCGTTGAGCGGCTGCGAGCTACCAGCAAAGGTGGGCTCTAGAGGACCCACGGGTCACTCTAGCCGCGGTCTATTTCACCCGCTATGCTCCTTCCACTAGTTGATCTCTTTTGAGGAGAGATCGAACCTTCACAAACTTTCCGAGGCACTCCACAAATCTCTTGGGTGCTCAACGGCAACGCCTAACCGTCTAGGACCGTAGAGTCCAAGAGTAACGAATGCGCACAACAAGATCGACGATTTGCACAAGTGCTCAAGAGATGGCTTGCTCTCTAATTTTGAATCTCTCTCAACCCACGAATGGATTTGGCATTAGAGGACAATCACTCACTAAGAGAGGGTTGGAAAGTGTTTTGAAAGGCTTAGAATGAGTGTGGGAACCAGTAGAATCAGCAGCCTCCAAAGGTGGAGGTCTGGGGGTATTTATAAGCCCACATTCAAACTAGCCGTTTCTTCTAGCCGTTGGCTGAGTCAGCTCATACCGGACATGTCCGGTATGCATACCGGACATGTCCGATATGACTTTACTACTGCGTGAGGAACACTGAACAGACCAACTTTCAAACTTCCCAACAGATCTCGGTAGTACCGACCACAAGGTCGGTAGTACCGCTAGTTGTAAAGGGGGTTTTCACAACCTCTCTGGAAGTAGCCAATTTTGACCTACCGGTAGTACCGCTATACCCCGGTGGTACCTCTCTGAGGTACCGACCCAAGCGTCGGTAGTACCGCCTATCACAAAGATACTGTCAGCCAATATCCGCAAATACCGGACATGTCCGGTATGCATACCGGACATGTCCGGTATGACCTGACTGCGAGAGAAGCACTCTTAACCAACCATCTTTCAAACCCCGAACACAAGCTGCGAGACAGAACTCCGCTAATACCGGACATGTCCGGCATGCATACCGGACATGTCCGGTATGGAACCACCAGAGCGCCCGAGGCCGAGGCCTGGCGCGAGGCTCTGGCGAGACGGAGCTTGAGCGCCGAGGCCGAGGCCTGGCTCGGGCGGGACGGAACTTGAGCGCCCGAGGCCGAGGCCGAGGCCTGGCTCGGGCGGGACGGAACTTGAGCGCCGAGGCCGAGGCCGAGGCCTGGCTCGGGCGGGACGGAACTTGAGCGCCCGAGGCCGAGGCCTGGCGCAAGGGCTCGAGCGAGACAGATGGCCGCACTGCTGTGGGCTCATACCGGACATGTCCAGTATGCATACCGGACATGTCCGGTATGGACAGACATGCAACACTCACTTCAGCTGAAAGTTAGCTCTAGCTCTCTCATGTCTCACTTAGGTTGGATTGAGCACTTATGAAGAATCATCTACTATATGTTGCATCCCTCTTAATAGTACGGCTTTCCTATTTACTCAAGATAAATTGAAATACGAATTTTAAACCTCTTGAGTTGATCTCCATTTGAACCCAAGCCGCTTCTCTTCATTTTCTATATTGGAAGGAATGCTTGTCATGTTTAGAAGTAGATATCCCTCAAGCAAAGCCATCTTGAGCATGTGAATTGACTCCATTCAAGTGATATAATGGAGTTCCAAAGTGCCAAGTCACTCCAATCAATATTGTTGCTAGGAATGTCGATTCTCCACTAGATGCGATCTTCAAGCTTGATTGATCCTTCGACTAAATGCAAGTACTTTCTTCTTCACTCTAGCTAGGTTCTTCGGCCGCCAAGCCGTCGCTTGCCCTTCACCCTTGCTTAGTACCTCAAGACTCTTTCCTTGCTATCTTCTTCACCATTTCAAGCCATTCAACCATGCTTCATTTTGAATCCTTTCTTAGCAACATAAATGCACTATGATTATCCCACAATACGATAACCCTTTATATCAATATCATTCTCATTGTTTTTTTGTGCTTGTGACATGATCTTCATACAACATCCTTCATTTTGGCTTTGCATTACATTTCAAGTACATAGTGAGATAATCATTTCCCTGTGTCACACTTAGCAAACATATTAGATCTTTAATCAACATTGTCATCAAATCATCCAAAATCACACTTAAGCGCAACATGCACTTTCAATATACCTCGAGACCCTCGACCTCCTGGGGATTTCAGAGGGACAACTCCGACCCAGCGTCGGGGGGTTCCACGGGGTATACCAGAAAGAAAGCCCCCCCCCCGGGCGCATCGACCTGCCGGTCTGCTTCGGCACGCCAGCAAATTCCGACAGGAAACGCTCACCTTCGAGGTGGTCGGCTTCCAAGACCTACCACGCCTCATCCGCCGGCCAGGCTACGCCAAGTTCATGGCGATTCCTAACTACACGTACTTGAATCAGCTCAAGATGCCGGGCCGAAAGGAGTCATCACCGTTGACACCTCCTACGAGCACGCATACCACCTGCTCGACGTGGAGTGCGTCGAGCGGGGGGAGGCCAACGTCCACCTCGACTCGCTCGAGGCCTTGACAGCTCTGGCCACCGAGGGGGCCCCAGAAGCAAAGCGTCACGCACGCCGCACCTTCGAGCCGGCCGAGCACACCAAGCAAATACACGTCGACCCGACCTCGGCCAATGGCAAGACGCTGACCATCAGTACCAGCCTCGAGCCCAATAGGAAGCAGTGCTCGTCGACTTTCTCCGCGCGAACATCGACATGTTTGCGTGGAACCCCTCGGACATGCCGGGCATACCGAGGAAGTCGCCGAGCACCCTTGGAGATCCAGGCCGGGTCCAGCCCGGTGAAGCAACGCCTGCGCCGCTTCGACGAGGAAAAGCGCAGGATCATCGGCGAGGAGGTGCACAAGCTTTTGGCGGCCGATTCATCAAGGAGGTATTTTACCCAGAGTGGCTAGCTACCCTGTACTAGTTAGGAAAAAGAATGAAAAATGCGGATGTGTGTAGATTACCTGGTCTGAATAAAGCATGTCCAAAAGTTCCATTTCCTTTACCTAGAATTGACCAGATCGTCGATTCCACTGCTGGGTGCGAAGTGCTTTCGTTCCTTGATGCGTATTCCGGCTACCACCAAATTAGAATGAGAAATCCGATGAGCTCGCGACCTCTTTTATATCACGCCATTTGGTATGTACTGCTATGTTACGATGCCCTTCGGCCTTCGAACGCCGGGGCAACGTACCAGCGATGTATGCAGCACATCTTTGGCGAGCACATAGGCAAGACCGTCGAGGCCTACGTCGATGACATCGTGGTTAAAAACTAAAAAAGTAGGGAACCTCATCAGCAACCCGAGACCACGTTCGAGTGCCTCCGGGCCAAGAATGTGAAGCTCAACCCCGAGAAGTGTGTCTTTGGCGTGCCTCGAGGCATGCTACTTGGCTACATCGTCTCGCAACGGGGGCGAGGCAAACCCAGAAAAAATCTCAGCAGTCACGAGGATGGCCCGATTCGTGACCTCAAGGGTGTACAGAAAGTAACGGGCTGCCTAGCCGCTCTCAGCAGATTCATCTCGAGGCTAGGGGAAAAAGCGCTACCCCTCTACACCGCCTGCTAAAAGACGGAACACTTTGCGTGGACCGCCGAAGCGGAGGAGGCCTTAACCAAGTTGAAGGGGCTGCTGACTTGTGCACCAATTCTCGTGCCCCCGCTACCACCGCCTAAGGTGACGGTCCCCCCCCCCATCTCTCCTCCTCTATGTGGCCGCAACCACTCAGGTGGTTAGCGCGGTCATAGCCGTCGAGAGGCACGAGGAGGGTCATACATTGCCGGTCCAGCGGCCGGTATTACTTCACCAGTGAGGTACTCTCCGAGGCCAAGGTCCGGTACCCGCACATCCAAAAGCTGCTCTACGACATCATCGTCACAAGGCGCAAGCTCCCAGCACTACTTCCTCGCTCATCCCGTAACGGTGGTGTCATCCTTCCCCCTCGGAGAGATCGTCAACAATCGGGAGGCCACGGGGCATCGCCAAGTGGTCCGCCGAACTGATGGGGGAGACCATCACCTATGCCCCGCGAAAGGCCATCAAATCGCAAGCGTTGGCGGACTTCGTTGCTGAATGGACCGACACTCAGCCCGCCGCCGGCACAGATTCAGGCCGAACTCTGGACCATGTACTTTCGACGGATCCCTCACGAAGACGGGGGCGGGAGCAGGCCTGCTCTTCATCTCACCCCTCGGAGTACACATGCGTTACCTGCTTCGCTTGCACTTCCCGCCTCCAACAACGTCGCCGAGTACGAGGCCCTTGTCAATGGGCTGCGCATCGCCCTCGAGCTCGGGGTCCGACGCCTCGACGCCCGAGGAGACTCGCAGCTCGTCGTCAACCAGGTTATGAAGGCTTCGAGCTGCATCGATCCCAAGATGGAGGCATATACTGCGGGGAGGTGCGCAAGCTGGAAGACAAGTTTTACGGCCTCGAGCTCAACCACATAGCTCGGAAGTACAACGAGGCCGCAGACGAGCTGGCAAAGTTGGCGTCCCACGCGCGGCACGGTACCGCCAGATGTCTTCTCGAGGGACGTCTTCGAGCATCCGTCGAATCGAACCCGGGGGCTGGCCCCTCGACGCCACCCCTCGAGCAAGACGCGGGGCTCGACTATCAACGCACCCCTCGAGAAGGACCCCTCGACGTCCGCAGAGGCGATGCAGGTCGACACACACGCCTCCTCTTCGTCATCACGCCCCTCCTCCTGGCGGACGCCTTACCTCGACTATCTGACGCGAGGCGAGCTACCAGAAGACAAGACGGAGGCCCGACGCATCGCTCGAAGGGCCAAGACCTACGTCATCTACGGCGACGAACGGGAGCTATCCCGACGAAGTCCGACTGGAATCCTTCAACGCTGCATCCACTCGAGGAAGGGCGCAAGCTCCTCGACGATATGCACTCGGGGGCTTGCGGCCACCACGCAGCGCCAAGGGCCCTGGTTGGCAACGCCTTCCGACAAGGCTTCTATTGGCCTTCCGACAAGGCTTCTATTGGCCGACCGCCATTGGGGATGCCAAGCGATTGGTCCAAGCATGCCATGGGTGTCAATTCTACGCCAAGCAAACGCACCAGCCCGCACACACGCCCTGCAGATGATCCCAATCACTTGCCATTTGCCGTTTGGGGGCTCGACCTCGTGGGTCCCCTCAAAAGACAGTGGAGGGGTACACACACATGCTTGTTGCCGTCGACAAGTTCACCAAGTGGATCGAGGCTAAACCGATAGGTGACCCCACCCCGAGAGGGCTGTCGAGTTCATCACCAACATCATGTACCGGTTCGGGGTGCCTAATGTCATCATCACCGACAATGGCACCCAATTCACGGGCAAAAAGTTCACCAACCAACTTCTGCGATGACAACAACATTCGCTAACCTGGGCCTCGGTCGCCTATCCCCAATGCAACGGGCAGGTCGAGCGCGCCAACGGCATGATACTCCATGGCTGAAGCCGAGGCTGTTCAAAACCCTCAGGATTTCGGAAAGGGGTGGGCTACAGAACTCCCGTCGGTGCTGTGGGGCCTCAGGACTACGCCGAGTCGAGCCACCACCGGTTCACTCCGTTTTTCCTAACCTACGGTGCCGAGGCCGTCTTACCTACGGACCTCGAATACGGATCACCTCGACTTCGAGCCTACAACGAGCAAACCAGCGACGAAAAGCTCGCCAAACGCCAAGGACCAGCTCGAGGAGGCCCGAGACGTGGCGCTCATCAACTCTGCAACGCTACCAGCAAACACTTCGATGCTACCACGACAAGCACGTGCGCAAAAGGGACCTGCGGTGGGGGACCTCGTTCTTCGACGGCTGCAAGATAATCGAGGCGCCATAAGCTCACCCCTCCGTGGGAAGGCCCATACACCGTGGCTGAGTACTCAAGCCAGGCACATACAAGCTCTAACGACGAGACCAGGCAGGTCCTGGCGAACCGCTGGAACATATCTCAGCTAACGTCGCTTCATACAAACCCTTAAGGCCCTCGAGGCCTTGTTCATTTTTACTCTACTTTGTACAAACACGTTGAATATGAATGGGCCAACTCGTGCTCCCATCTTTCATGTTACTTAGCAACTCAAGGTAGCCTCGACCCTGCCTAGCTCAGGGTCGAGCCTCCCTCGGGGGCTGACAAGGGGGTAAACGCCCCCCAGACTCCGGAAAAACCGCGTGTTTTTCTTTTCAAAAATTTGAACCGCATCTCGACTCGCGCCTCGAGTGAACTAGCGACGTCTAAATCTTAAGTTACCTCGAGCCCCAAGGTCGGGGGGGGCGTCGACGTAGACGGCCGCCTACGCCCCCGGGCTACGTGCCTTACCTACGCCCCCCCTCGAGGCTCGCGACGTATCGAAGGAACACAGACTAAGTTAGCAGAACTCGAGCTTGCGACAAAGAGAGGCGGGCAAACGCATTTGAAAAGAAAACAACTCTTTCCATAAACAAAACACATATACGTTCGGGTCTCGACGTACCCTCATTTATGTCATAGAATTTTACAAGGGCCTCGACGCCCAAATTTGGCACGCAGGCCTCAGTCCTCGTCGGTGCGGTACTCCTCCCTCGAGGTCCACGATGGCAGGCTCGACCTCGACGCCCGAGCTCGAAGAGGAGGGCTCCGACACCACTGCTGGCGTCAGGAGGCAGCACGTCCTCCTCGAAGATCTTCGCGAGCGACGTCCCCGGCCTGCTCCATCTTCTCCAAAATTTTTGTCGACAAACGGCGGTTGTTCCACTCCTCATCCTTCCCCTCGATCTCGATGAAGCCATTCGCGACAACATGGACCGGGAAGCGGAAGCCGAGCGAACGACCGCGAGTGTCTGCTTGACGCCGTGATGGAGAGCTTGCCGGCACGGTCCCGCGCGGCTGCGTCGAAGAAGCACAAGGCGTCGACCAGGCATCGCCCCGAGCCATTGCACCTTCTGGCCGTGGCCACAGGAGGAGCACCCCACATGGGGCCGAGCCGGTCGAGAGAAGAAGAGCGAGCCCGCTCCGCCACCATCGTCTCGTCTTGGAGCTGGTCCAAGAGAGCCTGGTTCTCTCACGGAGCTCCTCGACCGTCTTCTCGACCCCTGCGCAACAAACAAAGAAGAGTGAGGCTGCGGCGTACAAAGAACCTCGAGAACCAAACAAGAACAAGGTGTAAGCCTCACCATCGCAGTGTTGCCCCAGTGCGGCGAGGTCGCTGGTCAGGCCTTCAGCACGCTGCTCCACCTGCGCTTCTCGGCCAGCGTGAGGAGCTTCTCGACCAGGTCCTCGATCAGCCGGCCCGCCTCTACCAGGGCCAGATCCTTGCGGATCACCTCCTGTCGCGCCGCCCCCCTCGGCAGCTCGGGCGGTGGCGGCACCACTCACGGCGTCTTCGGCCTCTTTCTCTTCCTCCGCCGCTCCGCTGCGGCTCGGGCAGCGGCGGCCCTCGCCACGGGCGTCAGCAGCCTCCTGCTTCGCCGCCTCCGGCTTCAGCCAGGCAGAGGTGGCCTCCTTTCGGGCGTCGGCCGCGGCCTCCTTCCTCGACGCTTCGAGAACGGCGGCGGCCTCCTCCTTGATCGGGCGACCTCCCCTCGAGCCACCCGGACCTCCGCCTCCGCCTCGTTAAGCCGGCTCGCCATCTGGGCGTTCCGGCTCAGCTCCGCGCGGAGATCTCGAAGCTCCGCCTCAGCCCGCGCGAGGGGGGCGGACTGACCCTGCGCGGACCGGTCCGCCTCCTCGGAGCAGGACCGCTCCGCTCCGCCATGAGCACGGCCACCTCCCGAAGACGGACCGCACCTCGCGCGGGGCCCCCCGCTGGGCCGGCGTGCTGCTCTATGGGAAACCACGGCAAGGGCGGGCTCAGTGGGACGGGAAATTTCGTATCGGTCGGTCGAGCTCGATGTCGAGCAGATCCTCCTCCGCCTCGACTGCCCCGACGCGACCCGCCGCTCGATGGCACGGGCCCCGACTCCCTCCGTCCCTCCTCCGGCGCTTCCTGTTGCGGATCGGTCGAGGGAAGGCTCGACCCCGAGTTCCTCTTCCTGGCCGGGCCCTCCGGCTCCTTTTCGGCGCTAGCCGGCACCTCGGAACGCTCTCCCCCACCGCCTCATCATCTCCCGGAAAGGAGTAAGAGCGCCCTGCTCCAGCTCGTTGAGGAGGTCCTCCACCCGTCGGCTCCCTCTCCGCCGACGCCTCTCCCCCTTTCCCTCCTCCTCAGCCCGCCCTGCTGGTCGGAGCCACAAGGGTCCCAGGCCTCCGTCGCCCCAGACGCGCAGCCTCCTCTCCCCAGACGCCGTTGGGTCCTGTCGCGGTTTCCTCCCCCCCCGTAACAGTCCGTCGTGGTGAGGAAGGATGCGCTCCCAGTTGGCAACCATCGCAGGATTAGCGGGAGGTGGATGAGGCAGCGCTTCGGCGGATCAGTGGTGGCAGGCTCGATGCCATGAGCTGAGGCCCCTGCAATACGACGACGGAGAAGTCAGAACCAAGAAGAGTACCTCGACCTCTGTGGTCGATGGCGACGGCCTCACCAAATTCGCGACGATCATCCGCCCCCTCGAGCCATGGCAGCTCGGGCCTTCTCCAGCCAAGCGGCTTCTCTAGCGGAGGAAGGTGCCATACCTCGAGGTGCCGGTGCCTCGACAGGCTCGAGGCCTTGGCCCGCTTGGACGAAGCGAGGTCCACCTCCTGGTAGGAGCGCTTCCCCTAAGAAGATGGAGATGGCACGCGTCATTAGAAGAAGAAGTGAAGCCTCACTACCGACGAGACCCAAGGAAACTACTCACCGAAGCGGCGGCTGGGCCTCTTCCCGGAGTCGCCGGACCCCCTCGGGGCTTCGAGCCCACCCCACGGCTCGAGCCCTGCGCCTGGGCCGTCTCCGCAGGCTGGGATGGGGGGAGGGCTCCCGACGCCTCCCTGGCTCGACCTCGAGGGAGAGCCCTCCTTCCGCCCCCGCATCGCGGTGGGCGACCGCACCGCCCTCGTGCTGACGTCGTGGCGCTCGCCCCGCGCGGGCTCCGGGACCTGCTCCGGCGCCCACGCTGGTGGTCGCGCCCTCCGCGTCCGCTTCCGCGTCGTCCCGGCGGCGGTGCGGCGATGGACTCCGAGGACGCTCGCGCCCCTGGTCACGAGGCGCTCGGGGGCTCCCTCCCCGACGCTCATGATGGCGCGGGCTTCGACGCCTCTTCTTGGCGCCCACTCCTCCGCGGGCTCGACGTCGCCCTGGCGCGGCGGGCGGGGGTCGGGCCCGGAACCCTTCTCGACCTGTCGGCCGCCTCTCGAGAGGCCCGACCCCTCTCGAGACCCCCCGTCTGGGCTGACGACGGGGGCGGCCTCCGTTGGCGCTGTGGCAGAGGCGCTCGGGTCCGGGGCTCCTTACGACCGGGGGCACATCTGGCGCGGAGCTCGACGGACCTCGGGCCCCCGACGAGGCAGAGATCGGCGCCGCCTTCCGCGGCTGCGCCCGCGCGCCCCTTTTGACGGCGGGACCTCCAGTGTACCCTCCTGCACAGAGGAGCGGTCAGCCCTGTCATCGACGAGCCTCGCGCGCATCAAGCGCGCATCCATCCCCTCGTCGTCGTCCTCCTCCTCGTCACTACTCTCCTCCTCCGAGCTCGAGGAGCTCAGCTCGGGGGACCCGTCCCCAGGCTGACGGTTACGACGAGCCTTCGCCAATCTCTGCTCCGAGCTAAGCGACGCAAGTTTTTATCTTTCTCTTTCTTCTTTTTGGCATCCTTGCTCTCCTTGTCCTTTGGAGCAGAAAGGCGCCTCACCTGAGCATCCGCGCGTCCTCCCTCACCGGGGGCCTCGACGCACAACAAGTAAATGCCCCCTGAAGAAAGGAGAGAAGCGTGATGAGACAAACCACAAGACGGATGCAAACGGGTCGAAGGAGGAAGAAGGGGGAGGAGGCTCGAGATAGCTCGACTCGAGGAAGGCTTACCAGGTCGAGACATCCCTCGTCGGGTGCCATCGCAACCAGGTGGGAGAGTTCAGGGACGAACGGCCCCTGGATCGTGATCGACACCGGGAGACGCCCTCGTTCCGGGACAGCCTCTCTCCGGCCATCCTCGAGCGGTTGAGCGCCTCGAGCTGAGCCTGCGGGCCCATCTCGTGCATAAGAAGGGGGCGGTCCGCCAGCGGAAGGACTCTTCGCTGGTGGAACGCCCAAATGACCGCTTGCACGGTCAGCTTCTTCTCATCCACCAGCGTCTCATCATCTCCATCAGCGGGCCAGGTGGCGTTGCCTGTCCGCCGCAACGCCCCAAGCAACTCTCCGGGCGTCGAGTAAGGACCCTGCCGGTGTACTGCGGAAGGAGGCCACCTTCGTTCCGCAGATAGAACCAATGGTCGTCCCACCAGCCTGGTTGGTGGATAACTTGTATCGCAGGTACTCGCGGGGGACATTGGACGAGGTCCCCGCCCTCGCGGTGATGGCAAGGGAGCCCATGCGCAGGGGCCTCCCCCGCTGGCCTTCAGGACTTGATGAAGCTCGCCCCGGAAGAGATGGACGAACATCTCCCAGTGCGGCTCCATCTTCAGGTACCCCTCGCACAACGCGGCGAATATGGCGGCGTGCGAGATGGAGTTGGGGGAGAAGTGTTGAAGCTCCACCTCGAAATGGTGGGCCAGCCATCGCAAGAAGCTGCTCGGCGGGACGCCGATGCCCCATGCGGTGGTAGCGCGTGAAGCTCACCACGTACCCCTCCGGCGGGTGCGGCTCCCGGTGCTCCGCCGACGGGATAACCCACCATGCGGAACCCTCCTCCGGGTTGGGGCGCAGAAGCCCCTGGGCCACCAGCGAGTCCATCTCGCTCTGCGTCACCTTCGACGGGCTCCAGTCCTCGGCCGGCAGCATCTGTGTCTGGGCGGCCATGGCGGTGGCGCGGCGCGGATCCGAGCGCAGACGGACGGCTGGAAGTCCCCAATCGACTAGCTTGAAGGAGAGGGCGCGCGAGGCTATGGCGGCGGCAAAGGCAAGGGCAAAGTAAAAGTTCCTTTTCCCCTCTTTCGATATTTATAGGGGGAAATCCAGACGGGCGGGATCTCCCACGACGTAAAAAGGTAACCAATGCATTCAATGCGCCCACCTAACCGCGTCTCGAGCCGGGTGCAGGATACACGCGTTACCTCTCCATTCGCTCCACTACCCGGGCCCGCCACGACCGTCGCTCCGGCTTCGCGCCCGCCGCTCTCCCCGACAGTTTCCGCCTAAAAGGCGTGCCCAACGGGCAGAAGGACTCCCAGACGACGGAGGCTTCTTCATAAAGGTAAAAACGGGCCCCGACCCTAAGTCTCGAAGCAGCGAAGGCTGGCCCTCGAAAAGGGTTCGACAGCCGGCTTCGAGCACCCGAGTCAGGGACACCAAGGGGCGCCACTCGCGGCATTACTCGAGGGCCGAGCCCTCAGGCCCCTCACGTGTATCCAAGGCAGGGAGCTCGACGTGCAGTGAGATCCCCTCGGAGGGAGGCATCGAGCCACCGGGTCCTATCGAATGGACCCGGCACTCCTGCAGACTGAGCACCCATGCTTCATGAGACCGCCTCCGGGCCACAGTCGACCCCTAACGAACGGGGCACGAGCTCTCACTTGGATTCCCCGTTACCAGCTCACCGGGAACCTCGATACTCGCCCATTCGGGGTAGTACGAGGCATCCCCCCTCGCATCCGATCGAAAGGACTCGCGGGATGACAAGCCAGGGCAATCGGCATGCCGGACAGCTCGAGGAGCCGGCCAGTCGGTTCAGCCTGGCACCCCTCGACGAAAGAGGGTCTAAAAACTCGGACAGTTGCGACTAATCTCTTTCTTTATGTGAGCATGAGATTTTCAGGCCTCGGGTGAAAGCTCGACCCCCATCTCGCCTGAGCCCTCGAGACCAGGCCCAGGACAGACGCTCGTTCTCCGTCTCGTCCGAGCCCTCCGAGCCAAGCCTCGGACGAAGTCCCCCACGGCAAAGGAAAGGTTATCGCGAATATTTAATATTACTACCGAACCACATTTCGAGCATGTTGACAGGTACACACGGCGCCGTGATCTGCGCGTCCTGACGATTTCCGCCTAAAAAGGCGCGCCCACTGGGCAGAAGGTTCCTAAACGACGGAGGATTCTTCGAGAAGCCCACGAGGGAGTTCTAACCACTCCCCCTGGCCTCGGGGGCTACACCCCGGGTGTCGCTCGCACGACACCCACGGAATCAAATCGACAAGACCCTCGAGACAGTTAGCTACCCATCGAGATCCCAATCTAGAGCCCCTGCTCGAATGCAAGCACTCAAACAAGGGCTCGGGGGCTACTGTCGGTGGTACAAAAAAGGGTACCCCCATTCAACGCAAACACCCGAACGCTCCGTCTCCGTCTCGCCCGAGCCCTCCCAGCAAGGCCTCGGGCGAACGCTCCGTCTCCGTCTCGCCCGAGCCCTCCCAGCTAGGCCTCGGGCGAACGCTCCGTCTCCGTCTCGCCCGAGCCCTCCCAGCCAGGCCTCGGGCGAACGCTCTATCTCCGTCTCGCCCGAGCCCTCCCAGCAGGCCTCGGGCGAACGCTCTATCTCCGTCTCGCCCGAGCCCTCCCAGCAGGCCTCGGGCGAAACGCTCCGTCTCCGTCTCGCCCGAGCCCTCCCAGCAAGGCCTCGGGCGAACGCTCCGTCTCGCCCGAGCCCTCCCAGCCAGGCCTCGGGCGAGCACGATCGCTCTCCGTCTCGCTCGAGCCCTCCAGACCTCGGGCATGCGCGCCCCCACACCTCGAGCCTTAACACACGGACCTCGAGCTGCTCAGACAGCCGTACCAGCCCATACCACGCATTTAATGCCTTCACCTACTCCGGTCATGTCCACTAGTGCACGGCGTGTACCACAGTAACTCGGTGTAAAGGTCAAGTCTCGTTTTCACCACAAGCATGGGCAAAAGGCACCAGTGCAGCACTGTTCGGCCATGCCGGGCACTGTAACCCCTCGAGGCCGGCTACGCGCCCCTCGAGCCAGGCACTGTCACCCCTCGAGGCCGGCTACGCGCCCCTCGAGCCCTGCACTGTAACACCTCGAGGCCGGCTCCGCGCCCCTCGAGCCCCCGTGGCACCACCTCGAAGCCGGCTCCGCGCCCTTCGAGCCCTAACTACTTTCGTGCTATTGGAGGACAGGTACCCCAAGACCCGGAGGGACCTCACCGCGTACTGTACATTCCGGGATGGGTGCTGTACGGCTCCCGCCTTGTCGCGCCCCACGTCCGCGCCCGGGATGGAAGCCACGACTCAAGGACGCCTCAACAGCGACGATCACATCGGCTCCAGTGGCCCCGACAAGACAGGGTTCCTACCCTTCTCCGTATGGGGCACCATGCGCCCCGACACCTGTAATACTTTTTGTAACCCTGGCCTCCCCTTGCTCTATAAAAGGGGACGCTAGGGCCCTCATTCGGGACGACGGACACACACACACGAGTCCACGCACAGACACGAATCCGGACTCCGGTCCACGCTCACTGAGCTTGTATTCTCCCCTGTACAAGCACTTAGGTGAAAGTAATACAAGAACATCTCCCCCCCGCTGGACGTAGGGCCTTCTTTGCCCGAACCAGGATAAATCCTTGTGTCCCCTTGCATCACCATCCAGGAAGAGAAGCACGCGATCATATTACTCGTTGGTGTGATACCCCCGGGTACGAAACACCGACAATACTTGAACCTTTTCAATTATGAGGAACGTCCGTTTGGTGGGACTTAAAAAAAATCAAGGAAAGAAGAAGAGAGGTAGAAATGGTGGAAGCATGTCAAGAGGCTGGATTCCAAAATTTAATCGAACCAAGACATCCCACATAAATTTGATATGAACTCTATAACTTTCGGCCCATTATTCTAAAGGGATGTATATGAATTCCTTCTGTATGTTTTGAAATACTAAGAAATTCTTTGTTTTTTTCTTGTTCCAAAGGGCGCCTAAGCAATGATATTTATAGCTCAATTACTTATGTACTTTTGTATTCCTTTCTTGTTATTTGAATAGAATTGCCATTTTATTTATTTTGCCAGCGATATGAAAGCATCAAACAAATATATTCCATGCTCGTTCACTTGTCTTAGTCTTCTATTCTTATCTTTTGCCTTTTGGAGAAACCATGTTGTTATGCTTCATGTTTACATCTAGTCTTACCCTATTGCTTATGTTCACGTTGAGTAGATTTGAGTGTCGTAAAAGTGACAAACTTTATCTGATTTGAACTTAGTTTGTTTCAATCACTTCGTCTTCGTTTATTTTTCTCTTTATACCCTAAATGGATGGATTCATGCTTCCTTATTCTTGAATTATCAAGAAAGTATTTTGCGACCAACATAACCTAACAAATACTCGAGGAGTTTGTTTTTTTGAAAGTCACATGTCGTATCCTACAATGTTGTTGAACAAGAGTTGTGGACTCTTCTAAATTTCCACTTTCATGCATATGAAACCAATTCCCATAATGGCCGTTTCTTGGGAAACTTAATCTTTATGGTTGATATCTAGTCTTGTCACATAGGATATGTTTGTGAATATCATGGACAACGTCTAAAAACCAACAAATATGTAGTCTGATCTAACGCTTGTAACTCTATAAAATATGTCATCCTTTCCTTTTGCACCTTTATTTCTTTGTGTTATTGTCTAGATATGTCATGGTCCATTGTTTAACCTCTTAGGCATGATGTTTGATGGCACATTTGTTATAGTAAATCCTAATAAAAACACTTTAACTAATATATATTTTAAAACATGCTTATTTAATATGGAGAAGACATCTTGTATTCATTCCTATACCTAGAATAAATCATTATTATATCACGCCGTGACATCGCATATATGAGTTACCAAGCAATATTGTTTTGTCCAATGTTTATACTTTAGCTCATTACGCCACAGTGGTCTCCTTTGGAGAAACCTTGTCGTTACGCTTAGCACTTCTCTTGGCGCATTACGTATATATTCGTGAATACTAGGGGAGGATGTATAAACCTTCTCTTGTTGCATTACATATATGTCCATGAATATTAGGGAAGGACGTATAAAAACCAACAAATCTCAAATTTAATTTGATGCTTGTTGGCCAATAAAATATACTTTCCTTTCGGTTCACATCTTCTGTTTCCTCTATGTTCTCCAAAATGTCCACGTTTATGTCATTTTTGACATTCTCAAAATATAACTTGTTGGCACCATTTATACGTATCATTTTGAATGCGGCTTTATGTAGCATGATAAGATACCATTTGCTCAGCCATGAGAAGAAATCACCGAATTGTATAATGCCATTAGATAGGAGCTCTATGTAATCATATGCTCATTTGATATTTGCCCTTTGCTATGCAAAAGACCATTTATGCACAAAGGTTGTATTTGGAGAAACCTTGTCGTTACACTCTTATAGTGCCATCGTATTACATATGCTCATTAATACTAGGATAGCATCTCGAAACCAGTTTTGATCAAATTCTCATAAGTCGACATTTTTTTGTCCAACTTTCCGTTTAGACTTCCGTTTTCTTTGTTCCCTAATTAGATCAGTTACATTTGGAGAAACATCATTGTTGCGCTCATCTACTGCTGTCGCATTAAGTATGTTCACTAATACTAGAGATGGACGTATCAAAACAAACAAAACTCTGCTTTGATCATATGCTTTTTTTGGAGTTTGTTTTCTCTATATTCTCTAAGATGGTTATGCTTCATTTTTCTAGTGGTGGGCAAGAAACCATTTATACCACAACGATTGGATTTGAAAAAAACCTTATAGTTAGTGCCTACTTGACATGACTCCTTCTTTAACAACTCTTCCGTTGGAGCTCGAGCAAAAGCCTCCAAACTAGTTCCTCTTCCGTACACTGGAAACGTCTTTGACCCTCTTGCATATGGAAAAAAAAACAGTTTCCCATCTTCAGGGTCCCTAACTGAAGCCGTTATCAGAGCAAATATTAGTGGTTCAAAGCCATACTAAACAGACCCATACACCTATCATTTGTTACCATATTAAGGATACTCATTGACATCTCAAAACCAATAAACCACAATTTTATTAGATGATAGGTTTGTCCAGTTTTTTGTTTGTATTTTTCTATGCGCCCTATAAAAATTGACTATTCCTTTTCTGTTGACGGCACATTTTTTTTCAAGAATTCTTCTCATAAAAACACATTAACCAATGATTTTTGTTTTAAAACGGCTTATGCAGCATGGTGGATACTTGTATCCTGGTGTACATAGGAATTGCCATTCAAGCCTTCAAGCACTCTTTCTTATCCGACACCAGCCACCAAGGATGCCTGCCCAGATGAGTCAAGCGGACACGCTGTCAACACCAAGTGCTGGCGGCCCCAGATGTCAGTTGCCGAGACACGGCAGGTCCCGTGGGACCGAGTGTGTCTCCGTATCCAGCCTCGCACCCAGACCCAAACCCGAATCCTCGGCCGCTGCGTGCAGGTGCGGCACGGGCGCGCGTTGCGCCCACCGCCCCCCGACCCGTCGCGGACGACGACGACGGGGTCCACTCGTGACTCGTGCCGCCCCCGTGGCCCCACCACCCAACCCAATGGGCCATTTCCGTGAACTGCCCCGGCGTTCAGGAGATCCGCGCGGGGAGCCTCCCGTTGCACCCCGAGGAGCCGTGCTGATCTCAGCGAGGCCTGGGGGCAGCACGGTAAAAGGCCCCCCACCCCCCCTCGCTCCTCCTCCAACCACTTTCCCTTGCACACTAGTGTAGCAGTGGTACTAGTAGTAGGCCAGTACTGGCACCACTCTAGCCCCAGATCAAACGACCATAGCCCAGCGGGAGAGCACGAGAAAAAAAAAATCGAAGCAGAAAAAGGGGAGGTGAAAAGCTTGGGGGAGAAGAGGAGAGGAGGGAGCGCAGCATAAATCCCGAGCCCCAAATCGCAAACCCTAGCCGCTCCCGATCTGCAATGCCGCGGGCTTGAGTGTCGAGCGCGCGGGGGATGAGGCGGGTGGCACCGGCGATGATCGCCGCCGGCAGCGCTGGCGGCGAGGAGACGGCGGAGGGCGCGGTGGTGGAGAAGGCGCTGCTCAACGGGGACGTCTACCGCGGCGGGTTCTCCGGCGGCTCGCCGCACGGCAAGGGCAAGTACGTGTGGGCGGACGGCTGCATGTACGAGGGGGAGTGGCGGCGGGGCAAGGCGTCCGGGAAGGGCCGCTTCTCGTGGCCGTCGGGCGCCACGTTCGAGGGGGAGTTCCGCAGCGGCCGGATCGAGGGGCAGGGCGTCTTCGTCGGCCCGGACGGCGCCACCTACCGCGGCTCCTGGGTGGCGGACCGGCGCCACGGCGTGGGCGCCAAGAGCTACGCCAACGGGGACTACTACGAGGGCCAGTGGCGGCGCAACTTCCAGGACGGCCACGGGCGGTACGTCTGGGCCAACGGCAACCAGTACGTCGGGGAGTGGCGCGCCGGGGTGCTCTCCGGCCGCGGCGTGCTCATCTGGGCCAATGGCAGCCGCTATGACGGCGTCTGGGAGAACGGCGTGCCCAGAGGGACAGGCGTCTTCACGTGGCCCGACGGCAGCCGGTACGTCGGCTCCTGGCCTGGGAGCTGCATCGACCTGCCGGCTATAAGCGGCACGTTCTTCGCGCCGGTGGGCGCTGGTGCTGCTGGTGCTGTGAGGAAGAGGTCCTCCGTGGAGGGTGTGGGGGAGAAGGCTACCCCGCGGATCTGCATCTGGGAGTCGGATGGCGAGGCTGGAGACATTACCTGCGACATCGTCGACGCGCTCGAGGCCTCCATGCTCTACAAGGAGGCCGCGGCTGTCGTGGGAGGAGCAACGTACAAGCGGACACTGCCCCAGAGGAATAACCGGCGAGCAGCCAGCGGAGTCCCACGCTGGGCGTCGTCAGCGGCCACCACGCCGGAGAATAAGCGACCCGGGCAGACCATCTCCAAGGGACACAAGAATTACGAGCTCATGCTGCAGCTGCAATTGGGCATCAGGTGAGGTTTTGAGTTCTGTGCCCTCAGTCTCTCACAATGTGGTCCGGTTTTGGGAGAGGCTGTGGAATTGGAGGTTTATTATGGTTCTGCATCTTGCAGGCATTCTGTGGGGAAGTCTTCGGCTGTGCCGATGCGAGCACTGGAACAGGGCGATTTTGACCCAGGGGAGAAGTTCTGGACACTGTTCCCACCTGAGGGTTCGAAGGTCACACTACCACATTCATCTCCGGAGTTCTGGTGGAAGGACTACTGCCCCATGGTGTTCAGGTTTTTGTCTTCTGGCACTTGGTCTTCCACTTCATCAGTCTGCGCTGCGAATAGCTGATCTGTTCATCTTGTGCTCTATTAATTAACTGGGGCTGTTGTATTCTGCACTGCAGGCATTTGAGGAAGTTGTTTGCTGTTGATACAGCGGATTACATGCTTGCGATCTGTGGCAATGATGCTCTGAGAGAGCTATCTTCACCCGGGAAAAGCGGGAGCTTCTTTTACCTCACTCAAGATGACAGATTCATGATTAAGACAGTGAAGAAATCAGAAGTCAAGGTAGTGTTTCTGTTTACCATTGATGTAATATGCTAGTTTTCTGCACGAAATTGTATAGATACTTGGCAATAATTGGGTTTTGTAGGTAGTTATCTTAATTTGCGTTTCTTATTAAATTGATTGTGGAATCGGTATTAGATCGAGCAATATGTTTTTTTCTTGTTGAGCTCTATATGATCCTGCCTCACAAATTACTGTGCTTGTCTTTGTGCAATTAACCTGATATTTATGTTTTGTACTACAATGTGAAAAAACGTCTAATAAAGTACCAATCCCAATTAGTTACCAAGAAGAAACCTGTCTTTCCTACTTCTGCAGAGGGACTAATTTCCTGCTATTTTTGTTGCCGCAGCTGCTAATTCGAATGTTAAATAGCTACTACAAACATGTCAATCGATACAAGAACTCATTAATCACGAGGTTCTATGGTGTACACTGCGTGAAACCCCTTAATGGACAAAAGGTATGATATCTACAACATTACCTTTTTATTGCAAAATTTCACAACAGTCATGGTTCTAACAATTCTTTTTTTTCTAGGTCCGATTCATTGTCATGGGTAATCTGTTCTGTTCAGAATACCAGATTCATCGCCGTTTTGATTTGAAAGGTTCATCCTATGGACGAACAGCAGACAAGTTTGAAGATGAGATTGATGAGACAACTACACTCAAGGACTTGGACCTGAATTTTGTCTTCCGGTTGCAGCGATCTTGGTACAACGATCTCCATGAGTAAGTTCAACTTCTAAAACTTATAGGGCATCAATGTTACTTTCACTGGAAGCTAATTCCTACAGAGTTAACTGTGCAGACAATTGAGACGAGACTGCGATTTTTTGGAATCGGAAGGGATTATGGATTACAGTTTCTTGGTAGGAGTCCACTTTTGTGATGACATCTTTGCCTCAAAGATGGGATCGTCTACTTTTACTGCTTCTCCAAGTAAGTTAGGGCTGTTTGATTTTTGGACCTTGACAAGGTCAGGTACCTGTTCTAACCATTGTGATCATCCTTAACCAGAGCTTTTAACAAAGAGTGAGTCATTTCAAGGTGGTGGCACTCCAGAGCTCTGCTTCTCAGATGATGATTTTGATATGATACCTGATTGTCGCCGGTATGTTGCAGCTTTTTATTTAGTGATCTCTGCTTTGTTGTGACTTTTATGCATTACATTTTGCATATCATCAGTGCTGTTACCAGTGATCTTAGAAATTGGATGGTTTATTAGCTTGACCTGCCGTTTTTTATAATCGTCACAATTTGATCCTTTGTGTGGGTTTCATTTGGTGTTTTGGTGCACAAAATAATTTTGCATAATGTTGGGAACATGTTCAGAATAAATATAGCAGATTAGCAAGTTTTGGCCTGTGACTTAACTCAACTGCGTTGGTTGATTCTTGTTTTAGAGGATGACAAAGAGATTCTTGCTGATAAAAAACAGAATTTATGCTTTTGCTGCGAGGCATGAAAGTTTTGTCCATGCCTTGATAAATTGTACCCCTACCTGGTTGTCATCTCATAAGAGACTCAAGAGTTGTCATCATAGCGCAAGCTTCATTGCTGTCCACTTGGCATACATATGGATGCATTTAGGCATTGTTGGGACCTAGTTGTTTGCTTATCTGTATCCGAGATGATTGCCTCTTCTAGTTAAAAAGCATCCAATTCTCCAGACATTGAAATATATAATTTAATAACCGGTTCTCTAATGTCTCATGGCAACATTTTTTTCAGAAAGCCTTTGATTAGACTGGGTGAGCACATGCCAGCCCGGGCAGAGCAAGCATCCAGAAGGAGTGAATTCGACCCGCTTCTCCTAACGGGCGGGGGATTCCTATTCCCAAACCAGACCGGCGAAGTGCACGACGTGATTCTCTTTTTCGGGATAATTGACATCCTCCAGGATTACAGCTTAAGAAAGCGGGCGGAGCATGTTTTGAAGTCATTACAGACAGATCCCAACTCGATCTCTGCCGTGGACCCTAAGCTCTATTCGAAGAGGTTCCAAGACTTCATCGGCAGAATTTTTGTGGAAGATGGCTAAACAGACATCTGGTAGAGATGAACCGAATTCCATGCGACGAAGGCCAGAGCACCTGTGTAATGATTCCGTGGCAGTTTTTTTTGCGGGCAGTAAAGAAGTCTACATAATTGCCAAGAATCATCTTCATCCATGGGGATCCGGAAAAGCAGCAGCTCATCGGCTGGGTGACCTACCGTGAAGCCTCGGTCAGCAGCAGTGATGGGGATCTGAGTTCGAAGCAAATTTGCCGCGAATTCTCTCCAGAAATCATTGGAGTGGCTGGATTTTGAAGCGCAGCCATGGGATCGGGAGGATTTTGTCTGTAAATTATGTGATTCGGCGGGTGAGAGATCTGGTTCTTCCGGCTCCGTTGTAGCACAAGTTCTTTTTCCCTCCTTAATTTTGTTGGAGGATTTCTTTCTTTTTTCCATTTCCTTTCCCCCACGATATATCGGTCCGATGTAAAGAAAGGGGCAGGGAGTTTTTGTTTCCAGAAAGAGGATATTTAAGGCTGCGGCAGGCAGTGAACAATAAAGATCATGTACAGATACACCTTGATCCTGGGAATGGGTGGATTAGAATTCAATTCAGCATCTTCATGACGTGTGGGTCCCAGACCACTGCTTCTCCCTCTCTTTTGTGTTGTTGGCTTCTTCCTTTCGCAGTATTTATTGTACCTTGCCATAGCTTTTTGCAGGCCGGAATGAGAGAGAGACTGGGGGGAAGCTTGCAACCCCTTGACCTGAGAGGGGGGGCGTGATGTGTCAGAGAGAGAGGGAGATGAGTATTGGAAGTGGGGAAAAGTGATAGGAGAGGCGGGGGAGCATGAAAAGACGGGAAAGAGGTGGCAGCGGGGCACAACACAACAGATTGGAATGTGATCTTGACTATCCTTTTCATTCGTATAACGCCCAAACCTCGAATCTCTCTGCTGATACCGGCAGCTAATTCTGTTTACCACAAAGGGTTTTTGGTCTCCGGTCCCAGAACCCTATGGGATCAGCCCCACCAGTCCACCACAGTCCACAGAGGCAGCCCGGGTTCGGTTTTCCTTGGGCTGCACAAGCGTCTCGAGCTGTGGCCGGCGGATGCAGACCAGATTTGGCATCATGGTCCACTCTTCGGGAGCTAATCCTGATAGATGGCCACAGGCGTATTTAAGCGCTAAGGGCACCCGCAATGGTTAGAGCCAGCTGCTAGCTCCAAGCTAACTTCTCCAACAGTACTAGCTTTTAGTACATAACTTTTAACATGGATGATTCCACGTAACAATCTCACGTGACCTTGAGATGTGTGTAAGAGTTTAGCTCTTAACTAAGAGCTAGCTTTTCTCTCTCCTCTATTAAAATATAAGAAAAATACTTAGAGCTAACTTAAAAGTCAATTGTTGGAGGTGCCCTAATGGCATCGTACTGACCCACTTACTGATACCAATATTTTTTTTTTCTCTAAGTATCTAGACTTGCTAGCAAATTAACCTTACAGTTGAAAAATGTTCTCCACTGGGGCTCATGGGAATCTCTCCTCTGACTCTTTGGCCTTGGAGGCTGTGCAGGCCTATAGCTGGATGCCACGTGGATGTATGGAAGGTTAGTGCCTTGGTGGTGGGCTGGTGGCTGTTGTGGCTTGCCCTGGGGTACAAGAAAAGGAGACTTGTACCTACAAGGCGTTTGTTTTCCTTGCCGGTATCGTGAGCGCTAATGAAAACATATGACGGGGGGTCTGGCGACGGGCTCGTTGATTCCTTAATTAGTTTGGTTGTATGCAGTAACGGTATCGCGAGGTGGGAGGCAGGCATCATGTCTTTGAGCGGAGAGATAGCAGCAGAGTAATCCGATAAAGGTCGGGGAGAGCCGGTATCAACAATGAACTGAGCGATATCTGATTACGTGGTACCCTTTAACGGACCGGCCCAAAACAAACATCTGTATCGTTATCCAGTAGCGGAGGTAATCGAATTGCGTTACATTTTGCAGAACCAAACACGTAGTTAGAGTCTTAGATGGTTGATTAGATGGACTCATCTACTCTAGGCTTATTTATCAAGCCAGCTATCCAAGAAAGCTTCGTTTGGCATAGTCATTTGCTAGCTAGCCAGCCACTATGTAGTACGTATTCAAATTGCGCCCTTTGACAAAAGTTTGAATTTGATTTTTGTGATTGATGCACTGCTTTTCTTTCTCCATAAGAACGTGGGGAGAATGCATTTCTTTTTGTGTAACGAGGTACAATTTTATTATGTTGCCCCCCAATTGCTGTCAATTGTCTCTTAACTGTACTCTCTTCGACTTTGCAAATCTCAAGGAAAAAAAAACACACACACCTTTTTGTAATGTACTTTTTGCAAAGATTAGCTGAGAAATGTTCTTTAGAAGTAGAGAGTAAATCTTTAGATGATGCTTCAACAGTTTGTTCCTTAGAAGAAACCATGGATTTAGAGGCTTTAAATTCTATATGTGCTGATATTTGTGAAGGCCTAGGTGATGGGGGTTGTGACCCTTTGTGTCTACAAACCCCTTTATCACAACTAAAGAAATCTAGGTCACAGAGCAACAAGAAATTTAAAAGTAAATATAGATGAAAGGCATTTTTTGGAATTGTAATGGGTTCGCGGATACTAAGAAATATAGATTCCTTTCAGATTTACTCCCTCCGTTCCTAAGTCTCCATCGCCCAAGCCTTCCTCACGGTGACCAAGAAGGAGCAAAAGAGCACCGTATTGCTTTTAATCGCACAACCTTCTAAATGCCACGGCGTCCGTTGGGTTGCCCTATTAATCACGCACAGATGCCGTTGAAAACGCCGTTAACCTACTCACAACCACGCTCACGTACATATGGGCAAACGGAAGATGCAGTATGTGGGCAAACAAGCTAACGGAGCCACAGCGTAGTAAATATTGTGCAGTTAAATCGAGGCGACGGAGACCGAGAACCGAGCCAGCGCTGCCGATAAAGCAGGGAAAGCAGCTGCTGCGATGGATATTTGGAGAAAAACAAAAAACGCTCAGGCGACGGAGACTTAGAAACGGAGGGAGTATCTAAAGAAAAAAACTTAGATATCATCGCCTTATCAGAGACCGGGAGAACCCATTTTCCGCAGTCAACCTTGAACACTATCTGTGCGGGTAGAGAATTTCTTTGGCATTGCATGGCTCCGAGAGGTCGGTCTGGTGGCATGATTCTAGGAATAAACTTACTAACTTTTGACATTGGTCAAATTGAAGAAGGCGATTTTTTTTATTCGGTTCAAATTAAGATATAAGGAGGATGATTTTAAGTTTAATTTCAGTTTATGGCCTGGCTCAAGAGGATCTGAAACCAAATTTCTTATTAGAACTCGTGCAAATATGTTCAAATGAAGCCTTACCTATTATAATAGGTGGTGATTTTAATATTATTCGTAGGCCGGATGAGAAAAATAATGATATTTATAGTGATAGATGGTCTTTCCTATTTAATGTCGTAATTGACACGCTAAACCTGAGAGAGTTAGAAATGACATGAAGAAAGTTTACTTGGGCTAATCGCCTACAAAATCAGACCTTCGAGAAACTGGACAGGATTCTCGTGTGTACAGATTTTGAATCCAAATACCCGCTCACAAATGTTCAAGCATTGACTAGAGAAATTTCGGACCATACTCCATTGTTGTGTAACACAAATAGTCCTTCCTCGGCTTACCAACCACAATTCAAGTTTGAATTAGGATGGTTGCTCAGGGACGGCTTTGGAGACATGGTGAGAAATGTATGGCAGAGTGTTACAGTAGCTGGTACTCCTCTAGAGAGGTGGCAAGCGAAGATCAGGAGATTCCGTCAACATCTCAGAGGATGGGCTAAGAATGTGAGCGACGCATATAAGAAAGAGAAAAAGGAATTACTAGATAAACTTGAAGCAGAATCTTCCTTGCTTGATGAGTTTCTTCGTCAGGAGGAACTTAAATGGTACCAAAGAGCTATGGCCAAGCACCTGCTGGAGGGGGATGCTAATACAAAATATTACCACTTATTAGCTAATGGGAGACATAGGAAAACAAGAATCTTTCAGCTGGAAGATGGGGAAAACATTATAGATGGTGATGCTCAGTTAAAGCAGCATATCACTAAGTACTATAAGAACCTGTTTGGCCCTCCGGATAACTCTCATTTCCAATTAGATGAGAACCTTGTACAAGATATCCCGCAAGTTTCTGAACTGGAAAATGAGTACTTGACTGATCCCTTCACTGAAGCTGAAGTAAGGGCAGCAGTGTTCCAAATGGAACATAACAAGGCACCAGGTCCGGATGGATTTCCACCTGAGTTTTATCAGGTCTTCTGGGATTTAATAAAAGAAGATATGATGGCTCTGTTTATGGAATTTCACAACGGAACTCTACCCTTGAATAGCCTTAACTTTGGCACGATAATCTTGCTACCAAAGATTAAAGATACAAAAGTGATTGAACAATACAGACCAATATGTTTTTTGAATGTCTCTTTTAAAAATCTTTACCAAAGTTGCGACTAATAGATTGTCTAGTGTTGCCCAGAAGATAATTAGGCCAACACGGACTGCTTTCCTTCCAGGTAGAAATATTATGGAAGGTGCGATAATTCTCCATGAGACTATACACGAACTTCACTCCAAAAAGCAGGATGAGATTATATTTAAAATAGACTTTGAAAAAGCATATGATAAAGTGAAATGGAATTTTCTGCAACAAACCTTAAGAATGAAAGGGTTCTCGCATAAGTGGTGTTCTTGGGTTCAGCAGTTCACACAGGGGGGAAATGTTAATATTAAGGTAAATGATCAACTTGGTTCGTACTTCCAAACAAAAAAAGGCTTAAGGCAAGGTAATCCAATGTCGCCAATACTATTTAATATAGTGGTGGATATGTTGGCTATACTGATAGCTAGAGCTAAGGAAGTAGGTCAGGTAGAAGGCATTATTCCACATCTCGTCCAAGATGGTTTGTCCATTCTTCAATATGCAGATGACACACTGATTTTTATGGGGCATGATGTGGAGAAAGCGATAAATATGAAATTAATCTTAAGTTCTTTCGAACAACTTTCAGGACTAAAAATTAATTTCCAGAAAAGTGAAATCTTTTGTTTTGGTAAAGAAAAAGATCATGAGGTGTTTTATTCGCAGTTGTTTGAGTGCAAGATGTGTAAGTATCCCTTTCATTATCTTGGTCTACCCATGCATACCAGGAAATTAAGCAATAAAGATTGGCAAACAATTGAAAATAGAATTGAAAAGAGATTAAGTGGCTGGAAAGGAAAGATGCTTTCGACATGAGGTCGTTTGGTTCTAATAAACTCGGTGCTTTCTAGCCTACCGATGTTTATGATGTCTTTTTTTGAACTACCAAAAGGAGTTTTAGAAAAGATTGACTGCTTTAGATCAGGATTCTACTGGCAGAGTGACCAACACAAACATAAATATAGACTAGCAAAATGAGAGATTTTGTGCCAACCAAAAACCCAAGGGGGACTAGGCATACATAATTTAGATATTCAAAACAAGTGTCTGTTGAGCAAATGGCTTTTCAAGCTATTAAATGAGGATGGGTTGTGGCAAGAACTTCTGAGGAATAAGTATATAAAAGATAAGACTCTAGGGAACTAAAAAGCCAACAGATTCACATTTCTGGAAAGGTCTGATAAATATAAAAAAAAGTTTTCATGAGCTTTGGTTTATTCAATGTGAAGGACGGTTCACAAACTCGTTTCTGGATGGATACATGGTTGGGGAACCAACCATTGAAAGATAAATTCCCCTCGTTGTTCAATATTGTGAGAAGGCAGCAAGATTCGGTGGCAACGATACTGGCATCGACACCGTTAAATATTTCCTTTGGTCGAAATCTTGTGGGAAGGAACTTAAGGGACTGGCATAGGATTGTCGCATCAATACAAGATGTGAACTTACAAGGGAAAGAGACACTTTTGTTTGGGCACTTCATTCATCGGGCTGTTTTCAGTTAAATCGTTGTATGCTGTGTTAATTAACAATGGGGTCAGGGTGTCACAAGATATTTGGCAGATCAAAATACCTATAAGAATAAAAATATTTTTATGGTATCTAAAAAGAGGTGTTGTTTTAACCAAAGACAACCTAGCCAGGCGTAACTTGTCTGGAGACCTAAAGTGTAGTTTCTGTGATTCTCCACAAACTATTCAACATCTCTTTTTTAAATGCTTCTATGCCAAATGTTTATGGCGTGCTATACACATAATGTTTGGTTTACCACCTCCACGTAGCATGAATGACTTATTTGTTAACTGGTCTAAGAGGGGGTTAACAATCTTAATTCTTTGTTATTAACGGCAGCAACAACATTATGTTGGACAATTTGGATAACAAGAAACGAGGTGGTTTTTGACAAATGTAGACCGAAAACATTTTTGCAGGTACTATTCAGGGGAACACATTGGCTTCGGCAATGGGAGGACTGCAGCGGCGTGACGCTTTACGTGAGCAGCTGATGCTCGTCAGTCGTCATTTGGAAACATTAGCTTTGCATTTCTTTAGTTCCAATGGATGGTTATGAACTAGGTTTATTGGTCCTTCGTAGTCAAGACTGTACTTTTTGTTTCTTTTTCTTCAAGTCGGATTTGTAATTTGAATCGGTCTGTGGGGTCTTTGGCCGGACGTTGTTCTCTTTTGGTCTGATTCTACCCTATGGTAGATGAAGCCGGGTATAAACTATCCTTTATCTAAAAAAAATATATAGATTCCTAAAGTTGTTTTAAGTGAAACTTTTTAAAATTTGACTAAATTTATAAAAAAATATATCAAAATTTATGGTATCAAATTAGATATATTATACAATCTATTTTCATAATAGTTCATTTTATATCATAGATGTTATTACTTTTTTCTGTAAATTTAGTCGATGTAAAATCGCAAAAGCTGTAGAGGTGGTACCATGAGTCCCCATGACATATCCCGCGGTCTCTAACGCTGGGCCTTGTTTACATACACTCAAACTATCAACTTTTTCCAGTCTCTCTCCATCACATCACCATCACATCAATGTTTGGACGCATGCATGGAACATTAAATGTTAGTAAAATAAATCACTAATTGTACTTTTAGTATGTACATGTCGAGACGAATCTTTTGAGTCTACGTAGTCCATATTTGGACAAAGTTTGTCAAATAACAACGAAAGTGCTACAGTTGAGAAAAAAACTCATCCCCCGCATCTAAACAAGGCTAAACAAGATACACTCAAACTATCAACTTTTTTTTTCACTCTCTCTCCATCACATCATCATCACATCAATGTTTGAACGCATGCATGGAACATTAAATGTTGGTAAAATAAATAACTAATTGTACTTTTAGTATGTACATGTCGAGGCAAATCTTTTGAGTATACGTAGTCCATATTTGGACAAAGTTTGTCAAATAACTACAAAAGTGCTACTGTTGAGAAAAAATCTCATCAGTTGCATCTAAATGAGGCCCTAGTACTCCAATAGAGTGATCTCCAAACCCCTCTCACCGTGACGGCACAACCGTCTTTCTGGTCGGACCACTTGTATCGGCGGCCTCGCCACTTCCCTGTGATTCTTGCTCCTTTTGAAGCAAACAAAAGCCTTAGGGCCCGTTTGGATCTCTTCATTTTGGTGGAATTGGAATTCACTCAATAAACTAGCCTATTTGCTTTGATTTTGACATTCCACCACTTTCCAAGGTTCACATATATGACTACCTCAAATTCATAGGGTGGGAGAGAGAAATGGATTCCATATATCACCATACTATATTTCTATTTTGTAACTTATAACATTCTCTTCAACTCACTCTCCTACGATAGAAATGCAACTCCTACGATAGAAATGCAACACATGAGTATCCCTCTCGTTAAGCAACAAATATAATTCATATATAATCATATTAGCTTAATTAATATGTGTTTAAATTATGATTCTTAAAATGAATTCAATTCCAAGCATTCAAACGGGCCGTATCTAATTTTATCCGGAAAAAAAGACTACTACTACTGGAGTTCACTAGTATCAGGAACCTGGAAATGTAGCATCTTGTGACAGTTCTTTTAATTACCCACTGCCACAAAGATAATATATATAAATATATATTCTCTAACCCCACACACCAACCAGGTCCAAGTCCATGGCAGTAGTGGCTTTCCGTACGGTTCGACCCGTATTGTCATCTGCTCCCCTATCTGTTGTACGCACGCCATCTGACCAATATCTATCTTCCCTTTAGGCCTATGCCTTGTGACAATGCCAAACTTTTTTGTTTTGTTCTATCTTTTGTACTCCGTATTTATATATAATACGTGCCAGCATTTTCCCTCCATTTTCGCAGTGCTCGCCCAGTTTGATGTTCCACGCGGCGGTGTTCGTGAGTCCGTGTCCGAGCAAACAGACGATTCGCTGCATTGGCGTCCAGTATTTATTTTGTTTAGCAGCGCGATGTTTGATGCGCCCCTGCGCGACATCGATACGACGCTGGATTGATTGTACTCGTACAGTACGTACTACTAGGTCCGGGGCGACGCTACGGAGTGGAGTATACCAGTAGGAGTATAGTATACTACAGCTAGTACCAGCAGAAGTCGTATCTGCCGTGGCTGTGCCTGGGCACGCGGAAAGGGAGATCTCTGCAAATCCCAGGCCATGCCGGGGGAAACAATTTCAATCCCCTAGTTCCGAGTGGCCGGGCGCAGACGTGCCCGAGGAGATTCTAGGATTTCTTCACCTGCTCCGGGGATTTGTTTCTCTCGGGTTGGGTTCCTCCGTTCCCGTAAAAAAAATTGGGGGAAGCACTAGGCCCTGTAGTGTGGAGTGCGTGCCTTTTGCGCCCCAGCCCGGATTCCCTGCGGTGAGCACGATGCGGCCGTTTCTGCCGTCCCCGGGCCCCTGGAGCGCCGGCCGACGCGCCCGGTTGGTGGTGTATTGGCCGCGGTTTTGCCCGTTCGAGCGTCTGATGAGTTCTTGACGCTCGGTCTGAATGCCAGATGATGGGTGGATGGCTGGATGCCACCTCAAAGTCGGCAATAATTCGAGCGACGAGCATTAGAAAATTGCCCCGATTTTAGCTTTTGTCCGAAAAAATTATTGGATGTCACATCAAATACAGGCCGGCGATGAGTGGCTTGGTTTAATGCCTGATGACCAGAGAAACTTGCCCGGGCAAGCAATCAAACATGTCGTAAATAACCTGTTGCCATGCACTTAAATTTGATTAGCGTCCCTAGGCAATTGCACCTAGAAATGATTTTATTCTTTTTTTTTGAGACGAAAGAAGAATTGTATTAAATTATAGTTGGGTACATCATCGTATTACAATTATTCTGGAAAAAACATGTATCCAGAAACTGATTCTCATCTATATTATACCCACACCGTGAAAAGCTCAAACTCTCAAATCCAAACCTGTTTGACGCTTCGTATAGATGACCGCACAGGCAAATACTCGGCAACAGTTGTTTTCGGCCTGAGAACATATGCCCAACGGACGGCCAACATTCCTGCAGGCGGAGTTGAGAAACTTCTTCTTCTTCCTTGTGTCTTCCTTCTTCTTCTTTCTGCCACCGAAGAATGAGGAAGACCGATCTGAAAATTATTCTCCATAGTCCTTCATCGTGGCCAGATCCAAACACAACAAAACGAAGAAGGGACCGGAGAAAATTATTCCATGACAGCGACATCATCTCTGTCTTGATGTCGAAGCCCGGAAACAAAAGTCTCCATGTTGTCTTGTCGATGTAGATGTTGACGTCGAAGTTGTCGCCTCCATCTTCAATAGAGCCACCATGGAGAGAGCGGATCCACCCTACCTCCTCGCCGTCGCCGGGAAGAAGGAGGAGGAAAAACACCCCCAATACCAAAGTCTTTGGCATGGAGAAACTCTAACTCTAGATGACTCGATCTACTAGAAAACTTATTAAAAACGATGGATCCTCACTCCCTCCGACCTCCGGTGAGATACGGTGAAGAAGATGGAAGCGGCGGTGAAGAAGATGGAAGCGGCGGCGGCGGCTCACACCCTAGGCCCTAGGGTAGGCCAATTTTAGTTTTTAGAAATGATTTTATTCAGAAACAAATTTTTGAACGCTTTCCCAACTTAAAAATACAGGATTGCCATCTTTGTGTCCGAGTGTTTTTTGAGCGCGCAACACTCGAATCAATTTCTACAACGAATTCGGTCTCTCCCTCTTTTCTGCTCCTAGTTCGGCGGACATAGAAGCAGGTTGGGGGGAGGGGGAGGCAGGACGACCATGCGATGTGAACGGCGGGCGAGATGTTTGTGGCCCTGGCGCTGGTGGAGGCGGGCAAATCAGGTTGGAGTGGTGCGCCATAGGCGGAGCTCGCCATAGAACGTTTGAGGCGGGCAGTGGGCGAGGGCGAGGGCTCAGGAGGAAGATGAGTGGATACAGATCGGACTCTAAAAAAAAGGACAAACACGAGTATACGTGTCACTGTGCGACCAAGGCCCATATATAGGTATAATGAGCTTACCTGCGGCAATAAATCACGCATGTAACCGGTGTCATTGTGTCAATATATACTAGACTGCTTTATTCTGCACCTACTGAAACAGTAGCGCACGCATGGTACCTCCGCGTGGAGGCCAGTGTAGACAGTGTCCGGCACACCTACGCGGCGTCAACAATGTCTCAAGCTAGTGCTACTCACGGTACGGGTACGTATGCGGGCCGGCCGGCTGGTTTTGTACGTTGCACGTACTCCGTACGTACGTATGGACGTATGGTATGGTGCTCTGGCGTCTGGGCAGCAGCTAGCGCTTCACGGACGAGCGCGGCAGAGAGCGCCGGTACGCCGGCCGGCCGCCGGCACATGGCCCTTACCCCCATGTTCGTATGGTATGGTAGTTGACTAGTTGCCCGGTTCGTTTTCACTCTCGCGCGGGAACGCATGCATACGGCGAGGGCATATCCGTGTGCAGGATTCATCGTGTTTTCTTCACCCGTTTTCCACCGTGAGACGACGATGTTTTGTGGCCGTGGGAATGCATGCATGCTAGCCGCCGCCTGGGTCTGGCCTATGGTGCGCGCGTACGGGACCAAGGCGTCGTGACCAGTGGCTATCATACAGAAGGCCGCCGGCTCCTGAGAGCACGGGAGTCAGACTGCCTTTTCCTGTAGAGCCACAGTAGCGTTATACTGTCGTGCTGCTGCCGGCTATTTCTTCGCCTGTCGTTACACGGGGGGCACTGGTCGTACACTCGTGCTTCCAGTGTTTACACGACGGACCACGGGGGGCACTGAAACAACGCATGCATGCACACGTTCGTACCGCGCTCACTATATCAGCATCATCAGCATGTCGAGCTAGCTGCGCCTTGCGATTGACGTGTCCACCGTACAGCTAGCGCAGTGGCTCACGTGAAGCTTTCACTGCGATGCGCCGCGCGCGATGCCTCGCCACGGCGCATATGCGTGCATGCAGCGCTTAGCACTCAGGCTTCGATCCAGCAGTGTTGTTAGCGTGCTACAGTACACGTACCTCCCAGTCATTAGTTACTGCAATGCCCAGAGACCTGTCCAGTCCAGGCACATGATCGAGTCCGGCGGCCTTTGGCCCTTGCGCATTGGCATTGGCAATGCAAGGGCGAACAACTGAGCTGGTCCCTGTGATCGATCATGATGATAGAGTTTGGTGTTGCAAGTCCTGTCTTATGCTAGTGAGAATCTGTGAGCTTGCAGTGATGTGTGTTCAAGGTGCTGGGCTGTCCGTATGAGCATGCATGATGGAGACTTATCGATGTCTTATGCTGGCGAACCTGCGAGCTTGCAGTGGCGTGGACCGTCCATGCGAATCGTGGGCTGTCCGTGTGAGCTCACCGATGTCTCCGGTGGCTAAAGGCGCATACACAGACCATTCGAACTTCAAGTACATACTGTGCCACCGTCCGAGGGCTTGTACCAGTGTGTTTAACGTTTTGGTGGGACAAATCGTGAACTCGCAGATTGTCCCACCATCCGAGGGGTTTACTCCCTCCATACTGAAAAACTTGGACGTTTCAGACAACGACACGGTCTCCAAAACATCACTTTGCTTTAGTACATCACTTTGCTTTAGTACAATGCTAAAGGTGGATATAGTTTAAAAGCGAATATATTTATGATTCAGATATAGTTTCAAACTGAATGAATTTATGAATTTTTAAAACTTGGTTGACTGAATCTAAAATCTAGTATGTCCGGTAACCGTCTGTTTGGAAGGATTTATTCTTTCTAGCTCTTTGCTTTAGCTCCGTGTTATAGTACTAGTTCATTTTAGAAATACTAGTAGAAAAAAGCTCTAAGCTGAGGCTTCTCTCTTTTTTCATAGGCGATTTCATTTTAGAACCGACTGTATAAAGAAATGGGTGGCGTTTGACTTATGACAATCGCCGCCTGTGGAAATGGATTTCCACAGACGGTTGTCACAAGGCAACCGCCAGTGAAAATGCACAACCGCCACTAGAAATACACTAGAATTTTAAAATTTGAATTTTTAAAATACCTTATATGCAGAAACGACCAATATGAAAGTTGTAGATCTCGAAAAGTTTCTAAACTATATAGTGTAATACCTTCCGATCTGTAATAGATGATCCTAATCATCCGGTTTTATTAATCACAGTTGTTTAGAGGTACGGCAACAAAACCCTTTACAAAAAAGAGTAAAAATCGACATCTGTCGTGGTGCATAAGATTTTGTAGAAGCCGGAGTTTATACCTCGGCGTACTTCGCATGGGCGGAGCTTCTTTAGGGCCAAAGTGGGCCATGCCCCCGCCCTTATACAAACAATTTCTCAAGTAAATAGTTAATTCTACCATTAAGTTGACAAGAAAATATTGTTATGACCTCTGTAGTTGTTGATCACGTTTGATTTGGCCCCGCCACTCCTTGGTCGACCGAATTGCAGCTGTAGCTGCGGCGGGTGAATGAAGTCGACCGAATTTGGAGCATGCAAAAGCTACAAGCACACAGACGTCTATCCATACATGATGTGACTCGAATGTTGAATCTACGAATTTGCAAGTGTGCTCGTTGTCCCTGTCCTTTTTTTTATTACCCTCAGGCCGCAGCTGCATCCGATGTGTTGGCTCTGTTGCCCGTAATAACAGCATGACTCGAGCTGACCCATGACAGAATATCATCTGCTCGCGGCGGCCCTGCGGCAAACATTCGCATACAAAATTCGATGAAGGCCCCGATCGATATCCACAGGCAGCCGTCGTCTCCTCCGTCCTCTGCTGCTCACCACAGGCCACAGGCCACAAAGCTCACAGCCGCACTCTGCAGCCGCAGCCGGATCCGACTGGCTTTTGCCGGCATGGGCCAAAGTTACTGCTGCTAGTTGTTACCAGCCTAACCAGTCTATTGCGTAGTGGCATCCGATCCTCTTGCTCTTTTTGACCAGCAAGAATCTACACACCACTTCGGCACCACCAGCCTGCTGCGTGCGACTGCCCGAGGACTCAAAGGCCATTCAATTCGTTGAGCTGCTCACACTCGTGGTATTTTTACATTTTAACACTTTTTGAAAACATTTTTTTATAAACAAATATGTTTAAAAATTTTGTTCAAAAATGAAACAAATGAGTTGGTATCGTGGGACGGCGTCATGGTACATGACGCCGACCCCTGCTCGGCGTCCTAGGACATGACGCCGAGCCACTATAGCTCGGCGTCATGTTCCATGACGCTGACTCATTTGTTCTATTTTTGAACAAAGTTTATAAACAAGTCTGTTTGCAAAAAAAATGTTTTAAGAAAGAGCTAAAATATAAAAATATCACCTCACACGCTGGTATCCGGCGGCGATGTAAGGAGTCCTGCCATAGTAACATTGTACGGATGCTGGTGGTGAAAAGATTTTTAAATATCGCATCAAATGTTTAGTCTATTGAAAGTAGATTAATAAAAATTGAATTACATGTTCTGTTAGAAAAATCTAAGACAAATTTACTCAGACTAACTAATTTATCATTAACATGTGTTTACTATAACACAATATTGTCGAATCATAGACTAATTAGATTAAAAAAACATCTCTCAAAGGTATCGCAATCTGTGTAATTAGTTATTTTTTAATCTATAGTTAATATTCTATGCATATATCCAAACATTTGATGTGATAGGTGAAAAGTTTTTGGATGAGAACTAAACACTTCTTATATTAGTAATGGTCTCACTACCTCCGGCTTCAACCCCCCCCCCCCCCCCTCCCCAATTTCCAATCTCCCAGCATAGATGCCAACTTTAGCTTTGTTGACGTCTTCGGTTTCAACCGCCTAAGGACAATCACAATGACTTGTGTTGACACTCAAAAGTGTCACAGGTAAAAGTAAATTTAGGGAAAGTATTCGGCCTGTAATATTATGGTTGAATATTTTCTTCTATTATTTTGTATTTGATGGATCAGATGTTCTAAGTCAAATGGGCCTGATCATTTTGAACTTCCGATCAGTCAATGGTTGTGTCCAACCAGGTGACACTGGTCGGAGGCCTTATAGTTATGATAAAAGCTAAATCCGGCAACAATTCATGGGCTAATAAAGTCCATTGAGGCTGATTTAGATCAATCTGGTCGATCTAAGGATCAGTGAGATTAGGGTTACCTTGTTGTATCCGGATTGGATTCTATATTGATAGAGTCCGGATATGAAACTTGGAGATCGTATCTGAAGACGTTTCCTATTGGGATAAGACCAACCCCCTCTATATATATATATGAGAGGATCATGGCCGATTGAAGTATCCAACACCAATCGATCAAAATCAATCTACTATCCCCTTTTACCCTTTTTTCCCTCTACCTTGCTGTTCGGCGCATCTCCCGACGAGATTCGACGGCGTTCTAGGCGGCCTTGCTGGTCCTAGAATAACCTCTACGTGCTTCTCCCCGACGGGTCTTTCCGGGAGGAGTTCTAGAGTTAGCAACACAGGAGTCCAAAACCCTAGATCGATCAAGACCGGTCTTTAGATCGGTTTTCGTCGGTTTAGCCAGGGCCCCTGCTGTCTGAGGTTGAACCGCAACCTCTCCGGGCGTTCTAGCCCTGCTGGTGTGTGATTCGGGTAACTTCGGACGTCAACAACTTGCTTATAAACTAGTTCTTTTATATTTTAATAGAAGACAGAGAAAAGCTAACGTTTAATTAAGAGCTAAACTTATACACATATTCTAAGAGTACGTAGAAGTATCATGTGGCCAAATCATCTACTGTAGCTGCTATCACTGTAATAGTGTGGCCACTGGCCACTACCGCTACTACTAGGGCCTACCACACACATAAGGCCCTGCAGAGCTGCTGCATTGCGCCCGACTGCCCGAGTATTGTTGTTGCTCAGGTCTACAGGGTCTACCACTACAGACCACAGGTCAGGTCACATACATACGGAGTACTCCGTACGTGCTCTACAGGTCTACCACTACAGACCACAGGTCAGGTCGCATACGTTGCTCGCTTCTACTTGTACTCCCTCGGTCCAACAAAACATGCAATTCTCGCTTATCGAGAAGTCAAACATTTTGAACTTTGACCGTAATTATATAAAAAAGTACTAACATTCTTGATAAAAAAATATACCATTAGATTAGTAATAGAATATATTTTCATAATAATTTTATTTAATAACATAAATACTAATAAATTTTATTATAATCTTGGTCAAACTTGATTCAACTTGACTGACACGGATCCCATAATTGCATGTTTTTATGGACGTAGGGAGTACGTACGTATACGTGGAGCTGCTGCCGCGCCTGCGCAAGTCCATTCCTGCACGCCACAACGGCCTGCAACACAATAGCCCTGTGTCAGTGTCAGTGACGTGTCTGCCGCCCCCAAGCTCTCTGCACTGCACGTCGGACGGACTGGCGCTGGAATCTCCCTGCCATGCCACGGAGCCGCGGCCGGAACATTTTTCTACACCGTCCATCCGCCGGTATCCCGGTTGCCTTTTCGCGCCGCGACGAGACACGGCCGTCGCCCAATACGCTCGGGGGCTGGCTGGCTGCGGCCTGCGGGCTTTTGCGTGCGACGGCAACAGGGCCGGGATTGCAACTTTTGTCTCCGGTGAAGACTGGGGAAAACGCGTGTTGTTGGTACGGTCGGGAGCCGGACCGGATGGCCGAGATCCACCGGGACTTGGAGGAGGCATATTTATCTACAGGTAGAGAGAGAAGTTTACAGGTAGAGAGAGAAGTGGGTGATGGTGCTGCTCTTGCGGCAGATCCCAAGCCCAAGAGCTGTGTTATCAAAAAAAAAAAAACCCAAGAGCTGTAGAGAGAGAGAGAGAGCGCGCGCGTTGTAATTGCAAAGGGAAGGCCCCTCCCTGATGATTCCTGGAGTGCGAGGAGGGACCACCATCACGTGGGACCCCACCGTCACCGCCTCCTCTTTTGTTTCCTTTCTCGGTCTCGCGGCTCCGACTTTTCTTTAGGTTAGCCGTTAGCCTAATGCAATGCAATGCAATGCAATGCAAGGCGGCGGAAGGGAAGGGATCAAGGGAAGCAGGAGGGAATGAGAACGTACTCCCTTCATCCCTAAATAAGTGTCGTTCTCGCTTTCCGAGAAAAAGTTATCGGCAATTATATATTAAAATATATTAATATTTATGCTAAGTAATTAGTATCATCGGAAAGATTTTTACATCTAGTTTTTTAACAAAATTATTTAGAGATATAAATATTGCACATATTTTCTATAAATTGGATTAAACACGTGGCACACACACCAACCACGATACTTATTTAGGGACGGAGGGAGTAGGAGACAGTGCCCCCATTTGACGAAAGGGACGTATCTTCGGACGGCGGGCCCCCAACGGCCCTGCCATGCCCGTTTGGCCCACCCCTCAGGCGGGCACGACAAGTACAGCTCCATTCAACTATCCAAGGTAGGAGAGGGACAGTGGATGCATGTGCTCCAAGGCAGGAGAGCGGCATGATCAGAGATTCAAGAAGCCCCGGGTCCGGGCACAGTAGTGACGGGCCGACTGGACGACGCGACGCGCAGTGCAGGCGCCTGCTACTGTTCATCACGTCGCGCGCGCGCGCTGGCCGCCACATCGCGCTGCCGCCGCGTGTTCCTTCGTTAGCGGCGACGAGCGGCTCTGCTAGCGCTGATGGAATAGTACTATAGTGTCGATAATGATGGCGCTAATTGTGGTGGCGAGGCGAGAGCGCTGTGGTGGTGGTGGTGGATCATGTGCCGTCGGGTAATTGTGATGGCTGTAGCTGCCGAGCCGAGGCGCAGCGCCGGCATCATTTCGCGGGCCTGCATCATGCAGCCCACGTTCTGCGCGCACACGCGCGCAACCGGCGCAGGTGGCATCATCAGTACTACCGCGGAGGTAGTACGTGGGCGGTGGACCGGTGGCGCCTGCCGTGTGGTGGCAATGGCATGCTTCTTCCTTGGGCGCGCGCTTCCGCAGGGTCACCACCGGGCGCGCGCTGCTGCCTTGGCTATTTTCAGGTAGCGTCCAGACCGCTTTCCAAACTGTTACAGGGAACACATCTGGTGGTTTGGGTTTCCAAGTGCAGTTCGCGGTTGGGCTTGGACCGGATGGATGAGCGGACTGCACGGAGACGGAGACGGAGAGGAGCGTGCGTCAACAAAAGCATTACCGGAATTGCTATACGACACTCGTGTGTGTTTTTTGTCCGGCGGCACATGAATTTGTGGTCGTCCGATCTGACGCGTGCCACTCTTTGCGCTGATTGATCTTTGTCCGCAGATGTGGTTTCTCAATATCTCTGCCATGTGGGCCTTGCATGTCTGCCGATGTGGTTTCCCCTTTTGCTAATTTTCATTTCCTCCCTTGCTCCTCCCCGCACTTCTGTTCCTGTCAACGGCGACCAGGGATTCCCGGCGACCTCTCCTTTCGTGTCTCCGCCTCCCTCCCCTCAGATTTCTCTGCATCACCCTGGACTACCTCGAGGAGGCCATCCTGCTGGCCTACGACTCGCCCGCTGTCGCCGCGACGTCCTTGTTTGTCCGTGTGGAGGCTCTCGCCTTCTGCGCCTGCACCCGCGGTGAGTCCCCGACACCGTCGCTTCTCCACCCGTGCCTCTCCGGCACCACCTGCTCCCCGCATGCGCAGATCCCTCCCGTCCTTCCACGACGCGCTCCTCTGCCGCTGCCTAGTGCTGAATTCCTTGTCTAATATGTGAGTTCTTCTTAGCTTTTATCCTATGAAACTTGTAGATCTAGTCAACGCGGTTCTGATCTGTTGTTTTCTCTCCATGGGTTGTTTATTCGTGTTTGATTTGTTCTGTTCTGTCGTCGTCGTCAGCCAATGCAACTGACATCTTCTTGTCCGCATCCATGCTCCGCCGCCATGGAAATGGACACCGATCGAACAGATGGATGGATGGATTCAGAGGGACGCCATCAAGGCGGCGACGAGCTTCGTGGTGCGGCACCAGCTGCCGGCGCGGCTACAGGAGCAGATGGTCTCCCACCTGAGCCTCAAGTTCAGGACTGACTCAGAGGGGCTGTAGCAGCAGGAGACGTTGGATGCGCTGCCCAAGGCTATCCGCTCCATCGGTAATTAATTTTTTAATTATTCATTATGGTAGGTAATTAATTATTGTAAGTAACGACCCCTCCATCGGAGGAGGCATTGGAACCTCCTCTGAATTCTGTCGGCAGCCTGTCTGAGTTCTGAATTCTGTCGGCAGCCTGTTTGAGTGACTGTGTGTGATTCAGGTCTCTGAGATAAACACCGAGTACTTCGTGCCCAGGGAGGATGTCATCCAACAGAACGAGGCCCCGTCAGACTTCTACATCCTATCACCCGTAGTCTGGTAAAAAAAAACAAGAACAAGAGTGCACACGTTCTTTTCTGTTTTCTTGCGATTATTTCGAGGCTGGCTGTTCCCTTTGATAAATATTTTTTATCCAGTACTATACTATACTAAGTGGCCACTGAACAAACAATAAATGATTGTCAAGCAGCAATGATTCATTGTGAATGATTATATTTGCCATCCTTATTTATTTTCTCATGGATTAGTGAATTTTTCAAGGTTTCATTTCACATTGCGTTAGGATGATTTTTTTTGCCATCACATTCTGTACTTTGTTGGTACCATTGATTTAAAAATTTATCATATATATGCTTAATAGAAATAGCACTGCATGATGCTATTTATTTTTAGAGTTCGCAGTACTGACTATATAAGTTTTCTTTTACCTGCAATTGGTCAAGCACTGCCAGTTTCATTTCACAAAAATTGTTTTTGTGATCTGTGATTGTGTTGGTATGAGAAAAAATTGTAAATTGTCCTTTCGTAGAAAAAATGATCTGTGCCGACACATTTTCAGTATTTATCTTTGTTTTTGTATAGGATAAATTGTAGTTTGTACAAATGGTGTCTTTTATTTTTGCATTTTTCAATAGTGGAAATTGCACTAGCTGTAATGTGCATTTTTTCCATTATTGATTTGTATTTTGTAATATCTTTTCATTTTTTCCATTAGTGGAGTTAAGACTTGTGTAGTGCTCTTCTCGTGTGCTCTTTGTTCTATCTGTGCTCGTGAATGTGCGATAAGGTGTTAGAGGTTACTGCTCATTTCTTGGTCTGTTAACAATGCATAGTGTTTCTTGTGATCTGTCATCTGTGATTGTGGTAGGAGTAATGGGGATCGATCGACTGTCTGTGTTTGTGTGCCGATCGACTGTCTGTGTTTGTGTGTCAATCACTATTCGGGACTCCTTTGCCAATAATGTTAATTATCAATGGCACAACAATGGGGATGTTTCTTTCATGAGCTTTCTCTGTTGCACCGTAACCATCAAATTATTGAGAGTTTCTTTCACTGTCACATGAGTGTGTTTGTGCGTCGATTAGACGGTCATTTTTGGGCTGGGTGTGTCTAATGGGTCTAGGTTGTTGCTATTGTCCTTAGTTGTTTGTAGCTCAAGCTCGCCATAGCCAAGCTCAGTTTATGTGTGAGCACACCAATTGGATTGTTGAAACAAAAAGTAGATGTCACAATTTTCTGTTGTTTGTGTATGTTGGATCTGCACTCCGCTAGGCCATCGTCGATTCCAGTGCCGCCAAGCCCTCCCGTGTCTACTGCATTGTTGGAGACGACGACCGCTGCGGCGAGGTGCTACAGGTGAGCCGCCTGTTCAAGTCCCCCACCTCCCTACATTGTTTCACCTTTGCCTTCGCCTCCCATGTTATGTTGTCGCTCCCTGCGCTATTTCCTCTGCCCTGTCTCTGCCTAGCTTCATGCTGCTTCATACGCTACGTCGACGCCGCGGCGGCCAGGATTGCCTTGGTATTCTGAATGCTGTCGACCACCATGGTTGTGGTTGTTGTCTTTGGAGTAGCTAGGTTTAGATGATTTGAGGTACGTTCTGGTGGAGTGGAATGTGGCAGATTTGAGCTGCTTAGGGTTGGGGAATTTTAATATGAATTTTGGTCCCTGATTTTCATTTCCATCCGTTGTGTTGGCTTATATTCCCCTTAGTTCATTTGGTCTGATAGGTTACTTGTGGTCGCTTCACTAGTTTAGCTCAGCCAGTTTACTATCTCTGTTCGTGCTTTGTTTTTTACTTTTCATTTTGTCAGATCTTATTTTCTTAACTGAATTTAGAGCAAATAATGTGTAACACCCTCGGTGTTACGAACGACTTTTAACAATAAAACATGTTGTTATCAACTTGTTAATAACGATTTATGAATAATTTAGTATGAAAAAGAAACTAAAATTTGAGTAAACAAAAACTTTTCAATGAATCTTAGTGGATCGAAACAAGTTTTTATTCTAAAGTTAGCTCACATGAAATGATAATCACCTTTAGGCCTTAAACATGCTTAATAATTAAAGTTTATGTTTTGTATGTGACCAAAGGTCAACCATGACACCATTAGGTCCTAATTAAGTTTGTGAACAACTTTTATGAAGATGTCATGTACAACTTCTGTGGAGAAAGTGCTCCAAAAATGCTAAATACTAATTATGCGTTTAATTGCTTGTGTGACTCTTTGGATCAGTTTAATTAATAATTTGCTTAAGCACTTAAAGTTTTGATAATATAAAAGTTGTAGTATACGTTGAGTGCTTTCATGTGGTGCTCTTGGTTGCTGGTGTTGTGATGTTTTGATAGTTCTTTTCGAAATCTAGAAACTGAATCAGTATAAGGTTTCAGCCCAGACTTAGCCAAATCCTAAGTCTGCAGTTCAGCCCTATGTCGACGAGTGGCATGCCGCGTTCCCGTTTATCCATCGAGCGAATGGCCTCAACCCTTTAATAGAAGTTGTAGTTTTCTTCATGTGCTAGAGCCCAGTGGTAGTGGTGTTGAGGTTTGATGCAATCTTGATACCGTTATCACTGTTTTCCCTAAACCTGGATTAGTGCTGACACTGCAAAGTTTGGCACTAATTATCCACTAAACCGTGGCAGTTCGGGCAGATCTCCTTTAATCAAAGTTGTAGATGGAGGCGAGTGCGACAACTTTTCTTTAAGGCTCTTGGACTGATTCCAGCCGGAAGATGTCCGAAAGCGTGTTCGTTCACATGCCCGCCAACTGTTCGGCGAAATGACCGAACGGCCGACCGCGCCCATGTGAGCTGCTGCCATGGCTGTGCATGCACTGCGTCGCGCCTGTGCTCGCGGCCGCGCCGTGTCTGACCGTGGTGGTTGTCGCTTGTGCCGCTTCCATGCTCCATGTGCTCGCCTGTAGCCACGCAAACCACGCGTTCCCGGTCCTTTAAGGCAGCACCGAGCTGCTGCTCCCTCTAGCTCTCCTTTCCCTTGCTCTTGAGCGCGAACGCCATGACCACAGTCCACAGCCATGGCTGAGGGGCGGAGCTCCAGGATGTTGTTGTTGCGGCGCCCTAGCTGCTGCTCCTCCTCCCTGCCGTCTCTCTCGTGCTGCTGCCGCTCGCCGTCGGCCAAGGTCGTGGCCAGGTCGTGCCGCGCGCTTGGCCTCCACCGATCACAAGCTTCTTCTTCCTTCAAAATGTTAGTCTCACAAGAACTATAGGAAGTAGAAGTACCACATGTATAATCCTTGTTCTCACCAACCATTTCATTACCTTTCACATATGTTGGTAAGGGAGTGGGTGTGCCATGATCAGCTATGCCTTTTGGGAGAATCACTTGAGGCTCTTCATTTGTTGGCGAAGTTGAGCACTCCTCAAGTGGTTCCTCCAATGAGAGCAACTTCTCATCACATTTGGACTTGTCATATCTTTCTTTGAGTGTGGTCCAAATGACATGAGCATCCTCAAGAGGTTCACCATCTCCAAATATGACGGCATCAAAAACATCTTCACTCAAAGCACTAAATAAGACATTAGAGGCTTGAGCATTGTGTTGTAAGCATTTCACTTCCTCTTTAGATAGATAGGTCAAATCATCACTAGAAGGTGAAATGCTCACATCAACAATCCGCTCGATATGAGGACCCATGGTCCTAAAAACAGTAAGCACACTAGCGGACCAAGACGCATAATTTGAGCCATCGAAAAGTAAAAGTTCTAGAGATACTTCCTCACTTGTCGACATCGTCTCTCAAGGCGGTTAAGCCCGTAATTGAGAGCCCAGGCTCTGATACCAATTGAAAGGACCTTGATGTCGCCTAGAGGGGGGGGTGAATAGGCCTGTTTAAAATCACAGCTCAAAACTTTGTTAGAGATGCCCGGCACTACCGCCCTAAGCCCGGAACTGCCGCACCCCGGCACTGCCGGCCTCAGCCCGGTACTGCCGCGCCAACAAACTGCCCGAGCCTGCAATTCAAAAACTAGCCACAGGAAACCAATTCTATATGAATAGAAGTGTTGCTCTTGGTTTCCTGAACCTGCAGAACCAACTCAACCAAGCCAAATATGTTGTATGAAATAGATCGGGGCCAAATCCTAGAATCAATCACAAGCTCACAAGTATGATGAATGAACACAAGTAAATACAAGAGACAAGTGATTTATCCCGTGGTTCGGCTCGCCACCAAGGCTTGCCTACCTCCACGTTGTTGAGGATGACCACTTAGGTCAAGAGCTTTGCAACTCTTCCTCGGTCTCAAGTCAAGGAACCAAATCCTTGAAGTGAGGGGTAATTCTACTAGCTCCACAAGAGGATTACAAACTTCCCGCTGCTCACCACAAGCACGGGAGCTCGCCGGGCGACGCCTAGCCGTCTAGGAGGCTTCACCTCCAAGAGTAAAAGATGCACAACGAAGATCGACGAAGCCCAACAAGTGCTCAAGGTTTGGAAGGCTCTAATATGCTCTCTAGCTCTTAATCACACAGCCCCAACACTTAATCATGCACTAAGCATGTCACTCTCACAAGAGATGGTTGGGGAGAGCTCTCAAATGGCTTTGGATGTGTTAGAAGTGTCTTAGGCACCAGCAGCCGGTTCTGGAAGCGTGGGGTGGGTATATATACCCCCCACACCCAAAACTAGCCGTTGGAGGTCAGAAACTAGCCGTTACTGGCTGTACAGGCCCGGCACTGCCGCACTTAGCCCGGCACTGCCGGGGAGCGGCACTGCCGCTCGACAGAGCGGCACTGCCGCAGCTCCCTGAGACAGCACAGGTGACCTCACGAAAAACGCCATAACTTTTTACTCCGAACTCCGATTTCAGTGATCTTGGACTTTCCGGAAAGCTTGTTTCGAGGGCTATCCAACCCTACAGAGAACAAGCCCAAGATCAACAAGTGCAGGTGCAGTGCTAAGTGTTTTCTCTCATGTTAGCACTCGGGTTCGGTTAGTTTGAGCACTTGAGACTTGTCTATGATTCGTATTGCATCCCCCTTGATAGTACGGCATAACTATACTCAAGACAAAGAAAATATAACCATTTTAACCACTTGAGTCTTCAATGTCTTCATATGTCATTTCTTCTTGATATCACTTCGAAAGGGGTTGCAATCATCTTTGTCTCCTTTCTTTGAGCAAACACACCTTGAGCATGTGACTTGAACCATTTCCACACATATGAGTTCAATCCATGGCTTCAAGTCACTTCCACTAAAGATTTGATCCTCAACACAATATGAATCCTCATAGCTTGATTAGTACCTCGACTCAATGCAAGTACTCTCTTCTTCACCCTAGCCATAGTACTTCGGTCTCTTGACCTTCACCGTCGCTTAGTACCTCGAAGCCCTTTCCTTGCTATCTTCACCTTAACAAGCCACACTCAAGTCACATCATATTGAGCATCCATTGAAAACCATTTCTTCAATATTGTGATCCTTGCTTGAACATCTTGTAGATATGCATGTTGAGATCAATCAAGCTTTAGTTTGACTCACATAGAGACATATATGGATCATCATTAATATGGTCAAGCCAATTCACGATTCCTAATGTCCTCTCCTTTTGGCTTGACACTCAACACTCACTTCAATCTCCATCTTCATACTTCTAGCTTGATCAAATCAATGCAAAGTGATTCTCCAAACATTTATCCATACAAGCAAACCAAAGTAGAGAATGACTTATATCCAATATGAGTTGTGTCCTTTGTCATTTCAACTTTGCTTGCCATTTACTCACTTATGCATTCTTGATTCATTCTTCAACCTTGATCAAAGCTAGTTCACTATCAAACTCTTCTTGCTCACGAAAAGCAACCCATTGTTGAGACCATTCCAAAATCATCAATCCATGTCTCACTTGTCATTTGCCAAATATGCTTGCTTTCTCATGATGCCATGATATCCCACAACATAGAAGCCATATCATCAACTCTATTTGCATTGTTGTCTTTTGCTTGAACAAGATTGTTTCCATGATCTTCCAATACAACAATACACAATTTTGGCCTTCATTTCAACACTATGTGGAATATCATCAAGTTTGCTTTTCTTGTTGAACCTTTGATACACTTAGCAAACTTGTTAGACCTTTAATTATGTTGTCACTCAATTCACCAAAACCCACTAAGGGCTAGATGCACTTACAATCTCCCCCTTTTTGGTGATTGATGACAACACAATTAAAGCTTACAAGAGATTGATAAACATTAAGATTTTGAATCCTATGATATAGTGAGCTCCCCCTAAATGTGTGCATTGAAAGGAATTTCAAATTTTGGCTTCAAATGCCAAATGCACATATTTAAGACAAAGTGTGGAAACTCTCTTATATCTTAACATTCGTGGGGTGCAAGGTGTCAACATGATAACCGTGATGCTCACGAGACAGTTCATGCACTCAGAGATTGCTGGCCAGCAGAGAGCGGCACTGCCGCACTAGAGAGCGGCACTGCCGCACTAGAGAGCGGCACTGCCGCACTTGCCTGGCCAACACTAGAGAAACAAGCACAAGCACACTAGAGAAACAAGCACAAGCACTCAAGGCAGCATAAATGATTCTTGTCAAGAACATCAAATTAAATTATCCTTGCACTTATCCTTGCACACACCACATAATAAATCTTATATGCCTCTCCTTTACCCCTTTCCATCCTCATATCAATCTCTCTTCCCTTACAATGTCCCCCAAAATTTCTCCCCCTTTGGCATTAATCTCCAAAAAGGATCTCTCCACCAAAAGGAAGAAATGATGGTAGACAAGTGAGGGCTAGAGGTAGGTAAAAGTTTAGCATATATGATTTCTCTTCTATGTTTTTCTACCAAACAAAGTATGCAACACTTTAAGTCAAGATTCTCAAGAGGTTAGCATATTTAGCTCATACCTCACATAGGTGACATAACATGAGACAAACTCACATAATCACCACAAGAGGTATCAACCAAATATCTAACTCATTCTCTAATCGTCACCATAAGAACAAACTCATGGTGTGACTCAAAATATTGCATACACATGCACACTCTAGCATGTAAGGGCCTAGATGCACAAAGGTAATACAAATGTTCATAGAGTGATATACCTTTGTTCTAAGCCTCATAATCTCCACCATGATGATGATTTTGAATTTAGTGCTTTGATGGGCCTAGCACTTCATTAAGCAAAAGATCTCATTTGTGCCCATCTCTCCTTTTCATCATCTTCAAGGAGACATTTCAAACTTGTGCTCCATCTTAGTTGAAAATCCATTGCTAGCTCTTGTTTTCATTTTGAGATACCAATTGAAGACATATTTCTTGATATACCAAATTGAAAGATTATCCACCAATATCAATTGAAATATGATCTTCATAGTCTGACACCAATGGAAGGAATCTTCACAAGTTGATGCCAATAGGAATGGATGCTCGTATCTCATAATATCACCTAGATGTCTCCTAGGGAATGCTCACAAAGACAAGAGATAACATTAAATTGCACAAGCTACAGTTTACAACTAGTGACCATTTGGATGTGGAAGGCATGAGGATCATTAATTGCAAACCTCATAGAATAGACTAAATTCCCCCTATTTGATAGTGCATACATATGTATGTGGAAAGTAGAACATATGCACTTTTGGTCAATTAAGTCCAATCAAGGGAATTTAAGCTATATTATGGAGAGTAGCTACATAAGAGTTAAAGTTGCAATCCAAATGAATATGAGAGATATCTTTACCAATTTGGATTGATTTGGTTATGTAGAATACCCAAGAGAAACTCATTCTCACCAAGAGACTACACAAGTTCACTAGAAGAAAATGTTAGTCCCCACAAGACATAGAATGAGCTCCCCCTCAATTTGTGCACCAAGTACTCGATTTACTTGTGAAATGCACTTGAATCGGTTTAAGAGTCTAGAGGAGTTCACCCTATATTTTGATCAAGGCATGATAAGTTTGCAACAATTGAAATTATGCCAAGAAACATACCACCACTAAGGTAGCTAGACCACCACATAAATTTTGATTGACATGACCATCATATAAGTAAGATTTCAATGATTTGGATGGCCATAGTTTTTCACTTGATGATTCATGGTGAATTAAAGCTCTTGTGATCATCCAAGATCCACATTAGGTTCCTAGTTCTTTCTCTACCTAAAGCAACTCACATAGAAAGCAAATGGTAAAGTTCATGAAATTTGCAAATTGTGAACTAGGAGTTACCTCTCTTGTTGACGAGATCCTGGGTGATCAAAGGGATGGATCCATGTGACTTGATGAGCTTTAGATGAAGAATTAGCAATGAACATCCAATCTTTACTTCTTTTCTTCAACTCACATAAATATAGTTCCTCCAAAGGATTGGGGCATCCGACAACAAAACTAGGAGCATTCAGTTTATAAAGACTGAGACCTCCAAGAATAATCTTTGGAGCACCCAAAGATTCCATTGGAACTATCCATCCTCCTTTGAAGTTCTTCTTTCTCCAATGTTTGAGATTACACAATATGAGCTTGAGAGAAGGCATTTTGTCTCATGAGATAGAAAGTAAACTCCCCCTCAATTTGTGCATACAAGAGTACACAAAGCACACTTATGCACATCAACAATATGAGGTCAAAGGAGAAGTCTACACTATGTTTCAACTCATTTCAAACTCCTTCAAGCTGCTTGCAATCCAACTTTTCAGATTTAAGATGTCATTACCATTCAGCCCTCTTGTCAATGATTGAAGTCTTGTGAATTCTTCTAATATAGCATATCCAACTCAACCTCAACATCATGCTCTAGGTCCACAAAATGGACGGTTGTCAGCTGCTGTGTGTGGAGGTGGCGCAGCAGTGCTGCTCATGGCCCGGCAGTGCTGCTCGTGGCCCGGCAGTGCTGCCCGTGGCCCGGCAGTGCTGCCCGCTGAGCGGCACTGCTGCTCGCACATCAGCAGTAGGTTGTAGATTATCTTCAACATGAGGAGCCTCCACATCTTGAGAGTGAGTCAACACACTTCGACTTCTACCAACCTCATCTTGCTTTAGGTGAAGAGTAACCTTTAGGCTTGTGATGCATCCAAATGAATAAGCACAACCTCTTCTTATTGATTTCCTATGAATAAGCTCAACACAAGAGGTATTAGTAGCACAAGCACTAGTTTCTCATTTAGTAACCCTTTATGTGTGGAAGGCAAATGAGCTACCAAAAAGAGAAACCTCATAACATGGATTAAATCTCCCTTAATGCCGCATGCACACTCTTTTGAGTCGAATGGAAATGTGAATGTGCATGGTTGGTCAATTAAGTCCAAAGGGTAGATTTAAGCCATATTATGGTGAGTGCCTAACATAGACGAATCAACCCAAAATTAACTAGAGAGAACACATCACATAGTTTTGGATTGATGGCATTGATATGATAGCACACTCCATTTAAGAAACACATTCTCATTTAGTGAGACTACATAAATCACTTAGAGAAATGGTTAGTCTCACAACTCTAGTCATAGAGTAAATTCCCCTTTTATAAGTGCTCTAAGTATTTGAATTTCTCACATAGCACTCTATTCATTTAAGAACATGGCATTTTACTCTATGTCTAGGTCATGGCAACAATAGAGTAATCAAATTTAACTTATGCCAAGAAATACTCACAACCATTTGAGCATGTAGATGGCCATAAGATGAGAATGAGAATTTGCCAATCTACCATATGACAAGATTTCATTAAGTAGAGAGTTCCTGAGATTTGAGTGATAAGTGCTTCTACTTGAGCTTTCTTGAAATTCTTGGTTTAAGGTCCACAAAGAACACCAAGTCATGTATGTTGCTTGTTGTGAAATTCCAATCATACTTTTCTTCCATGACCAACAACCAATACATATCCTCAAGTGGTTTCTTTCCCTAAGTGACTACACAAGACACAAAGAGATAAGATTTGAAATAAATTGCACTTGAGATTTAGATGTTACCACCCTTCTTGAAACATAATGGATGAGGTGGCTTCTTCATCTTCACTTTGCTTATCATCATGTTGTAGACTTCATCCATGGCTTGGACTTATCTCAGCCACTACTATCTGCATAGGGGCGGCATTGCCGCTCTGAGGCGCGGCACTGCTGCTCTGAGGCATGGTACTACCATATCAGAGATGTCAGCGGAATTTGGTGCAATAGTAGCTTGAGGATCTCCTATCTTTGTACCCAGAACTTCTTGTGGTCTTATATCACCAATGGGCATTTTCTTGATTGTCTCACAAAGTGGTTCCTCATTACCTACAACATGAATAAGATCTTGCTCTACTAGAGAGCCATTAAAAGCATCATACGAAAGATGATTCATTTGAACTCAAAGTACTCTAGCCACACCTAATAATTCACAAACATACATATTTGTGAACTATTAGAGACTACACAAGTCAAGTGGCTAGCTAGCAAGGGTTAGGTACTTGTTACCGAGATGAGTATGAAGTTAGAGATATATCCATCAACTCATCCTTGGGTCAATCTTGATAGAATAGTCAATATGAATAAGATTGATAGCTTGAGATGATATTTTCAATAAGACTTGCTCAAGCACCCCAAGGCTTCATATCACCTTCAAGTACCTACAACACTTACTAAGCACAATTTGGTACCCATACCAAGATGGGTCCATCAAGGTTAGTCACAAGAGACTTAGGCACCCAAATGGCCTTTGTGCTAGTATGTGGTGAACCAATCACCTTTCTAGCACAAGTGTCATTTTTGGGTCTCCTAAGCAAGTTTAAATCAATTGATGAGTTGAGCTTAGGAGGGTTACCCATGGGACAATCCATACTTAAATGTCCCTTTTCTCGGCAAATGTAGCAAATGCGATGTTTGTTCTTGTAAGACATCTTCTTATCTTGCTTCTTGTTTGCTTCCTTACCGGTGAGCCTCTTACTTGATGATGTCAAGCCTTTGTCCTTCATGTAGGGGCATGATGCAATTTCATGACCCTTCTCATTGCACTCATAACACTTCCTCTTACTTATTCTCATCTTCTTGTTTGGAAGTGTGGCTTGGTCATCAACCTTGTTGGAACACATCGAGGCATTGTGTCTCATGTTGGAGCACTTGCCATGAGCCATCTTTTTCTTCTCTTGAATGTTGCTCATGACCTTCGCTTCTTTCTTCAAGGAGCAATCCCTTACATGGTGACCCTCTTTCTTGCACTTGAAGCAAGTGATGAGAGTCTTCTTTGCTTTCTGGGGCTCTTGCTTTGATTTGGAGACCTTCTTCATGAGCTTGACCTGACCAGGGGCATAAGTGGTAGCCTTCCCTTTTCTGTGGGGAGCGGCACTACCGCCCTTCATAGCGGCACTGCCGCCCTTGGGTGGCTGTGCTGCTCGGGGCTGCTGTTGTGCCACCATCTGTGCAGGCTGATCTGTACCAACTTTGCCCTTGATCATGGACTGAGCACACTCAGAGCTATTTTCCACCTTCTTGCCACTGTTTTGAGTCTTGCCATCCATGCACTCTTTTGCTATGATCTCATTCAGCCTAGCAATCTCTTTTCTCATAGCCTCCATATTAGCAAGGTTAGTGGCATAAATATTCAAATCAAGATTAAGGCATTTTCCACAACCTTGACTAGTGGAGGGAGTAGAGACATCACTTGCCTTGGAAGGATGTGAGTTGCTTTCCCAAAGAAGGCTATATTGCTCCTCAAGTTCTTTGTGCTTGCCATTCAAGCTACAATACTTTTCCTTGAGTGTAATATGATCCTTCTTTAGGAGAGCATGGACATCTTGCTCTTTGGCCAAAGCCTTGTGCAAGATGTCCACCTCACTTCTCTCCAATGCAATAGCTTCCTTGCTAGCAATGTATAGATCCTCTTGTTTAATTAGAGTCTTTTCTCTAGATTCTAGCTCAGCTTGTGTTGCCTCTAAGTCCTCCATTAGCTTTGAAATAAATAACTTGGTCTTTCTATCCAAATTTTTAGTTATGTTATTTATTTCTTCATCACTAGAATCATCATCACTAGAAGTATCACTAAGATCACTACTAGAGATGTCACTGGGAGGTGGAGAAGGTTTGGCTTTTGATTTTACCTTCTTACCCTTTGCCATAAGACATACATGAGAAGTGGCATGAATAGTTGAGCACATTGGTGAAGTGGATTCATCACTTGGCCTCCACCGATCACAAGCTTCTTCTTCCTTCAAAATGTTAGTCTCACAAGAACTATAGGAAGTAGAAGTACCACATGTATAATCCTTGTTCTCACCAACCATTTCATTACCTTTCACATATGTTGGTAAGGGAGTGGGTGTGCCATGATCAGCTATGCCTTTTGGGAGAATCACTTGAGGCTCTTCATTTGTTGGCGAAGTTGAGCACTCCTCAAGTGGTTCCTCCAATGAGAGCAACTTCTCATCACATTTGGACTTGTCATATCTTTCTTTGAGTGTGGTCCAAATGACATGAGCATCCTCAAGAGGTTCACCATCTCCAAATATGACGGCATCAAAAACATCTTCACTCAAAGCACTAAATAAGACATTAGAGGCTTGAGCATTGTGTTGTAAGCATTTCACTTCCTCTTTAGATAGATAGGTCAAATCATCACTAGAAGGTGAAATGCTCACATCAACAATCCGCTCGATATGAGGACCCATGGTCCTAAAAACAGTAAGCACACTAGCGGACCAAGACGCATAATTTGAGCCATCGAAAAGTAAAAGTTCTAGAGATACTTCCTCACTTGTCGACATCGTCTCTCAAGGCGGTTAAGCCCGTAATTGAGAGCCCAGGCTCTGATACCAATTGAAAGGACCTTGATGTCGCCTAGAGGGGGGGGGTGAATAGGCCTGTTTAAAATCACAGCTCAAAACTTTGTTAGAGATGCCCGACACTACCGCCCTAAGCCCGGAACTGCCGCACCCCGGCACTGCCGGCCTCAGCCCGGTACTGCCGCGCCAACAAACTGCCCGAGCCTGCAATTCAAAAACTAGCCACAGGAAACCAATTCTATATGAATAGAAGTGTTGCTCTTGGTTTCCTGAACCTGCAGAACCAACTCAACCAAGCCAAATATGTTGTATGAAATAGATCGGGGCCAAATCCTAGAATCAATCACAAGCTCACAAGTATGATGAATGAACACAAGTAAATACAAGAGACAAGTGATTTATCCCGTGGTTCGGCTCGCCACCAAGGCTTGCCTACCTCCACGTTGTTGAGGATGACCACTTAGGTCAAGAGCTTTGCAACTCTTCCTCGGTCTCAAGTCAAGGAACCAAATCCTTGAAGTGAGGGGTAATTCTACTAGCTCCACAAGAGGATTACAAACTTCCCGCTGCTCACCACAAGCACGGGAGCTCGTCGGGCGACGCCTAGCCGTCTAGGAGGCTTCACCTCCAAGAGTAAAAGATGCACAACGAAGATCGACGAAGCCCAACAAGTGCTCAAGGTTTGGAAGGCTCTAATATGCTCTCTAGCTCTTAATCACACAGCCCCAACACTTAATCATGCACTAAGCATGTCACTCTCACAAGAGAGGGTTGGGGAGAGCTCTCAAATGGCTTTGGATGTGTTAGAAGTGTCTTAGGCACCAGCAGCCGGTTCTGGAAGCGTGGGGTGGGTATATATACCCCCCACACCCAAAACTAGCCGTTGGAGGTCAGAAACTAGCCGTTACTGGCTGTACAGGCCCGGCACTGCCGCACTTAGCCCGGCACTGCCGGGGAGCGGCACTGCCGCTCGACAGAGCGGCACTGCCGCAGCTCCCTGAGACAGCACAGGTGACCTCACGAAAAACGCCATAACTTTTTACTCCGAACTCCGATTTCAGTGATCTTGGACTTTCCGGAAAGCTTGTTTCGAGGGCTATCCAACCCTACAGAGAACAAGCCCAAGATCAACAAGTGCAGGTGCAGTGCTAAGTGTTTTCTCTCATGTTAGCACTCGGGTTCGGTTAGTTTGAGCACTTGAGACTTGTCTATGATTCGTATTGCATCCCCCTTGATAGTACGGCATAACTATACTCAAGACAAAGAAAATATAACCATTTTAACCACTTGAGTCTTCAATGTCTTCATATGCCATTTCTTCTTGATATCACTTCGAAAGGGGTTGCAATCATCTTTGTCTCCTTTCTTTGAGCAAACACACCTTGAGCATGTGACTTGAACCATTTCCACACATATGAGTTCAATCCATGGCTTCAAGTCACTTCCACTAAAGATTTGATCCTCAACACAATATGAATCCTCATAGCTTGATTAGTACCTCGACTCAATGCAAGTACTCTCTTCTTCACCCTAGCCATAGTACTTCGGTCTCTTGACCTTCACCGTCGCTTAGTACCTCGAAGCCCTTTCCTTGCTATCTTCACCTTAACAAGCCACACTCAAGTCACATCATATTGAGCATCCATTGAAAACCATTTCTTCAATATTGTGATCCTTGCTTGAACATCTTGTAGATATGCATGTTGAGATCAATCAAGCTTTAGTTTGACTCACATAGAGACATATATGGATCATCATTAATATGGTCAAGCCAATTCACGATTCCTAATGTCCTCTCCTTTTGGCTTGACACTCAACACTCACTTCAATCTCCATCTTCATACTTCTAGCTTGATCAAATCAATGCAAAGTGATTCTCCAAACATTTATCCATACAAGCAAACCAAAGTAGAGAATGACTTATATCCAATATGAGTTGTGTCCTTTGTCATTTCAACTTTGCTTGCCATTTACTCACTTATGCATTCTTGATTCATTCTTCAACCTTGATCAAAGCTAGTTCACTATCAAACTCTTCTTGCTCACGAAAAGCAACCCATTGTTGAGACCATTCCAAAATCATCAATCCATGTCTCACTTGTCATTTGCCAAATATGCTTGCTTTCTCATGATGCCATGATATCCCACAACATAGAAGCCATATCATCAACTCTATTTGCATTGTTGTCTTTTGCTTGAACAAGATTGTTTCCATGATCTTCCAATACAACAATACACAATTTTGGCCTTCATTTCAACACTATGTGGAATATCATCAAGTTTGCTTTTCTTGTTGAACCTTTGATACACTTAGCAAACTTGTTAGACCTTTAATTATGTTGTCACTCAATTCACCAAAACCCACTAAGGGCTAGATGCACTTACACCTAGAAACGATTAGTAAGTTTTAGCGTGTTCTTTTTGTAAATACGTCTAGACTCATGGATTTACATATATGTTCTTTGTTGATTCGTGTGAAGTCCAGGGCCCTAGATGGAAGGTTGTTTTTCTTTTTCGTTTTTCCTTTTTGCAGTAAATGGCTGAAACTTCTAAAATGCTTAGTAAATCGTAGATAAATTGTATGATAACAAATGTGGTCTTTTTCGAATCCTTGTGAGTAGATCTACGCAGCGGTTATATAATATGGTAGGCTTTAGTGGAAAGTTTCTGCTGTTTTTATTTATCTTTGTAAGTAGGCTTTTCTAGGGATAAATTTATAACTCGATCTAGGAAAGTCTAAAACTAGTGAAACTAATTTTGTTAGTTTACTTTCTCTGTGACCTACAAGTTTGGTATATAAAGTTATGCTGTTTGAGAACTTTCTGATAGGGTTTTCCTTTTATGTGGTAAAAGTGTTCCCGAATAAAGTCATATCTGTTTTTGTATTGCTCCTTTTGCAGTGAAATTTTTATGGTAGATTACTTGTGTAATGTGAATTCTATGATAAAAATTTCAGATTTAGTTATGCATGTATGACAGAGTTATTGATTTAACTTGCTAAGGCTTATTAAAGGGAAATAAATGATTTGTGAATAATACTTGTATGTAAAAATAGAAAATATGGCTCCACTGGTCTTGTGTGATGTTGTTGTATCCTAATAAATTTTAATATGGTCATGTATTACAGAAAATATTGATTTTTAGATTTATCTTGCTCTCTCATGTATTGTTGCAATTAAAACTTGTTTTACTTGTAGTAATTAATTTATGAAATCTGGACATGAAATATTTTAGCAGTAATCATATCTTGTCATTTCCTACATTTCATAAAAATCTGAGCTCTAAACTATATGTTTGCCACACCACTTAAAAATAATGTTTATGTTTATTTAAATGAAAGATGGAGAAAAGATTAGATAGTAAATGCATGCATATGAGCTTTGTAATGATACCTTGCTCACCATATGTTGAATGACATGGTACTGAGTTATGTTGATGTTGGTTTAAACCTTTGAAATGCCTTACGAATATGTCTTTGTTAGAAAAGCAAACAAAAAGATCAATTGATATGTATGCTGAAAATGGTTGGCGGAGTAGTTTCTGTTGTGGAGTTAATTTCGATATTAAAATTATGTTTTCTGTAAGAGTTATGAATACAAACGTTGTAGATAACTTCCACATCTTGCGTGTCCCAAAATTTTATGATTTTAGGCCAAGTAGTTTATGAGTTGTAGATTTTACAAGTTCAGTGTCAGGTTCTGCATGCTCTCTGTTCAGATCTGAAAGATTGGGTTGTTTGATTAATATAAATTTAGAATCACCTGCTGTGTTTAATAAAAGAGTTGTAGTACTTTTGCTAAGCTTTCCAAAATGTCTTATGTCATATCTTTTGGTGAACTAGAACTCCAGTTATGGGTGTTTGAATTTGATTGTCAAAATCTGCCCCAGTCTGGACAGATTTACTTTCTGGTGTTGTTTGGCCTTAATATCTATTGAATCACTTTTAGATGATTATAAGAAAGTTATAGACAACTTAATAAGCTTTCCAGAAAGTCTTGCATCACCTTATTTGGATACTTATATCTTCAGTTATGATTAAAATAAGTTACTGCTATGTTGTTGTCCAGATTCTGAGTTTTGTTTGTGTCACTTTGCTATACTTATGAGTTTGCTAGTATATCTTTTGTAGAGAATTATGTGTGTATTCTTTATGTTCATACATATGCATTGCATCTCATTTAGGTACGTTACTTTTGGTCACGAGAACCTGAAGGACGCGGTGTTTAACCAAAAGATGGTGCAATGATGATCGTTGGCATGGAGATGGAATACTAACTTTCTGAAATCTTTTACCCAGGCAAGCCCCGGTGCATAACCAATATTTTTGAATATCTCTAAATGAATATATGTATGTTGTGCAATTATGTTTTTCAGGAGTTATATGAAACCCACCTGCATATATATACATATCTGATGAGTCCTACTAGTACAGGTCGAGTAGCGCTATGCTTAGGATGAACGGTAGCGTGGGCGACCTGCCGTTGGTCACAAAGTAGGTGCTCTTCTTTAAATTGATGATGATGGAAAGAAATTGAGACCAGGCAGGGATGTGGTTTGGTTCTGGTGGGTGTGACGAGTTATGTCCCGCGGCCACGGGCTTAGCTTCGGTTGCACTGTTTCCCTGTCTGTGTCGCTTAGGGACCGTTCGTTGTTGTGGGTGTGAGCCACGTCACAGATCCTCTTATCCCGAACACATACTTGCTTATGGGAGCGGGAAGGCTAGCTGACTCTTGCCTCGGTTTCCGGCTCTATGTGATCCGACCGTTAGTTTTTGGTAGGAGGAGGTCCTTGCACCACTCACGGTCGGGCCGGTGGGTGGGGCTTGGAGTCCCGGTCCTGGATGCGGATACTGGACCCCTTGGCAGGAGTTAGCGAGTTGGTCTCTGTTGTGCCTTGGTACAAACGGGGCGTGTGTTTTGGGGTACCCAGCTGGGCTACATTGATTCGCGAATCGCCATTGTTTAAACGGTACCGATATGGCAATCGCCCGACAACGTAGTTTAACAACTGAAACTAAGGATGAAGAACTATACTGTATTGCTTACCTCTTGCTTGGTAATAGAATAGGTGCTTACATAGAAGATGGGAGTAACAACTAATATGGCTAAATAACATGTTACAACCTTTTATTTAAAAATGCTCTTTTGCAAACAAAGGAAAACCAGAGCCACATAGCCTTTCATAATCCTTGTGACTCGGGATCTATATTTCCCATTCGGGTAAGACTTGCGAGTACAATTGAGTACTCAGGGTTTGATTCCCATTGTTGCAGGTAGCAGGTGAAGTTTGGAGCTAACTCTTGTGTGTGGATTCCTCCTGGTGGGCTCAGAGAGGATTTCCTTTTATCGCTGCGACCGTAGTATTTATTTATAACCTTCTCCAAAAGATTTTTACAAAGGAAAGATTTACAAATGGTTATAATCTGTCTTTATGATAAATTTCCAGAATTATTGTATAATTGTTTACTTCCGCATTAACTTTGATCTTATGTATAATTTCTGTTGACTCTAATATTTTGTTTAATTCTTGTTGCATATTAAATTGTTGTAATAATTCTGATGATGTAATCTTATAAGAAAAGAAATATTTTCTAGTTTGGATGCTTGGTCCTCAATTGTGATTCTGGAAGAAAATGTGGATTTTTGAGTTCTCCCGTTGGGTGTGCTCAACAGACTACCGGATTTGACTTGGTCTTAAGTACGCTTAGTGTCAAATGGTTGACGAGTGTACTTGGGATTAAGTTAAATTGGGCGGTTCTGCCACATAATGGTTGTTGTTTCATGCCACCTTAGTATGAACGGTGTGATACTAGCATGGATATATAGGTCATTTTGTAAGTTAAGTTTTTAAGACGTGAACATTTTACTGATACATGGTTTAGCGAACTGAAATGTAGATCAAGAGTGCAGCGTATCCACATGCTGTAATTTTCTCTTTTAAATTTCTTAACTGGTTAAAATCAATATAAGTTCAGAATTGGTGTCTTGTAGGGTCTTCACATGCATTACCTTACCTTTGGTTATTGCTAAACCGATTTTGAACATGTACCTTGAACTGATCTGATTTTTCCTTATCTCGGTACCACCTAGCATTAAACTGGAAGTGCAAGAGATTCGAACTAGTGTATTTTTGTATCCTACTTTATCTATGGTATATTTCAGACTCTTTCCTTGCTGCTGAGGTTAATTATGTTCTAATGGAATTAACACAGTAGATAGCCTATTTGCATATGTTTGTTAATGTATATCAACTCTACTCCTTCGTACTAGTTCGTTTGTTGTATTTGTTCAGTTTAGGGAGTGCTAGGAAATCTCTTTCTTGATTCAGAGCATAATATAATAATAAATCAGAGTTGAGTGTCCATGACTATATTATAGGTTTCTCACTGGACCCCTCCCTTTTTCAAACTTATCTATTAGCTAGTCTTGTAAGAGAAAGCATCCAGCTTTCAATAAATTTTAGACAAAGGGTTTTTCTTGAGGACAAAAGGTCATTCTCTTCTCCTATTAATTGTTCTTAACTAAAATTCTGCTTTTCATGATATGAAAGTATCTCAAATTGAATGTGTTGTTGTTCTTTTTCTCACTATGGTTAACTGAATATTTCTCGTTCTTAGTACTGTATCCTTTTTGTGTGAATATGCAAGTCATCACCACAACAATAGTTTAATCGGCAAGCAGTTATACCTAGCTTATTAGTATATGATTGACATGTATCTTTATTAGTTCAACACAAGGTCAGTCAATGACTAGCCCAGTTGGTTCAGCAGCTAAGCATTTGTTCCCCTATTTTATTCACGACCTGTTCAATTTAGTTTGCATCGCATAAATAGTAACTATTGTCTACTCTATTTTCTCTATTTAGTTTTCTATATGTTATATGGGATCAACTATTTTGCAACAACATTTATAGGGAAAATGTGATTACAGGTTTGTTTATTTAGGACACTTAGTTTAGCTGCTGAGGATATGGCCTGCTGGATGAATGCTTAAGGGCTTTGTGAACCATGACTCCGTGAGTGAAAAAGGACGTACTGTAGAGTTTACTAACCTTGTTGCACCTCACGTAGTCGTTTTCCTTTCCTGATATTCGATTTGTTCTATGGACCGAATATTGTAATTTAGTAAGCTATTTAGTAAACTATGTTTTGTCCATCGATTTCTTGAAAATATATAAGAAGTGCAGATGCCTATATGTATATAGAATTAAGTGATATCTGATTCCCCTATATCCACCTCAATGTTAGAAAGCTATTGTTGCTCTCTCTCTATATATATAGCCTAAAGGTACAGGTGTTGTTTAGTATTAAACCATATTTTTTAGTTTTAGCTCTATTTTCTATAGGTTTGAACAGTAGCTCACACTGTCCTCTTTGATTTTTACCTTTTGCATATACTATACAAGAAAGTTGTATTTAGTATCCATTTCTTTATTGCACATTTGTAAGTAATAAATTACACCCTTAAATTTCTGCAATTATAATGTTTAACATATGCAATATCCAGTTTTGATGATGAAAAATATTGCTCTAACATAGTTTAGTACTTGTGGCTGAATCATATGACTGCCCACTTTATTTTATGGTTCTTTTTTGCTTTTTGAAGGCTAAAATGCATTCAGAAAGTATGGTCTTCCAATTGTCATTAGTTCTATAATATGCAGAATAGAAATGTTGTACCTATTAATTTAGTTGCATGTTTGAGGATCTGATGTCTGCTTACTTTTGGTAGCCCTATCTTGTCTTCAGTAACTCATCTGTTGTTCTTGTTTTAGTTTTAAACGTAGATTCTTCCTTTGATTTCAGATGTGTCTTATTGGACTCTATTCAGAAATATTTTCTACTGCTTCAGCTGCAGCCAAGAGAAATTGCAGTGAGCAAACCCATTATATTTATGCTTCATAGTGCTCATTAGCTACATGATGCATGCAAACAATGTGCTCTTTGTTATTGTTATTGTCCTAAAGCACTCTCATTATATTTGTCTTTGTCATTTCATAGATAAAAGTTGTAATCTGTATATTGTGAATTATGCCAAAACATGCCACTTTTTTGTGCTTCTCTCTCTATAGAAAAAATTATATTCTGTTAATTATGATTTGTGCCAACATATACCATATTTTTGTCATTTTGTTTCTATAGAAAAAAATATAATTTGTTAACTCTATTTTGTGCCAACACATACCACATATTGTTGTTGTCTCTGTATAGAAAATAAAATTTTAATATGTTAATTGTGACGAGGAATAGAAGGACCATTTATAATATTCTTTTTGTCCTTTATGTAGAAGCACCATTTTCTTGATTGCACATTTATAAGCAGTAAATTACACACGTAAAATACTGCAATTATGGTATTTGACATGTGCAATATATAAAGATTTGTGTACTAACCTTGCTTGATGAGATATGAATCAGACTTGTAGTCCTTGTTCTTTGAAATTCTTTTGCAATCTGATTTTTGCTCTTTTCTCCTACTATAAATCTATTTGATTAATCAATGCCTCCCGTGTCTGTCTAATTATTTAAGGTAGAATAAAGAGGCAATTAACCATTTATTATGTTATTTGTGATTTGTGTGAGCTCACCCCATTTATTTTGTTATTTTTTTTATGTTTTCTGTTGGTCAAACCACATATTTGTGATTGTGTCGTTCTGGTGGAAAAAATTGTTAATTGTTTGTTTCTAGAAAAAATTGTATTATGTTATATGTGTTAGTCTGACCTCATGTTTATGATTATGTTGTTGTGGTTGAAAAATATTGTTAATTGTTTTTCTCTAGAAAGAAATTGTATTCTGTTTTTTAAATTAGTCTGTTAGTTTATAACGTGGCCTTTTTTCTTGTTAGATCTGTAGGATCACTTGCACAATTACAACTCAGATTGCAATTCAAACGGAGTCAGCAACAAGTACAGAGGCAAAATTTGTGTGTTATTTTATTTTAAAACACACATTTCTCTGCCCGGGTTAAATTCGTGTGCTAGATAAGGAAAAAACACATGAATTTTCGTTCATGTACTGGGTTCCTTGTGTTTCCTAGTCTGCCCAGATTTGGGTGTCAAGTGCCTAAAAACACATTTATTTTCCTCTTCTTAAATTCGTGTGTTTTTTAGACAGAAAACACTCATTTGTTGTTGGCCCTAAAAACACACAGCTAGACAGGTTTCTTGTGGGGTGTAACAATCATGAGTGTGGATTGGATGATGATACCAGGTTTAATATAAACACGGTTTTTGGAACTGGCCTAAAGTCAATGGTCGTAAAAAAAAAGGAGAATTGGCCTTAATTTGTTAGTCAGTATAAACTGCTGCATCTCGGACTCTCAGTGACAATCACAACGGTCGTAAGTATCTGCATATTTTCAGCAGCAAGCGTGTTCAGCGCAGTGTCCAGACTTTCAATTTTGCTTGCCATTTTACAACGAAATACTCCTAACTTTCATACGATGCGCACACAGGTGCCAAATACTCCTCTTCCAGTATCTTTTTTCCCCTCGCTTTTATGGCTCTTGTCTGTTGTCTCAGCAGCACTCGGCGGCAGCACCTTGCGCTTCCAACCATCCCGGCACCCGGGGGCTGTCCAAATATTTCCTGCTGCCGCATTGCCTTGCCCGTGCCCCCCAACCGCTCTCTGGCGTCTGAAGGCAACAAGACACGCATGATGCTTCGCGGCCGCAGAGATCGACCGGAGTCAGAAATCAGAAATACAGCTCGGCGAGCACGCACGGCAACGGCAACCTCGATGGTCCAGGCCCTTTCACATCGGCGTGCACGCCGCCGAACCACTGTTGGTGTGTTGGAGCGCGCCTGCAGGTGCAGCCGCACCCGTCAGGCGGTCCTCAGGCGCCGGCCGGCTGGCTTCGCGGGTTGCCTTGCCTTGCCTTGCCGCCCACCTGCATCTGCATTTGCCCTACCCCGTTGCTTTGCGCCTACAGTGCTCTGCTTGGGTTGCCGGTGCATTCCTCCATTCCTGGTCGCCTTCTCGAGCCCTGTGCATGCATGCAAGCGGCAGCCGCAGCCCGATCGTCGCCCATCGTGAGCTGCTAGCCTGCAGCAGCAGGCGCGGGCACCGGGCAGCAGGTTCCATAGCCCAGCTACAGAAGCTTCCTGTTCCCTGACCTGGCATGGCTGAACTGTGAACCGCGTTTTTTTTTTCTATTCAACATAAACAATGGATTCTTCTCAAGCTTTCACATTGACACGGATACGATGGTATCGATCAATGGAGGTTAACAAATAACAAATGCTGAAGCTAATAACGTGAATGGAACATGCCAACTTTGCCGCCTTTTCGTTTGAACTTATCGGCTCCACTTATCCGTCATTGTACAATGTTTTTTTCCTCGTAACAAAACAACATCACCCGGTCGACTTATCGGTCACAAAACTATCGGCCGAACAATAAGTTGCTAGCTGCCGACAACAGCCCTGGACCCCAGGCGTGGCCTGAAGCTGTCAAGCACATCACACGCTGTCGTACGTTCTTGGCGGATCGGACGGCGCATGCAATGCAATCTTGCCGCACGCCACAACTCCGCCGAGACGTACTACACGTGCCTGTTGTTGCCCACTTGCCCGGTCACGTACACGTACTAGTACTCCGCTCTTTGCCCCGGCCATCACGTGCATCCTCATCTGTCGTCTGGCTCGGCCAGCCTAGCAAGCGCCCAAGCCGTACGGCGTACTACCTCCAAAGGGAATGGAATCCAAACGATCGCGAACGTCGCGTCATCTCGCAGCCGACGAGATATATACTTGTCGGGCGACGCGGCCCCGGCCCATCGCGTCGCTGTCATCGCAAGGGCAGCCCGCCCAGGCGCCGGACCGGGCGCGTCGCGACCCTGTCCACGCAACGCAACGAACGACCTGCGCGGTCGGGGTCAAGAGTGCTGCGGCTGCGCCGGCTTCGGTTAGGTCCCCGGTCCCCATGGGCCGCCCCGACCGAAGGCGACGGTTAGTTGGCAGCGGTTGGCCGCCTGCGTCCCCAGCTGCCTGGCCCGAGCAGCGAGCCAGCCAGCGACCAGCAACCGACTCTCATTTATTCGCTTGCCGCGCGCGCGCGACGCAGCCATACGGGGCGTAGGGGCCGCGGGTGCCGGCGGTTCACGCGGCAGGGAGGGCGGGGCCGGCCGGCACCCGGCAGAGCGAGAAAAGAGGCCGGTGGCCGGCCGTGGGCAATAAAAGAGGAGGCGCGCGGCGCTGCGCATCGCTCTCCCATTAATTTCAGAGCACGGCAAAAGTGGCCAGAGTCAGAGAAAACGAGACGAGATGAAGAGGAGCAGAGGGCGGCCTTTGAATACCGCCGAGTGAAGGACTGCTGTGCTGTGCACGGCGGACGGGAGTACGGGACGGAGATCCTCGTGTTGCAGCGCGTCCCGTGCGGCCGTGCGTTGAACTGAAGGCGCCGCGCCGGCCGCGGGCGGTCCGTCGAGGGCGAGGACCTGTGAGATATGATGCGGAATTTTATTGCGGCTCTTTACTGAGCGCCAACATTGCGGACTACTAGTAGTACTAGTTTTGTAGTGGACGAGGTTTTCATGAGCGTGCCGTGAGCCCGTGAAGCACGCATATTCACGCACCTTGATCGGTTTTTTTTTTTTTTTTTGAAACTTCGATCGGAATTTCTTGCCGACCTGCTGGTGTTTTTTCAGTTGGGGCACCTACCAAAAATACCAGATGAGATTGTCGAACGGGACGGTACGCATTGAGATGGGCCGTAATCTGCCCGAAGATGGAACCGATGGGCTGTGTCTCTGGTCCAGCTGGCTGGCATAGCCCATCCCAATGGCTTAAGAAAATTTGCGTCCAATGTGTTCTATTTTTGGGCTCTGTTAGTTAGATTTATGGCCGATAAGTTTTAGCAAACAGAGCCAAATATTACATGACATTATATACCAGAGCCAATTATCGATGTTCTCTCCACCACCAAGTATGGCAGAGACATCGATGTAGCCACGATGAAAAATACAAACATGGGAACATTAGCTGGCGTGGCTAGGTCATACTATGGTGGAAGGTATCGCCCCGATTGTGTAAGGTGCAAACTGATGCAAAATTCTTGGAGGGTTTAGCGTGTGGGGGATGCAGTGACACTTCGCTAATATTTGCTTCTCCGACGTGTTCTAGTGGCATCATATATTCATATTTTCACCAATAATAAAGTTTTTTTTTAAAAAAAAGGACTCATTAGGAGTTTGTGGCAAAGTAATCCGGAGACCATGGCATAGGAGACTTTCTTTGAAGAGCAACGATTCCTCAAAAGAATTACGAACACAACATGCATCACTAACTATAGGAGTAATGTTTGTGTTAGTGTTGGCAGGTAAACTTTTGCTAAAAACATACTCCCTCCATTCCAAATTATAAGACATTCCAAGAATCTTGGAGAGTCAAAGTTTTTCAACTTTGACCAAATTTATATAATAATATAATAATATTTATGATACCAACTAAGTACAATGAGATTCTTCATTAGTTATATTTTCATAACATACATACTAGATGTCATAAATCTTTATGTTTCTCTCTAAAATTTTGGTCAAAGTTAAAAAACTTTGACTCTCCAAGATTCTTGGAATGTCTTATAATTTGGGATGGAGGGAGTAGTTATTTACAACTTTTATATACCAATATATCTAGTATTTTACATATTGACAGCACATAATTGGTACTACTAGATTTATTATAAGAACCTTTGTAATATATTCTTTGTTCCGGAATGTATGTTATTTTTACTTTGACCATTTCTAGCAGAATACATTGTCACATTGAAAGTTTGAAACCGACCATAAAATAAGTCTGGTATACAAACTTAGTTAATGTTTTCAAATTTTAAATGATATATATTTGAAATAGAGGGAGTAAGCAGACAGACCTTAGCAACCCAAAGAATATTTGAATATTGAAAAGAAATAGTCAACTCGCATACAAAATATATTTATTTGTTGACGCTGACGTATATTGTTTAGACCCAGGAAAGAAGGTAACATACTTCTTCCGTATAAAAAAAGGAAGTCGTTTTAGACAATGACACGGTATCCAAAGTATAACTTTGACTCCTTGTTTAAAAAAAATATTGATAAATAATATATATATATACTTTTATGAAAATATTTGTCAATACAAATCTATTTATATAGCTTTTATATTTTAAAACTTAATAACTTGAAAGTTATTCATGATTTATATTCTAAATGTTTGATAAAACCTTGTCAAAACGACTTCCTTTTCCCCTACGAGGGAGTATCTGTCAGTATATCTTACTGCAGAGCAATACCATTATGCACAGATAGCCTTTAGTGTTTCAATGCACACTTCCGACATTCAGTAGTCGATACGCAAAAGACCACCTTGAATGTCTTCAGTAGCACTACCTCCAAAATGATGGAAAAAAAAAATAAAAAATCACGGCATCCTGCACTTCTATGCGTAGTTACATTCCAGGAGTCATATACTGGATATCATCACTGATCTCCCCACCTTATAGCACTCTGAAGACTGAACTTGTGAGCATGAAAACCTCACAAGAAAAAAAAAACATTACTTTGCCGAAAATTTAAGGTTACATGTGAGACGAACCATTCTCTTCTTATTATGTACGAGACCAATATTACCTGAGGCACTGCCAATGCTTACATGTCAATGGCCATTTAATTGCTCTATAATATGAACCACTAAAATTTCTGGAATCAAGTGATCCCAAAAAAGAGAACCAAAAGACCTATAACCTAACTGAAACCTAGTCAGTTATCATCAGATCGATAGGGACTTGTCCAAAGATGTCGGGGCAGCCTTCCCAGCTGCTCTTTTCTCTGGATTCCCAGTACCCACCGAGGTAACGGTATGTGTCAGTATCTTTATCCTTCGCAAACCACCGAGGCTTCCATCCGCTCTCCTGCATCTTTCGTGCCTGCAATATAATTGATACACCTCAGTTAGCCTTCATTAATCAAGCCAAACTGCAATTGTAACTCAAGTCATGAAAACAAAGCATGTTTCAATGATTACTTACAAGGATAGTAAATTACAAATTAGACATTACACAACAATTTTTTCTACTCTGTTTCAAATTATAAGTCATTCCAAGAATCTTGGAGAGTCAAGACATCTCAAGTTTAACCACAAGTATAAAGAGAAACACAAAGATTTATAATGTCAAATCGGTATAGTATGAAAATATAACTACTCCCTCCATCCCACTATATAAGGCGTAACCACTTTTTATTGATGTCCCACAATATAAGGTGTGATCTCTCTAGTCGCACATACATCGCTACAGTAGTACTAGTGTTGACAGAGAGAATTAAATGTGTTTATTGATCTTTGAACTAGATGCAGTTACGACTTATATACTGGGACCGAGGGAGTAATAAATAATCTAATGATACTTAGTTGATATCATAAATGTTATTATCTTATTATATAGATTTGGTCAAACTTAAAATTTTTTGACTCTCCAAGATTCTTGTAATGACTTATAATTTGTGATGGATGGAGTATCATTCTCACTCATGTATGCAGCATCCTGTAAATTTTACCATCTGTTCTCAACTGTTCACAGAAGTTTCTACGAACCACAACCTTTGTTATGACAAATTTCTCAACCCAGCTCGACTTAGGATCACAAAAACTATCCAGTAGGCTGCAGTTTGCAGCAGGTGCAAAAACTCATACATGCGTTGGAGTTTCTGCACCTGCATGTTATTAACTAAATAAGAAATTTAATTCATGCATAGGTTTAATATACTAATGAGACATGCCACCCAAATATATGTGGAACTACATTCCTTCCGTTGCGTCATAGTGGTACTACGTTCCATTAGCTTCATCCACCTGTTCACTCAAAACTTGTCCCAGGAAACACAACTTTCTACTTTAAAGGTTACATCACCTCTGATTGAATTTATTTGTCATTCCAACAAAAAATTGCCTTTAGTATTTGAACTAACCACTCCAGTCAGAGTGTCATGTGTATCTAACCAGAGAAAGTAGTTCCACGTACTTCAAATTAAGATTGCTCTAACATTAACTCATATTCAAGTCTTGTCACAGTACCTGAAGTGTGGTGGCCAATATCATGTTACTGTGCTCACTAAACGACAAAAAGGAATACCAATCAAATAGACAGTAATTGTGGTCAGAAAGCACAAAACCTAGCTAAAGGGTTGAAACAGAAAATAGAGTGTCGGCAGCATGGATTTGTTTGTTCTCTGATTTACTTATAGGGTTCAGAGCGAAGGTACGACACCTGTGAAAGAAGACTTAGGTCTTGTTTGGAATTTTGGATATACATGGCTAATTACTAGTTGAGGCTAAAAATTAGCCCCAATTAGCTATGCTTGGCCAGCTAGTTGGCTGACCACTAGTTCAAGACTTATTTAAAAAATTAGCCCACTTATAGCCCTCCTGTTTGGATGCACTAGAGCTTTTTTTTTTTTTTGAAAGATCACGGATCAAGTCCGGCTTATATTAATAAGGAGAAGGAGAATTACATGCGCAAGTAGCGCAAAAACAACCTCCTAGGTTTGGCAGACTGTCAAACTAGGTGTGGAAAAAACTAAAACCGACTACTCACGTTTCTAAAAACAACCAACGTGCATCTAATGGTTGCACTATCATGGCACCTCCGCCACGTCTGCCCCTGAGGCCGCTGCAATTGCAGCTAGCGCCTTGCAAAGCTCAATGTCGTCAAGCCTCACCGCGGTCCGTAGTGCCTTGATCGCTTCGTCAGGAAGGTCCTGCCCAAAACTATCAATGTACTCGGTGACTGCTACATCCGTCGCCGACGAGTTGCCATCGATGAACTCCAGGTCGCGCATTAGCCGAAGTTGGGCACGCTGTGCCACCGGCGTGGAGGAAGGACGAGCGGCCAGACGCAGGCTGGACCGGGTGGGAGCTAGTGTCCTTCTAGCTCTTCTGGTCCGCGACTTTCTAGCCTGCTGTTTTGGAGGAGAGGCCGGTCTTGGAAGCAGCGGCTCCGGGGCCTTCGGGAACATTTTCTTGCAGAAGGCGGCGCAAGCATCGTCGTCCTCTGTCTCCGTGCCTCCATCGGCTTCCTCTGCTCCCAGACCGTCCTCCTCTGCGGCGTCAACTGCCGGCGCGTCGAGCTCCTTCGCCACCGTTGCGTCCGTCGCGTGGACCTCAACCACGTCCGGTGGGAGGTCCGTTCTGAGTGCTTTGCGGCGGCCGTAGACGAGCAGCGACTTAACCCGCTCAGGCCCCCTCGGCGTGCCATCCTGTCCGCGTGTCCCCACAGCGGGCGCGCTAGGCAGTTCGAACGCAGTAGGGGGCTCCTCCATGGTCGGGTCCTCTCCGGCAGGTGGCACCGCTGGAGGGGCAGCCACCAGCTCCGGGGTCGGCCCTCCCGACGTGGCCGGTCGCATGCTGTCAAACGGCGGCAGCAGACCTTCAAGAATTGTGGCCCAGGCAACATCCATCCAGGTGGCCCTCAGTTCAGCAGAGGGTGACCCGAGGCCCAGGCCCTTGACTTGCATGGTGGTGCTCGCCTCCTGTCTCTTCTTGAGCCCGCGGCGTCGGCGCCGACGGGAGCGGTGACCACGGCCACGTTGAGAGTGGCCGGTGTCAGCCGAGCCGGCAGCCCCAGTTGGAGCATGCCTGCCGCTCACGGTGCTTGGCCGAGCGGCGTGCTTGGCGGCGTTGTCCCGCCACGGCCTCTTGCAATCCTGCGCGAAGTGGCCAAGGGCGTAGCAACGAAGGCACCGCCATGGTAGGTTGCAGGTGGCGACGCGGTGCCCCCTCGCTAGGCACTTGAAGCAACGACCATCAGCGTAAGCCGGGAACTGGGGTGGGCCGGTGTGCCCCCCAGCGTTCGCCCCATGGCGCTGCCGCGGACTCCGTGGCCGCGGCGCCTGCGATGGCGGAGCAGGGCGCTGTGGGAGCACATGCTGCCACCCGTCGACATCCGGGGCGGTTGCCCGGCGTGATGACCCCAACCGCTGGTGGACGGAGAGACGCTCACGTGAGCCAAGCCGCAGGCGTACTGGGGGGTGCTCAGCTCGCCAATCTCCGGAGTAGACGCACCCTCCCGGCCCGCGCGCGAGGCGTCTGCGGGCAGGGGCACGACCCTCCGCTGGCCGAGCGGGCAGGCCGCGCACCAGCTGAGGACGCGGCCGGCCGCGCTTCCCACGCTTCCTTCGTCTTCGCTGATGCTCACGCCGCCCCGCAACCGCGCCGCTGCGGACCGGCATCACAGTTGGAGCACCACGCAGATCCACGAGCGCTGCCACCACCGGCCGGCGGGCGGCATCCAGATAGGACGGGGGCTGCTTCTCGCAGGATGAGTCGCAGTCGTCATCCGCCCACCGGCTAAACTTGGAACGCCCCGCCGAGCAACCGCCAGGATGGAACGGCGCGGCATGGGGAGACAGGGTGGACGATGGGCTCGGGGCGGGGGCGGATGGGTTGATGAGGAAGACGTCGAGGCCGACGACACCCGCTTCCACGACCGAGCCCTCGTCGGCGTCGTCGTCATCCCCGTCCTCAGGGACGTCCTCGATGATGACCATCTCTTCCATCGGCGACGAGGTTGGGGCGGCGTCTTCCCCAGGCGAGCCGAGGGCCGAATCCCTGGCCGGCGCCGAAGCGTGGGTGGAGGTCGGCGCAGCTGGCGGCGGCGCCATACTCGCGCACGCTCGCGCCCGCGGAGGGGAGGCGAACGGCGGCGGCGGCACCGCACCCGCGTGCTTCCGCGCCCGTAGAGGGGAGGCGAGCGGCGGCGGCGCTGCACCCGCGTGCGCCCGCGCCCGCGGAGGGGAGGCGAGCGGCGGTGCTGCGCACGCGCGTGCAGAAGCGCGCGGGGGCGAGGCGGCGGCGCGAATGGGAGCGGGTGCGGCCGATTTGGGGAGGGGAGGGGGAGGGGGAGGGGGAGGTGGGAGAGGTGGCGGGCGCTGGCGCCGCTGGCGGCGGCGGCGGGCAGGAGGCCACGGGAGGCTAGGGTTGGGGCCCCTTGGTTATTTTTGCAAAACAGTCTAGAGCTAATTTTTAGCTAGCTAGCAATTAGCCTTGTATCCAAACGGGCCCCTAATCTCTTCTGCTCATTTGAAAAGAAGCAGGAAGAAATGTGAAGGCAATAAGGTACAGCCACACCATTTATGCTATAAACAGTGATATTAACATAGGTCAACCAGCAACCCAACATACAGCACATTAAACTTGAATGGCACTGCTGTAACTGTTTACACATATCTGGCACTATACCTGTGTGAACTTCATTAAACCTACATTTTTTTCACATGTAACATGCAAAATAAATATAATTCTACTAAAAGATCCGATTAAGATTTTTTGGGGAGGGAGGCATGCAGTTGTATGTTTTTTGCACCTGAATTGCAACAGATTGCTAATTAACATTCCACAGTTCAATAGAACAGAGCTTGCGAAAGTGGGAAATCGTAGACTGACCTGCCGCTGTCTCTGTTCAAGCCTCAACTTCTCAGCATTTGCCCTTTCGTATTCACCGTTCTCCAAACATCTCTGATCTGGTCGTAATCTCGAGTCTGTTGGTGGCAGTTTTTCCTGCTTACATATTATGAAGCTCAACACAGTAATATGATCTTGAAATAAAGCTTGATATGAGCACACAATAACCTTTACCTTCAATCCAGGTGTCAGTTCATTCAATGTAATTGCAAAGCGAGTGAGATTGTATCTAGTGGGAAACTTAGGAGGTTTGCTTCTTTTCCACAACAAATGGGCCTCTGAAAACTGTTCAGATTCCTTGCCTTTCCCAAAGCAATCACCCATTACATAGTGCATGCTTTCATCCCACTTTCCAAATAGTGTAGCAACAGTTCGACCATTTCTATCTTGAACAACACCTTGCACCTGCATATGCATCGGTTGAACTGAATAAAGCTCGCTAAAGTAACTACGGTAGTCTATGTGTATGTGCATATCACGGTATCAGAAAATTTGGTACATCATCAAATAAGCAGTGCAGAGAATTAATGCCAATATTCAGTAATCAGTCTAAATTTCATGTGAGATCATTTTTAACTTGGACCAGAAAGAGAATAGTCAGTAGTTAACAGCAAGGACAGGACATTATTTATTTATTTTGGAAAACTGCTCCATATTGAATTGAAAGTTTACATAATCAACAGACTGCAATTCTAAGTTTTTTTACCAAGTTGGTATATCATTAACCATTATTCACAAGCGCACAACAAAGCTATATAGCTCCTATTGTATGATTTTCCATTGTTTAAGTTTTTTCAGATCTGAAATTCTAACAACAAAGAGAATGTTCAGGCTCAAATGCATGCAGTGTAAATTATTTCAAGCAAGATTCTACACACTACAATTCCCAGCACTTTCTAAAACCTGTTCCCATGCAATCTTCTGGACAAAATTGTTTAAAAGAATTTGGCTTGCAATAGTGAGAAATTTATCACTTGCGTAACATGCAGAGAGATAAAATATTTATACTGTTGAGAAAAAAAACTGTACATGAATGCATTAAAGAAAGAAGTTGGAAGAACTGACATGCTAACAAGTATAAACTTAAGTGTTGAAGTAAAAATGGTAATTACCTGGTGTGGGTTGCGATCGATAATTGACTGCTCCTTGAACTTAAGCTTACATGAATACTCACGATTCCCTTGTATGCGCATAGTACCATAGTGATCACAATATAGCTTGCCCAATATGAGATTGTAAATTGAAGTTGTCACCTGAAGACATTCCCAATCGGTTAAATTGGCAGATCCATCATCTATTAGTTACTACCTCCGATCATTGATATATTATCTAGATTTGTCCTAAGCCAAACATTTTAACTTTAACTAGCAATATCTATAAAAATATATTACCTTAGATGAAAAGAGCTATATATTATATTTTAAAAAGTACTTTTCAGAATGAATCTAATAATGCCAACCTTGTGTCAATGTATACCAAAAATTTATATTCGTAGACAAAAGTAAAAAAGTTAGACTTAGGACAAATCTAGGACTTATATAGTTATATTTGTTATCAGTAGGGATGCAAGTGGGTACCCAATGGTGTTTTTTTGGGTCAGCCAATTAATTACGATCCAATGCCATTCTAGTTCATTTTTTCATCTTCCTCAAACTACAAAAACGCCATTCTAGTTCATTTGATCAATTTTTTGGGTCGACCCAATGACCCAAAATATTTTGAACTTGCATCCCTAGTTATCAGACTTAAGAGGAAGTATGTAAGAGTACCTTGCTCCACTGGAAAACTTCACCATCACCAAACTCCAGTGTTAATGCACCAACAGGATCAAGTTGAATGGAACGACCCCAGAATTTACTCTTTAGGTTGCTATCAGCCCAAAACCTCCAGCCAGTTCCCTCGCAGTGGCATGCAACAACCATAGGGTGATGACTAACCTGGCAAGTGGTTGAAGATTTTCCATCAACAATAATGCAAGAAAGTAGATTTAATATTGGAAAAAGTCCTGCAATACGCGCCCAAGTAGCTATGATTTGTGAGTCTTAGTCACATGCTATGAGAATCAAATAGGCACAAGGGCAGAGATCAGAATCAGTGGGTAGATAGCGTTTATCCAGTATGTTACACAAGTAAAGAAATGGAAAACATGGTATGACCTTGACCACAATAGGAACCGATAATAAGTACAGAGAGCAGTAACCAAGCATAAAAACAAATGGCAGCGTTCAATATAATGTGAATCCCAATGTCTTATACTCGTGTTTGCTGATTACAGTTAGTCATTTGTCAACACATAATTTGACAAACTTCAGGCAACAACGTAATGTTCACCAAGAATAAGGCATGTAACAGGTCAAAATAGTTAATAAGAACTATAAACTAGAAAAACTGAATAGCCCAAATCTGTATTACCATTTATTTGTGGGGGTGGGAGGGGGGCTTATAAAACAACAATATTGTACATGGAAAAAAATATTTACTCATACTGTATGAAAAAACAAAAAAGGAATGATTACGCCAACTCATCGAAGAACTGAACTCAATTAACAGACCTTTTCAGAGAAAAAACGGAGGCCTTTGTCTGGATAGTCTGCTTCATATGTCTCCCCGAGAAGGGGATTAAAAGGCTTACAGCTCCTCCCGTCCGTAGAGGCATATCCAGAAACAGCAAATGCTGCTACGCTAAGAATCCTCATAAGACTATTCCCCTAGGTATAAAACACAAAACAAATACATGAGCTGCTTAACTATGACCAGCCCTTCCATATGCAAATAAGCACCTTTTTCACTAGTTAACTATGACACACCCCAACAGTGGGAGAACATCCTACTGTGGGTGGATGAAAGACTCAGCATACAGACATAACTATATGAACAATAATAATGAAAGAACATTCTTCCAGTATGGCAGATGCACCAGTGAGGCAGTGACTAGACGTAATTTATGAAAGAGGAAACAGGAGAACCACCCTTATAAGCCAGATTAAGATCGCGTATTATGTAGTATTATTATTGTTTTCTTCTCTGAAATGAAGGAGTCCGAGATGAATCATATAGCTAACCAGCACCTTTTTATGGCATGTTAGGCAAGACAACAAGTCGAAATCCCCATGTTGGCCAGGAAACTAATTTGTTTACATGATTGCCATTTTTCAATGTTGGCATGATAAATTTACAAAATGGTTAAGATTAGTAAAAGTTAGCTTACATAAGTTGGTAAGAGATTAAATGTATATGAAGGGGTCTTGTAAACAAGGTGAAACAAAGAGTATCTAGTCCCCACTTTTCTCTAGCCAGGAAGACGACAGTGCTTAATTGCTTATCTTAATGTAGTTAAGGCAGGATAGAGTATTATTAGGTGTATTAGTTGTAACTTCGAGATGATGTAATGCACAATGGAAAATCTAATAAACCAAGTGTTTATAGCTACTTGTATTCAACATATTAGAAAGATGTGTGCATGAATGAAAATGCTAACAGGGAGAGGAAGAAGTAATACCCTTTTCCCCCATTCAGATGCACGATCAATAAGGTAGGAATACTCAAGATCTTCAAAACATTTTTGTAATGATGAGAGTGGTTCATTGAAGTAAACTGGCAAACAAACTTTCGTAAGATCCTTTCCTATGTTGTCCTTGATCATTGACCACAAACTTACACCCTTTTCTTTCTCAACTGGATCTGGCAGCTTCTTCCGTCTTCTTACATATGGATAACTAATTCCAATAGACTTCATGGAAGGATCAATTCCATCCATTGGATAGTCATCTTCATCATCTGAACCAGCTTCAGATCTTTGGAAATCAGATCCACTACTTTTAAAAGAGCTTGAGGATAGAAAATCTCTTGTATCAAAATAAATGTTCTCATCATCGTCAGTTTCTTCAGCAGGATCTTGTGGTTCATTATAATCATCAGACTCGCTAGCACTTCCTTCTGAAAAAGGAAAATAATAGCTCATTGAGCCAGGTAAAGTAAACCAAATTGGTACACAATGTAAATTAGAGATCAAAATATATGAATTCCATATTATGCAACACAAAAAGAACAAACTAAATGCACATTCAAGAAATTCATCCAAAAAAAGGCTTAACTGCTTCCTTTTCTGGTAAGGGGTCACAATTGCCAGCAAATTACGCGATAAATTAGGGTCAAGAATGGTTTGCTGCAGTGCTTAAATATGGGCTTCTAGTTGGTAGAAAAATTGTATATCATGGCTGCAGCAAGGTGAAGTCGTTGGGATGGTGTACAGACACTTTGTTGTATAACCATGAAATCAGACCAGGTTTACGAGAGAAAATGAGTTGTGCTATATTGGAATCAATCAAGTCTTATTTATTTTCTAAGGGAATAAATGTGGTTTACTTTGATGCTGCTTCCATCTGAAAAGGCTATTTGGGTAGGATATCAAACATTCAAACCTGAATATATTCAATTAAAAGTTTACCCAACATTCATATCAAAAAGTTCAAAGCTAATTTAAAATCAGATGAAAAATATGTGAAAGTACAATTGAAAATTCTGCTAAGTTACAGACATCATGATATTCAATTAGGTAGGTGATCAAAGCACCAAGTCTATTTTACAGAAGGGCAAATAAGGTGCATAGATTAGCATACAAGAATCATGACATTCAGCAATCATACAAGGATGTTGTTATCATTGTTCAATATGAACTGCTCTATTTTAGATATGATCATGCCAGGATGGTGGATCTAAAAACCTTGGAAGAATGCATCCTCGTGAGAGAATAGGAATTGGAAAGGAGATTGCATGAATAAACAATCTAACCTAAATTCTGCCATCACTAAGCTCAGTTTTGATTCTGCCGATAATAGCAACAAAATTTCATAGTTCATATAACCACCAAAATATTTACTCCCTCAGTCCCCTAAAGATTGCAAGTCTAGCACAGTAACATGTTCTAGTACGTTAACTTTGACCAATTATATAGATTAAAAAGTATTAATATTTATAATACCAAATAAATATTATTAGAACAGTTACGAAATATATTTTCATAATAAATTAATTTGATGCTATAAATATAAATATTATTTACTAGAAGCTTAGTCAACTGTAAACCACTTTACGTGGCACGTAACCCGTAGTTGCATTCTTTTTGGAATGGAGGTAGTACATATGGAAACCAAAAGCTTGCCAACGCTGAGGTCAACAAACCCAACTATGCTATAACACAATCATTTACAAATCAAAGCCAACTAATTTGTCTAACATGCCGCTGGCTTACAGCTACTCTGTCAGTTTATGCCACTAGAAAATAAATTAATTGGTAATATCCAACACTGGATCAGCATTCCATAATACATTTTTGTAACGTCGTATTAACAAGGATGCCAGAATAATCAAGAAATTTTGCCCACAAAGGTGCAGTGCATCTCAATAACAAATGTAACAGTGAGACATGGCAAACCATTCCTCAAATTATCATACCACTATACTTCTCATGCCTTGGTTTAGAAGCAGATCCATACTCTTTTGACTGCCTTTGGCTCTCATCGACAAGGGTATTCTCCAAATCAACCTTTTCTGTCTACATCAAGGCAACACAAGAATATATCATCAGATGAGGATGTCCATAACATAAACAATTTACGTTTGGATGGGTAGTGCTGGGTTCTCGATGGCTGACCCCTGGGAGCTCTTTCGTTGCTACGCTTTTATTTTCATTCAAACACTTTTTTCTGTTCTGATGAATGCTGTAATTTCGTTACAAGCATAATGAAATTCGGTTGCGACCGGTGTGGAAAAGAATAAACAATTTACAGGTTCAAGTCCCGTACTTCCCAGTAACATCAACATACAGATCTTACAAATTAGTGAACATGGAAAACAGGAAAGAGAAGGAAAAGTCGGTAGTATATTCTCTTTCTGCCACAACATAGAATTATTTAACCAACTACCTTCTAAGCTCTGTGCAGTGTTACAGTCTGCTTGGTCATTTATACTAATATGCTAATATAAAAACACCCATTCTTTTCTCGTCTACATTCACTACCTTAGTAGTTTAAGTAATATCAACATAACTTCTGATAAAAAATTCTCAGTATAAAATCAAATCATCAGCAACCAAATATCCTAATGCCAGTTAGCTTAATCCAGAGGTTAATGTACTATTCTTATTAGCCATCAAAACAACAAAAGACTAATGACTAAACTCAAACAGCAAAAAAACAGTCAAGCAAATGTCAGGAATAGGAAAGATGAGAAGTATATCAAATGCTGGGTAGAGTAGCTACAGCAACTAGGGTACCATTTTTACTCTGGTCAATAAACAAAAGCTCTGCAACATAACCCCCTGAAAAAACTTTGGAATCACCAAAGAAGAAAGTAAAACAAAAACATCTAGAACTATTAATTGAACCTTTGCTTCGTTTTTTCTTTGTTGATGACAAGACATAGTAAATAGACAGCTAGCTTCGGCTGCACATTCATTATCAAATGGCCAAGTACGTTTGGTGACTGACAAAAAATATAGCACGATCCATAGAGTAACAGCTAAAACTCAGATCTCCATGTACAATAAGGCCAATTGATGCAATCTACTACAGAATATGTACGCCAATATTTACTTGTAGCTTCGTACTTTCAATCGTGTACAAGATGCAGAATATCGCAAGCATGACACACACACACCATGCAGTAAAAAGCAATCATTCCGACTTCATGCACAACCAGATTCTGTCCAGGTACAGTTATGGAAGTACCTCGAGCTGGCGAAGAGTTTCGAGGAGGAGCGCATTCTTCTGCTTGGATAGCACAAGCTGCTTGTGGAGAGCCTCGAATTCTGCTCGCACGATCATCTCGCTCTCAGCAATGGCCACCTCGCTGACCCCTTCCTGCTGCAGCCGGTGCCTTAGGCGCTCGGTCGAGACGGCCACTGCCGCTGCGGTGTCCCCTGGCCCGACCATCTCGCTGGAGGACATCCTCGGGAACATGTCCTTGGTCGCCCGCAGCGCCTCGAGCCATGCAGCTCTGTCCTCCCTGGTCTCCGCCCGTAGGTGCAGCGTCTTCGTCCCCGAGAAGATGGAGAACCTTCTGTCGTCCGATCTGCTCTCCCTCACGGTTGACACCTGCACACGCAACCGCCCCGTTAGCAAGCTGGCAACGGACGAAATGGATCTGGCGATCACGGAGGCGGCTAGAACCGAGGACCTTGAGGTGGATTTCGCCGATGGGGTTTCGAGGCTGCTGGTGGCCGTTGGAGTGGGAAGGCGAGGAGGTGGAGGGGCGGTTGAGGCGGCGGAGGGAGTCCTCGCCGATGACCTTGGCGCCCCGCTCGGTCTCGCGCGACAGGATGATGCGGTCGGGCCCGTGGATCTTGTAGTAGGAGAGCACGCCGTCGTGGAGAGCGAACCAGCGCGGCCTCCACCCGCGCCCGTAGTTGACCCACTTGTACAGGATTCCCGAGATGCCGCCGCCGACGATCTCGTTCAGCTTCACCCCCTCGGGCGGCGAGGAACCGCCACCGCTGACCCCCGCCGCGCGCGCGCGCCTCTCACCGCCAGGGGCGTAGTTGCTTCGAGGCGGCGGAGGCGGCAACGGCGGGGGCTGCGGTGGCGGCATCACGGCCGGGGCGCCCGCCACCGCGGATGACGTGGCCCCGGCGGAGGCGGCAGAGGCCGCGGGCGATACGGGCACGAGCGGCGCGCAGCAGAATGGGTGCATGGGGTAGTCGGGATCAGCACCGGCCGGGGCGCGCGCGGTCGCCCCTGTCGCCGGCGAGGTAGCGGATTCTTTTTTGATTTTGGATTTTTATTTTTGCTCCGGGAACGGGCGCATTTTATTACGGGGAGGTGGGCGAGAGGTTTAAGGGTCGGTTTGGTTGGTGACGAGAACTTGCCATGTCACAGATTCGTCGTGCCACAGTTTTTCTGGCAGTCGTTTGGTTCACTGCCACAGTTATGGCACGCCACACTTTCTCAGAACCATGTCCCACACGTCATAGACTCATTTTCGTGCCAAACTTTGCTACAAATGTAGCTTCAATTTTGCTCGCCACACTTTCTGTGGCAGCCACAGTTTGCCGAAGGTCAGGCGTGGCAAGTTACGGTCACCAACCAAACAGGCCCTAAATGCCGCCGGGAGCCGGGGAGAAGCAAAACGAAAGGGAGGTAAACAGGAGCGCAGCGAGTATGCTTCCGTTTGATGAGGTAAACAGGTGTTCGTTTTTGGCTGCTAAAATCTTCGATGTGTCGCATCGAATATTTTGATATTAGTTAATTTAATCCTCAACATTGAATATTTTGATATTAATTTAGTCCTCAACATTTATCGTCGATCAGCTAGTCGGACTCCTCAACATTCATCGTCGACCAGCTAACCTGGGGACTGCTCAGTGCTCGAACTTATCGTTCGGTAAGTTGCTCGGACGACATACTATTTCATCATAGTAGATTTCCCTTTTTTTATAAGTCTGCTGCCAGATTTATTCTTCATCTTCCAGCAGACTTGGGGACTACCGTGTATACATGGCGCTCGTCTGCGCATGTATATATGTTTGATTTCTCTTAAGACTCTGGCATCACGTGATCAAGTCATCTGCTATCAGGCTCGGGGACTAGCTGTGGGGATATAGACCCAACGTTCATCGTCGACCAGCTACCGAGGGTCACCAGCTAACCTGGGGACTGCTCAGTGCTCGGACTCGTCGTTTGACAACTTGCTCGAACGACATACTGCTTTCACCATAGTAGATTTCTATTTTTTTATAAGTTTGCTACAAGATTTATTCTTCATCTTTCAGCAGCCTTGCGGACTACCGCGTATAAACATGGCGCTCGTCCGCGTATGTATATAGGTTTGATTTCTCTTAAGACCCTAGCACCACGTGACCGAGTCATTTGCTGTCAGGCTCGGGGACTAGCTGTGGGGGTCACATGATGGTACATGGGCGGCACCTCTGGAGGTCATCCGACCCACAAGATGAAGGCGTGTGGCACGCGACATGCACCGCATAACAGTTGTAACCTAAATATAGTACCGACTCGGATACTTATCATATAACTTTGTCCCACCAGAGTATATAAGGAGGGGCAAGGGTCCTCTAAGAGGACAAGTCTAATTCAATCAATACAACTCGACGCAGGACATAGGGTATTGTGCTAACCTAGCGGCCCGAACCTAGATAAACCTATGTGTTCATCTATAATTGTCTTACGTCAACGTCTGGATCGTCGTCTTGCGCATCTTCCTCTCTAATCTACCACCTTTGGCATATCCTTAGGTGGACTATCGGTGATATTTCGTCGACAACCATAATTCAAACATAAATAATTGGATGGTAAATTATAAATGATAGAAAGGTTCGATGCGTGCTTACAAGAGTCGAACAGATTAGTAGATGGGTAGGTAATTGACCAATAACAATGTGGGCAATTATCTCACAACTCCATGTGAGAGCACAAAACTCGAAAAAATGGAGTACCCCTTGAAATGCTCTAAAAACGTTGAGTTGGCCTCCAGCTCCACCTTTTTTTGTGGAGCGGAGTTCTTGAAGCTGGACTTGTTTGACACTATAAAGCTGGAGCGGAGCAGTCCCAAACACCCTAAATACGATGATGTGGCCCTATATTGATGAACAGAGAGATAATAACAGTTTCATAAGAATATAGATAGTTTCATATGGATGAAACTCTTCTGTATTGTTTCGAAAATATGGAGGTATTAAAAATTGTATCATGAAACTAGCATTGAGAATGACCTTATATACAGGGAGAAAAAGCGCAGTTAGGATAAACTGATCTTATCCAGTTTGTACATATTAATTAATTATAATACGATTATCATAGAAAGTAGTAGAAGTAACGGCAGTCCCAATAAAATATTAATAATGGTTTCTATCTTTATTACATGACACCCTGATTAATGAGAAAAGAGAACTAAAACAGAAAAGAGAACTAAGACATGGATAAGCTACTCCGCCAGATTTTTATGGACCAGGAAATCCAGCATCCTGTGATATATTCTTTATATAGAGATTTCTTAATCCTAGTGATCCACTCAACCAAACATTAGTGATCCATGGATAATCTCATCTCATCCAGACATATACAAACAACCAAACACATCTTAAGAGCATTTCCCAAAGTCTTTCCTAAACCTACTTTAGTCATTTGAATAAAACCTGCTTTCTATACCTTTTCATCTTCTAACAATTTTTTCTATATTCATGCATACTCTTGAGAGCCACCTCTACTCTCCATCTTTGGCTAGTAAGAATGCATAATGAGAGATGGTAATATTTGAGGATCGAACTAAAAAAAGCAGTTGCTGAGTATTTTTTATCAAAATTTCTATTCCTATTAATAAGGAATGATATAAAGAGCCTCTTAGAGTTACTCTAGAGCAATTCCAAGAGCATATCTTAAACTCACTATATAAATTATCACTTGGAGAACTATTTGAATACAAATGTTTTTTATATCTTTTTTCAACCTTCAACAACTTTTTGAAATTTTATGTATGCTCTAAAGAGCCAACCTGAGCTTTCCATCTCTGACTAACGAGAAATCCAAAATAGAGCTTGTTAATATTAATATATCTAATTAAAGAAATCACTAGAGATTACCAAATAAGCTCAATGCTTATTTATATCTTCTATCTAAGGCTAATCTCAATGGTGAGTTTTATTTTGTTGTTTCCAAGACTGTCATGTGATATGAAATAAAATGAAACTCTCCATTGAGAATGAGAGTTTCATTCTAAAGTTTCATAGGCATTAAATTCCATGACTCATAGAGAGTTGATATTCGTGCCAAGAGAGTCTCGTTTCTTCTGTCTCTTTTTAAATACAATGTCATATTATCAAAAACGCTTATGTGACAGCATATTTAATGCAAATGAAACTACCATTGAGATTGACCTAAGATTCTAATCCGTACGAGAGCACGGGTTGATGAACTAGTGCATAATAATTTGAACACCAATAAAATATAGATTAGCAAGATATAGAAAGTGATATATTGCTAGTATGCTGAACTATAGACAGAGAGAATAATCCTATCTTATATAATACAACCTCTACCCGTGGGAGGATTGGCGCCCTCCCGCGGGTTTGGGTACTGTAGCTTTTCTTTTTTTTTGCTTTTTTTCTTTCTTTTTCTCCTTTTCTTTTACTTTTTTATACTTTTTTTTATTTTTAAGATTTTTGTAAGTATCGTTTTCTATTAAAAACCGATGCGACGATAGCGCGTCCAATAATACAAACTATAATTGTGGGATGACGCTCTCCCAATACTTGCGTGTATTTTATGCTTATACAGTCAATACCTTTAACGCAACATGTAAATATTTTTTTGAGCAGGTCACATGCCGGTATAGTGACTGATATATTTAGAGATTATTTAGTTCCAATTTAAAAAGTTTTCGGAAATCATATTAGGTGTTTAACACTAATTTAGAGTATTAAATACTATCAACAAAACTAATTGTATAAGTGGAGAATAATTCGTGAGGCGAATTTATAAGTCTAATCATTAATAATTATCAAATGTTTAATGTAACACCATATTATCAAAACATGAATTTATTAGGCTTAAAAAATTAGTCATCTCACAAATTAATTTGAATTTATGTAATTAGTTATTTTAGTCCATATTTAATACTCTATGTAAGGTCAAAACATCTGATGTAATAAGTGAAAAATTTATAGGGTAAAAACTAAACACAGTGAAAGGATCAAGATGCCCAAGAGGGGGGTGAATTGGGCTTTTCTAAAACTTCTTGCAAGAATTAAAACCTATCAAGCCCAATTAACCCCCTAGTACCTAGAAGTGTGTATGACTAAAATTAACCGCACAAAAGACAATCACTAAACCATTTCTACTCTAGCATGGCAATTCAAAATGAATGAACAACAAGTAAATGCGGAATTGAATTGCTCAAAGGTAAATGCGTAGTAAAGAGAGTAGAGATGACTCGACGATCTTTTTGCCGAAGTATCGAGGTGTCGGCACACCCCCTAGTCCTCGTTGGAGCACCCGCGCAAGGGTATCGCTCCCCCTTGATCCGCGCAAGGATCAAGTGCTCACTACGAGCTGATTCTTCGCCACTCCGGCCCGGTGAATCGCTCGCTACCGGTCACAACTTGACTTGGGTCATCCACAATGCCTCCGGATGATCACCAAGCTCTCCGATCGCCACCAAGCCGTCTAGGTGATGCCGATCACCAAGAGTAACAAGCTAGAACTCTCACTTGACCAACACAAGGCCAAAGAGATGGATGGATGCACACTTGCTACTCAATTCTCACTAGGAGGTGTCTAATTCTCACAATTAGCAAATCACTCAACCTCACTAGGGCTCTTGCACTCACTCACACTCACAATGTGTTTCTCAGCAGATGGAAGTGGCAAGAACACTCCAATGGATGGAGGGAAGAAAGTATATATACTCCCCCAACCGGCCATCAAAAACAGCACAAGACAGGCATTCTGCGGGGGCATCGGACGCGCCGATGCCTAGCATCGGACGCGCCGATGACCTCGTCCAACGGTCTACTGTACCTTCTTGTCAGACTGTTTAAAGGGACATCGGACGCTGGGCAGCATCCGATGCCACCACATCGGACGCGTCCGATGTGGATTTACCCTCTCTGGATGGCCATCGGACGCTGGCCCTCAGCATCCGATGTCTGCGTCCGATGCGGCCTCCAGTTCACGCGTACGTGAACAGTGGCATGAGCGCGTCCGATGCCACGCACCAGACAAAACCCTAGTCGGGGTGAGCATCGGACGCGTCCGATGCCCACCTGGCCAGCGTCCGATGCCCATAACAAGGGCAGACTTAACTCGGATCGCGACGCGGCCTAAACGACTTTTGATCCTCTCGACTTAAGGCATCTTTCTGAGCTACCTAGGGCTATGAAATAACAAGTGTGCACCACACCTACCTCAATAGTCTTATCTAGGTCAAGCTACTGATTCACGCTCCCCTTTATAGTACGGCCAAAGGAAAAACAAAGACCTAAGACTACCTAAGTGTCCTCCAACACCGTATGACACTTAGCCTAGTCTACCACCGTCTTCGTCGTCCGTCCTTTGAAAACCGAAACGATATCCATCGCCAGGGGACATGAACTCCATATGTCTATATCGTCGCCATTATCGTGACCTAACTCAATCCTATTTCTGCAAAACACACGTTAGTCACAGTAATCTTGTGTTTCATCCAATCACCGAAACCACTAGGGGCCAAGATGCGTTCAATCTCCCCCTTTTTGGTGATTGATGACAACACGAGATCGAGTATAGAGAGAAGAGGTTTTTAAATCATGACATGTATGAACTTGCAATGAATAAGAGAAATTGATTAGGGGCAAGTTCAACCATGTCATGCCATCATCCTGCACTCAACAAGTTAGAGTGAATATCAAAGTGCAAGAGAAAAGAGCTCGAATACATAACAAATGAGAATTGAGCACAAGTAATCGAGTAAGCGAAAAGACATGTCATATCATATATCATAGTGAGCACATACATATCATAAAGGTCCATAGCATAAGTATATCACATAAACATGCACAAAAGATACGATAAGTAAAGAGCGTATGCGAAAGTAGCACAACATAAGATATCGAAACCCTCTCACATCGCTCCCCCTATCGCTATACTCGGTCACTCTCCCCCTTTGGCATCAAGCGCCAAACTAAGCGTCGGAGGGCGAAGGTGGGGCAGACGAGCCAGGTGCCGTCTCCGGAGAACGCTGAGTAAACTCGAACTGCTGAAGATACTCCTCGGAGTCAGAAGACGAAGCACGAGTAGCCTGTGGACCCTCTGTAGCTGGAAGCTGCGGTGAAGCGGTCCGGGTCGGCTCGGGCACTGACTGCTCTGGCGCGGTCTGCTCTGCCTGCTCAGAAGCTGTCTGCTCTGTCTCTGTCGCAGTCTCAGTCTGTGTAGCTGTAGCCGCCTGAGCCTCGGAGTGCGGAAGCTCTGGAATCGAAGATAGCTCAGGCTGTGCTGTCGTGGTAGTCTCAGACTGGACTGGCTCGGTCTGCTCAGAGGACGCGATGGAGCTCGGTAGGGTCTCTGTGGTGGAGGTCACAGGAGCCGTCGACGTCAGAACTGGGTCCGGAAGGTCTGAAGTAGGAAACCCAGTGAGCTCACTGAAGCTGGCAGACAAGTCCTGCGTCACGGTGGTGGTCATCGTGAACAGAGACTCTGTCGGAAGTGGCGTGAAACCAGTATGCAAGGGACTGAACACAGGGGCTCCTCCAGGTGGCGTGGTGAAAGAGAGGAACTGGGAGGAGCTCTGCGGAAACTGCTGCTGCTGCCCAAACTGCTAGGGAGGGACAGGTGGCTGCCACGGGATCTGCTGCTGGGGGAGGATGCTGCCACTGCCACTGAGGAGGACCGCTGGCTAGTCGCTCCATGAAACTCAGGGTCTGCTGCTGTAGTGCCACCATCTGACGTTGCAGGGTGTCTGAGCGCTCCTGAGCCTGCTGCTGGGCCAGGGCCTGCTGCTGTGCTAGACGCTGCTGCTCCTGGGCTAAACGTTGTACGTCCTGTGTCACGGTCCTCTGCTGCTCCTCCATCCGTGCAAGTATAGCAAGGAGTGCGGGATCGGAGGAGCTGGACGGCCCGGCCTCAGTGTCGTGAGCTCGAGGCTGGTAGCGGGGCGGGAGCTCGTAATCCTCATCTGAGCTATCTGTGGGGTCCTCTGCGATGAACGTGGCACCACCCTCGAGCTCTGCTAGCTCCTGCTCTGCGAGTGCCTGGACAGCCTCGTCCTGCTCCTGGGCTGACTCTGGGACCTCTGGTCTCTGGCGTGAACTAGTCGGAGCGTCCTGCTGCTGCTGCTGCCTGCGATCCCGGCCGTGTCCCAACAGCTGACTCATGTTATACTCGGGGAACACGGTCGCGGAGTGGGTAAGTGACTCAACTGGACGACCCCCTGTAGTGACAGCTACCTTCCAAAGGATATAAGAGATCCAGTGTGCGTAAGGAAGCTGCCTACGGGCCTTGATGCCCTCAGCCACAGTGTCCTCCATCTCACAAAGAATGACATCTCAGACGTCGAACTCCTGCTGTCTGACCAAGTAAGCGAGTAACCATAGCTGCAGTCTGGAGAGGCCCTCTCGGAAACCAACCCTAGGAAGCAAGGTTCGCCTAAGAACCTCGTTGAGGATCTGAGTCGTAGGGGTGAGATCCCTAGGCGCGCGACTCGAACCCTCACCGAAGGGCTCAATGAAGCAGGGGCGGACCAAGTCTGTCGACGGCTGGGCACCACCGTGAGGGCGGCGGGGTGGCTCCGTCCTGTCGTAGCACAAGTCGTGGATGCGGGTCTGAGAGTGTCGCAAGCCGAACCAACCCCGGATCTCTGACGAGAAGAGTCTGTAGTGCTCCCCTGAAAAGCGAACTCTATGGTCTCTCTGTCCGGGTGCACCCAAAGGGAGGCGTAGAACTGAAACACCCAATCCTCGATATATGAGCCAGACCGCCCCAGAAGGTCCGCCAGACCAGGTAGATAGGTGAGGATGGGGCGAATCTGCTCTCCGGCTGCGGTAACCACTGCCTCCAGGGGACAGACACGCTGCGAACGTAAGGAGATGTCGGCGTTCCTGTAACCTTTGTAGAAGTCCTCCTGGAGCACGGTGAAGAAGTCCAGACTGGCCTGCTCCTGCCTCTCTCTGGGAAACCACTGCTCCACTGGTACTAGTTTGAGTGACTGAATCTGTGAGCACGTGGCGGCTCGGAGGTCCAGTCGCGGGATCGGCGGGGGCGCACGCCTCGACGGAGCACGTGCTCCCCGCAGAGGGACGTCGGGTCGGGGTGGCACCGCTGTCCTGCGACGCGTGGACCGGCGCCGGGGAACCTCCTCAGGAACCTCCTCCTCGGCCTCTGCCTCTGGTGCCTCTGCCTCTGCTGCCTCTGCCTGTGCGGCCTCGGCCTCTGCCTGGCCCTGCTGCGAGCTCTGGGGCTCGACTCCTAGCGAGGTGAACGTCGTCCGACGACCGGCAGCCATGAGCGTGCCAGTCGGTGAGTGGTGGAAACGCTCAACCTCCTCAATGGCTCTGCGCTGGTCGGGGGACAACTGGTCCTCAATCCTGAGTCCGCCCGAACGACCACCCTGCTCGGCACGCTCTGCGGCGGCCGCAACCTCTCTAGCCTGGTCGGCCTCTCGCTGCTCCCTGGTGCGCTTCCTGCGCGTAATCAGTTTCCCCTTGTCGGGCCTCTGTTCGAAAGGGGGGACGCGGAGGAGAGTCCCCTGGTGCACCACCAACGTTCTTGCAGCACATAGCTAACAAGAACAAGACACACTGCCGCTGAGAACCCCAACTGCCACTGAAAGATCTGATGACACTGAAAAACCTGACAAAGAAACCCCTAGTGTCACTGATCCTCTGGCGCTGTCACTCGCGAGGCTTGGCCTCGATCCGTACCCGCGGGCTTGGCCCCGGGTTAACTGCCACTGCCAACTGACAACTGAGCACGGCAACAGACTCGCTGCAAGAATAGATGGGAGTATATAAGAATATATAATCTAGAGACGAGAGAACCTATCGGAAGCAAAGCATAGGGGATAAGAAGATAGAAGGCTTCGCTACCTGAACGAACGACGAAATGAACACAAGAGGAGATGAGGATCGACGTTCGGGCACCCACGCGTCACGCCAAGGGGAACTGCGAGAGAAACGGGCGAAAACGGGGTTACAACAGTGAAGAAATGGCTATTGGGGCATTCTGTCGAGCACCTTGGGGGCATGGGTTATGGAGGTGGGTGGAGATGCTCACTGAGTGGACTTGGAGGTCGGGGAGAGATCGCCGGAGGAGTGAATTAGCGCGGGGAAGAGCGCGCCGACGAGGTTGAACTCCGGCGAGGGTGAACTCCGGCGAGCACCGGCGAAGAAAGAACGACCGAGTGGTTGGTGAAGCACCGGGCGCGCGCGGCTGGGAGAGGCGGTGCGGGGCAGGCGGCGGCCGGCGGGGGTGAACGCGCTGGCGAACGAGGAGCGCGGCGGGCACGGGGGGGAGGGTGGATGGAATCGGCCGGAGCTAGGGTTTGAGCGGGCGCGGCGGCGAGGATCGGGCTCAGTTGTGGGGCGCAAGGAAGAAGGAGACGGATGACGTGTGGGTCCCGGATGTCATTAGAAGAACCTATTGCGCCGCTTAAAGGGGCATCAGACACGCCGATGGGTTAGCATCGGACGCGCCGTTGCCCGTCCAGAGAGCTCCAGAAACGCCCATTTTGCATCGGACGCGTCCTATGCCTCGGCATCGGACGTTGGACAGCGTCCGATGGAGCATCGGACGCTCCGATGAGGACACATCGGACGCTACCCTGACACTGTTTCAGCCGGAGCTGTCTACAGTGCAGGGCATCGGACGCTGGGGGAGCGTCCGATGCAGCGTCTAATGCCGCATTTGAAGCTGTTTTGAAGATCTCCGTTTCGGCTCCCTCTCCCAACCAAGTTCCAACTTAAATAAGAGGCAAATAAACACCAGTTGGAACCTAGTATGAGCATCCTCGCATAAACCCTCAATTTTGAAAATATTTTGCCATAGGCTACATATCATTTTTAGAGAAAATATGCGATAAATCCCGAGGAGACAACGTGTGGCCACCAAAACTAGGGGTCTTAACCAATTGGAGCCTCAAATGCTCCCCCTGGCGGTGGACGAACACAACGGTTGCTCAAAACATAACCGAAAAGAAACGACAAAGCAACAATCATGCATATGCAATGCAATACAAAATTTGAATCTAGGTTGCTTGTCAAGTTTGCTCCTGGGTAAGCTTCTTCACACGCTTTTTAGGGCGGTTATCTTAACCACGTCTGACAAGCCTATGTGCATAGCATAATTTAAACATGGCATATTATACAATGCAATGCAAAGACAACCCCCTTTCACCTTTTGACAAAGTTACTTAGATCAAGCACATTAAGCTCACTTCGCAATCTACAAAGGGTATTTTCATCTAGGGGTTTTGTGAAGATATCCGCCAATTGATCTTCAGTTCTAACTCCCTTTAAGGATATGTCTTTCTTTGAAACGTGGTCTCTAAGAAAGTGATGGTGAATATCTATGTGCTTTGTGCGAGAGTGTTGATCTGGGTTGTTAGCAAGCTTAACCGCGCTCTCATTGTCACACAACAAAGGTACCCTTTCTAGAACTACACCATAGTCTAAAAGGGTTTGTTTTATGTAAAGGATTTGTGCACAACAAGCACCCGCGGCTATGTATTCCGCCTCGGCGATAGACAAAGCCACACTATTTTGCTTCTTAGAACTCCATGAAACTAGTGATCTCCCAAGCAAATGGCACCCTTCGAATGTGCTTTTTCTATCTACTTTGCAACCCGCGTAATCCGAATCGGAATACCCATCAAGTTGGAAGTTAGCTCCTTTGGGATACCAAAGGCCAAAGCTTGGGGTGTGCTTTAGGTACCTAAGGATTCTTTTCACCGCTATGAGATGTGATTCCCTAGGATCGGCTTGAAAGCGAGCACACATGCACATACTAAACATGATGTCGGGCCTAGATGCGGTCAAATATAACAAGCTACCAATCATAGAGCGGTAGAGAGTTTGGTCAACCGGGTTACCTCCCACATCTAGGTCGAGATGTCCATTTATTGGCATTGGAGTCTTGATAGGCTTGCAATCATCCATGTTGAAGCGCTTGAGGAGGTCTTTTGTATACTTCTCTTGAGATATGAAAGTCCCCTCCTTCAATTGCTTGACTTGGAAGCCTAGGAAGAATGTGAGCTCTCCAATCATGGACATTTCGAACTCCTTTGACATCAAGTCACCAAATTCCTTGCAATAGGCTTCATTTGTTGACCCAAAGATGATATCATCAACGTAGACTTGACAAATGAAGATTTCTCCATCAAGCTTCTTGGTGAATAGTGTGGTGTCGACCATCCCAATGGTGATGCCCTTCTCAATGAGGAAATCCCGGAGGCGCTCGTACCAAGCTCTTGGGGCTTGCTTGAGCCCATATAGCGCCTTGGACAACCTATAAACATGATTAGGATATCTAGGGTCTTCAAACCCGGGAGGTTGATCAACATAGACTAGTTCATTTATGAAGCCATTTAAAAATGCACTTTTCACATCCATTTGATATAATTTAATGTCATGATGTGATGCATATGCAAGGAGGATACGAATGGCTTCGAGTCTTGCAACCGGTGCAAAGGTCTCTCTAAAATCCAAACCTTCAACTTGAGAGAACCCCTTTGCTACTAGTGTCGGTGTTTCGGACCCAGGGGTGTGACACCAACGAGTAATATGTTCGCGTGCTCTCTTCCTGGATGGTGATGCAAGATGACACAAGGATTTATCCTGGTTCGGGCAAAGAAGGCCCTACGTCCAGCGGGGGAGGAGGTTCTTGTATTACTTGCACCTAAGTGCTTGTACAGGGGCAAATACAAGCTTGGCGAGCGTGGACCAGAGTCCGGACTCAAGTGTGAGGGTGTGTGGGCGTATGTGCGTTCTAACGTGTTTGTAACCGTGGAATGAGGGCCCTGGTGTCCCCTTTTATAGAGCAAGGGGAGGCCAGGGTTACACAAGGGTATTACAGGTGTCGGGTCGTACGATGCCCAATACGGAGAGGGGTAGGAACCCTGTCTTGTCGGGGCCACTGGAGCCGATGGGGGCGTTGCTATTGAGGCGTCCTTGGGGCGTGGCCTCCATCCCGGGCGCGGACGTGATGGCGTGACGATGTAGAAGCCGTGCAGCACCCATTCCGGCACGTACAGGACACGACGGGGTCCCTTCGGGTCTTGGGGTACCTGTCTTCCAATAGCATGAAAGCAGTTTAGGGCTCGAGGGGCGCGGAGCCGGTCTCGAGGTGGCGCCTACGGGGGGCCCGAGCCCCCGCAGGTATGGACAAGTCCCGTGAAAATTGATTGAGCAGTGGGCATCCGGGCCTCGAGACATGGCTTGGACGTGCAACAGTGTAGGGTATGGGTTAACAGTGCCGTACTGGCGCCCTTTTGCCCATGCTTGTGGTGAAAACGAGACTTGACTCTGCCCTGGTTACTGTGGTACACGTCAGGCTGCAGAGGACGTGACTGGAGTAGGTGGATGTATTAAATGCGCGGTATGGGGCTGGCATCCGATGCCTGCGCCGCTCGAGGGAAGCATAAGCGTCTCGAGGGATAGGCTGCTGTGCCAGAGAGGCTCGAGGTCCCCGCGTGGGGTCTCGAGGTATGGTGTTCGGCTGTGGGGGGCTCGAGCCCTAAATGCCAGGACTCAAGGTTTTAGTGGAGCGCTCGCCCGGGGCCTGGCTTCGGAGGGTTCGGGCGAGATGGAGAACGGGCGTCAGCCCGAGGCCTGGCTCGGTGAACTCGGGCGAGACGGAGAGCGCGCGTTTGCCCGAGGCCTGGCTTGGCGGGCCAGCGTTGTGGGCCTCGAGGGGTTGGTCTCTTTAAGGGGTTAGACTAGTTAGGTTTGTTATTTACCGGCGTTCTAGGTTTAACCTATTAGTTTGCGTTGATTGGGGGTACCCCTTTTGTGGACCCCCGACAACTAGCCTTGCCTTGTTTCTAACAACCTTGCCTTGATCATCTTGCTTGTTCCTAAACACCCATTTTGTTCCAATGACTATTGCGCCTTTGGGTCGCTCTTCAAGTGTCCAAACTTGGTTGCGGGTGAAGTTGTTTAATTCTTCATGCATAGCATTCACCCAATCCGGATCACCTAGAGCTTCATCTACAATGGTAGGCTCAACAAGAGACACAAAGGAGTGATGTTCAATAAATAAAGCAAGTTTTTGAGATCGAGTCATTACACCCCTTGTTGGACTCCCTATGATGAGATCTTGAGGATGAGCTTGTAGTAGAGGAGTAGTCCTTTGATCAACCACTTGAGGGGCCGCTTGTGGAGCATCAACATCTTGAGCTTGTACCACCATTTGATCATGGGAGACATGAGTATCTTCAAATGTATCCTTCCCATCTTTGTCATCAACAAGTGGTACATTGGATGAGGATGGCTTGTCAATGACTTGCACATCATCATCATCATCATCTTTAGGCTTGATGGCTCCAACCGGCATGTTCTTTATTGCTTCCCTCAATGGTTCATCACCTACATCATCAAGATTTTCATGCTCTCCTTGAGAGCCATTAGATTCATCGAATTCCACATCATATGTTTCTTCTACCATCCCGGTGGCATGGTTGAATACTCGATATGCTTTGAACTTCAATGAGTAACCAACAAGAAAACCAATATCACATCGGCGTTGTAACTTCCCTAGGTGTTGGTGCTTCTTGTAGATGTAGCATTTGCACCCAAACACTCTAAAGAAAGATACATCCGGCTTCTTGTTGTTGAGTAGCTCATAGGGGGTCTTGCCAAGTAGACGATGGGGGAACAATCGATTCGATGCATAGCAAGCGGTGTTGATTGCTTCTGCCCAAAATCTCTCCGGTGTAGTGTACTCATCTAGCATTGTCCTTGCTAGGGTGATTAAAGTCCGGTTCTTCCTCTCAACTACCCCATTTTGTTGTGGTGTGTAGGTTGCGGAAACTTCATGCTTGATCCCAACTTCATCACAATATTGCTCAATGTGGGTGTTGTCAAACTCTCTTCCATTGTCACTTCTTATTTTCTTGATCTTCAAATCAAACTCATTTTGGGCTCTCTTGGCAAACTTCTTGAATGAAGGGGTTGCTTCGGATTTGTCATGAAGGAAGAATACCCAAGTGTATCTAGAGTAGTCATCAACAATCACTTGGCAATAGAGATTTCCACCCAAGCTAGCATATGTTGTTGGTCCAAATAGATCCATGTGAAGTAGCTCCAACTCTCTTGATGTTGATACAAAGGCTTTGGTTGGATGAGTGTTTGAAACTTGCTTGCCGGCTTGACATGCACTACACAATTTGTCCTTCTCAAATTGGACATCCTTCAAGCCCCTAACCAAATCCTTCTTCAATAGCTTGTTGAGAGTGTTCATTCCAACATGTGTCAATCTTCTATGCCATAGCCAACCAAGTGATTGCTTAGTGAACAAACAAGTCTTCAAGTTGGCATCTTCGGAGGTGAAATCCACTAGATAGAGATTGTTGTATCTAAATCCCTTGAATATCACTTGTGTATCATCTTTCTTGGTCACAACCACTTCCTTGTCGGTGAACAAACATTGAAAGCCAAGATCACATAGTTGCCCAACGGATAACAAGTTGAAGCTCAATGATGCAACTAGAAGCACATTGGAGATGGTATGATCATTTGATATAGCCACTTTGCCCAATCCCTTGACATTGCCCTTTGAATTGTCACCAAATGTTATCTTTTCTTGGTCATTGACATTTTCTTCTAGTGAGGTGAACATCCGAGGATCACCGGTCATATGTTGTGTGCAACCACTATCAATCACCCAATGAGATCCACCGGTCTTGTAGTTCACCAACACACATAAGAAATCAAGCTTGAGCTTTTGGGACCCAAACTTGTTGCGGTCCCTTAACCTTCTCTACTAGTGACTTTGCAACCCAAATTTGCTTTGGCCTATTCTTGTTAGGAGGCCCCATGAACATGACTTTCATCTTGCCACTAAAGTCTTGTCTAAGCATGTAGTGAGCATTGAAAGCAAAGGGCCTAGCATGCTTGGGCAAGGGTGTAGGTTTAGGCTCTTCACAGTCATGAGCAAAGTGTCCTTCCTTTCCACACTCATAGCATCTTCCAATCTTCTTCTTCTTTGGCTTAGTGATGCTTTTGCGTTGCTTCATCTTCTCTTCAAGGAAGCCAATGCCATTTCTATTGGTCTTCATTACGGTGTTCATGAGAAGCTCACTTTGAAGACATTGACCCTTGGTGAATTTCTTCAACCCGGTGGTGAGGTGTTCCTTTTCTCTCTTGAGCCTGTCATTCTCTTGTTGAAGCTCTAATTGAGATGGTGTCATCTTGTAATCCCTCTCCATCTTCAATCTCTTGTTCTCTTCTTTTAGCATGTCTAGCTCAAGTGACATGCTATAGTCATCATCTTGGGTCTCAACAATGACTTGCTTTGTGGTTGCAAGTTTCTCAAGATTAATCTTGAGCTTTGCATTCTCATTCTTGATCTTGACATAATCATCATAGTGATCGGCCACAACCACACTCTTGCCTTTGCCACTAGCTCTTTGCTCATCATGCTCACTAACCAAGTCCCCACAAGATGTTGCTATGTCACACTTAACAACAAGGTTAGGAGCATCATGTGTATCATGTGAAAGCATATCATAAGTAATGGTGAGAGCATCATAGTCAACTTTCACTTGAGTGTATTGTTCTTTTAGCAAATCATAACTAGTGGTAAAGTCACTATGCATCTTATCAAGTTTTTCATTTTTAGCTGTGAGCTCTTTGTTAAAGGACTTGAGCTCCTTGATAGAAGATGACATAGTAGCAAGCTCATTCTTTAGCTCATCACTAGCATGTATAGCATGATCATATTTCTCAACAAGAGATTTGTTTTCATCAACAAGCTTTTCATTTTTAGCTCTAGTCTTTCTTATGATTTTAGAGTAGTCGTTTAGCAATTTGACAAGCTCATCATAAGTAGGTGCCTCAAATTCACCATCACTATCACTATCACTAGAGTCATCAACGCTTTGTACCTTCCGGTCACCCTTGGCCATAAGGCATAGGTGTGTAGATGATGTTGGCGACGGTGGTGGTGGTGGTGTAGAGGAGCCAATGAATAGAGCGACCACCTTCTCCTTCTCATCATCACTATCTTCATTTGATGAGCCACCGGAGGAGTCAATGTCGGTGAGCCAATCACCAACAATGTGAAGCTTCTTCAACATCTTGGTGGTCCTTCTCACCATGAGAGCGATGTTTGAATCATCCTCTTCATCACTTGAGCTCTCATGATGCACCTCAATAGCCTTGGACTTGCCCTTCTTGTCATGGCTAGCTTTGAAGGCCAAGTCCTTCTTCTTGTCAGTGGTGGAGCCACCACTTGGTGTGATGTGCATGTACATCTCATGCGCATTGATCTTTCCCAAGATTTGAGTTGGTGTAGTGGTGGAAAGATCGTCTTGATGTAGCACCGTCACAATGTGTCCATACTTCTCAATTGGAAGGACACAAAGAATCTTCCTCACAACATCGGATGATTGCATTTGTGTGAGGCCAAGTCCATTAAGCTCTTCTACAAGAACATTCAACCGTGAGTACATTTCATTTGCACTTTCATTACCATGCATATCAAAAGAGTGAAGTTTTTGCATAACCAAATGATAGCGTTCCTCACGCTCACTCCTTGTTCCCTCATGAAGCGCACAAATGTTATCACATAGATCATGGGCATTTTTGTAGTTCCGAACACGATTGAACACATCCTTGCAAATGCCTCTGAAAAGAATATTTTTGGCTTTTGCATTCCATTTCTCATTTTCCTCCTCATTAGGAGTAAGGCTTGTTGTAACACCTCTGGTGATTAATATGTAATTAACCTGACATATCATCATCTTTAGTCATTAATCTTTCTTGCCATGCATTTATGTTTGCCTAATGCTTGTTTTGCATTTACCTTTTTCTGAGGTGACTTGTGTAGTGATCTCTTTTTCAAAAAACCCTAAAGGCCCAAATCTTCCTTTAAGGGCAAAATGGTAATTTCATCTCTGTGTCTAGCTTTGTGTAAATCTTATTCAGTTGAGTGTCTTGATATTTTGTTGTGTTGATCGAAGTTAAAAATCAGAAATAGAATTTAAATTCCTTTTGAAAAACCCTGATTTCCAAACCCTGGTTTTTACCCCTCTTTTATTAATTTAAAAACTATTCAAAATATGAAGTTGGTCCTTTTAGCAAAGTTGTAGATCTTGTCAAGAGGAACAACTTTGGTATTTGCAGATTTTCAAGTTTCAATACAAAATCAGAAGTAATTTCAAATTCTTTCAAACTGCAATTTTGTCCCTTTTTCGGTTTTCAAAATTATCTCAAAAACTTTTGAGTTTCAGAAAAAGTTTATATTGGCAAAGTTGTAGATTTCAAAATTTTAAGCAACTTTGATGTTTTGAGTTTTCTTTGTGTAGTTCAAGTTTTGGGAGTAATTTCAAAATTTCAGAAAGGGGAAATTTTGCTTTAAGTGTCGTCACTGTGCACGAGCTTTGAAGCCAGGGGGCCCCGGCCACCGGCAAGGCCGCCGCGCCGCGCGCGAGCCTCGCCGCCCATGCCGAGCCCGGCTGACCCGCGCCCGTGCCGCGCGTGGCCAAGCGCTGGCGCTCGTTTTTCCTCTCGGCCCCTACCTACCGCCGCCTCGCCCATCCCCTACCCTCCTCCTCTTTCCCCTCGGCCGCGGACAGCGCGCAATTGCCGGCCGCCGGCAAGCCGCCCTGCCGCGCGCGCGTTCCCCGCCCGCACCGAGCCGCCCTACCCTGCTCCCTACCTCCTTTAATGTCGCCCGAACGCTCTCACCCCTCGCCCGGACCCCTCCCCAGCTCCGCCCGCGGCTATAAGAAGCCGCCGAGTTCCGCCATCGACGCCACCACGGCGCCCCGAGTCACCAGACCTCCCCAGCGCCCGTCGAGCCCGCCGTTGCCTTCGCCTTGAGCCGCTCCACCTTCCCGAGCAACCAATTTCACCCCTCCGCCCTCCTCTCGCCGGCGCAGGAGCTTCGTCCCCAACTCCGGCATACGGCCGCGTTTCGGCCAAGCGAGAAATTCGCCGCCGTGAGTTTTCCTCTTTTCCCTTCGACCCCTGCCCTCTTTTCCTCACCTCCGTGCGCTCCTAACCACACCTCGGTGATCCCTTTTGGTGGACAGAGCCGTCGGACGCCGCTCGCCGCCAGAGAGCTCCGCCGAAGCACCGCCAACGTCGAGCTCCCTCCTCCGACCCTGCACCGCCTCGCCGAGCCTCCCTCCCGACTCACGGTGAGCCCGTGAACCTTTCCCCACCCTCGGCTTTCCCAGCGCGATCCCCGAACGGCCGGTCCGCCGTCCGCCTCGCCTGCGTCTCGCCCGAGCCTCCAAGCCAGGTCTCGGACGAAGCAGTCGTTTCCGTCTCGCCCGAGCCTCCAAGCCAGGCCTCGGACGAAGCAGTCGTTTCCGTCTCGCCCGAGCCTCCAAGCCAGGCCTCGAACGAAGCAGTCGTCTCCGTCTCGCCCGAGCCTTGCAAGGAAAGAGCACAGTGCTCTTTTTCCTTTTTAGGAAGTTATGAATAGTGTTTCTTTTTCTTCTTTTTGTGTGATTTTCTGTGTTGCTCCAAAAATTTTGAAAATTTGATGGTAGACTCTTTATACCTTGAAGTATTTTATAAAAATATAAAACTTGACTTTTCTGCAAGAATTTGAAAATGAAAAATCTCCCTTTTAATTAAGAAATGGATGGTTTTGTTTTTTTAGAAAATCATGTGTAGCTCCAAAAATCATGAGATAAATTTTTATGTGCTAGTTATGGCATGTTTAGTCTCTGGTGAAATTTTGAGGCCTTTTGGAGCAAGTTGATTTTTGGGTTGTTATTTAAATTGTTAAATAGTGCCTTTTGTTAATTAAATGTTTGATTTTTGTCAAGCACCTTAATGACCTACAAAAATTATGAAATTTGTTTTGACATCTATTTATACCATAATGAACCTATGCGATTAATTGGGTAAATTTTGGAGCAACTGCATAAAATGACCTTTTTAAATAATTAGGAAAAAAAATAGAAAATCAAGTAGAGTTCATGTTGTATGCCCTGTGAGTGACTTTTGGGATTGTTTGCTGTTCATAGACCCCCACCCCTTTGGTCTATGATGTTTGTGATGCCATGCTTGTTTTGTGTTTAGGTCAGATAAATGATACTTAATAGGTTGATTAATTTTGCTTAGAGATCAAGATAAGTAACTTCGTGTCTGTTCTAGAAGTTAATTACACGATAGAAAGTTGTGCTCTAGAATCAGTAGGTTTTGTCCTATGCTGTTTTGTTCATGTCAGCATCCTCATAAGCATACATCATTGCATACGTATAGTGACCGAAGGAGAGAACGTCAAAGTTGAAACAGCCGCTGACAGACCTACCCCTGAGGCGACCCCGAACTCCGACACCTGCACTGCCGACCCCGAGCCTGTTCTTTTTGCTCTTCAAGGCAAGCCCCGGTGCATTTTAACCCTACCTCGCTTTTACAAAAGTTTTCTTAAAATGCTTTTGAGTTAAACTACTGCATTAGGTTATAGGAGTTGTGTGATGACCTATTACCTGCATTGTTTACCTCCACCAGAAGATCCACTTGCCCTGTTTTAAAAACTATTTGCAAAATGCTTAGTGATGCTATACAATAGATTTGCAATAAAAATGCCAATTTCAAAAGTGTGATCACTTAAAGAATTTTGATGGGAATTTGGCTTTACTCCCTGCCTGTTGGCTAAGTATCTGATCCGTACCTAGTCAACAGCGAGGAGAGGTTGTCCGAGCGTACGGTGCCGTCATGTTGTAGTCCGGGACTCAACAGTTGACACCGACCGGGACAGGGTTGAAAAACCGACAGAACCTGTACTCTTGGGTTAGAGTCCCAAGGTGCTTGTTGCTGGCGGAAAAATTTAGGGACCATCCGTATGGGGGCCTGCTGGCCAAGACTTGCAACTATTCACATACTTCGGAAAGCTCTGGCCCGAGGAATCCTTTATTGGACCGACAACCGCGCACTGGGAGTGGAGAGATGGCGGAAGTAGCATGTACCCACGTGGTCGTCGTACCTGGATAGGAGTGGTGTACTGTACTTCCGGGTGGCGTAGGTCCGGGCCCAATCTTGGAGGAATCGTGGAAGACGAGTTGGCATATGCAAGCTTGGGTGCTACATATGCAGTGTGGATAGGGATCCTCAGCTGAGTATTATTTATCCGGATTAACGTTGCTCCTCGGTTATGGAGACTTGGTCACTGACTGTCAACGGAGAGTGGTTCTCAACTAGGTATGTTTTTGAAAGGTAAAATGAATCATGAACGATGAAGAATTGAGAAATACTGGAATCTTTTCAAAAATAAAACAAGGATTTCAAAATGCTTTTTCTGCAAAATACTTGATCTTGCTTAAGCCTTACCTTGACTACCTAAGCCTCTCATTCCTGAGTCTTCTCCCCTTTTTCCTTAGTCGGGTAAGTCTTGTTGAGTACCCCAGTACTCAGGGTTTGTTAACCCCTGTTGCAGGTTTCTAATAGGTGATGTTGATCATGATCATGTCAGTGGGCTTGACGTGATCTGGTTGTTCTTCTTCCCCAAACTTAGGTACTCCGCCTAAGTGTGGCTCTGTAATACTATTCTACTTCCACAACACCAGTTATGTTCATGTAAAAGTAACTTATTCATGTTTTATAAAGGTTATCTATCTTGCTTCCGCACTCCGATGGTATTTTGTATCAACTGTTGTAATGTTGTAATTATTCCAACCTTCATGATGATGGTCCTGTGGTTCGTGGATAATTCGGGGTTCCCTCGGGGACACCCGACAGATCTTTCCTGTGATGTGGTACATGTGCACAGTCATTAGAGCTCAGGGAGACAGTGACGTGTGCGGGTGGGCCACATTACCGGGAGGTTCTGCCACACTTGTGCCTTCTTTGGGCTTGGCAAAGCCGGTGATCGCGGCATCGCGGCATTTAACATCAGCCGCTTCTAGGTACGACTCCATACGGATTTTCCAATATGGGAAGTCGTCTCCCTCGAACATGGGAGGTGGTCCATCACCTCCGGACATCTTAACTCTAGGCGGTTAAGCCTAAATCGAGAGCACGAGGCTCCGATACCAATTGAAAGGATCAAGATGCCCAAGAGGGGGGTGAATTGAGTTTTTCTAAAACTTCTTGCAAGAATTAAAACCTATCAAGTCCAATTAACCCTCTAGTGCCTAGAAGTGTGTATGACTAGAATTAACCGCACAAAAGACAATCGCTAAACCATTTCTACTCTAGCATGGCAATTCAAAATGAATGAACAACAAGTAAATGCGGAATTGAATTGCTCAAAGGTAAATGCGTAGTAAAGAGAGTAGAGATGACTCGACGATCTTTTTGCCGAGGTATCGAGGTATCGGCACACCCCTCTAGTCCTCGTTGGAGCACCCGCACAAGGGTATCGCTCCCCCTTGATCCGCGCAAGGATCAAGTGCTCACTACGAGCTGATTCTTCGCCACTCCGGCCCGATGAATCGCTCGCTACCGGTCACAACTTGACTTGGGTCATCCACAATGCCTCCGGATGATCACCAAGCTCTCCGATCGCCACCAAGCCGTCTAGGTGATGCCGATCACCAAGAGTAACAAGCTAGAACTCTCACTTGACCAACACAAGGCCAAAGAGATGGATGAATGCACACTTGCTACTCAATTCTCACTAGGAGATGTCTAATTCTCACAATTAGCAAATCACTCAACCTCACTAGGGCTCTTGCACTCACTCACACTCACAATGTGTTTCTCAGCAGATGGAAGTGGCAAGAACACTCCAATGGATGGAGGGAAGGAAGTATATATACTCCCCCAACCGGCCATCAAAAACAGCACAAGACAGGCATTCTGCGGGGGCATCGGGCGCGTCGATGCCTAGCATCGGACGTTCCGATGACCTCGTCCAACGGTCTACTGTACCTTCTTGTCAGACTGTTTAAAGAAACATCGGACGCTGGGCAGCGTCCGATGCCACCACATCGGACGCGTCCGATGTGGATTTACCCTCTCTGGATGGCCATCGGACGCTGGCCCTCAGCGTCCGATACCTGCGTCCGATGCGGCCTCCAGTTCACGCGTACGTGAACAGTGACATGGGCGCGTCCGATGCCATGCACCAGACAAAACCCTAGTCGGGGTGAGCATCGGACGCGTCCGATGCCCACCTGGCCAGCGTCCGATGCCCATAACAAGGGCAGACTTAACTCGGATCGCGACGCGGCCTAAACGACTTTTGATCCTCTCGACTTAAGGCATCTTTCTGAGCTACGTAGGGCTATGAAATAACAAGTGTACACCACACCTACCTCAATAGTCTTATCTAGGTCAAGCTACTGATTCACGCTCCTCTTTATAGTACGGCCAAAGGAAAAACAAAGACCTAAGACTACCTAAGTGTCCTCCAACACCGTATGACACTTAGCCTAGTCTACCACCGTCTTCGTCGTCCGTCCTTTGAAAACCGAAACGATATCCATCGCCAGGGGACATGAACTCCATATGCCTGTATCGTCGTCATTACCGTGACCTAACTCAATCATGTTTCTGCAAAACACACGTTAGTCACAGTAATCTTGTGTTTCATCCAATCACCGAAACCACTAGGGGCCAAGATGCGTTCACACAGTTGTATTGTTTAGGCCGATCAAGTTTTTCGTGCATCCATACACAGTAGAAAAGAGGCAGTTATAAGACTTTGACAATCGTACCAATAGCAGGCGCGGCGAAGCGCGCTAACCACTCTTGTAGAATATAAAGCCAATAGAGATCTAGAACGTGGGGGTTTACTTAGGGCATGGTCAATAATAGAGCCAAGCATTTGGCTATAAGCCAAGCTTTAAAAGCCAAGCTATACAATAGTTAGTCTTTTATTTGGCTACAAACCATTTCTCTTTCCTAATTCTCCTCACATACATCTCTATTGGGACCCACTATCACCTATATTTCCGTGTCCAGCTTGGTGCTTGCATGAGAGCCAAGCTCCCCTCTCTCTCCTCTCTTTTCTCCTCCACATCAGCATTTGCTTGGCTATAAATCAATTATTGTACCTGCTCTTACAGAATATGGACTACTTTATATTATAACCTGCTTCTAAGATCAAGTGGCTGCGAAGCAAATGTCGTGGTGGTCACGCACGAGCCGCTCGTTCAGGTGGTGCGCAGGTATACTGCTCTCAAGTCTCAACCGACCACACCAAGGCACCAACCATACCATGCCTGGTCGGGGTGTGGTTGCACTCGCACAGGATAAAATGAAGGCGCGGCATGTCGATATGGGCCGGGCGACGAAGCCAACGAGTAACGACTTTGACGTCGTGAACTGCAGCCACGTGTGGCGTGTAGCGGCCGCCGGCCGCCGGCCGGTGGCGCTATCGCTTTGGATGACTGGCTGCGCACGAATCCGCACGACCATCGCTAAACGACGACGGTCTTCGTTGCGTTTTCTCTGGTTGTGCATCTAGTCGATCATGACGTTGTAAAGTGCACATTTTCGGAAATGAGTGTAGAAGCCAGGACCGGAACTAATTAAGGAACAATTTCTGACTAGCCTACCCTGTCGATCGGACTGTATGTAACCAAAGATGGCAAAACGCGCTTGCTCCGAACTTCCCATATATTGCGCGCTTAAGGGCTTGTTTAGTTCCGAGAAATATTTGGAATCTGTACTGTAGCACTTTCGTTGTTATTTGACAAACTTTGTCCAAACATGGACCAACTATGGTCAAAAGATTCGTCTCGACATGTAGATACTAAAAGTACAATCAATTAGTTTTTTTACCTACATTTAATGCTCCATGCATGCAGCTAAAGATTGATGTGACGGAAAACCTAGAAATATTTGGAGGAAGTTGGAGAAACTAAACAAGACCTAAGCCTTCAAGGTGAAGTACATCCGCTTAGGGCACCTCCAACGATTGGCTTTTAAGCTAGTTCTAAGCATTTTTCTTATATTTTAATAGAGGAGAAAAAAAGCATTTTATGGTTGGTACTAAGAGCTAAGCTTTTATACGTATCTCAAGATCATATGAGATTGTTATATGGGGTCATTCATGTTAAAAGTCATGTACTAAGAGCTAGTACTGTTGGAGAAGTTAGCTTAGAGTTAACAGCTGACTCTAACCATTGCAGGTGCTCTTATACTCGTACTACTACCAGTAAAAAGAACTTTCACAAACCAATGAAAATTTCTGTAGCGGTGACTACGACACAGACGAACACTGTACACGGAAAGGGACGTACCGGCTGCTAGGCATCCGCATCTCAGCCGCGACGAAAATGACCCGTAACCAGAACAAAATGGTCCTTTTGGTATTTATTATAGCTCGCAGGCTCCATCGTACGACAGTGTACTGTAGAAGCTATTCTTTCCCACCCTTTTTTTTCCTGCGCCACGAAAGCTCGAAACTTCTTTCTTGTGATAATAAAATTTAAAAAAACTCCGACCTTTTTCTTTAAATAACCGACTCACATGCGGCGCTAGCTAGCTAGCGCTACCAGAGCCGGGACCTTACTCAGCGGACATGCGCTACTAGGGGTAGCAGCGCGCGTGCGCTAGTAGAGATAACAACACGCGTCAGGATCAGAAGACCCCAGCGCGTCACCCTGGGCACTTTTCAACCGCAAACCGTAAACCGAACCGAACCGCACCGAATTATCGGTTTTTGATTGCGGGTTCGGTTTCTGGTTTGGAACTGTTCGGTGTTCGGCTTCGGCTTCGGTTTCATATGCAAATCGAACCGATTAACCGAACAACCGAAGTACACAGTTGAGCTGAACACATCCCTTCCGACCGAACTAGCACTCTAGCAGGCAGCCCACCATGCACCACGGCCCATCACTGGCCATCAGCCCACCACGACAGCACCCACGGGAGTTCAGCACCCGCACCGCCCATCCATCGCACGCGGCCATCCCATTCCCATTCCCCATTCCCACGCGGTCGCCCAGCACTCCAGCAACCGCCACCAGCACCCAAACCCTAAATCGCGTTGACGGCGCCGGCGGACCAGGCGGAGGCGGCGTGGCCAGCACGCCGGCGGACCGCGGACGCCGGAGATGGCCCCAGTCGCCCGAACTTTGAAGGGCGAAGGCGCTCGGCCGCTCGCACTCGCAGTCGCCGCATCGCAGGAGGCAGTGCTCGGCAGGCACGGCCTGCGGCCAGCAGAGCTCGGTTCCTCGACGGGGACGGCGTCGCAGACTCGCAGCGAGGAGAAGGCGGCTGCAAGGGACGGCGCGGCGCCAGTGGAGGCATGGATGGCCAGCACAGCTCGGCGCTCGGCGGGGACGGGGCGGCGGCGCGGCGCCCGTGGAGGCGTGGACGGCCAGCACCCAGCAGAGCTCGGCGGGGACGGGGTCGCGGCGAGGAGAAGGCGTCGCTTGGCCAGCACCCAACAAATCTTCATTTCTTCTTCTTCTTCTTCTTCATTTCTTGTCTGATTGAGTGATTGTGCCATGCATATATTGTCTGATTGTGCTGTCGTTCTAGATCAGAGTCGAAAATTGCTTCAAACTACCTGCTGGATTACATTGTTACCATTGCTGGCATTATGTTCGGTTATTGCGGTTAAAAACCGAAAACCGAATTTACAAACCGAAACCGAATTTTGCGGTTTTTATTTTTCTGGATAACCGATCGGTGGCTACAGGCTAGAAACCGAAATATTTTTAACCGAACCGAACCGAACCAAATTGTCGGTTATAACCGAACGCCCAGGGTGACCAGCGCGCGTCAGGATCAGGAGACCCGAGCAGCACAAGTACGCGTTGTTGACACGCAGAGTACATGTTAACACTAGTACGATACATTTTCTCTTTTCTCATGTCTAGTTTTTTTTTACCGATCCACCAGAACTTCTCCTGTCTAGATTTATTTTTCTTTCTCTTTCGGGATAGGGGGTTTGTGGGAGATAAAAAGAGCGGGAAATTGTTTGACATCCATATAGATGTAAAAGTAATATTTTTGAAATTCATAATATCTTATATTCCATAATACTTTATATGATATTAATAATTCAAGCGGTATAGAAAAATAAAAATGATTCATAAAAGACATACAAGGTTACAAAAACTAAAAAAAGAAGTAAATTTTATTTATCGAGATATATATGACTTTGCAAATAGCTAATATAAAGCACATGTGGCTTCTGTTTTCTGGTGCTAAACAATTATCATTAATACTACGAAAAAACAAGACAAGGTAAGCAAATAAAAAATATGAAATTATGTTAAACTTTTCATTTATAAACTTTGAACTATCACAAACTATGTACTTTTAGATTTAATACATTGATCTAACATATTATAAACTTTATATTGTTATATTCAAACTGTGAACTATCACATTATAAACCTTGTATAGTTAGATTCGAAACTTTGCACTCAAAGTTTATAAATTTTGAACTATCATACTATAAATTTTGTATTATTAGATTCAAAACCTTATCCTTAGAATTTATAAACTTTAAATAATAATATTATAAAATTTTTACTGCTAGATTAAAAAATTAACCTATCCGTATTATAAATCTTGTACTGTCAGGTTGAAAACTTTATACTCAAAATTTATAAAAAAAAACTAAACTATCATATTACAAATTTTGATTACTATATTCAATATTTTGATCTATCATAATATAAACTTCATACTGCTAGGTTTAAAATTTTACACTCATCATTTATAAACTTTGAATGTTAGGTTCAAAACTTTAAACTATCATATTGTAAACTTTGTCCCGCTAGTTTCAAAATTTTAAGCTCAGAATTTATAAACTTTAAACTATCATGTTATAAAGTTTTTACTGTAAGATTCAAAACTTTAAATTATCACATTATTAATTTTGTACTGCTAGATTCAAAACTTTACACAGAATTTATAAAATATTAAACTATCACATTACAAACTTTCTAATACTAGGTTCAAAACTTTAAACTATCGCATTATAAACTTTGTATTTTTAGGTTCAAAATTTAACACTCAGAATTAATAAACTATAAATTATCACATTACAAATTTTATACTGTTATGTTCAAAAGTTTGAGTTATCTTTAAACTATCATATTATAAATTTTCTATTGCAAGTTTTAAAACTTTAGAATCATAATTTATAAACTTTAAACTATCGTCATCTTTACACTCGGAATTTGAACTATCATCACCTTTACACTCGGAATTTATAAACTTTAAACTATTATCATATTACAATCTTTATACTTATAGATGCAAAAACTTTGATCTATTATATTATAAATTTCGTATTATATTATAACTTTGTATTATAATATATGAAACTTTATATCCTTAAGAGCAAAACTTTATCGTCACAAAAAAATATTTTAAAACATATTCAAGATGGATCTACTTTTATAGATATCGTTATAATAAATCTAATGGTGTAAACGGAATTAAAAATGAATCTTTAACAAGAAAGTTATCATATTTTAAAGTTTTTGTGCTTTTCAAAAAATGTATCTGACACAGACTGCATGCATCTCCTACTCATGCGTCCACACTCTGCGCTCTGTCCCCTCTCCGCTTGTACCACGTGTCTCATGCGTTCTTTCCCGCTCGCGCGTCCACACTCTGCACTCTGTTCGCCTGGTACCACGCGTCCGTGCGCTACTAGTCGAAGCAGCGCACGCGCGCCCATGTGTGATTGGGTACCGGAACCGGAAAAAAAATTGCCACATGCCGCGCCTCGCCCGGCCGCCTCGTCGGTCATCGCAGTGGAAAGCCCGGCAGCCGCAGGCGGCACGCGACAGGGTGGGAAATAAATTGGGTGCACCCCGGGTGCACTCTGTGCCTATGCACCCCATGGTGGATGATTGACATGTGTCTAGAAAATTAAATCCTACGTCCAGCAAAATTCGCAAGAACTAACTTCCCGCATGTTGTGGGCAATTTTCTAAATTTATTCTCCACGCATGTTATCTGGTGTCCGCGTGATATTGTTTACCGACGCAGGGTGCGGGGGCCGCGCCGTGATTTGTCCTGTGCGCATCAGCGGGCAGTCGGACACGTCACACGTGCAACGCGTGCAGCCGCATATCGATCAGATATCATCAGACAGATCCAGCAGCCTCCAGCGCCGCGGGCGCCGAACTCCGCCGGCCGCCGGACTACTTGGGGGAGGGATCGAGTTCTATCCGCCGCCGGTCCCGGCTCTTGCGTGTGCGATAATGCTACAGCGATATCGATACTCCTAGGCCGCTGCTGGGCGATGTATCTGGGGACCTCGGGACATGCGCGGCAGACGGGCGAGGGGGCGATGGTATCGGATGCCATGTCACCACCCCCGTTGTCTCGTCCGTTCCAACCCCACCACCACTAGCAGTCTAGCACACTGCACATGCATCTCGCTTTTGTCGCTGCCAACTGGAGTCCGCGCCGTCTCCCCTCGTGACGCCAAACGGATCATCGGTGGCCCGATGCTGCCTTGCCTTTTCGTCGTCAATCTCCAATCGGCGTAGGGTGGGGGTCGGGTGGGGTGGGTAAAGTTTGGTCCGTGATTCGTTTGCGTATCAGTCTAGCCTGGCTCGTATCTAGGAGCCAGGCCCTCTAGAGCCAGGCTCACAGCATGCAACAATGTCATGTTTGGTTGCTTGCACCTAACTAGCCTGGCTGAGTTAAGATGGTGTTTGGTTGTTTGCACAAGAATACATTGCATGAGATAAACCATTATTGTTTAAGGTTAATAAACATAATTACACAATTTATTATGTGCAACTATTTTTCATTGCTCTTAATTTACATTATTATTTCTTAATATTTTTGAAAATAGATTAATATCAATTAATATATGCTAATCATGCGCTAACAATATCATTAACTGAGTAATCGCTTGTATCTGGTGAGCCTGGCTCTGGAGAAACGCTCAATTCCTACGTATCCGGTGAGCCAGGCTGAGGAGAGCCTTTTGCATGAGCAGAGTCAGGCCCAGAACACCATACAGGCAACCAAACATTAGCAACCCGCATCTCGTGAGCCTGGCTGAAGGGTACGCAGGCAACCAATCACACCCTATGCGCTCTAGGCCTGGCTGAATCGCTTCTACAGTACTGATGAAGTTCTGTGCATGTTCCACGCAATTGCTATACCATACCATTATTCTTCGTTTTGTTACTTTTCTATCTTTCTTTAAATATAAAAAGCAACTAGGAGTACGTAGACATGAGAGCTGCATGGCTGCTTTGCATTGATTACAAGGAAAACGTAACAGAAACACTCCGATGCAAAGTGTATGTGACCGCGGATATTCTTTCATAGACGTCGACGGGATGATGATGGGTCATTCACCAGACCATAATCGTTCATCCAAGCAGAGATGGACCCGATTGGCTTCGAGAGCATTTAATTTAACGCCTACAAATTTGGAGCGGTGTATTCGAGCTCCTGTCTCTTTTAAGTGTTGTCTAAATTTAAAATTGTTGGAAGATATTTTTTTCATCAAGTTCTCTGTTCCTAAGAATTACAAACAATATAAAGAGTCTCTTATAATTGCTTTAACAACTTTTTTATTTGGCTATCCAAATATAGTTACATTTTGTTTCGGAATTCTTGCCAGTTAACTCTCTAGAGTGCATACAAGATACATACAATTTTTATATGAATAACTCTTCAAAAAATGATTTAGAGAATGAACTTACCGTGTGTTCGGTTTGAGGATGACGTGGATGTGTTGGACAAATCCAATTTTGTGGGTTGGGTTGAACTCATCTTTTGTTTGGTTAGGAGGTTCGGTCGATTTCAGTTTTATGTTTGGTTGAGAGAATATATAAATGTGGGTTGGGTCATTGACATGTGGGCTCTATTCGTCAGCGTCTTTTCTTCTTCTCAACCCACTTCAACTCACATGGTCCACTCGATTTGGAGGGATAAGGTGAACCCGTATCTGGAGGCACTACAGCAGAATCAGACTTTGTCGAGTGCTGGCAGCACTCGGCAAAGAGCCTTTTGCACTCGGCAAAGAGCACTAGGCAAAAAAAATGTCGGTAAATGGCTCTTTGCTGACTGCCAAATATCGGGCACTCGGCGAAGGCTTTGCCGAGTGCTGACATATTTGGCACTCGACAAAGAAAAACGTAAAAAATCCAAAAAAATAGAGAAATTTTTTTATTAAATCAGGGGAGGGGCCCACAGGGCAGCGCCTGGTATTTTTCACACAATTTTCTCTCACGCAGTCAGCAGGATTCGAACTCACGACCTCTTGTTCGCGCAGAGCCTCCTCTACCATAGCACTACACACATATACGTTTCATCTTCGTTTCAGTTATCTATATATTATACTAAACCGAGTATAACTTGCTTATTTGAGGTCCTGAACGAATTCAAATCAAAAAGTTGTCAACTACAAAGTTTTCTAACTTTTTGAGATCTACAACTTTTATTTTGGTAGTTTTTCCATCTGAGGTCATTTATAAAAATTTTAATTTCAAATTTGACAATTTGAAACTTAGTTTTCGTTGACAAGATGATTTCAAATCAAAAGGTTGTCAACACCAAAGTTTCATAACTTTTTGAGATCTACAACTTTCATTTTGGTCATTTCTCCATCCGAGGTATTTTAGAAAATTCGAATTTTAAAATTTTCAAATTCGAACACAGTTTTGCATAACTAGATGACTTCAAATTAAAAAGTTATCAACTACAAACTTTCATAACTTGTCAAGATCTACAAAGTTTATTTTGGTTGTTTGACCATTTATGCATCCGACATTATGGTTCTAATATTATTCACAAACATTATATATCACTCTTGTAGTTTTATAAACTACCAAAGAGATATATAAGATTTGTGAACGAATTTATTTTAAGTTTGTCAAATGAAGAAATCACCAAAACAAAAATTGTTCATCTTGATAAGTTAACCAACTTTGTAGTTAAAACCATTTTTTATTTGGATTAATTTACTGCTTCAAAATATAATTTAAAAACTGGCTTTGCCGAGTGTCAAAAAAAACACTAGGCAAAGAGCTTTTTGCCGAGTGTCAGTAATCAACTTTGTAGTTAAAACCATTTTTCATTTGGATTAATTTACTGCTTCAAAATATAATTTAAAAACTGGCTTTGCCGAGTGTCAAAAAAACACTAGGCAAAGAGCTCTTTGCCGAGTGTCAGCCTGGCGGCACTCGGCAAAGACCCGACCACGTGGCACAGTTCGGGGCCACATGCTTTGCCGAGTGCCACGTGGCTGACACTCGACAAAGAGAGGATCTTTGCCGAGTGACGACATCTGGCACTCGGCAAAGCATCCTTTGCCTTGTGTTTGCGCTTTGCCGGGTGCCACGTGGTCGGCACTCAACAAAGAGGCTCTTTGCTCAGTACCCGAAATTTGGCACTCGGCAAAGCCTAAGTTTCCTGTAGTGAGGGAATATTCCGTCTCAGATTGACCCAGTTTTAGAAACCCGCAAACCAAACATTAGCATCTGGGTCGAACCCAGGATATCCTGGTTCGACCCATGAACCAAACACACCGTTAATGACTCTTGGAGATGCTCTTATATACTGGAGGCAGATGACTCGGCTTACGGCTTACCGATCTCTTTTTGTGGCGGTGCAGAGGCAAGCTTACATAATACTGTACTCCTGAGGTGTACATAGATTAAAGCACCTGAGACCTGAGGTGTGTGCCTTTGCGTGCTACCTTCACCGTGACTGACCTACGCGTACAGCCCACGGACACGGGACATCTTTACTAGCGGCCGGAGAGGCTTCGCGGGACGCAACTCCGCGCTTGTCGGTTAAGCAAAGGGCGAAAGGCCACACCGTACCAGACGCAGACGGAAAAGGCAGAGGCGAAGAGGGCCAGAGGAGATCGTGAATTCGTCGTGAACGCGAGGCAGGCACGCAGCACATTTCGATCGAGACGGCGGAGGCTATAAATATTCGCGAAATCCCATCTCCATCTTTCTCGGCTACGACGATACGAGATTTTTGGCCGCACGCCGAAACAACAGGACCCTGCACGTACTGGGATCCGATGCGCCTCCGAGTGCGTTTAATCGCATGGTTCAAGGTTCTGATCAATCAAGAGAATTATAACTTTTCCAAAAACGTTCGAGAACTATAATCGCGCGTAGGAGTATTCGGTTTAAGTAACAACTGACTTTAATTTCGTCATGTCTGACGACAGCATGGATTCAGTAATACTAAAGACAAAACAGGCTCCGTGAAGGATCCAAACATATACACACAGCGGTGGACATGGAGATGGATCAGTTCAGTTGGAGGTAGCGCACTTTGTTGTGTAGTGTAGTAAGCTTAACGCGTGTTGCTGGATGATGCTTGGTTTGGTTTGGTCAGCAAGACTCTGCGGAGTCCGTTACCTTTTTCAGGTCGAGAGGGAATATCTTCATTCTTCAATTCGTCCCAGCGAGGCATCTTCCTCTGCATCTTCCTAGTTGACGGTGTGCAGCTGCTGCAGCAGCCAGCAGGGGGCCTGCCCGATTGGAGCTGCGGCGCTTGGCCTGAAAACGACCCACGACGGGGCGCTCTCCAATCGAGAGGATGAGGAAGAGAAGAAGAAGTGTGTTAAGGTTTTGCCGCGGGCAGCGATGTCCGATTATGATTGGCTGCGACTACTACTACGGTCGAACGCCACGAGATGATTGATTGCCTTTGTCATCATCGTTCTAGAACGTGGCGGAGGAGCGGTCGAGGTCGAGGTCGAGGTCGAGGTCGATGAATCCAACTTCGCTGAATGGAGGACCACGCGGCGATGAGCCTATGACTCACTATTGCCTTGACTGACTATAATACTCATCCTTTTTATCGAAGGCTGCGGCATCGTGCGTCTGACTTTTGGCCTGCACTGCGCGTGAGGCCCACAGAAACAACGCACTGTCTGTCTTGGATCGCATCTGCTCACCGGCCGCCAAACAAGCAGCGCGTCCCCGATCCCAGCTGCCACCGCCAAACTGACCCAAATTAACCAACCCGCTTGCCACGCCCACGCTCCACAGCAAGAACGAACGCCGCAAGTAATCGCCGGACGATCGCTTTTGTGCGACAGGCGGGGCGGACGCCTGCTGCCGTCGGTTGTGCCGGCCCGGCCGAGCAACCGCGCACGCCCGCCGGGCACGGGGCACGGATAGCTGGCTCGGCCCCCCGCGCCCCGGGCGCACCTGAACCTGATGAGAGAGAACTGGCCGCCCGCGCGCGCGCGCGCGCGCGCGCACGTCGCTCACATGGGCCAGTCTCCCGTCGGCCGGACCGGAACGCGACATAGACGGATCCCGCCGGCCCCTCGCGCTTGCGTGCATGCGTGCCGTGCGTGGGCTACTGGGCTGGGCTCTCTACTGTAGCCGTCTAGCGTGCGTCCACTGCATGCCGTGTACCTGTCGTCGTGCATGTGTTTTATTGATGGTTGCGGATAGATTAATCATTGATCTCTCTGCGTCGCTCATTCTCTGGTTCCAACTGTTCTGGGCAGAGGGGCGATCAACGCGACCTTGATCGGCAGTGGGTCATGCACGCTTGTGGGGCGCGCGCGGAGGTGGGAGACCGGAGACGTGCAGGTGCAGTGCATATAAAACCCGACTAGCTTCGTGGTCCCCAGTAGCCACGGCCAGTCCTTATTGGAACCATTAACATTAATCTCCGATCAGTCTCCGATCCATTGCGTTGGTGCTCACTGTGGAGAGAGTGGTCAGTGGTGAGTCCGGCCTCTCTCTTGGCTACATATATAATATAGGGCCATGTTTTTGACAGTAGAAGACAGGTAGCTGACCATCTGATCTACTCCCTCCATCCCTTTTTAATTGTCATCCGGAAAGCGTGTCGAAAACACGGATTTCTAGAGATAGTTATTTAGAGACGGAGGGAGTACTCAGTACTTGAAGCTTGTACTAGTTATTTAGGACCTTTTTACGACGGAGTAGAAAGAATTGCAAAGCTGCGGAGAAGCGCCGTATGTACCTGCATTGTCCTTCCTGATGGGGCAGAACGGTAGCAATAAAACCAAAAGACATTCCACGAGTAGTAGTATAAGGGCAGTCTCAATGGAAGAAACTAGAGTAGTTTCTATGGTCTAGGACTCTGTGCCAAGAAACTATAGTTCTCAATGGAAGATTTTCTTTTAGTCTTCATGTATAAAATTGACCAATAATTGAACGTTTTCCTTTCTCTCATATTTGGATCCTTTATGCAGAACAATATACTTAGTGGTGGTTGAACTCTCGCTCGACCTGGTGTCATGCCGTCGGGGCATTTGCCTTATGCCCCCGCTCGCTTGTTGCAACAGCGGCGACGACGGCTAGGCAACATTGACTGACTCCGGCTACCTTGCGACTACTGGCAGTGCGGCTGTACACGGGACTGCATGACCGACCAACAAGTGAGGAAGAGCCGCATCCTCTACGGCGTGTGTGCTCGCAATAGTAGCGATCAGGCGTGACGGTTGGCATCTGCGAAGCCGAGCAGGTCCCGAGCGGCTACGGGCGTGGCGCTCGTCCACGACATGCATGCGTGCAGCAACGGCGACCAAGCGTGGCGGCGGGCATCTGCAAGACCGAGAAGGTCGCGAGCGGTCGCAGGCGAGGGGCGCGTGAGGAGGAGCCGCGTCCTCCATGGCGTGCGTGCTCTGAAGGCAGCTGGCGAGTGCGTGGCGCGGGGGAGCCCTCGCGACGCGGACAACCTCTCGAAGCAGTCGGCGAGCGCACGACGCTAGTAAGCCCTCGCAACGGCCAGCGAGCGCGTGTGTCGCGGGTGAGCCGTCGTGGGCTCGCGGCGGCCGGCGAGCGCACGACGCGTGCGAGCTCTCGTGGCGTCTGGCAAGTGCACGACGCGGGTAAGCCATCGCGGCGGCCGGCGAGAGCGTGTAGTCTTCGTTGTCATCGGCACACCGGATCGGGATGGAGGCCGCTCGAAACTACCCGAGTCTCCCCAGCGGGGATTTGGTCGTTTCTTCACATCTCGGTGCTAGTGTCAACTCCGTTTCCTCTAGGAGAAATCGTTTCTATATTTTGTAGTCTCTTTCTTCATTAATTCTTCTGCCACATCAGCAAAAAGCTGAGTTGTCAAGATAATTAATAGACTTAGAAACCATCATAAATGCTCTATTGGGACTGCCCTAAGGGCAGCCGCAATGGCTAGCTCATAAGCTAGCTCTTAAATTATTTGTCATATTTTAATAGGAGAACGACAAGAGTTAGCTCTTGCTCAAGAGCTAGACTCATACACACATTCCAAGACCATGTGTGAATGAAATGTGGGTCTAATTATACTATGAGCTATTGCTAAAAGTTAGTACTATTGAAGAGGTTGACTTAGAGCTAGCAGCTGGCTTATACCATTGCGGGTGCCCTAATAGTATATGTATTGCAGTCCACTCGAGTAGCCAACTAGCAAGGGCACACGGCTACACCATTGAACAGCCATTTCTTGTACGAGGAACTGGTTTTATCGGGCGCAACGTCACATGTGATAGATGGCCCCACGGCCAGCGGGCCAACACTGTCACCTTATCGGTTCAGCCATGACATTAATGCATGCCACATGGTTTCTTGGCATCGAACCCGCGGATCCCCCCGTTCCATCGTGACGCCCGTGAATCTGTCTTCGGCTTTGTCCAACTTTCCCCCAAATATTTCTAATATTTCTAGATTATTTGTCACATCAATCTACATGCATGGAACATTAAGTATAGGTAAAAAATAACTAATTATACTTTTAGTATCTATATGTCGAGACGATTTTTTTGAGCCTAGTTGGTCTATGTTTGGATAAAAATAACAACGAAAGTGCTACAGTGTCTTTTCCATATATTTCTGGGAACTAATAAACAACCCTTCTTTTTCAGACCAAACGCTTCTGGACAGGCACATCAGCAATCGGACAGCCACCGCTGACACGGAAACAGTCGCCGGTCGCGAGTGCCGGCCTGCCGCCACGGTCTGCGGGCGCCAGTGGCGTAGCTAGGGGGTGGTCTCTGTGGGCCACGGACCGCCCTAAAATTTTAAACAAAGTATTATAGGTATTTTAGATGCATGTTATTTTAAGTAATTTTTAGAGTTTATTACTCATGTTAAAAATATTTGTAAAACATTTAAAATGTATTTTTCTTGTATTTCAGTAAATTATACTCCCTCTATCCATGAAAGAATCAATTCCTAGAGTTGTCTTAAGTCAAATTTTTTAAAGTTTGATTGAATTTTTTTTAAAAAAAATATCAAGATTGATGGTACCAAATTCACATCATTAGATATATCATAAAATATATTTTTATAATGTATCTATTTTATATCATAGATGTTATTACTCTTTTCTATAAAGTTAGTCAAAGTTTAAAAAGTTTAACTGACACAGATTTTAGGAATTGATTCTTTCATAGACAGAGGGAGTATATTTGTCCTATGACATCCCGTACATATTTTGGTCTTATTTAGTAGAGCTCTAATCGTGGAGCAAGAAGCTATTTTTTATTTCTCTTAAAATGAATTGAGATTTAGTGAAACCACTGGTTTTTATTTCATCGGTTGTCACCTCTATATGTATTGTAGCAAAAGGTTCAAGATGTTTATTGACGTGTCATAGGAGACTATATTGTTAAGAAAAATTATATTGAATCAGGCCACCCTAGATTAAAATCCTAGGTACGCCACTGGCGGGCGCGGTCACTGCAGGCGGCACCGCGGCACCTTGGCAGCGCCGTGATGCTCATCAGGAGCAGGGGCGCGATATTGCGCTCGGCCGAAAAACCGAAAGCAATCCCGAGACCATCGTCAAAAAAAAAAAAAGCAATCCCGAGACCCAACTATCGATGGTTCTCTCGGGCGGGGGTCGCAGGTCGGCATGCTGCCATCGCTGCGGCTGTCATCTCTAGTACTGCGCGACGGCGGCGTCAGAGCGAAAAAGCGGCCGATCGGGCAGTGCGTGACTGCGTGCTGGGTTTTGGTGCAGGCGTGCAGCGCATCCACAGCCTGTGGTTGCAGGTGACGACTGCACACCAGCGTCAGCCTGTGGTGCAGTGCTGCCAACAGTCGTCAGCACGGACGGAACGTCAGCCCGTGGTTGCAGGTGACGACTGCACACCAGCGACTAGAGCCTGGCCACCGCTGGCCTTTTGTCATGGAAATCTGCTCGCCCAGCGCGCCATCGTGATCGTCAGGAATTATTGGTAACAGCTTGTTAGTTTGGCCTACAACAGAGCCAGGAACCGTTCCTGATGAGAAACATGGTTTGGCCTGCAACATGCCCTAAGAGCATCTCCAACAGTTCCTCATCTCTCTTCCCTATTTTTGGTTTTTGGGAAAAATGAGAAAAACTCCTCTCCAATAGTTCCCCATGAGTCTTTCCCATCTTTTAGGATTTGGCAAATAGCCCGGAGTTATGCGTAAAAATGAGCGTCCCTCCGTAGTTCCTCATCGCAACTTTTCACGGGAAATTCTTCTCCCGCGCGTCGTGGAGTTTCCCACGACCCGCGACTCCTTCTACTTCGCGCCGCCTCCTTCTGCTTCGCGCCGCCGCCAAGATTCATTTGATGACGAAGTTCCTTCAACGTTCGCGAGCAAGGGTTTAGGTATGCCATGGATATGGTCTCCTCTCCTCGTTTGTTCTGGGATTTACCGCCTCCTAGGGTTTAGGGTTCCTCCGTAGTGGCGTGACGGCTCGCGTGCTGCTGGCCATGGCCACCGATGGCCAAGGCTGGACATGCCATAGCCAACTGCAGCTCGCTCCTGCAGGGCAAGGGCCTGCACGCATATGCTCTTGGCCTTGGGAGAAGTCTGGATTGCATGGCACTGGCTGACTGTGGCCGGATGTGGCATCTCTCGGTCGGATTGCATGGTAGATGGATGGCAATATGCCCCGTGAACAATCGTTGTGAATATATGATGTCAAATGTTGCAATTTAAATTGTATTGTACATGTAATTCGACATTGATTAATTATTTGTGATTTTTTTTTTGTAGGATGGACCCAATGTCTCGTGATATGTATTGGACGAACATGGTCATGAGAGATTCTGATGTTCCTGGTTTGGAAGACTTAAATTTTTCTTTCACACAGGAGACCCAGCAAACAAATAAGGTGCCTACTGAAGTTCAAGAAGTCGATGTGCAAGGGAGTGCAGGTGCACCACGTCCTCGCAGTTCAAGGCCAAACTTGAAGAGGTCTAAAAATTTTGAACTAGATGAGGATAAAACGGTGGTCTCTGCTTGGTTGAACGTGAGCAAAGATCCTGTGCACGGAGCTAATCAATCTAAAGCAACCTTTTGGAGTAGGGTACATGCTTATTATGAGAAACACAAGACGACTACAACATATAGGTCAGACAGTTCCATTATGCATCGCTGGATGACAATTTTGACGCAAGTGAACAAGTATTGTGGATGCTACGAAGCAATTGAGCGAAGGAATCAAAGTGGAGCAACCATTCAAGACAAAGTAATTATATTTGAATTTTATATTTTTTTCCTTTTAGTTTATTTACGAAGAGAACAACATTGATAATTTAAAATAATAATTTGCAGATATCTGATGCATCAGAGATGTACAAGAGATTAGACGACGACAACAAGACATTCACTCTAATGCATTGTTGGACCAAGTTGAAGGACGAAGACAAGTGGAAGGCAAAGAGGAAGGAATTGGCAGAGCAACCGAAGAAAAGCACAAACAAGAAGCAGAAGGTACAACCACACTCCACTCTGAGGCAAGGTGCAGAAACAGGAAACGAAGATGTCACTGAGATCTCACCTGTTGAAACCGAAGAACGAAAGAGGCCGCAGGGGCAGAAGAAAGCAAAAGAAGCTCTTAGGCGAGGAGGAGGCGAAGCTTGTATGGAGGCTCTGGATAAAATGTGGGCTAAGAAGGAGGTTTTTGACATGAAAAAAGAGAAGAACAAGGAGGACAGGTTCATAGCTTGACTTGAGCTAGACAAGAAGCGCCTCGCTTTAGAAGAAAAAAGGGTGGAATTGGACTTGATGGAAAAGGAAGACAAGATAATGTCAATGGACTTGACATCTTTGTCATCGGTGCAACAACAATACTACACTATTATGCAAGAGCAGATCTTAGCTCGTCGTCTGTCCAATTAAGCAGATCGTAAATTTAATTTCATTTGGTGAACCTTTAAGCAGTAGTACTCTTCTATTTACAATCGTTGATTGAACCATTGCTTTATCATTCGGTGATGCTTTAAGCATCAGTACTCTTCTATTTAATTTCGTTGATTGAACCAGTGTATTATTATACATATATATTGCAGTACTCTTCTATTTATAATTACCGCTCCAAACACCAGTCCGCTTCATGCCGATGAGACTTCATATTTTGTACTGAGCTGATGGTATTGTGTCGATCGCCTGCTTCCCTAGTGATGGTCACCTGCTAGTGTTGATCGACTAGTACCTGCTGATGGGACTACAAACTCTGAAACGAAGATGTCCCTTGTGTGGCTACTGTCTGCTTGTTCGCATTGCCAAACACGGTAATGTTATAAAAAAACTTGATCACACAGTGTTAACTAAAATTTAAAAGTACCAATTACAATACTGATTCGATTAATTATATAAAAAGTCTATGATCCTAATATTTATCCGGAAAATGTTGCCACAAGTGCTCGATTAGGTCTTCTTTTAATTGGTGATGTGTTTCTTTGTCTCTGATCCTCCTATGGGCATCAATAAATTCATCGACGGTTTGATTGCTCTCATGAGAAGGTTGCACATTTTGTCCACCATACTCGAATCGCTCATCGGGGTCAACAGCTCCTTCATCCTCGATGATCATATTGTGCATAATGACACAAGCCTTCATGATATATCCTAGAGTCTCTGTGTCCCACACACGACCTGCTAGTCGAACAATGGCGAACCTTGACTGTAGAACTCCAAAAGCTCTTTCGACATCCTTCCTTGCTGCTTCCTGTGCTTTGGTAAAATATTTGTTCTTGTTCCCCATAGGCTGAGGGATGGACTTCACAAAAGTAGCCCATGAAGGATATATACCATCCGCTAGATAATATCCCATTGTGTAATCATGTCCATTAATGCTATAGTTTACCTATGGAGCTTTACCCTCTGCGAGCTTTGCAAACAAATGAGACCGATGAAGGACGTTGATATCATTATGAGAACCAGACATACCAAAAAATGCATGCCATATCCAAAGATCATTTGACGCAACGGCCTCTAAAATAATTGTGGGCTTCTCCATGTGTCCCTTGTACTGACCCTGCAACGCTAGAGGACAATTTTTCCATGCCCAATGCATACAATCAATTGATCCTAACATATCGGGAAACCCATTTTGCTCCCCCAGTGCCAGTAAGCGTGTTGTGTCCGCCTCATTAGGTGATCTCAGGTATTCATCTTCAAATAGATCAACTACTGCAACAACAAACCTCCGTAGGCTCTCAATTGCGGTACTTTCTCCAATGCGAACATAGTCATCCGTAGCATCAGCTGCAACTCCATAAGTAAGCATACGGAATGTTGCGGTCACTTTTTGGAAGCAACTCAAACCAAGTACATTGGCGACATTTCTTTTCTGCACAAAGTAGTCATCATATTCTTCTACCGCATTCATTATGCGTAGGAAGAGCTCCCTGCTCATCCTATATCTGCAATAAAGACATGAAAAAATTAATCATAATAATTACTATGTACATATCACAAGTAAATTAACACACACCTTCGACGAAATAGATGGGGGCCATATGTCGCATCATCAGCCAGATAATCTTGAAACAATCTTTCATGACCACCTTCTCTATCTCGAAAGATAACTTGATGGCCAGGTACAGAACCACCATGTCTTCCTTTTTGATTCGAATATGTTTCTACAATTCTATCTGCCGACAATATGAAATAGTCATTGTCATCTGATGACGAATCCTCTAATTCTCTTTGTACATGAGATTTCATAGAATCCATAACTCGTGGCTGACGACCTATGGATCAAGGTTGGCTGCAAGATTGTGGCGACAAGCTGGGAGGTTCAGGCGTCACCTGGGCGTTGCTCGGTTCACAGCAGGCCAAAGCCGTCTGGGCTGTGCGCACAGCCGGCTGCAAGGCTATCGCGGATTGCTGGGAGAGATCACAGACGCCTGGGAGGACCTACCGACGGCCTCGCAGGTCCGTACAAAGGATGAGGAGGCGGCGGCGTGAAAAACACTACGGCAAGATTTTTTTTTTGCGTGGAAAAAATACCGACCAAAGAAATCTTTTGGATTGGAAATTAAAAAAAGGGGAACTCTTGGAGATGCTTTCTTTTTTTCCTCCCCATGTACATTTGGGGAGTTGGCAAATACCATGATTTGGGGAACAAAATATGAGGAATTATTGGAGATGCTCTAAGTCTGTTGTGTTTTTGGTCCTAAATCACTGTCTTATTCTAAGAATGTTATTTCAGATAATTTAGTAATAATTTCAGAAAACTGAACCACTATGTCTTCCGTAAATATCCATGCCAATCTCTAACTTATTTTCATAATTTCGACAAACATTATAATCACTAACCAGTACTACTTTAAAATATCCGTACGAATAGCTAAATGATCTATTTTAATGAACAAATTCACAATCTATATCTAGATAACACTTATTCGCCATTTTGTTTTATGCATTCACATGGATCCATAAATTATGAATTTGATGATTGATGAGATATGTATATAATGGAAGAAACATATGAGCCAACTATTCTTAAATTTTTGGGACAATTACTTTGCTAGATAGAATAGCAAAAATCATTCTAGCTTTCTTGAAATACATCCATGAAACCCTAGAATTAATTTTGCCTCAAATTAGGAATGTTTCATGCAAAAGAAATATGAGAGGCATTAACAAGTGACAAATCTACGATTGAAGTTCATCTTCAACCTCCAACCTCTCATCTTTAAAACAAGCATGACAAAAAGAAAAATCTTGGAGAGGCTCTAGAGAGCTCCATATAGGGCCCGCGACAGTAGGTGGGCTTGAGCCCAACACGCTCCACCACTGAATTCGTTACTGACATTAACTAAACTTCTTGAATGACTTTGTTCAAAGAAATGAAGACCAAAACCTACATGTATTTTGTAATTTTTAGACTTCCGAGTTCGCCACCAATGGAAGGTGCCTCGGTCTGTACACTTCTAGTCTGAAGAGGAAGAAGGGTATTTACAAATTATTTTTTACAAGCAGCACACTATTTAAACCGCCAGTATAAAACATAGGCACTGACAAGAGAATATATCAGAGAAGATTCTCTTAAGCTAAATCCAAGTGAAATAGATATCCACACCCACACCTTAAATCACTCTGAATCTTATACAAGCTCTAAATGCATATACTTTCTCTGTCGTTGAATAAATAGATTCCAAATAAGCTTAGGACAAATTAGTATGACAGGGAGAAAAAAAAATCATACTATTACCCTTCATTAAATAGAGTAGTTGCACACAATGATTGGTGACTATTCTAGTTACACGCTAATTATGCATTGGAGTCTCGTTGATTTGGGAATTTGGGGCTGCGTTGGTGGCAAAGAGAGATCGGAGGGGATGCAGCAAATGCAAGGAGACTCTGAGGCAAATAAAGATTTTATTTGTAGATGAATTTTTGTGCTAGGAATCTATTTATTCATGAACAAATGAAGTAAAGTACATAGAAAAGAAATGCAGTTGATAAACTGAAAGTCTCTTACGGCTACTTTGCATATAGTAGCTAGAAAGGAAATGCTAATGATAAACTAAAGCCTTGGGAATCGGCTATTTATTGATTTTCATAGCACCTGGAGTATCCTATTATCGGCACACGTGTAACGAATGGACTTGTGCCGGGTAGTCTGAAGCCCTTGCAAGTTATCATCATCACAAAAAACCTCCACACCAGTGAGGACAACAAAAAACCCATCCCCAACCATATCCCAGTCAGAGAAGTACCTTGATCTTGATTCCCCTGTATCCTTGAAGACCTTAGCAATGGCAAACTTGCCTGACCCCAGGTTGAGGAGGTTAGCCTTCACTGCCATCCACTCCCTAGGCACGCGATCTTGCCACAGAAGCTGCAACTCTGGTGGCTGGTTCAGGGCCATGTCAGAGAGGCCTGACGTAGCACAAAGGCTGTTGCGGTTCTGGAAAGAGAAGCCCAACCAGAGCTTGAGGTCAGGAGCATACACCGCTCTGCCACGGAACGGCAGCTCCCAGTCACCGGCTCGCCACCACTCACCTCTGGCCGTGTCGAAGCAGTAGGTGCCCTTCCCCATGGGTGACAGGCAGATCGTGCGGCCATCCTCCACCACCGTGTAGGAGGTGATGCGGGCAGTTTTTTCATGGGGTCCGTAGATGAAGGGTGGCAGCGGAAGAGACTGCCAGGACCAGCCGCCGCCGCGGCTGCGGCGGCTACCGATGAATCTGAGAACGTCGAAGCGGGATTTGAAGTCCAGTCCATAGGGCACGCGGCCGCGCACGCCGTGCATGACGTACGTGCCTTCTTCTTCCTTGGCGCCGGCCTGCTGCTGGTCGCCGGCAATGGAGGCCGAGACATGCACATGTCCCTTGAATTCTCCGAGGTCCGGCATGAGCGCGGCCCATCGTTCGTCGGCGTTGAACAGAACGGATCGGCCAACCTCGTCCATGGAGAGAACCCTGCTCTCGCTGCTGCAGGGGCTCAGCAGCGCAAAGAAGGGCATCTGCTTGGAGGTGGAGCTGCGCGCACGCGCCACGGTAGTGAGGGCCGGTTGCATGCAGATACACGGCGCAGGTAGCTCCTGCAACCTCTCTGTCTCATTCTCGTCACCACCACCACCACCACCAGTGCCGGCCTGTGCTTGGGCTGTTGACGGGTAGAATAGATGCTTGGAGACGTCGAGGCGGTGCAACGAGTACAGGCTTCTCTTATAGTCCTCCGCCACGATGTTCACGAACCGCCGGATCATCGCCATCCCCTCCTTATACCTCTTGTGGCGGCGCAGCGAGATTGGGACGATCCAGGATTTGTTGATGACTAGGGCCTCTACCTAATAGTGCAAACTCTCTGTACCCATTGGCAAAAAAAATACTCATTAACATCACACAATAATGAACTAAAATGAAGATAAATTTTTTAAATAGATACTCTATGATGATTAAACTAAAACTGTTAAAAATATTGCATAGGACAAACAAAAATAAATAACTAGTAAATAATGAGGTTGTGCATCCGTCTTCCATGTCGTCATCAAAACCGTACCGTCCATAACATGGAAATTAATAAGATGGAAATGTAATTGAAAAAGTTGGATTAGTTATTGAGCAAGCTTGGTTGCTTTTGTAGTCAATCATAGGAACGAATTGGAACGTAAATTGTTAATATCATCAGCTCTGTGAGCAGTGGTGACAAAATCATCGGTCCTAGCTTGCTTGGCCCTTTATTCATCCATATTTCTAATTTTAAATCAATCTAATTAAAAATTGAAATATCGAATCCAAAAAGAAATTCAGTACAGAAAGTCAGAAACTAACTTTCTGTACTTGGAGCTGGACACTGCTGAAGGGAAAGGGCCGCAGGGGCTTGGAGCTGGACACTGCTGAAGGGAAGGGGCCGCCGCCCGCCGGTGACAAGCTTGGGCCAGCTGGAGTTGGACTCTGGTGGGCAGGGGTGGCCGGTGCGGCGCCCTACGATTTTTTTTAAAATAATATTTTTTTTATTCGAAATTGCAAATGTAGGATGTGTTTTCGGTTTATTGTAGGATTGGAGGCCAGTCGGCCTGCTGGCAGCCGAAAGGAACATTATCGGCAGCTCGTGGGCCGACTGAGCCCAGTCGGCGGCCTGCCAGCCGACTGTCGGTGGACGGGGGCCCTGTCGGCCGCTGGCCGGCCGACTGGGCTCAGTCGGCCCACGAGCTGCCGATAGGCCCCACTGCCATAACGCGCCCAGCTTTCCCTTTCCTCTCTCTCTCCACTCGCATTCGGCCGCGGCCCGCCCGCTCCTCGCTCCTCGCCGCCGCTCCGCCGCTCGCTCCAGGCGCCGCCGGCTCCGCCGCCTCCCTGCCACGCCTCTGCTCGGGCCGGAGCTCCGGCGGCGGCCCGCGTCCCCGAGGCGGTTCCCCGCCGGCCGCCGGGTGGAGGCCGGGCTGAGGCGGAGCCCAGTCGGCCGCCGGGAGCTTCAACAGGTATTTTTTTTGTTTTTTATTAGTTTATAAATTTTTTTTATTAGTTTGAATCTTTTAGTTAGTGTACTTAATTTAAAATTAGTTAGATGACTTAGTTTTTTAGTTAGTTAGAGTAATTTTTTTTAGTTAGTGTAAATCTTTCATATGCAACTTAATAGGTTTATTTAGCTAGAGCTTTTCAGTTAGATGACTTAGTTATTTTTATAGTAACTTATAATAAAATTAGATTACTTAGAAAAAGTTTAAAACTTATATTTGTTTAGTTTAGTGTAGTTAGTTATTTTAGATTAGGTTTAGGGTTAGTTTTGTTATGTTATTTTAGTGTAGTTAGTTATTTTTTATTTAGAATCTGTAGTGATTTGATTTGGAGGGCTGAGATGAAGAGAAAATTATCGTGACTTTATAGAGGAAAGTCATTGAATCTCAGTCCATTACGAACTGCATAAATTAGGGCTAGGCACTTTAAACCCGCGAATAAACTGACCTGAGCCAAACCCTAATTATCGATCTACTTAGGTTCAGGTTTGGTTCTGATCCTTTTTTAATTCAGGGTACAGGTTATTTTAAATGGGAAATTAGATTCGGCTTAGGTTTATCAAGTGGAGTAGTGATGGATCACCGACCACCATTGAACGCAGTGGTAGGATTTGCGTAGTGAGGGTAATGAACCTGGTGATCATGGGTCTGGTTGTATATATATTAGCAGTCGCTATTATTTTAGATTGGAAATTAGTCTTTATAATAAGTTATAATAAAGTTAGGTTACTTATTTTTTATTTAGTCATAGTTTTTTTAATTATGGTGTATGGTTGTATTTATTTAGAGTTTTGGTTATTTGTATGGACGGATTACGTTAATTTAGGATTATTTAATGTATTTTGTACATTACTTTTCTGTAGTTACAGTACGTTCGTATATAAAATGAAATCTCTGACGCGTTATGTTGCACAATTATACCAGGAATGTCGACCGATTTAGTCCCAATTCGAATTTACCATGGCAAGGGTGAAATCAGATATGTGGACAGTGGGGTACACCTTAGTGAGTTTGAGATGTTTGACACAGAATTGAATTCACCATTAAAATATAGCCGCAACCAAGTATTAGCGTGGCTGCATGAATACTTTGGTGTCCCGTCCTCCCAGCATCGGTTTAGGATAAGCATGTTGGTGCCTAAAAAGCAGGAGACTGGATGGAAGTGGGTGCTGTATGAGGCAAGTAACACGAAGAAGTGGCATTTTCTCGTGTCGAAGGCGTTGGAGCGTCGTTATGCCAACATTATGCTTGTTGAGTTCGTCGACGGTGGCATGCACGGTGAAAGTAGCAACACAGGAGCAGCAGACTTTGTGGATTGCGAAGTGCAGTGTGAGAGGAGCAACCTAGGTGTTGGAGATAACAATTTCGATGACACAAATGCTACGCAGACCAATGTTTATGATCCTTTGCTTGTATCCAACATGGCAGAGGATTGCGAAACAGAAGACTATGGTATGTGTATGGAAGCTGACCAGGGTGAGGCGGACGAAACAATTGTGCAGCAGATGGAGGATGACGATGCAGAGCATGTCGCGTTCGTGGATGAATTTGCAGGGAGGAGGTTCGATGACGAGACCGATATCCCTGAGGATTGGGCTCAAATAGCACCAGATGCCATGATGGTAGATGATGACCATCATTCGTCATGGGAGTACTAAAAAATTCAGGTGACTCAAGGGCAGATGTTTCACGACAAGGTTCATCTGCAACACACAGTTCGACGGTGGGCTTTTTCTGAAAAGAGGCAGTTTAAGGTGCTTATTTCTAACCCCACTACCTGTGATGTGAAGTGTATCAACCCAGGTTATTCGTGGCGTGTTCATGCTCATATGCCACGTACAGAGAGCAACTTTATTGGAGACAACGCTCCACAGTGTAACTTTTCAGCGAGTTTTCATGTCATCGTACTGTAGCTTTGTAGCTTGCGCAGCCTTGGGTAACGTGTTCTGATAATGGACGTAGCCTTTTCAGTGAGTATTCATTTCAACAATGCATGCTAGAAAAGGTGGATACGAAAACACACATAGGTTACATCAATGTACTGCACCATACAATGGCATGTAGCGACCTCTGCAAAACAAAGCTACAGAGGTCACGAACTAATCCTAACATGCCTTAGGCAAAGTAACAACATAACGACAACATAACATTGACAATACAAATGGGTAACACATTTTACCACTAATAATGTTCCCACATAGCAAACTGAGTTGCTCCCTCTCCAAAGTATCTTCCCATTGAGGGTGGCGGTGGAGGTGGAGGTGGAGGTGGGGGAGGAGGCCCCTTCTTGTGATGAGGGCACTGACAATATGGATCAGTGCATACTGGAAGCACTTCACCAACATCATCGCTATTCTGTTCATCATCCTCGTCCACCCCCCACCACAGTGATTGCAAGATCCATAGCAGTGGAGGCAATCACCTTCAAGATCAAATAGTCGTCGCTGTAGGTAGTAGATGTACTCTTGATGGGGATAAATAGGAGGCGGATCAACCCATCTAGTGAATCCACAATCACCACCTCGTTTGGATGCCTGTATTCTGAACTCTATTAAGCACGTATCGCATTGTTCAAGTAATTATGCTAACAAGGTTGAAGAAAACTTACCCATCCTACTGGGCATCTGAAGAAACGACGACCACCATTAGTCTGGTCATCGCACATCTGCACTAAGCAATCTAGGCCATGGCGATATTTTGGCCACTCCTCCCTCTTGCTATCATAACCACGGAGTGGTTTTTCATGGTTGAAGTCACTCTTACACTCCACTGGGAAATCCTCAAGTGGTTCATTGAAACGACCCACGATTTCCTCGAAGGGAAATCCGCAGATACATCATAATGTGATAGTCCAAAGAGTCTCAAACCATCACATTATCAATATTCAATTGTTACCATAGTTCATACAACGCGAAAGTACAGATTTACAAGTCATTACATCACATGGGAAACACCACCTAGTACAAACTATATCGGTAACGCACGCCTAACGATGCTGGAGTCGGTGTAGAGCGTCGGCGAGTGAAGGCTCCTCCTTCACAGACATTATCAAAGTTGTTGTAGCAGCGTGCGAAGACTCCGTCTTCATCTTCTCATCCAAACTTGCGTATAGGAACGAGGCTTCCTAGTCCATCTAGCTTCCACCATCGTCGCGGTAGAAGTCGTCCAACCTGTCGTTAATTTTCAGTACGGTTTGTACTGGCCACATTTTCCCATCCTATGCTTGCATTTGCTATGTGGTATGTGGAATGCAAGAGTAGAGCAAAAAGGAATCTATTTATGGCTGTAGTTTTCTTATGTAAGTAATCAATATTTTATAAATATATTCATCAAGTTTTAATCCATATACCCGGCCATATGGCCTTCCATTCGGTCATCGACCGAGCATCCGGCCACACGACCTTCCATCCATCCACACATCCACACATCTCACCACACTCTCACTCTCTAGGCGGCAAGGACGACTCCCACTCGTACCTTGCCTCAACGGCCAGCGCCGGACCTACCAACCCAGGGGGAGAAGAAGAAAGGACACCTCTCACTATCTCCGAGGGAAACTGAGCACCATAGTGTCGTCCATGACCGTGGACACGGCTATACGTATAGATCGATCAACTCTGCAGAGCGTGTACGCCTGGAACCACAGGTTAGCTATCCTCGACGATCCGGCTCGTCTAAGCTGATTCCGAACTTCCCCCTAATCCGCAACGATGCCATCCTACCACTCGGTCCTGGGGCACCCCGGTGGAAAATCCACCGTAACGCTGAGACTGTGAGACGTGGATCCTGGCGTACCAAATAAAACACCACGTTGTCTTAGGAGGGTGTGGGTCTTCAGCCCTTACCTCCCTACACTTATCACCTTCCAGCCTAGCAGTAATGGCATCGTTTCGCCCAGGGGGTAGGAACGGTTCCCGCCCATACAAGAACAAGTGGTGCGCACGAAGGTACTATGGTCTGATCACCCCAGCGCAATCGGGCCCTAAGGACCGGACAAGATACCTCCTCCTCGGGGCTTCCATCACCCCCGTGCTGACACAACACCTCTATCCCGGGGATTCGCCCCACGAAGGCACTCCTCCCCAGGACCTCTTCTCAAGATCACAATGTACCCGCCACAGGTACTCCCCAGGGGATGCCGAGGTCACATCCCCTCGGCATGACTCGTCACCGGACTCGTCGTAGATCCTGTCCAGTCGACTCAACCCTCACCACACGCACCCAAGACACACGCCAAGATCTCCCCAAGTCATCATCCCGTTATCACGGCACCATGTGCCTTAGCCAACCACAAGCAACATCCACCAAGCATCACATCACAGATATAATGCGTAGTAGAAGCGAGTAGCAAGTATATATCGTAAGCGGTGTCTAGCCTAACAGCGGGTGTGCAGGGGGAAGGGTTGCGTCAAGGTATAGGCTTCACAAGCAATCTAACATGCAACCTATCACAGTTCATTTGCAAAAAGTAAAGCGCTAGCAGCTACATTATTGCATGTCTAATAGGATTCTACGAGGTTGGATGGGCTGTGGCACCTGTTACGTTGTTAGTCCAAGATCTCTGATGTCCTTGTAGTCGTTCTCCTCGGGTCCCGATGTCGTCCTCGGTCTCCTCCAGCGGGTTCCGTTCTGACCTTCGTTGCTTCCAACGCAACTACCTCGCGAGACCGACACACAAGACAAAGGAGCAATCAGAACACAAACACGCCACTAGACTCGAAAGATGCTCAGGACACGAACAGAGAAAGGACTCAGCCCTCGCGGAGGACATCCGATCCTTGGGCTCGAAAAGACACAGGAGCGAATGCTTGCTAAGCACAAGGTCGAGTCACAACCTAGCTCGTACTTCCCGGGCCGACTGAGTCGACCTGTACGGCTTCAGTAAAATGGTTGAGACTAGATCTCGCCTTAAGCAAACACCACGCAAAAACAACACTAGCCCTCACGAAGCGAGTTCGTTTTCCTTGGGCTCAAAAGAGGCGAAGGAGAAACTCGGCTAAGCACGTCTACGTCACGTCCTCGATGTAGATGGTTTCCTACGGTCGATCGAGTCGACTCGCACAGAACCGAGGTCACGACATAGACCTTAGCTTTGCCGACTAAAACAAGGGTCTGATCTTTGATCCATCGTCATGGCTACGGACGGGATCGAATAGAACGACCATCGAGAAAAGAAAACAGTTCTGATATCTCTCGATCCACACGCCATTGTAATCGACGAGAACCGAGAAGAGGAAACAGAACAAGAAGAGAAAAGAGAAGAAAAGGTAGTCCTGCTTCCTTCTATGCACGCGCCATGGCAAGGACGGACATCGAAGGGAGCGACATGCCGAGAACACAAGCACTTAAACCACTCGTAGGGTACCTCAACCCGTGCGCACTAAATGTCACCAGACGTTCCTAGAATCTGCAGCGGTGCGGTTGTCACCGCGAGGATCTAGGAGCGCTTCGGTATGGAATAGGTACAAGCATACAAGGGCTCAAGTGCGAAGAAGCAAAAGAGAGAAAAACGGGGATCCACATTCCTTTTGATCCACACGCCATAGTAGTAGACGGGAATCACAGGAATGGGATCAAGAAGCAAGACTACTACATAAACACGACCAACATGCAAAAGAGACATACCAAAAGACGGGGAACTTGGTTCCTCGGGTACTTCGATCCACAGTCATTGCATTTGACAGGGATCGGAGTGACGGGAAACAAAAGGAGATCGATCCACACCTTACTGGATCGGCGGAGATCGAAACAGAAAGAAGAAAAGAAAAGAGAAGAGCGAAGAGCAATCTCCGCATTCATTCAACCAACACGCCATGGCAAAGGCGGTAGCCGAAGAATGAGAGAAGCTCGACCTAAGCCAACTCGTAGGGCACCACGAGCTCCGTGCAACTAAATTGGCACAACGTTATTCCTACGGCTCGTAGCGGTGCGGTTGTCACCGCGAGAGTCGGAGGAATGCTATGGTCAAAGCGGTGCAAGCATACGAGGTGGCTAGGTCAGAAAGAGTCAAATGGGTGGAGCCCGATGGTCATGGCGAGACAACTCGCGACCATGAGCTTCACCCAACACTAGTTGGCACTCGTCGTTCCATAGTCGTTGACTTCCAATCCTCCTCCCACTGGACTAGGTCACAGAGGGCTATCGTGTGCGGATAACATCCGCATCGATATCGGAACCAATATCGAACCCTTAGTGGCCACGTCTTAGGGCTAGGGTCAGGAGCTAACGCTCGTAGCACTACGAAGCCAACCAAACAAACAACAACGACTACGAGGGACGAGTTACGCTCGGCGTCACGGTCACGGCGGGACGAACCCACGACAGTAGCGTTCGAGCGAGTTACGACCCTTGACCGACTCGAAGGCACGGTCCACAGACGAACAAAGGACCAGCTGGAAGGCACGGTCAACCACCGACTACGCTGACACGACGACAACTAACACACGTCCACAACTAGAGAGTAGCACATGTCCATAGCAATAGAGAAATAGACCGGCACGAAGGCTCGGCGCAGGCAGGTATAACACATGATGTGTAAGAGTGACATGATATGGACAAGAAGGAAAATAAATGAAATTGTGTCGACGTCGAGGATGGCGTCGACGAGGGTTCAAATGTTCGACCTTGACGATGGCACGAAGCGATACCGAGGGTAGCGAGTGCACCCTCGGCCGAATGGCAGCGCGCCGTCGACCGGACCGCTGCGCGTGGTCGTCCGGTCAGCTGGGCGCGCCTTGGCCGATCTGCTGCGCGCAGTCGGCCGAATCAGCTGTGCGCACACGTCTGGACAGCAAGGCGCCACTGGCCGAACCGCAGGGCGCCGCTGACCGAACAACGACGCGGTAGCAGCGGTGCTGTTTCGCCTAGTGACTTGGTGTCTGCGTCGGCAAGGGCGCTGGTACGTTGTGGCAGCAGGCTTCCGGGAGGCGCCACAACCTCTGGCGGAGGCTCATGGTGAGACCGGCTTCCCTGCAACAGTGTATGACACGGCGCGAAGGCCGGACTCAGACATACCAACGGGAGTGGAAAAAGGTGGGATTTTCGGGGATGCAGAGGCTCACCGGTGACTGGTGCTGTTAGAGGAGCACGGCGCGGTGGATGACAGAGGCAGGCACGGCACAGCGGCGTCCGAGGCAGCCACTCGCGGCACGACGTCGCGCGACGGCCGGCGACTGGCCGGGGACAGGTCGGCGTGGTTGCAGCTGGGGGTCGCCGGGGCAGGCCAGGAGGCGAGGCGGACGCGGTGGACACGGCCGGCGCGACGCGTCTGCCCACCAGCAGCCAGCGTGGCCACGGCTGGCGCGGGCGCGACCGACGCGGCTGCGGCCAGCGGTGCCTCGTCGGGACGCGGTGGGGGAGGCCGGGGCAGGACGGGGCAGTCAGCCGGCCAACTCGTCGTGACCGCGGCGTGGCGTGACACCAGTGCGGCCTCGCGGAGCAGGCGCTCGGCAAGGTGGCACGGGCGGATGCGATGGCGATGGCAGGCTGAGGCCGAGGCTCAGTGCGTCGGCGTCGACGCGCGCTCGACGCGGGCGAGGCTGGGGTCGAGGCTGGCGAGTGATGCGCCGACGCGGCTAGCTGCCAGCCGTCGCGGCTTCGGCCGGCGAGCCCCTGGCTGGCACGACGCGACGCAGGGGCTCGACGCCGGGATGGCCGGCGCAAGCTCCGCTGCGGTAGACCTGTGCGGCCAGGCAGCGGCTGTAGGAGCAAGCAGAGAAGGAGGGCGAGGACGAGAGCAGGCAGGCAGCGATGGCGATTTGCACGAAGTGAAGGGAGAGGGGAAGGATGGCGGCGGCCGATGGGGAAGATGAACAGGAAGGGAGCGGCGGCCATGCCTTTTATACGACAACGACTAGGGCTCTCGAGGTGACGGACGGCGGGGAACCTCGGCGTCCGTACCCTAGGACGCGTGGAGCGCATCGGGAGGCGTGGGCGGCGCGCACAGAGCGGCGGCGTCGCCCTGGCGGCGGCGGCGCAGTGCCTGGGGAGCGCCCGCTCTAGGGTTGCAAGGGCAGGGCGCGACTGCTGGGCCTTCGGGCCGCGCGTGCGAGCGGCCTGCGAGCGGTGCTGAGCCAGGCGAGGAGAGGGGGCCGAGTGGTGCTGGGCCGAAGTCAGCTGGCTGGCTGTCGCGTTGCGCAGCAGTCTCATATGGTACAACGCGTGCAACTGGCCGGCGGTGGCGTGCAAGCTTCTAGCTGCTGGTGGGATTGATTTTGATATGTATACGTGCAAGGTATATACACCGGTATATACACGTATACTGCTGCCTGCAAGTTGGCTTGCTTGCATCCGTGAGCTAGTATGCAGGTTTTTGTTCTAGAGAATAAACAGTCACGAAGAGGCTTGCTACCCAAGGAGATACGTGATTCATGCAGTGCTAATCAAACGAGCACATGTACAGGAGCATGCATGGTCACGCAGGCATTTGGAATGGCAGCGTCGTCGTTTAGTGATAGGCTAGATACGTACGTGCTGCTTGCTAGCCAAGGGATTAAGGAAGAAAATTGAAAGGTATTTGAAAGGAATTTACGAAGGGATTCGGAATGGGAACAAAGCGAATCGAGGGGAATTTAGAGGACGGCAAGTTCAGTGGAATTAGAATCAGTGGTTTGAAAGGGTTCCGATAAACATTCGAGGGGAACTCAGGAGAGGTTGGGTGGAGTCCATTAAAGTTCGAGAAAGAGTTGAAGGATGTTGAAAGAGACGAAGGAGGATATTCGACGGAGGATTTGAAAGAGACATTGCTATGGATCTGTGCACTCCAACCCTAACACGACTCAATATAAAATCAGAAGTAATTTCAAATTCTTTCAAACTCCAGTTTTGTCCCATTTTCGGTTTTCAAAAATTATCTCAAAAACTTTTGAGTTTCAGAAAAAGTTTATGTTGACAAAGTTGTAGGTCTCAAAGTTTTGAGCAACTTTGGTGTTTTGAGTTTTCTTTGTGTAGTTCAAGTTTTGGGAGTAATTTCAAAATTTCAGAAAGGGAGTAGATTTGGAATGGGTAGCGTCTCTGTGCGAGCTTTAATGCTAGGGGGCCCCGGCCGACGGCGGCGCAGCCTCAGCCTCGCCGAGCCCGGCTGACCCGCGTCCGTGTCGCCCGAGGCCAGCGCTAAAGCGCTCGACCTCTCCGGACCCCTACCTACAGCGGCGCAGCCTCAGCCTCGCCGAGCCCGGCTGACCCGCGCCCGTGTCGCCCGAGGCCAGCGCTAAGCGCTCGACCTCTCCGGTCCCCTACCTACCGCCGCCTCGCCATCCCCTACCCTACCCTCCTCCTTCCCCTACAGCCGCGGACAGCGCGCAGATGCCGGCCGCCGGCAAGCCGCCGTGCTGCGCGCGAGCTCCCGCCCATGCCGAGCCGCCCTACCCTGCTCCCTACCTCCTTTAGTGCCGCGCGAATGCTCCTCACCCCTCGCCCGGACCCCCCCGCTCCATCCCGCGGCTATAAGAAGCCGCCGAGCTCCGCCATTGCCGCCACCACGGCACCCCGAGCCACCAGACCACCCCAGTGCCCGCCGAGGCCGCCGTTGTCTTCGCCTTGAGCTTCTCCACCTTCCCGAGCAACCAATTTCACCCCTCCGCCCTCCTCTCGCCGGCGCGGGAGCTTCGTCCCCGACTCCGGCAAACGGCCGCGTTTCGGCTTAGCGAGAAATTCGCCGCCGTGAGTGTTTCTCTCTTTCCTCCGACCCCTGCCCTCTCTTCCTCACCTCCGTGCGCTCCTAACCGTACCCTCGGCGACCTCTTTTGGTGGACAGAGCCGCCGGACGCCGTTCGCCGCCGAAGAGATCCGCCGCCTCCGTCGAACTCCCTCCTCCGACCCTGCACCGCCTCGCCGAGCCTCCCTCCCGACTCACGGTGAGCTCGCGAATCTTTCCCCACCCTCGGCTTTCCCAGCGCGAGCCCCGAGCGGCCGGCGCGCCGTCCGCCTCGCCTGCGATTCGCCCGAGCCCTGCGGTCCGTCGCGCGTTTCGCCCGAGCCCTGCGAGGAAGGAGCACAGTGCTCTTTTTCCTTTTTGGAAAAATTTGAATAGTGTTCGGTTTTCATCTTTTAGTGTGATTTTCTGTGCGGTTCCAAAAATTCTGAAAATTTCATGGTAGACTCTTTATACCTTGAAGTATTTTATAAAAATATAAAACTTGACTTTTCTGCAAGAATTTGAAAATGAAAAATCCTTCTTTTAATTAAGAAGTGGATGGTTTTAGATTTTTTTAGAAAATCATTTATAACTCCAAAAATCATGAGATAAATTTTTGTGAGCTTCCTATGCCATGCTTAGTCTCTGGTAGATTTTTGAAGTCTTTTGGAGCAAGTTGATTTTTGAGCATTTATTTTAATTGTTATATAGTGCCTTTTGTTAATTAATGACTGATTTTAATTAAGCACCTTAATGACCTCCAAAAATTATGAAATTTGTTTTGCCACCTTTTTATACCATAATGAACTTATGAGATTAATTTGGTAATTTTTAGAGCAACTTCACAAAATGACCTTTTTAATAATTAAGAAAAAAATAGAAAAGTGATTAGGGTTTATATTGATTGCCCTGTGATGTGACTTTTGGATTGTTTGCTGTTCATAGACCCCCACCCTTTTGGTCTATGATGTTTGTGATGCCATGCATGATTTGTGTTTAGGTCGGATAAATGATGCTTTATAGGTTGATTAATTTTGCTTAGGGATAAAGATAAGTAACTTTATGTCCATTCTAGAAATTACTTACACAACGAGAAGTTGTACTCTAAAATCAGTGGTTTTGTCCTATGCTGTATTGTTCATGTCAGCATCCTCATAAGCATACATCATTGCATCCGTATAGTGACCGAAGGAGAAAACGTCAAAGTCGAAGCAGCCGCTGACGGACCTACCCCTGAGGCAACCCCGAGCTCCGACACCTGCACTGCCGACCCCGAGCCTGTCCTGTTTGCTCTTCAAGGCAAGCACCGGTGCATTTTAACCCTTCCTTATTTTTATAAAAGGTTTACTTAAATGTCTTTGAGTTAAACTACTGCATTAGGTTATAGGAGTTGTGTGATGACCTATTACCTGCACTGTTTACCTCCACCAGAAGATCCACCTGCCCTGTTTAAAAAACTATTTGCAAATGCTTAGTAATGCTATACAATAGATTTGCAATAAAAATGCCAATTTCAAAAGTGTGATCACTTAAAGAAATTTTTATGGGAATTTTGGTTTTACTCCCCGACCATTGGCTAGGTATCTGATCCGTACCTAGTCAATTGCGAGGAGAGGTTGTCCGAGCGTACGGTGCCGTCATGTTGTAGTCCAGGACTCAACAGTTGACACCGACCGGGACAGGGTTGAAAAACCGACAGAACCTGTACTCTTGGGTTAGAGTCCCGAGGTGCTCGTCGCTGGCGGAAAAATTTAGGGACCATCCGTATGGGGCCTGCTGGTCAAGACTTGTAACTATTCACATACTTCGGAAAGCTCTGGCTCCGAGGAATCCTTTATTGGACCGACAACCGCGCACTGGGAGTGGAGAGATGGCGGAAGTAGCATGTACCCACGTGGTCGTCGTACCTGGATAGGAGTGGTGTACTGTACTTCCGGGTGGCGTAGGACCGGGCCCAATCTTGGAGGAATCGTGGTAGATGAGTTGGCATATGCAAGCTTGGGTGCTACATATGCAGTGTGGATAGGGATCCTCAGCTGAGTATTATTTATCCGGATTAACGTTGCTCCTCGGTTATGGAGACTTGGTCACTGACTGTCAACGGAGAGTGGTTCTCAACTAGGTATGTTTTTGAAAGGTAAAATGAATCATGAACAATGAAGAATTGAGAAATACTGGAATCTTTCCAAAAATATAACAAGGTTTACAAAATGCTTTTTCTGCAAAATACTTGATCTTGCTTAAGCCTTACCTTGACTACCTAAGCCTCTCATTCCTGAGTCTTCTCCCCTTTTTCTTTAGTCGGGTAAGTCTTGTTGAGTACCTCAGTACTCAGGGTTTGTTACCCATGCTGCAGGTATGACTGAGTCCCCGATGTGTCTTGCGCCCTGCTGCATGACCATCGTCCAGGAAGAGGCCGATGAGGCCGAAGAATAGTTGTGCACCCTCGGGCTGGGTGTTTACAAGTATCTTTATTTTGTTGTACTCCGCTACGTTGCCTATTTCTATTACCCGAACATGGTTTGTAATAACTGCACCTTTAATTTTATTTGGAACCTTGGTTTGTAAAACTAATGTTATTTAAGTCTTCCGCTCTGTATTCCGATGTTATTTGTAAAAGTATCCAGTGTTGTGACCGAATTGTGAGATGATCCTGCGGACAATGGGCACCGATGCAGCCCAGTCACGATGAGTCTTAATCGCGTGGAACATAGGTTCGGCTGTCAGAGGCTGACGGGGACCTGTGGGCCATGGGATTGGGACTGTTCCGCCACAATTGCTATGGATCTGTGCACTCCAACCCTAACACGACTCAAACCCTAATCCGACTTGACAACTTGAGCACACTCCAACAAGCAAATCTATATGAATGCAACGTTTCGTGAGCGAACAACACTGCGTTGACTAACGTTTGACCTAGCGGCTACATGCTCCACACATTGCATGAAAAAGTTTTAAAAAGCTCGTATTTTTGGTTAGTCAAAAACCCGGGATGTTACATTCATCCCATTCATCGGGACCAAGAGAACCCTCCCACACGATAGGACTACCCTTCCTACCACCCCTTCCTCTCCCGGAGGATGAACCTTTTCCTCTCCCTACACCTCCAGACATGTTTACTGCATTCAACTTGAGTGCTCTTGAAGCACTATGACTTCAGTATATATAACAAAAAAGATGCACTGTTCAACCCAAATAAATGTTCTCACCAACTCAACAAAATTAACGCGGCACTGCTATCAGAAAATACAAGTAACTGAAAAGGTTGATGTGCAACAAAGCCTAGATTCTATAACTGAAAAGGCTACTCTTTTGTTCAATCATGTCATCAGAAAAGTCATGTACATTACTCGTCTGCAAGTGCTCCACTACGGCTCCCTTCCACATTCAACTTATAACATGGACTAAGTCCACTGCACCACACAAACCGGCTATATGAAGGCCTCGTATTGTTTAACCACAACACAGACCTTGTGCCTCTCATCCCCATTCAACTTTGCCACAACGTCGTCCTGGAGGACCGACCCAACTAAACTCCCAGAGTGGCGTGAGCGACCAAAGTGCCATTGTGGCTTTAGGACGATCCTGCAAGTGTCCATTGATCTCGGCCAACACTACGGTTGTAGGTACTTCACGTGCCCTGATTTGATGACGACTTCATGGTAAGAACAATTACTAATCCTTTGGTTCCTCGATTCTTTTGTCAATAACTAATATATATACGCAGCCTTGCAAGTGGGTGGAATGGGTCGACAAGAAGTTCCCAACATGGCCAGGAGATAGGCCACGTGAGGTGGAAAACAAAGGGCAATAGATGGTGAAGATGAGCTAGGAGCGTGAGATGGCGAGAAAAATCAGAGAGGAGCACGAGCGGCGCGTTAGGGTCGACCAAATCCGTCTAAAGGGGAAGGAGGATGAACTAGCTAGGAGGAGAGAGCAGTTATCTATGCGCGAAGCAGCCCTCAAGCGACAGGAGCAAGAGGTTAAAGTCCAGGAGGCAGCTCTCAACAACACAAAATATGCAGGAGAATTATCTTCACGGGGAGACAGAAAGGGGAAACAACCACGATGCACCCAGTAGAACAATGCAATACATCCAACGAGTTTAATTCTCTAAGGCATGTTGGTGAACCTCTAAACATTATAAGTACAGAGTTACACATATGCCATTGGTAGTCGTCATATGTATTACTTTTACCTAAGGCATGTTAAGATTAGTGGTGGGACTACTTAGGTTAGGTTTGTATAGTTCCACACATGCCACTTAGTGTTGCAGTTTTGGTCAATGTATTGCGCTGGATTATTATTAAATTGTCTTTGTTCATTGATATTAGTAAGGTTTTTTTCCAACATTAACACACATTAATATTTCTAAGACAACAACTAAATATATCGAAGAAAAACAAATTTAGGTAATTCAAATGAAGTTTTCCAGTACCATACTTTCACCCCATAAATTTTATAAATACTTCCAACTTTACAAGTTACAAACATTCTAACCATCAATCTAATTCTACTATTTGGTTTTATTTTTTATTCAACAAATGAAAAAAATTTGTTTTTTTATTTTTTTATTAAAACCTGTCGGCCACGAGGAGGCCGACTGGGTCCTGTCGGCCCCCCAGCAGCCGATTGGGCCCTGTCGGCCTTCCACCGGCCGACTGAGCTGGTCAAATGGGCCGCCCCTGGGCCGGGCACTGGAAGAGGGCCCTGTCGGCCGTCATGCTGCCAACTAGACGCCTTTCGGCTACCAAGCCCTGTTGGCTTTCCTCCCGCCGACTGGCTCCTATATCTACAATTTCGTTTCCACAGCTACTACATTTGCAATTTCGAATAAAAAAATATTATTTTAAAAAAAAAATTCGCGCCCTACTGCGGTGCTGCCTGCGCCCTGCAACTGAGGGCCGAGTCAGGATGCGATGGGCGCCTAAGCGGCGCCGTGCCGGGAGGTCTTGGTGCGCCACAAAGATGGCGTGCGGCGCAGTGCTGGCCGGCTAGCTGGCGTCGGAAGGCGGCAGGCAGGCTCCTCGTCCAGTCGTCCTCGCGGGATGGCAGGTGTGGCCGCAGGGAGACAGACAAGAGCGTTGTCAGAGGGTTAGCTTTGCTGTTGCATGGGCCTTTATTGTTGGGCAGAAATTATATAGGGCATGTGATGTTAGTGGGCCAACGACTAGGACCTGGGCCCTAGAGGCCTGGGCTGCAGATCTGCCAGTAGACCTGCTAGGTCTTACGCTCCTCGATTCTCCTCCTTTTTTTTTTTGATAAACGCCCCTCAAATCCTCAATCGACTCTAGTACTACGGTATAGGAGTATCTCTTCTCTTCTATATCTCATTAATTATTATTATACATATACACCTAAAAAACGTTAAAAGGGAAGTCGCCTGCGTGCATTCTTCGATGATCGTGTTGTTTGTGTTCAACCAGTGGACAACTGCGTACAACAAGCACGTGTTGTGACTGTAATAGGCCACATCATATATATTTTTTTAAAAAAGATCCCATAGATTATAGGATAATTAAAGTAAGTTATAGTTTGTATTTTTATTAAATAAGTATTTTTTTTACATTTGGAACTTGATGACTTTTTTATGAAGACCTTGCCTATGGTGCTCCTGTAAACCAGCATACATATTATGTTGCATAAAGAAATTTTAAGTTGATTGTATAATTTACTAACTGCAGCAATAAATAACAAATACTAGTTCAGTTGCATCCATGTAAGACAAACTGTTTTTTCCCGTGTCCAAATTAATTGGTATATATATACACACACACACTAAAGTCTCAAAAACTGATGATATTAACAAGGCTCTCATCTGTATTGCCATTGGCGAATGGAGACTTAGGGGGTGTTTAGTTGGTAGGTAAAAAGTTTTTAAGTGCACATCGGATATTGCGGTACTAATTTAGTCTATTAAAATACTCCCTCCATCCCTAATTATAAGGCATTCCAAGAATCTTGGAGAGTCAAAGTTTTTAAACATTGACCAAAATTATAGAGAAAAACACAAAGATTTATAACATCAAATATGTATATTATGAAAATATAACTAATAAAGAATCTAATTATACTTAGTTGGTATCATAAATATTATTATCTTATTATATAAATTCAGTCAAAGTTGAAAAACTTTGACTCTCCAAGATTTTTTGAATTTCTTATAATTTAGGATGGAGGGAGTAGAATAAAAGAAAATAAATTACATATTTCGTCATAAAACCATAACATTAATTTATTAAAACTAATTAATCAGTCATTAACACATGTTTACTGTAGCACAACATTGTCAAATCTTAGACTAATTAGACTTAAAAAACCACCTTGCAAAGTTATCGCAATCTATATAATTAGTTATTTTTAGTGTATATTTAATATTTGATGCATATGTCTAGTTGTTGTTTTTTTTGACACTGCTGACCTTTTGTCATGGAGATCTGCTTGCCTCGCGGACCATCGTCAGGCCTGGACCAGGACCCCTCGCCGGCTAGCAGCGCTCCCGGCTCCAGCATCCCGGTGCAGCTGATGCGCCTGGGCCGTGATCGGCTGACCGACACCACCCATCTGGGCGTCTGGCCGTCTCCCCATCGCTGACCATCTTTCTGCGTCTGCTACTCCTGCTGGGTACTTGGCCTCCGTACAAAAATCTCCATCGACTGCTGCACTGGTGGAAGGGAGAGCATGGACAAGATACATAAGGCGCCAACCTCCATCGCCGAACGGGGTTCAAACATATCTGGCGAAAACATAACGTGCTGACTCTGGAGTCTGGAGCGCACAAGGAAAAAAAAACCCTCCAGTCTTTAAAAGGACAAGGGGTGCAAACCCGATTCACATTCGCAGTTCAAAACTGGAGGATTCTCACTGTCCATTGAGGCATTGAGCATTGACAAAGGAACGCAACGCAAAACACAAACTACCAATTGATTCAGCTATTTACACCTGGAGATGCTTCCTGTACCAAAGACAACAACAACAAAAAACCTTGACTCTAGGGTTAACTAGCTGTCATTTATGACAAAGTGTTACATCAACCTCTAAACACGAAAGAATGCCAGGGCACCATCAAAGTATGCTATGACGTCTGCTACCGATGCCACCATTCTATTTACAAATTACAACAGATACCCTATCAATCAGGAACGATACAGAAACTAAAACACTAGTGCCACCATTACCCAGGCCCTAGATACAGTACCAATCAAGATCGTTAAAACCCCATTTTTACTGATCCTCATCAAGTTCTTCAATTAAACTACGGAGTTTTTGAACCATCGGATTATCCCAGTGGGCTCTGATCCTCTCCATGAGCAACCTACATGGATCCTCGTCAGAGGGTGGTAGATCCTTTGGAACTGGAGGATTGAGGAACGGGTGCTTTAGAAGTTGAGGTATTCTCCAACGTTGGTTTCGGTCCCAGGCGAGACACCTTTGCATCAAATCAATGAGCCATGGGTTGTTAACTTGTTCATATATGATCTTGTGGTTCCTATCAGTGACTTCTTTATATTTGGCCCAGAAAGTCTTGTAGTCCGCAAATGGTGTCTTACCATACACCATCTGGTAAAGTATACAGCCAAGAGACCAAATATCAGAGGGGCGCCCGCACTTGATAACATTACCGCCTGAATCTGTATCATTGCACATGAATGCTTCAGGTGACATGTAGTTCAGAGTCCCTACCTGCTCAGTGCAGTGCAAAAACCACAATTAGCCTTTCATAAAAAAAAAACAGCGCACATAACTCAAGATAATGGTAATATTATTAATACACAAGTAATGCCAACAAAGAAATGCTATAACTGTTACCTGAGCATCACGTTGAATATTTGTTGTATCATTCATTATAGCCTTGGCGATGCCAAAGTCAATTAGTTTAAGAGAGCCCCTTACAAGCATAAAGTTTGCAGGCTTCAAATCCGAGTGGACTATTCGTTCCTCATGTATTGTACTGACAGCTTCAAGCATTTGCTACAGTAGAAACGAAAGAAGAAAAAAAAACATCAAAAGGTGTCTGAAAAGCTTACATCACTTATTACTCCCTTCATTTCGCTATGTTTGTCAACAGCCTTTGGAAAAAAAACATTCCACAATGTTTGTCCTTTGAAGATGCCAAGGGTATAGACGTATAGTAATTACAAATTTTCCACTACCTAATTAAATGCTTGAATAGAAGAATAGGTAATATTATGGCATCACTATTTCACATTGTTTTTTTTCCTTGAAACTAGTATTTCCTTGGTCAATGCACATCGTGTGCTGTGAACAGAAATGGAATGACAAGAGTATGCAACTAAAACACTAAGTTCACATAGGGTTCATTATCTCATTGGGCAACACGATACAACAACTAATTCCGTGCAATTCTTTTCTTTCGAAGTTTTTGCATAAATCTAGAAGAACTAACATAGACAACTTGCTCAGCATAGATAAAACAAATGCTAGTAGCGGAAAAACCAGTTGGCCAGTAAATACAATTGACCTAGCTACCTACCCAGCAGTCTTAAAGGATTAAAATTAATGGAACTAACCATGAAGGTTAATACGACTAGGAACAATAATATATGACAACTTCATTCAATTGAAATAAAATATGACTTTTGGTTTGAGGACACTATAGCATGAGATCTCATCTTTAGCTCCAGTAGAGCTTGATTATCCAGTACCCAGATGCCTCATTTAGTCTATTTTATCTGAAGGTTACCTGCCAATAAAAGCGTAGCCAATTTTCATCAATTTTCATATTCGAGTTATTTCTCTCCTTCCACTTCAGAGCAACCATGTTAGCCAAGTCAATCTCACCATATTCCAGGACCATGTATATGTAGTGATCATCCTTAATCCTTCCATCCCTGGGTGGCACGGAACTTTCCAGAAGTAAACTTTTATCAGTGACCTGGTTGATGCAAAATCCATAGGCATATCAGAATGACTCTGGAGATAGAATGGATAATTTGTGTAATAAGTAAAATTATTCTATGTAAACCAATAAGGACAAAGAACAATTTGACATCAGGTGTATTTTAGATAGCCAGTAACTGCTGACAAATTACAATCATATGGCAATGTGGTTAGAATCTTTGTCACCACTCACCACAAACAATTTACAGCCCTTTATATATGGCCTACAATTTACAATCCTGTATGTATAAGACAATTTCTGTAAATACGATCATTGAAATTGCATAGTACTGGAGCTTGTACCAAAGATTTTATATATAGAGAAGCAACAACTGTTGTTCTTTAAGTACTGAAAGTAAAGCACAGAATTTTGCAGACATGATAACGTTAGGTGGAGGCAACAGAGGGTACTACACACACTAACTGGATAACTCGTACAAAAAAACTCAAAATAAGACCACATATGATACAGATGTTACCAGCTAGATGTCCTATGGGTGAATGTGCATCGTCTGGTAATGTGCAACTAGGACCAGGAAACAGCAGCAGAGTCTAGTAGTATTGTCTGGTAAGTTTATGATATGAATGAATGAGGGAAGTTTCATATGTGTATAAAAAGTGCGAGGAAAAAAAACCCAATATAGAGATCCTTGAAGCTTGATTTTATTCATTGATCATCATTAATAATGGTCCTATGGAAACTAAGTAAACTGTAAATGTTTACATAAAGTCAGTTACACAGAGGCTGGAAATGAAGATGATAATTCAAGAGTAAGTTCTACGAGGAGATGAAGACAATGCAGTCACTGTTTGGGTGGGACAAAGATACCAAAATAGAAAAACAAAATCGGGATAAGGTTAGGAACTTGGTACCTCATAATCAATCATCTGAATGATATTGCTCTTTCCTTTCAACTTATTCAAGTACTCAATTTCTTGACAAAACCCATATGCAGTAGGGTAGTCACGGCCTTTAAGCTTGATCTTTTTCAAGGCATATATTATGCAATCTGATGATATCACTTTATGAACTTCACTGCTACCTCCAGATCCTATTTTACCAAGTTTCTGATAAAGTTTCCCATTCACCTTAAAGAAAACATTAGGATCATAATTCCTTTTGTGACGCTCCTTCTCACCCTTATTTGGTCGGGAAGCACCACCATCCCTGGCGGAAGTAGACTGATCATTTGCAGGTAATCCTTCGGAACGCAATTTGCCAATGCTGGAAACAGCTTTGTCTGTGGCACCATTGCCTAGATTTCGAACCTGCTGGTTGTGGGGATTCCAATCACCAACACCAGTTGCAGAAGCATGCTCCTTTTGAGAACCATGGCCCAGTACACCCTTGGATGATTGTACAGCAGATTCTGGCATCTGCACTGGTGAAGTGTATCCGCTTACCTGCGGAGTTTGTGAGCTTTGGACAGTAGGCCCTGAGTGTAGAGAAATAGCAGTGACAGATGAACCAATGGCGGAGAAACGAGTCATTGGCTCTCCATGAATGGGATTACGAGCCTCTTCGATCCCTCTCTGAGACAAATTAGGCACATCATATTTGATATCCATCTCAACTGCTGCATCAACAATTTCAAGCTCCTGATGGTTCTGCTGGTGATGATACGCTCCTTGATTTGCAGGAAAATTATCTCCTGCCGTCAATGAAACAGAATGTAGATAAGACAACATACTGTCCATTCTACTATCAACAGTGATCCCTATATTATCACCTGCAATGTAAACTGATAACTAAACATGTACACAACTTTGCAGTAAAGTATCAAAGAAAGAAAAGGTTTCTTACTTTGTGACGTCAACTGTGGATCAGCAACCAAACCAAGCTGTCCTTTCTTGAAACTTCCCCCAATCAATGCATCAGATGATGTAATTTGAGACGACAAAGCTTCCAAAGCTGACTTCTCCATATCAATCAACAGATTAGCCTCATTTTTCAGCTTGCCAACACTGTGCGCTTGAGTATCAGTGGTACTTTTTAACATCGAGGATGATGTCAACATCAGCTCTTCTGGGGCAGAGGACCCTAATTTAGAAGTGCTATCAACTTTCTGTTGATCAGGCGTCGCATTTGGCAGCCTAGAGGATCCCAACAGGCCTCTCTGAGGCTGCATAACGTTTCGTTCACGGCCATTCGCAACAGAAGCGCAGGCATCAACTTTGTTTCCACGCTCACCTCCGGAAACCAGGACACGGGTTGCTCTTGGAAGTTTAGACTGCATTGGACCTGGGGCAAGGTCAGTTAGAAGCTGATCTATATCATATCTGACATAATTCATTTGGATACCAATACAGCATACAGACTCTTTTTTAAATATCAATACAGTAGACGAAATCGAGACAACATCACAGAAAGTTCCTAGAAACTCAAAGACAGTGACAAAACCACTAAATCAGGTGCAAGCATGACATTTTTTATATGGTACCCAGTAAATCGGAAATATACAGAAGGTAACATGCATCAACATAAGATCAATACAGTATATGAACTCGGGACAACATCACATATAGTTCCTAGAAACTCAACGACAGTGACAAAACTACGAAATAAGGTGCAATCCTATTTTTGCGGAGAGCAACGTTTAGGTTCCTAAATATACAATTTGTACCCAGTAAATCGGAAATATAATGAAGGTAACATGCATAACATACTTAGATTTACAGAGTTGAAGCGCCAAACATAAACTAGAACCCTAGACGGAAACAACATCAGAGGAGGTAGAGCTCCATAGCTGAATCCACTCACCGAAAGGCCTCTGCCGCTTGACAGCGGCATGAATCTGCTGCAGGAAGGCCGGAGGGGAGAGCGTGAGAGACGAGGACGACCCCGACGACGACGTCAGGTTGGTGGCAGTTGTTTCCCCGCCGGTAGGGACCGCGATGCCCTTAACGGCTCTGGTATCGGGGGCGTAGGAGGGCGCTGGGGGCCGAGGGAAGCTATCCCTGTTCTCCATAGACGGCGGCAGGGGAGATGGCGGTGGGGCCCACCGGCATCTCGCCGGAGCGGCGAAGCGGCGACGCTAGGGTTGCCTGACGGGGCGACGGCCGACTGTGGGTGAATCGGTGCAGTCAGCAGCGGGCTGGGGAGGCGTGGCGAGGCGTGGGCTGGGAGGTGGCCATGAGACGGGAAGGCAGAGCTGAAGCGAATCGAAGCGAGCGGCTGGAGCCTGGAGGGGGACCCGGTCACCCGGGGAGGGAATGGGGAGGAAACCACAAAATTTTGAAATGGAGGAAGACGAAGACATATTCACAGAGAGATCCGGGGGAAAAGGGCAAAGGGGGGGGGGGGGGGGGGGGGGGGGGGGGGGGACGGTTCGTAGGCTTCAAGCTTGTGGTGTGGGCCGTGCCGGACTATATGCAGGCCCATCTTAAGGCCCAACAGAACAACACTCGCTTGTTTATATGTGCGAGAAAAATCGAAACTTCTGGTTTGCTCTGCGCGGAAGGAAGAATGGCGTCGTGGTTGGAGCAGGTGCAGCGCGAGCTCGCCGGCCGCGGCCTCGCAGTCGCCACCGTCCCCGGCAAGGGAAAGGGCCTCAACGCTACCCGCACCTTCTTCCCAGGTGAAACCGCCCGCTTCCTCTCCCTCCCCGAACCGATGGCATAGATTTATCGCTACACGCGAAGCGTGGCGCTTGCTGCTCATGAACTGCTCGATGAAATGCGCTAATGGAACCTGCCGTGAACGCTGGTGCAAATGAGCCCATGACACGCACAGACACGTCCTTGAATCGGTGTGATGATTTACTGCTCCGTTGTGTTGGCTCATTTGCTCGGCCTTCACTGGTGCTGACAGAATCTTGCCGTCTGTTGTTACAGGGGATGTCATTCTCAATCAGGAACCTTACGCTTCTACGCCTAACAAGATTTTAGTTGGATCGAGCTGTGACCATTGTTTCACCTCTGGCAACCTGAGGAAGTGCTCTATGTGTCAAGTTACTTGGTACTGCAGCAGCGACTGCCAGGTGCTGGCAAAACCTTCTCTATGTAGCACTTGCATTTCCATTGATTGTGCAATCTCATGCTTGTGCGGTTATTCTTATTCATGAACAATCCTTTAGTATCATGCTTTTGATATATTTTTCTTGCTACTGTAACGCGTTGTTAGTGCAGAAAGAAGAATGGAAACTACATCAGCTCGAGTGTAGAGCAATGGCAGCGCTTACAGGGGATAGAAAGAAGATGCTTACTCCTACAATTCGATTGATGGTGCGGCTGGTGCTAAAAAGAAAACTACAAAATGAGAAGGTAATGTCTGGATTTGTTCTTAGTGCCTTTTTAGCTTGCCTCTGGCTTTGTTCTTACCCCTTTTTAGCTTGCCTAGGCTTAAACTATAAGTGGTGTCTCTCCTGTAGTAATTTCATTTTCAGTTTCCTTGAAAATGGATCTGCATACTAGTTAGTAGTTACAATGCCTACTGGACTACAGAGATGCTACTTTATTTACCACAACGACCATCGTAATTATGGAGCAGTATCAGATGGCTTATGATTTCTTCAGAAACCTATGCTCATGATGTGAATGATATCTTTGTATATATGATCTGTAACCGGCTGTATTGTATTGACTTGTATTGCCAGGTCATTCCATCCTCAAGTATAGATAACTACAATCTGGTTGATGCCTTGGAGTCTCGTATCCTATCGTGTTGATACATTTGACTGGCGATGAGCATAAACATTATGATAAATGATGTTGAATTGACTTCATATATGAATAGATATATCGAAGGTTGATGAAAACCAACTTGTGCTCTATGCTCAGATGGCCAATCTTGTGAGCCTGATTCTTCCTTTATTTGAGCTTGACCTTAAGGAAATTGCACACACTTTTTCTAAGGTAATTCCTGTCATAATGTTTCATCATCAATTCATCATGATGATAAGTTTATGTAGAATTACTTTGGCTACTATAGAAGATACAAGATAGATACTGAAATCTTTCGATCATAGCTGGTTTCAGGTGTCATAATTGAGCATATATTGTTTGGAATGCAAAAGCTGTCTGTTTGAGATTAATAACCCAAAAGGTATTGAGAACCTATTTGGATATGGCTGTTTTAGTCCCAGCACTTTGGAAAATCTAGACTGGAGAATAGAAGTGTCCACTGACACGTTGTAGCTTTATTTGAGTAGAGTAGTATCTTTGTATGGAGTACCCCAGGAAGCTAAAACCAAGAAACTTCAGAAAAATATGAGTAGATTGTACTAATTTGTAATCCTCCTTATATTCAAGCAGTTGTCGGGACTATTCTATCGAAGTGCTTTTAGTAAACTATTGTGTTGCTCATTCTAGATCATGGTCATATTCTGTATGTATCACCCTTCTGTACAACAAGTATTCTGATATATGTGCCGTTAGATATTTTCATATCCAGGTGAATGGTGATCCCTTATGGCACTGAGATGATAAATTATTACTGCTTTATCCATCTTTTCTCTGGACAGTCACAATTTCAAAATTGTGGGGAAATATTGCTCTGCTGCATATTTTCAAAATGGTGGAAATATTGCCACTGTGGATCATATAGTGCTTTTTTTTAATACTTTGGCATAGCTGTTAGAATTAATTTGCAAGTTCAATGATGTTTGTTGATGAATTAAGCATGAATTATTGATTCTCCCGCACATATGCAGTTTGCATGCAATGCGCATACCATATGTGACCCTGAACTTAGGCCTCTTGGGACTGGACTGTACCCTGTCATATCCATTATTAACCACAGGTCATGTGCTAAGCTATTAGCTATATGTTCGTTTATCTATCATCTTTACCAGATTAGAGCAATTAATAGATCGTTACCTTCTCTATTTAGTATTTAACACCCCCTCTCTTTTTTTGGTATATTCAGTTGTGTACCAAATGCAGTTTTGATATTTGATGGTCGGACAGCATATGTTCGTGCATTGCAACCGATAGGCAAAGATGAAGAGGTAAGGAATCTATACCTTGTGTCCTGATCATATAATCCTTGAATTGCACGCTGCGCTTTCTTTGTATTTTTTCCTTTGCCATTGTTATCTTTCTGGATAATGTTGATTGTGTATCTGTTGTCACTTGTCAGGTATCTATAAGCTACATCGAGACTGCAGCAGTCACCAAGAAGAGACACAATGATCTGAAGCAGTACTTCTTCACATGCACATGTCCACGTTGTGTCAAGGTTTTTTTTTTCTTTTTTTTCCTGTCCATTATTTTTATAAACCTCTTTCATGCCAAATTGACCAATTATTGACCATCAAATTTATTCAATGCAGGGTTCTGAGGAGGATGCTCTACTTGAGGGGTTCAGGTGCAAGAACCAAGCATGTGATGGCTTTCTGCTGCCAGACTCAGGTTGGTTGCCGTCAAGACGAAAAATACTCATTGAATTGTTGTGGGGAAATAATTGAAAATTGGTGGATCAACCAAACATATATTATGTTGAAATTGGAGAACTCATTTTGTTTGATCAGTAATTAATCTTATATATGTTATGTTTATCTGAACCTATAGGTAAAAAGGCTTATACATGCCAAAAATGTAGTGTTTCTAGAGACGAGGAAGAGATAAAAAAGATGAGAAGCGAAATACTACAGTTATCGGATAAAGCATCTTCATTTCTTTCATCAGGAAGTATCCTTGTCTATGATTAAGTGACTGTGAAACAAAAAAACACATCTGATCAAAATGATCATCGCCTCTATTTGTTGTACCTAATACATATAGCACCTTAATGAGGGAAACAGATAAGGCTGAAGCAGGTTCTGTCTACAAGATAATCGAACAATTAGAGAGGAATCTGTACCATGCTTTCTCAACGACTTTGCTGCACACGTGTGAAACACTCCTGAAGGTAAATTTCTAGCTCATATAATATGACCACTTAGTTATTGGATGCAAATCAAGTTGACTTGAATGAACTATACCTATCTTTGTAAAATTTGTTCTAACAGATAGGTTCTTACACCAAAGTATTTTTGGAACAGGGACCATGAATACCACCATAACCATCCATTCAAATTTTCCGTTACATTCTACTATCTTGCTAATACCTATTATTGGGACAGATATATATGGAATTACACGATTGGCGGACTGCAATGGCATGCTGCAGATTGACAATTCCTGTTTATGAAAGTAAGGCTGTTTTATATTATTATTTGAGCAAATTCTGTTTGAGTTGGAGAACATTTGGCACAGTAACTTTTCTGTCTCTGCTTTTATATGTTATATAATAATTTGTGAGACTCTATCCACCCAATCAGATCCTAACTTTAGAAATATTTTGCTCATCAGTAAGAAATCAAACATGATATTGTTCCATAAAAGGCTGTTTCCCTGTTATACCAAATTACTATTTGATCACATTTGGTAGTGCTCTGTTTTTTATTTAAATTTCTAGGAGAGCATGTAATTTTTTCGTTGGTGTGTGTCTGGTTGTTTGGTGTATGGGTTGCAAACCTTTTTCTTATGATGATATGCAGCTCTGTTGCGTTATTGTTTAAAAAACATCTGGTAGTGCTTTGTTTTAGATCCTGTTTTTTTCACACATTTTTTTTTACTTCCGACAAAGCTCAATGCTCACTAATGTTTTTGTCCTTTCATCAGGAGTTTATCCACCCTTTCATCCGATGATTGGATTGCAATTCTATACTTGTGGAAAGCTTGAATGGTATGGACTATTAGCCCTTACCTATTTACCTCACACAAGGACGGCAATCATATGAGTGTGTTCCTTATCCAGTATAAATGTTTGCTATTAATGTCTTATGCTTTACTAAAATGACTGGTGTTGATTTTGACAAAAGCTGATCTTGGGTTTGACACCAATAGTATTGGGTTATTAAGAGCAACTCCAAGAGCCTATGTAAATTTTAATCTCTATATCTAACATTTGGAGAGTCATTCAGTGAATATTCTCTTTTTATATCTCTCTTGCCTCCAACGGACTCCCCAATTTTGTTCTATACAGTACAATAGCTTACCATAACTTTCCTTGCATGAAAAAACAAGAAAACGGCCATATATTGCATTTAGGAAGCCATGTATCCTCTTCAAAAGTGGAGAGGAAAAAGGGTGGTTTTGTTAGAGCGAAAAGATGGAGAGTGGTTTAGAGAAGTCTATCTATTGGAGCTTTTTGTTTGTTTGTTTTCTAAATTTTGTGATAATGAGACATTTAGAGTGTCTTGGAGATGCTCTAAGAAAACTCTATTGCTGTGTTTTTCATAAAGAGAAGTTCAGAATCAGTCTTTTTTATTCAGTGTTCCATACTAGTATCCTATTAAAAAATCCTAGTAAATCCTTCATACCAATAAACAGTCTTGTTCATGATTTAGAGTTACATGACTACATTACACCTAGTTTTCCCCCTGTTGTAGGCTGCTTGAGTGCACAGAGGATGCACTAAAATCTTTAACCAGGGCAGCAGATATACTGAAAGTAACACATGGCACAAAATCCCAGTTCATGAAGGAGCTCTTTGGCAAGCTAGAGGAAGCAAGGGCTGAAGTTTCTTTTAGGCTATCCTCCAGACATGGACATGATGAGTAATTTTCATGACTGCAGGTCAACCATGATGGAAAAGAATATATTGAAAATATCCTTCTACTGTTGAGATCATACTTTAAGGAACGATAAGCATTGTGAACAGTCCCCTGATTGTGGAGACTTTGTAAGCAAAGAATTAGCACTGTTGTGAAATGATCATATGCTGACACAAAATATGCCTTAATTTCGTTGTATGACGAATAGGATTTTGGGTTTAAGTGTATACCATGTGGTAAGCTGAACTCCATAATCTCCCTTATACCCAGCATTCATCTTTAACTACTCAAGTTGGACATCTTTTCACATGGCACAAGGAACACCAATACCAATGCACCGTCAGAGTGCCACATTTTATGAGAATCCAAAAGCAGATACTGATATTTTCAGAGTGACGATGTAGAAGTTGGACCAAAATGGATTATCATTGCATTTTCTATACATCGATGTGTGTTAGTCTTCATATGATATGTTCTCTTTCATCTATATGCTTAAAACTTGGGCCTCATTCTCGGAAGTCTTACTGGTTTCTCAGAAAATGTACGGCTTCCAAAAAAATTCATATCTTTCAAATGGGATATTAATATTTACACGCCTTACACTACCTCGGTCCTCAGGCGAGGAAGAAGGATGTTGCAGATGGCTGGAACCTAAATATTATCTATAATGGAACCCTGTATGTTGGGTCGACCATCTTCAGTACAAACAAGTTTCCCTTGTCGCCTCTCGAAACCCTGCAAGCAAGGTAGTTTCTTACAACATTAGCAAATGTATCCCAAAGGCCTTAGTTAAGCTTATAGTTATAGAATTTTTTTTTCCAGCTTTAGTAGTTCAATGAGAGAGCAAAACTCATGGAGGAGAATATATGAGATGAGGCAATGAAATAATTAAAGTGCGTCCATCAGAACCTTTCGGAGGGATAAATATGCTAACCTGAGCTCTTCATCAAGATAAGTAATTTCAAGTTCACCTTTACCACTTCCGGGTGCTTTGATCGGGATCTAATCGTTGAGAAACTAAAATAACATTAGTTCACCCTTTTCTACCTAAAAATCGAATATGCTGTGGGGAAAAAAGTTTCTGAGGAGAGAAAACATCCATAATGAGTACGAACAGGAAAAGTAAACAAATCTAGCAAGGGAAATGAAGGATTACATCAGGACATAGAGTTTATACATGTTGAGATCATGGCATACCAGCCTGCCGTTCACTACTCAGTAGTGAATTACTTTGGTAAAACAAAAACAAAAGGTAACCAGTTTAAGCATAAACTAGACAACATGAATTAGAGACTATTTAGTGTAACATCCAAACTTTTTTTTTTTAACACAAGTAACGTCCAAAGTTATACTTGGAGGATAACACGTCTTACCAAACTAAATATCTTGAAGTAATCAAATTTAACTGCCACTCTTCTAGGATTCAGAGGTACCAAGTTGGCAGTAACCTGAAAAGACAAAACATAGGTAAATCACGCTAGCGTCATGCTTTAGAGAGCCAACCGACGCAAGTAATACAAAACCAGCAAAAATATCGAGTATGCAGTTATTACGAAAAGCCTGGAACATTACATGTAGCATAGCAGCTGTTCAAAGGAAAATGCAACATTACTTCAAAAGCATATAGTTGCAAAGTGACACTAGAAGAAGGTTGGAACATGGAAATGAACATGTTATTAAAATCAAGCCAAGACTTAACTACTATGATCAATGCTAACACGTTCCTTTATCCAGAGCACAAGTCAGTGTCCTACTTTCAAAAACTGTTTGGCCATAACACATCAGAAAGATCTCGGCTACATGCCACACAAAAGGTACAGCTTGTCGTTCCCAGATGAGAACTCCTTTTGCTTCATAACAAAGAAAGGGATTGAAGAATGACTAAGAAAAAAAAAAGAAGCCAAAAGTACACCGCAACAAGTTCTAGCGAAAAATACCTGATTAAAGTAAGGACACGTTTCCATATTTTGGGCTCTCAGAGTGTCGGCGTTGATTGCTTGGTAAATCTTCCCAAACGGCCTCAGATACTTAGGCCTCTGCAGTAGAAAGTGAGTAGAATTTGACATTCCTGTAAAAGTAATTCTAACTATTTTCTTCAGCAGCAGTATGGCAGGAAGGTTGAAAAGATATAAACTATGAACTGAACGTCTTCCCCTCCCCCTCGAATTTAATTTCGAATTGCATAAATTCTGATTACGTGAAGGTCATCGCCCTATTACCAATTTACTACTATAAAACAATAAAGCACGCAATCTTTAAGAATTTCTAGGGTGTCGATGCATGTATTGCAATTTGAACCTTTGAACTTGTCCAGAACCTATCTTTCAAACAAAAGAACTTATCAGAAGTTCAGAACCTTGGCACATTGCTGAGGCAAGAAGGAAATGAACCTGTGGTTGCAGTATACTTGCGGAGGTGGTATAGAGAAGCTCCCATTTGCCGTTGAGGAGATCGGACTTGAGCGGCTCCTTCACCTGGTTCACCGCCTCAAGCTGCTGAACAATCTGAAGCAAAAAAAAAAAAAAAAAAACAGCCCGCGAGTAAGCTCTACCATCAACAATGCACGGCTCGTCCCTCGCGGCTAGTTTCTTCGTCCTCACCTGCTCGACTCGCTCCTTGTCCTCGGGCGTGGCCTCGGCGCCACGTTCCAGCGGCGCGATGGCGTCGAGGAGCTCCGCCTTGAGCCTCACCGCCTTCTCAGCGTCCTTCTCCCCCTTATTATTCCCTGTGAAGAACGGCGGCAGGAAGGAGAAGGACGATATGCCTGCTCTCCACCTGCCGCGGCCTTTCGTACCGCCGACACCCGCGGCCGCGGCGAGCGCGAGGCCTGGCACTCTCCTGCGCTCGCTGCTCCGTGACGACGCGGCAAGTTGGGAGGAGGCGGCGACGGCGACGCTGGGGCCGGGGCTGGCGGCCAGCGGGCGCGAGGATCCGGGCGCGCACGAGACGGAGAGCGGGAGCGAGGCGGGCGCCATGGCACGGCGCGACACGGCACCGCCGCACGGGGAAGCGGTGGAAGCACGAGCGGGATTTTTGCGTGCTCGACGATTGCGGTGGAAGTCGCGGGCGGGCCCGCGCGTGATGATTTCCAGAACCAGGAGGCAGGGCAAAGCACGTCGCGTTTTTTGAGTGGTGGATAGAGCGCGCGGCGCCCCGGGTGGCCAGCGGGCCGCGGCCGCGGCCGGGGAGCACGTGGTGGTGTCCGTGCACGGTGCAAGCTTCGGCAATGAGCACAGCACGGGATCACAAATTCACTATCCGCTCTGTCCCCAAGGGCCAAGGCAGACCTGACTGCTAAGGGGGTGTTTGGTTCCCACCCCCTAAAGTTTAAGCCTTGTTTGGATCCAAGTTGCCACTAGTAAAACTTTGGCAAAATTTTTGTAGCCAAAATTTTTGGCTTATAGAGCTGTTTGGATCTCATAGCTAAAGTTACATTAATTGGTGCACAATGACTGATTTGCCCCTATTTAATGATGATTTAGCGTCTTTATGAAGTGTGGGTGGGTGGGGACCGGGGGTATTGGGCGTCCGGGCGCCCACCCCGAGGCTTTTTGACCTATTTTGCCAGGTTTTGGTGGCAAGAGAATCTAGCAAAAATTTTGCTCTTTTGCCAATTTTTTTGCCAAGCTGTTTGGATCTCATGGCAAAAAGAGAGCAAAAAGTGCAAAACTAGCACTTTTGCCATGGATCCAAACAGGGTCTTAGCCACTAAAGTTTAGTCACTTTTAGTCACTAAAGTTCTAAACACCCCCACTAAAAGTCATTTTAACACTACAACTCTAGTCATCTCCACTAAACTTTAGTAGCTAAACTTTAGGGGGTGAGAACCAAACACCCCCTAAGTTGGGAACTGATGAACGCCAAGAAACCTTAATGGCTTCAATCAAGCGATTCAAATCATCATTATCAGAAACCAAAAACAATTTAACCATCATCTTTACCAGAAATCAAAATCAAAACAACTTAAACATCAACAAGGCAGCAAACTTTTTTTTTTTCAACTGCGTTTGTGAAGGACAGAGAGCTTGAATCATAACATTTCTGGCACACGACCAGCACATGCAGGGATGGAAACAGGGATATTATCGATACACTGTTTAACCTGAAACAATTGGAATCAGTGGCAGGTGAATAATCCCCAGAACACTTGATCTAGTTAATTGTAATTCATTAGCAGTCTGAACTCCTTGCATCAAGCACAGATTGAGCCAGAGGGATACCAAAATTAACCATGGTCCATGGATGTAAACAAGAATTTGACCTTCATTTATAGAACCGACCCATATAAGCTCGTATGTCACTGCTACAAAATCTGCAGCAGCTAATGGCTTCCTCATGATTTGTCTATGGCAGCATCAAAGCGCGAAACAAAATACCCAGCAGTAGTAGCGCTACACACACACACACCAAAAAAAAAAGAGACAGAACTTAAATACATGGCAACACGATTTATTCATCCTGGGAGGCGGGTGACTTCTTCTTGGCAACTGAAGCCCTCTTTCCCTTAAGTGTCCGGCAGTTGTTCTTTGTCCTCTGGCCACGAACTGGGAGTCCAAGCTTGTGCCGGATGCCCTTGTAGCACCTAATCTCCTTCAACCTCTCAATCGCCACACGGTTGAAACGTTTCTGTAAAGCAAACCAAAGAACAGTGTGCTAGTTCTCAGTATTTTCACTACCTTTGAATCCAACATCGATATAAAACTAAACAGTCAGGAATGATCTATGATTATGAAAGTGAAATGAAGTAAACAAGTCTGCAGAACGAACTTCAATGCTTTCAAAGAATCAATGATATACCTATACTAATTAGGGTAACCATACAAGTCGCTAATCATGAACTACTGAATCAAATAACTGCAGTGATGAATCAACAAAGGGATCAGGGACATTACAAGGTCTCCCTCAATCATGTACTTGCCAACCTCCTTACGGAGGGTGATGACCTCCTCTTCGGAGAGTTCCTTAGTGACCTTGTTATCGAAATTGAGGTCCAAGAGGATCTGACGCGAGCGTGACCGCCCAATCCCATGGATGTACTGCAGCGAGTACTCCACCCTCTTGTGGTTTGGAATCTCAACACCACCAATACGGATGCATTCGATCCGCAAGCCACCGTGACCAATTCCTCCCTTCTGTCAAGCCCCCAGCATACAGCACAATCAAAACCACAAAATAAACCACCAACGTGAGCCTGGGTATGAAGGGATGGGAATAAACTAATAATATGTCAAAGTTCATGCTTGTGTGCTCGTATTCAAGCTGTGCACACAATGCAACAGAGATAATAAATAACAGCTCCTATAATCAGATTCAGATCCACATCAATATATTAACTAAACTAAAAGAGCCATCCTTTTCTTTGCTACCAGAATCAGACATATACTGCTGTACCATGAGACACTAGCATTATTGACAATGCGCTAGAAAATTCATATGCATGAATCAACATACATGCCATTTCCTACCATTGTGGTAAAAATTCCCAGTTCACAGAACAGAAGACCATCCTGCCAGCACCACTGACACGACCATACAATTGCACACATGCGCCATTTACTAGTCCCTCTCATCCCAAGTACAGGGTTAGAAAAACAAGACACAAGCCACCCAATCAGACACGCTCCTCGGACGCAGGTGACAGGACAGCGCGCGAACACATACAAACACAAGCACAAGCACAAGCCAAAGTACAAAGTACTCCGTATGCACAAGCAAATAAATGGTCGCGAGAGGAGGGCAGACGGGGGGAGGGGGGGATAGGAGAAGGCCGCACTAACCTTAGCGGGGAAGGATGCGGAGGAGCTACGGCCCCGGGTGGAGATGGAGAGGGAGGAGGGTGCGATGGGGACGGAGACCATGGAGAGGGTCGCCATTTTTGCGCTCCTGTGGAGCCTCGCGGAGGGTGAGAGGCCTGTGCGTCTCGGATAGAAAACCCCGGATGGTGATAAGGTTGCGGCAGGCAACTTCCGCAGACCGAATGGGCCTTTCCGGAATCCGGATATGCTTGTTTTAGGCTCTAAGAGGCCCAAGAAGTCTTTAAAGCGTCCCAACAACACCCATGTCCTATTCGTGTCCCAACAAGTCTTTAAAGCGATGAAAATTGCTATGTTTCAAACACCTCTATTTACATTTTCTTGCATTTTTCTTTCCTCTGTTTCCCCACAACACCCATGTCCTATTCGTGCACTTCTTTTTCTTTCCTCTGTTTTGCCTTTCTTTGTTTAGAAAAAGAAAAGATATCATCAGGAATACCCAACCCATTTTCTAAAAAAAAGTACTTTGCGATTAATATAAAGTGCAAATGTGCAATACAGAGAGCTATACAACACACTGATAAATTCTCAGTTCAGATAATACGCACATGCACAGTAGCACGAGTGAACAACTGACAACATTACAGATCAACAATGAACAGGACAGGCAGATACAACGATGGCATCATCTGGTATTAGAAAGCATTCAATTTTACATCTCTACGTATGGAATTGAATATGTATATGATATCAAGAAAACAAAAAGAAAGGTGAAAAAAAATCCTAATACATTTTGAGCATCTAAAGAAAGTATGTAGATGCTCTAAGACATCATTCGTATGTTCTCTTCCTTTTCAGGATTGTTGGAACGACAACAGCAGATCCAATTAGGAACAGAACTAGTAATGTCTTGAAGTCGTACAACTCCCTAACTGATTTCAGATCGCCTAGGGCTCTACCAGCCTGCATTACAATGGAACGATAATTATTAGCACGAAAACAACTGAAAATAATCAAGGAACAAGACCATCAGGCTCCAAAGATAGGTAAGATTTGTTATTTCAATGCAATACATTGAGAACATCCATAAAAGATGTTCACTGGAGTACAGGGAAGCATAAAGTGGGTGAAGCTCACAGCTCAGGTAGTTTCTAGGTCAAGAAAGTAGTAGCCTATTAGCAGTTTGGTAACTCTTCACTAAGGCTTAGAGGTTGCACGGGGATGGGCAGTATGGATAGAGTCTAACAAGGTTACTACTGGTTAATTGGAATTAACAAAAGTTATAGGTAAGGAGCCCCCAGGTTCAGCCACCTGTGATGATGTTTGCTCATACAGCTTCCACTAAACCCAGAAAACTTCAAAGATATGTTATACTTTTGTTAGAGGCTTGAAGCCTGCAAAGACATGCTTAGGCAGTTCATGACACATGTTATCTTTCATCTCCATTCACCAAACTTCAGCATAAGAACAATGTCATACATTTAGAACCCTAAACAATGACACGTATTTGGCACTCTTGATGCTTAAGCACCCGAGTCCATGTTTCAAGTGATTTCTTAACATACAACATGAACTTTGGTTGATTAATGATTCAATGTAATCCAAAAATGAGTCAAACAATCATACCAAATCTGTTGTTAAAGAAGAAGATTACCTTTACAGTAATATAAGATGCTGGAATAAGACCGACTAGTGTTGCAGTGAAGAAAATATGGAAAGGTATGTCAACAATCGGTGACGCCATATTTATGAATGTATTGGGCAAAGTTGGAGTTATTCTCAGAAAAAGCATATAATTCAATAGCTTTTCTTTCCTCTTAGCAATCTGCATCAGAAACAATGGTATTTGTTACATAATAGTACATGACTATAGATCATTTTTATGAAATAAAGAAACAGCTGAACTTTGTGTTACAGTAAGGATCTCAAGAAAACGTTAACCAACAGAACAGGCATAGCAGAAGATACCTCTGACTGGAAATATCTCAGTTTTTCAGGCCACAACCAACTAACCAAGGGTCTGCCAATCAGCTTGGAGACAAAATAGCAGGATGATCCACCGGCTGTGGCAGTGAAAACTACCAAAATGCCACCTTTAATCACTCCAAAAAGAGCCCCAGCAAGTAAAGACATGAATATTGTTCCAGGGATCATGAATGTTTGCATGAAGATGTATATTGAGCAATAACCCAATATGAAATTTGTTTGATAATCTCTCGCGTAAACAGCAAGATTTTCTCTGCAAGTTTTTAAAAACTTATTAGCAAACAACAACAGAATGTCCTATTCCCAAACTATATCCACTAATTTCATTCTCACTATATGCTACAAAGATTGCAGACATGAAAATTAATCTGTTCCAAATTGTAAGTTGTTTTGGCTTTCCTAGGTCCATAACTTTTAACATACACCATTGTCTAGATACTATAAAAGCATAAATGACTTACAATTTTTTCTTGTTATTATCCACCAAGTTAACACAGTGTAAATCTAGTAGAAAATCAACTAAAACAAATTGGCTATGTGTTCAGTAACACCTGCGCTAAGATTGAAAATTCTGACAATTCTATGGTTAATAAACTAGTACAAGTAAATTGTTCAAATAGGAAAATAGCATAGCATAGCTTGTATCTTAGAAGGAAACTATAATTGAAATGTAGGAGCACACCTCGGTGTGCTAGATTTTGGTAAATACTCGCGGTGCCTCTTAGACACCTAATGAAATTGTTAAATTAGCCAAAACAAAACAAAATTAGTGTTTGTGTTGTTGTAACAAGAAATGTAAGTGAATAACTGAATGCACTATGTTTGGTGAGTGGTTGGCTGGTTGTAACAGAAATGCAAGGTCACATCCTAATATATCAGAATAAGTGACCAATTGGTAGTTATAACTAATTTTCAGTGAGTTCTTGTCTTGTTAAATTAGTAACCCAGAACTGAGGGATAGGTGAAACAGTCCTATGACATAGTTGATGGAGACGGAGGTCAAATGTCTATTCTGTACTGTGAAAGGTGAGTACAATGCATAATAAATCAAATTGCTTGAATGTTCAGATTTACATTTCAAATGTCTATATACAAGGTTAAACCATGTTATCTTGAATTCTTGATGGACAACTACAAAATAAACCTAGCTCTTGAATGATATTAGGTCCAGGATCATATGTTAGTGTCAGTAACTTTACAAGATTCATTTTTTTTTTTGTATCAGATGCACAACAAAGCATAAAGAACTTGAGAACTTCAACAGGAGGTGTGGATAAAATGAAAATATTTACTTTATCTAACTAAATCGACAAGGGTACAGAAGTCCAAAAAAAACTGTCAGTAATTAATTTGGTACAACAACATTGTCCAGTGCTTATATCTATAACTAAATACTTCTCTAACATGTAGTAAAACCCAACATAAATGTGGGTAGCCTCTTTCATCTTGTATGGATGATGGTAATGGGGAGCTTTGAAAAAATGGCACACAAAACCAATATACTTGCATTTGCAAACTTCCCCTACTAATTAACCTGAGAAGAATTATAGTGGTACTGAGTACTGACTCCCGAGAGATAAAATTTACAGCAACAAAGAAAACAAGACAGCAAGTCGTTGTCCATATTGAAATGTGTAAAGCCAATGAACTCCTAATCTTGCCTAATTCATAACAAGGTTGACCAAGTCTCCCATTGTTGCAGCCACTGCAAGATCAAATAGGAAAGCAACCCTCATTTGACCCCTTCCTTGAAATTAGTAACCAATATATCTTGATGTTCCTAATTGTTTACATTTGCATATACTAAAACATGTCTTCAGTATTGTTTGATTGCACTGCGTGTTCATCTTCGATCTCACGCATCAAGAAATCTCACATCTCCATCAAGTTATTCTCATGTTGAAGAACAGACTAGTCCTCAGAAATCGGCATCCGAAATGACACAACTAGCGCTACCAAGCTTGTAGTACGATTTACACTACGCGTCTCAGATACGAAATAGCTTCGATCCAAATAAAACGCCGATCGGGGGAAACAAAGAGCAAGCGGGCAGGGATATGCTTACTTGAGAAGGCGGACGTCGGCGAGGCTGCGCGGTAGGTGGAGGATCTGCCCGAACTCGCCGCGTGGGGCGGTAAGGAAGACGCAGAAGATCCCGGCGGAGAAGAGCGCGAGCACGGCCGCGAACGCGAACGCCTCAGACCTCGTCAAAGCCGGGCGCGCCCCTGCGAGCTCCGGCTTTCCCTTCTTAGCGGCAGGAGAGTCGTCGCTGCCGGGGCCGGCGCCGGCGCCGGCGCCCGCCGCCTCGATGTCGCGGCGCGCGAACGGCATGGCCATGCCGGCGACGGCGGCCGCGGCGGCGGGGCGGGGGACGCGAGGCGGAGGGAGCGCCTGCTACTGCTGCTGCTGCTGACGCCGGGGCTACGAGGCATGTCTCGGGGGTGGCCTCATGGGGTGGCGGGCGACGACACCGAAGACGAGGTCGGAGGAGGCCGGTGGTGCGGTGCTATGTTTCTGTGCCGCGTCGTGTTTTTTGTTCGGATTTTCTTCTTTTTTTTCTTTTTTTGGTTGCCGTGTTTGATCCGGTGCGTCGATTGGTGAGTGTCGGATGTGTCCTTTGACCTTTGACTTGTTTAAGGACCGGACTTGGGCCGAGTTCTGTCCCGGGCTGTGGTGACTGGTGACCAGGACTTGGATTCCTAGGCCCAAAGTATCTGCGTCCCCAACAGTAACCAAATCTCTCATCTTTCATAGCTAAAAAATATCACAATCACAACTAAAGGCCCCGTTTGGTACAGCTCAGCTTCACTAGTGAAGTTATTTTTTTAGAAAATAGCTTAATGAGCAACTTACTAGGTGAAGCTGAGCTGTTTTGAAAAAAGTGTTTGGCAAAACAGCTTCACCAACAACTTCATGCATGGTTGGGAGAGAGAAATGGAAATGCAAGCTGTGAAAAGCTACTTTTTTCAGCTTCATGGATGAAGCTGTTTTTGTGAGAGAGAGGATAAAACTGCTTCATGGGTGAATCTGTTTTGTAAAATAGTGTTTGGCAAAAAAAAAAAAAAAAAAAGCTCACAACAGTTCATGAAGCTGTTGTGAGCCGTACCAAACATGCCAAAAGAATAAAGAATGACATTATTTTAGTGGGACCATCGTTTCGTCTCTTCCGATCCCGCAACCGCGACTACTCCCCCGTTTGTTTCCCAAAAAAATGCCACTATTTGTGGGCCAGGTATGATTGTTATGCGTAAAATGTCATCCTTCCATCGCTGATTAGAAAACAAATCTGCGACGTTGTATCCTATCAGCGACGCAAGCCTGGGCTCGTGCGACCTCCCGCTTGCGCGACCTCCGGCCACCAACACCGCAATCAGAGCAAATTGGAAAGATTTTTTAAAATAAATTCGCCACCAGCTGGTGGTAATAATGGAGATAATTCAAGAGCAAGAAGAGATAGCAATGTCACTGTAACAAACACTAATTATAGTTGTCGAGGGACACCATAAGACTACTGTTAGGATTTGTAAAAGCTTACTTTTTCACAATATGCAATTATTATCATGTTAATTTGTTGTTATATTGCTATGTATGGTATTATATTATTTCATCTATATCTATATGCTAATACTCAGTTAGTACTGAGTGCCGACCCCTGGCTTAACCTGCTGTTTTGAATGTACTTATCTAAACTTGTTGAAACAAGGATTTTGAGATTGCTCCTGCTACTTGATGGATATATTCTAGGTTTTTATTTTTTTTATTGTTGCTGATTTATTTAGCCAATATTTATGGTTAAAATCAATTTGCTTGCTGCTTGTGTCATAGTATAGGAATGTTGTACTCGCAAATGTATGCAGCCATATTTGCAGTGTCCTTGATGGATAAGTCTCTTTGTACTACGGTTTTTATGGGGTTGCGGCATCCTGCTGCATGGTGGTCGTGTTGACCTATTTCTATCTCTAGGACAACATCTCGGACTAGCTTTAGGAGGTTTTGTTAGTCTATTGAGGATAACATCTTAGACTAGCCTTAGGACAACATCTTAGCATATTAGAACAACATCCTGGGACAATGTCTTAAGAGCATCTTAAACTAGCATCTTGGTATATGATTGGCTGAATAACAGCCTATAAATATGTATCTCAACCCTCAGGTTGGTATGACATTACGTGAGTATGAGAAATAAACCAAAAATTGTCATAACTTCTAGTGTCATCCTCTTCTTCGATGAGAATAAGAATTCTTCTACTCCCAAGAGTAAGAATTCAGCGACTAACAACCGGTATCGAAGTCATACTATCCTGCAGCCAAAGCATCTCCTGCTCATCACCTTTCCTGGTCTCACAACAACCTCAACCGATAGCAGCAGTAGCTTCGACTGCCCCGACTCATTCCTCTCCCTCTACGCAGACGGGCAACAGCTCGTCAGAGGCAACCTTCTCTCCACGCAGCAGCCCCCCGGTAGCATGCCATGTCCGTAGGACAATCTTAGCGCTCGGTCGCCTCGAGCACACGGCGCCGGCAAGAGGCAGAACTCCGCGGCACAGAGACACGAGCAAACAGCGGTAGAGACTGATGCAGCGGCGACAAGGGCATTGAGGCTGGTAGCGGCGGAGCTGGCAGCAGCCAGAGCAGAGGCGGAAGCAGTGGCGGCTGCAGACGCAGAGAGTGCGGCAGCAGCGGAGGTCGAGGCTCTGCGTTGCAGCGTCGGACAGTCGGTAGCTCCATTTCTGCTGACGACGGTACCGATGAACGGTCCAATTGGCTAGAGGGGGTTAATAGCCTAATTAAAAATCAACAAAATCACTTAGGCAATATTGTTAGCAACACAAATAGCGAAACTTTTTGCACTATGCTAATGTGTGTGTTGCAAGCCACCTATCCAATAATTCTACCCAATATTTCTATGTCACATAATAGCAATTAAGACTACACTAGTGATCAAGAATACAAACTAAGTGTAGCGAACGAAATCAATTGCTAGACAAATAAGTGATAAGATATCTATACAAGGTATACACTAAGACTAGGAACATGAACAATAAAATATCTACTCAAGATATAGCTACACAAAAAGAATATCACAAGATATACAAAGAACTAGCTCACATGAATATGAAAGTAATGAACTAAAGAGCTAGTTGAGGGTTTTTCACCGAGCCTTCTGGAACACCTTTGAAGAGCCAATCACCGGTGAAAATTCCAAGTGTAGAGCCAATCACCAAGAATGATATAGAAGTCCAATCAATGAGATGATCACCCAAACACAATCAATAATGTGGGAGACACCGATTTATCCCGAGGTTCACTTGCTTGCTGGCACGCTACTCCGCGTTGTGTCGATCAACTCTTGGTGATCCGATGGGTAATTGGCACCACGTCAAGCTACACAAGCCCCACAAGAATCTACCACAAGAGAGGTAGCTCAATGACACGAGCAATCCACTAGGGGTAACTTTCGCCTCTCTGACGCGGATTAGTCCCGAAAAACCCCTCACAACTCGGTTGGTGGTGGCCAAGAACAATCACCAATCTTGCCAACTCCACCCAATTGCCTCCAAGCCGTCTAGGCACCAGCAAATGCCATGAGTAACAAGAAACTCGCTGTCAATACAAAGAACTAGTGTCACTAGTCAGCCTGGGCATTCAGTTAACCAAAACCGATCAGTTCGGTTCTTCGGTTCTGGACACAAATTTGGTTCCCTAGGAATAGGAACCGATCGGTTCTTCGGAAATCTTGGAACCGAGCAAAATCGGTTTCGGTTAGTTCGGTTCGGTTTCGGTTCCTGAGGTTGTGAGGGAGGTGTTATCCACCTTTTATATCTAGGATTAAGGTAGTATTAGGCCTAGATTATGAGGTTTCTTGGACTTATTTATGAAATTCAGTTTGGTTCGGTTATTTCGGTTAACTGAGGTAGAGAACTGAATTGACCTGCTAAAATTTGGTTCCTGAGAAGTGAGAACCAAATATGGAACCAAATTTTTCGATTTTAGTTATTTCGGTTTCGGTTCCGGTTATTTCGGTTTGGTTCTCGGTTTTCGGTTATTTTTGCCCAGGGTGAGCCACTAGAATGAACTCTTTCAAACCTTAGCATTAGAACACTCAATCTCACTAGCAAATGATCAAATCAAGACTACAGATGAGTGGGGAGGCTTGGCTATGCTCACAAGGATGCTAGAGGATCAAAATATGCAAGAGAGAACCCAAGTGAGCCGGCCAAGCCACTGAAATAGCCCACACAAGTCGGGCTAGCTGTTGGGCTAAAAACCCGAGCATCGGACGCTCCGGAGTTGGGCCCATCGGACGCTGCTCAACGTCTGATGCTCTCGATGGAGCCACGTGTCCAGCTGTTATGAATATCAACTACTCGATCCCAATGGCTACTTCACTTCGCGCCACTATTAATGTGGTATCAGACGCGTTGATGCCTTACACTCTTTTCAATGCAAACTGCCTGACAACGGACGCTCTGAGCTTTTTGCATCGGACGCTAGACCCCAGCGTCCGATGATTATGCAGAGAGGTTCCAGAGAGCTCTAAATCACATCGGACGTGTCTGATGCGACCACACTCCCAGCGTAGTTAGCCCTTGCCTGTCACCAGCATCGGACGCGGGAACAGTGAAACTGCAGCGTCCGGCGCAACGTCCAATGCACCCTGTTGCATCAGACTGAGTTAGGGTTTGCCATCGGACGCAACAGGCCGACATTTGATGCTGCCTGCCTGAGCATCCAATGCCCCTTTCTCAGCACCATTCACTTTCTAACTCCTACCCTTGCTACCATGTGCCAACACCAAAGTGTTTCACCACTTGTGCACGTGTGTTAGCATTTTTCAAAGAATTACTGTATCAATATGTTAGAGAACTCATAGTGGCACTTGCACACCGCATAAGCCGTGAATTATCTCCTCTTGATAGTATGGCTATCTATCCTAAATGTGATCACACTCGCTAAGTGTCTTGATCACCAAAACAAAGAAGCCTATAGTTTATACCTTTGCCTTCGGGCCTCTTTGCACCTTCTCTTCTCTTTTCTCCATTTCACCAAATGTAGAGCACTTGATCACTTCATTGCATGTGGCCATCACCATCTTCTCCATGGTTGCCGCCTTGCTAGCTCCACAACTTGGATTGGTCTTAATCCTTTCTTATTAGCTATACACATGCTTAGCAATAGGATTAGACCAAATAGGTTTCATCAATTAACTAAAACCAAACTAGGGCTTTCAATCCCCCCTTTTTGGTAATTGATGGCAACCTTTACAAAGATATGTGATTTAAAATTGAGTCACCACACTGATAGTATCAGCTCCCCTTACATATGTGCTATAGAGTTTGGTTCTAAGTTTGGCACATATGGCAACACTATCAAAATGATGCTAAGGCATAAGAATGGACCTTTGAAGCGTTATACCAATCGGAGTGCACTTGTTTTACCATCCTTAGCACCATTGTAGCTAGAACATACATCAAACTCAAGAACCCCGTGAGATTAACATTATTAGAAAGACTCTTGATCCGCTTGAAATACAAAGATGTCTAGCCATTGTCCTATGCATGCTAGTAAATCATATCATCGATCATGTTCTATCATTATCACTCACACATAAGCATGAATATCAATTAAATAGCTTATGCAATGCAATCAAACATATGAATGTGCACATTTCAAATGCAATAGTCAAGTTTATGAGCTTGCTCCCCCTATTTGTGTGCTCAAATTTTAACTTGACCAAGCTCCAAACCACTTGAAACTTTCAAAACACTTGTAAGACTACTCCCCTTTCATCTTTGTAACCAACCCTTTCATCTTTGTAACCAATTCTCCCCCGTTGGCAACAATTAACATAAAAGGTAGGCAAGTTTTATTGGAAAAAGACATCTTATAATGAGATTATATGAGGAGATCAAACTAGGTTAAATTGTGGCTCAAATCTAGCTCATGAACATAAAATATTTAACACGGTTTGCTCTAGAGTAAGCTTCTCACACATCGTTCAATGGTTATCTTACTCACGTTGGTTAAACACTTAGTTCACTTACTAGATCAAACACTAGAGTTACAAGCTCACAAACAAGTTATATGCTACCACTAGATTAAGTCAAACATAGAAGCTATAATGGTACCGTATATACTTCAAATTCATTTGTTTTACTATGAATGAGCCTAATTAAAGAATGTCATGACTATATGAACTAGAGCATATCCTAATAAGAATGAATGCATGCCAAGCAATAGCCGCAGCCGGAAACCTATACCCTTCCATCAACATGAAGCAGATCTAGCAAAATTAAAGAACAACAACAACAAACGGAATCGATTATAAACCTTATACACGAATCCACGATGGAGATGAACAACTTCGCTCCACCTCGAGTCCTAGATCCAAAAAAACAGCAACAATAATGAGTCCGATGGACCCTGGAGGAGCGTCGGGAGGGAGAGCAGAGAAGAGGCCGATACGATGGGAAAGCAATCCGCCACGAACAAGGAGTTCGTCGGACCACGAGATCTGGATCCAAATCGCCAAAAAATCTCCTGGAGGAGCGTCGGGAGGGAGAGCGTCGAGTGGAAGAAGAGAGTAGTGTGGAAAGGAAGTGGAAATGGGGAGTTGTCCGGGCGTGACTCCCAATTCAAAACATTAACCCTTAGTGTGGGCCCCACATGTCATAGATAGAACCCGGTGGGAATAGATAAGCCATCCAATCTTCATCCACTGGCCAAGAAATTTGCATTGTGTGCCAACAACCCATAAAACACATGGGTGTAGGCTTGAACTAATGTTGACCGGATTCTTTGTTGACTATCACTGTCACTTGATGGCAGATATTAGATTCGGCTTCCCACCGTCACTTGACGTCAGATACTAGATTCAACCGGTTAGTTAATAGTTTTCACAGGAATTACTTGTGCGTTACTTTTGCATAACAAGTAAACACATAAGAGCAATTAACCATTCTTGTCATAGCAGAGTAACAAGACAAACCTCCAAGCACATTTAACGTCGTTGTGATAATAACCGTGTTAATAATTTGGTGCTACCATTTTTCTTGTGAAGTAGCAATAAACGTTGGACATCAACCAAATGAACACTCAGAGCATAGTCCCTCCCCACCCTCGTCGTTGTCACGGTGGGATACTTCATCTTCGCCACTGAAAGGATCAAGATGCCCAAGAGGGGGGGTGAATTGGGCTTTTCTAAAATTTCTTGCAAGAATTAAAACCTATCAAGCCCAATTAACCCCCTAGTGCCTAGAAGTGTGTGAACAAGAATCAACCGCACAAAAAGACTATTGCTACACCATTTCTACTCTAGCATGGCAATTCAATTCATGAAAGAACAAAAGTAATGCGAATTGAATTGCTCAAAGTAAATGCGAAGTAAAGAGAGTATAGATGACACGACGATCTTTTGCCGAGGATCGAGGTGTCGGCACACCCCTAGTCCTCGTTGGAGCACCCGCGCAAGGGTATCGCTCCCCCTTGATCCGCGCAAGGATCAAGTGCTCACTACGAGCTGATTCTTCGCCACTCCGGCCCGGTGAATCGCCGCTACCGGTCAAACATGGCTTTTTTGGGTCATCCACAAAGCCTCCGGTGATCACCAAAGCACTCGATCGCCACCAAGCCTCTAGGTGATGACGATCACCAAGAGTAACAAGCTAGAAACTCTCACTTGACCAAGGGACAAGGCCAAAGAGATGGAGGATGCACCCTTGCTACTAAATTCTCACTAGGGGTGTTGAAAGTGCATTCGCCCCCAATGTGGGGTTTGGCTAATTAATGACAATCAAATTAGGGACTAACCAGTTTATAAAAGCATGTATGCAGGTGTTAGTCCTTTGAAAGATTTGAAAACGTTGAAATCTCGTGAACAAAGCACGTAGGATACTTTTGGACATAAAGATGCCTAGCTCAAGTGGTAGTTTAAAATTTCAATTTTAAACTTGAGTTGTAGGTAAGCCGGACTATGAAGAGGGTCACAAAGTAAGTTGGCTAGATGTGGAGAAAAGTGCTCAAATCGACTAACCTTAGTTCGCTTGAGAGACACCGCACAATCACGAACACGTAGAGGGTAATTTCATATGGTCGGTGGTACCGACAATGGGTGGTCGGTGGTACCGACCACGGCTTCTCTGCGCAGCGCTCAAACACCCTCTCTGTGTTGGTCAAAAAATGACCTGGCGGTAGTACCGCCATAACCTCGGTACTACCGCCCGCGGTGGTACCGACGCAAGGTCGGTAGTAACCTGGTTTGCAACCCTCTCTGTGTTGGTCAAAAATTGACCTGGCGGTAGTACCGCCTAACCTCGGTACTACCGCCCGCGGTGGTACCGACGCAAGGTCGGTAGTAACCTGGTTTGCAACCCTCTCTGGTGATTGTTTTTGACCTAGCGGTGGTACCGCCATAACCTCGGTACTACCGCCCGCGGTGGTACCGACCCATGGCCGGTAGTTTCCAAGTTTGCAAGGCTCTCTGTCCGCGCTAATTTTGGCCTGGCGGTAGTACCGCCATTACCTCGGTAGTACCGCCCTCGGTGCTACCGACCCAAGGCCGGTGGTAACAAGTTTGCGAAGCTCCCTGTGTAGAATTGAAATGGCCTGGCGGTAGTACCGCCATAACCTCGGTAGTACCGCCGCGGTGGTACCGACCGAGGTCGGTAGTATCTTGGTTTGCGGAGCTCTCTGTGTTGAGTGAAATTGGCCTGGCGGTGGTACCGCCATAACCTCGGTACCACCGACCTCGGAGGTACCGACTTTGGGCGGTAGTTTCCGAGGGACCGAGTCCCTTGTGAGATGCTCTCTGTTCGCGGCCAATTTGGCCTGGCGGTAGTACCGCCATACCTCGGTACTACCGCCCGCGGTGGTACCGACGTGAGGACGGTGGTTGCTTGTTTGGTCAGATCTGGATTCTTTCGACCGTTGTGAACTGGTCGGTGGTACCGGCCAGGGGTGGTCTGGTACCGACCAGCCTCGGGACTGAGGGAGTATAAATGCCTCCCCTCTTCACTTTTCACGGTCACCACTCACTCGATACACTTATTGCTGACCTAACTCGAGACAAACTCTCCAAGCATTGACTCACCCCTCTCTCTCCCCTTTGCTCCTAGATTCATTCCCTTGCGAGATTTGAGCTAGGGAAGTGAGATTCGAGAGTGGGAAGCATCAATCTTCGACTTGAGCACTTGGTTTCCATCTTGCCGGCTTGCTTTGTGTCTTTTACTCTTGAGCTCTTTGAGCTCTAGCCGGTTAGGTGTTCTTCGTGGTAGCCCGTATTGATTTACTTGTGAGGGCTCCCCGAAGCGTTTGTATTACCCTGAGATTTCTAGTAGAGATACTCTCGTAGCCTTTGTGGTTGCTTGAGTGAGGCGAGGAGGTGAAATAGACTCCGACCTTTGTGGTCACCTCAACAACGAGGAAGTAGGCACTCCTTAGTGGATTGGCCGAACCTCGGGATAAATCGCGTGTCCCGTGTGCTTGTTGTTGTTGTCCCTATTTTCTCTACTTCACTTGTTATTGTGTTCTTCGTGTTCTTCCTATCCCTATCTCTTTCTTAGGTTGGGAAGGCTCGATCTACATCAAGGGAGCAACCAAGGTTTGGTGAGAGTAGATTACCGTATATCATTCTTAGGAAAGTGGGTCAAACTTGTATTATTCATAGCTTACATTCATCGGATTTGTAGTTTCTTTTAGGATCCCGGTTGTGCCGTTTGTTTGTGTTGGTAGTACCGGTGTTTCACACCCGGTAGTACCTACCCAAACAAACCGGCCTCTCCGGTTGCTATCTAACTACATCTTATAGTTTGTGAAGTTTCAGATAGTCAAAAATCACCTATTCACCCCCCTCTAGGCTGATTCGGTCCTTTCAATTGGTATCGGAGCCTAACCCTTGTGTTAGCGCTTCACCGCGTAAGGGAGAATCATGTCTACCATAAGTCAAGAACAGCTTGATGAGATTGTCAAGAAGGTTACTGCTCAGATAATTCAAGATCAAGCAAAGAAGCATGAAGATGAGATGAAGAGAATGAAAGATGAGATGGAGAGTTTGAGGCGAGCTTTGGAAAGCAAAGCCGAAGCATCCGGAAGCGGTGGAAATCAGCCGCCCAAGGATGACAAGAAGAAGGAAGATGAAGAGAAAGGCAAGAAAGACACCGAGTTCACTAGAGTGCCATATGACTATAGCCATATGGGCAAGGTCATGCAATTGCCTAGCGTCAATCTAGGCAAGCCACCTGCCTTTGATGGAATCAACTACAATGATTGGGCACACAAGATGAAGCTACACCTTCTTGCTGCAAGAGTTTGGGAGATTGTTGAAAATGGACCAAGTCATGTTGAAGGTCAAGAGTTCACCGACAATGATATGTTTGAGTTTCAACAAAATGTTCAAGCCGCATCATTGATTCTATCATGCCTAAAGCCTGAAGAAAGCAACAAGGTACATGGAATGGAGAATGCCAAGAAGATTTGGGATACACTCAGGATATCATATGAGGGTGATGCGAGTGTGAGGAAGTGCAACATAGAGCTTCTTCATGGAAAGATTGAGAACTTTGCAATCAAGAAAAATGAGACCACTCAACAAATGTTTGACAGATTCATGACGTTGGTCAATCAGATTAGAGCACTCGGAGACACAAAGTGGGATGACTACTCAGCTGGAAGAAAGCTATTAAGAGCATATAGAAAGAGGAACAAGAACCTTGCATCAATCATCATGGAGAGACCTAACTATGAGAGCATGGGACCTCATGAGATGCTTGCCAAGATAAAGCATCATGAAGTCTTGGATGATGAAGATATAGAAGAACAAGAGGCAAGCCACAAAAGGTGGTAGCACTCAAGGCTAATCAAGAAGAAGGAAGCAAGGCCCGAGATGACTCTTCAAGCGAAGGAAGTGAAGACTCCGATGATGAGTTGCCCTTATTGTGAAGAACTTTAGAAGATTCATGAGAAAGAAGATGCACAAGAAGGGCAAAGGTGGTTACTTCAAGAAGTCAAAGAAGAGAAATTGCTATGAGTGTGGAGCGGATGATCATTTCATTGCCGATTGTCCACAAAAGAAGAACAAGAACAAGTATAGCAAGAGTGATGACAAGAAGCATAGAAGAAGAAGAGGTGGTGAAGCTCATCTTGGTGAGGAGTGGTTCTCGGAAGATGACTCAAGTGATGAAGAGAAGAGCAAGAGCAAGGAGAAGGAGAGGGAGCGGCCAACATCGCCATACACAAGACCTCTTCTCCAAGCCTCTTCTCCAACATGGCTACATCGACAACTTCGTCACGCTTGTTCGAGAACCTCTCCGACGACGAGGATGACTTCACTCATTCTTGCTTCATGGCTAAGAATGAGAAGGTATCATCCAACTCTCCTACTTGTTCTAGTGATGAATGTAGTGATGATGATATGGATGAATTTGAGCTTAGCTAATTAGAAAGTTTGGAAAGAAAGGTGGAGCTAAAATCATAAAATTGCTCACTAAATTAGAGAGTCGGAATGAGAGTCTTGCAATGCAAGGGGACTTGATCTCTCAAGAGAGAGAAAAGAACCGTGCATTGGAAGCCTCTCTTGCCGAGGAGAAGTTGAAGGTTGAGAAATTGACCGTGGAACTATCTTTAGCCAATGACTCCAACAAGAAGTTGGCTAAGGAGTGTTCCATGAGCAATGACTCAATTGCAAGCCTAAAGAATGAGGTTAGCATGGTTCAAGAGAGCCTCACAAGCTCTCAAAATAAATATCAAACTCTTGAACTAAGCTACAACACTCTTTGGAATAGCACCTCTTCAACTTCTTCTAAGGATTCCGATGGCTCTAATGCCTCAACTAGTAATGGTTGCAAAAGATGCTATAAACTTGATATAAATGCTTGTGCAACTAACCTTGTTGAGATAGAGAAGAAAGACAAGGAGATTAATAGGTTGAACATGATCTTGAGGAATGGTTGCAAGTGTAGGGTGCAACAACCAAAAGATATCCTCAAGACCGCAAGACACCCATCTATCAAGGATGGAATTGGGTACAATAGGTATGGTGGTAAGGCCAATGGTAGAAAGATGGTCAATGGGGTACCTTTTGTTAACTTTAACAAAGGGGTTCCTCTCTTTGACCTAATGAACAAGGCCAACAAGGTTGCCAATCCAAAGGCTCCACTTGCTAATGGTAAGATCAACAAGGAGAAGCAAGTGGAGGCCCCCAAGCAACAAAAGCCCATATCAAGAAGCTATACATGTGATTACTTGTGTTGTTGGGGGAAGGATGGTAAGATAGTAGTCAAGTATGTTGGTGCCCTCAAGAAGAGGGAAATTATGAGAAATGTTTGGGTGCCAAAAGCTTATGTGACTAACCCCCAAGGACCCAATCTCGTTTGGGTACCTAAATCTAGAACATAAACTTGTTTTGTAGGAATATGCCTCCGGTGGGTCAAGTTGGGTGTTGGATAGTGGATGCACCAATCATATGACCGGGGCAAAAGATATGTTCTCCTCCTTTCAACCAAGCAACGACTCATGCAACAACATTGTGTTTGGTGACAATGGTAAAGGAGAAGTGCTTGGTTTGGGTAAAATTGCTATCTCAACTGACAATTCCATATCTAATGTATTACTTGTGCATTCGTTGAGTTACAATTTGTTATCCGTTTCTCAACTTTGTGAAATGGGTTACGATTGTCTCTTTACGGATAAGGGTGTGACCGTCTCTAGAAGAAGGGATTCCTCTATTGCATTTAAAGGCGTGTTGAAGGGAAAACTTTACTTAGTTGACTTCTCAACTAGTAAGGTAGAGCCTACAACATGTCTAATGGCAAAATCTAGCATGGGTTGGCTTTGGCATCGCCGACTAGCTCATGTTGGGATGAGGAACTTGGCCCAACTTCAAAGAGAAGGGCACATCCTTGGACTAACCAATGTTTCTTTTGAGAAAGATAGGATTTGCAGTGCGTGCCAAGCCGGAAAGCAAGTTGGAGCAAAGCATCCAATCAAGAACATTGTGTCGACCACAAGACCATTGGAGCTATTGCATATGGACCTCATCGGACCCGTTGCTTATCAAAGCATCGGCGGTAACAAATACGGTTTCGTTATTGTTGATGACTATTCTCGTTTCACTTGGGTGTTCTTTTTAGCAGATAAAAGCGAAACGCAAGGCATCTTCAAGAAGTTTGCTAGAAGAGCACAAAATGAGTTCGACATCAAGATCAAGAAAGTGAGAAGCGACAACGGGACCGAGTTTAGGAACACCAACATAGAGAGTATCTTGATGAAGAAGGGATCAAGCATGAGTTCTCCGTTCCATATACCCCACAACAAAATGGGGTTGTGGAAAGGAAGAATAGAACTCTTGTTGAAGCCGCAAGATCTATGTTGGATGAGTACAAGACTTCCCATGGCTTTTGGGCGGAGGCAATGAACACGGCGTGTCATGCAATCAACCGCCTCTACCTTCACAAGCTAAGAGGGAAGACGCCATATGAGCTTCTAACCGGTAAAAACCAAAGGTGCATTACTTTCGAGTTTTTGGCTGCAAGTGTTTCATACTTAACAAGAGGGCCAAAAGTTCAAAGTTTGCACCTAAGGTACACGAAGGCTTTCTACTTGGTTATGGTACTAACGAACATGGCTACCGTGTATTCAATAATGCCACCGGCACTATTGAGTTAACGGTAGACGTGACTTTTGATGAATCCGACGGCTCTCAAAAGGAGCAAGTCAATGATGAGCTTGTAGGTAATGACGAGCCTCCATCCGAAGCTATCAAGAAGCTTGCAACCGGTGATGTGAGGCCCGTTGAAATACAAGATGATGAAGATGAACCATCACACACTCCACAAGATTCTCATATCCATCATGTGCATCCAAATGCGCATGATGAAGCTTCCGCAACTCCGAATGGTGGTGTGGGTGATGTTCAAGTGATACATCAAGTTGATGATCAAACACAAGCTCAACATGAAGTCCGACAAGAAGATGGGGACATCAATGCATATGATGAAGATGATGAAGATGGACCCATCCAACGAAGATCACTTGTGCCACATCCAAGAGTTCATCATACAGTTCAACGGGATCATCCGTTGACAACATATTGGGGAGCATACGGCGTGGGGTAACGACACGCTCTCGTTTAGCAAATTTTTGTGAACATTACTTGTTTGTCTCCTCTTTGGAACCTCTTAGGGTGGAAGAAGCACTTGACGATCCGGACTGGGTGATGGCTATGCAAGAAGAGCTGAACAACTTCACCAGGAATGAAGTCTGGTCCTTGGTGGAAAGGCCCAAGCAAAATGTGATAGGAACCAAATGGGTCTTCCGCAACAAGCAAGACGAGCATGGCGTGGTGACAAGGAACAAAGCACGGTTGGTGGCTCAAGGTTTCACTCAAATCGAAGGTTTGGATTTTGGGGAAACCTATGCACCTGTAGCTAGGCTCGAGTCAATTCGTATATTACTTGCCTTTGCTACTCACCATGATTTCAAGCTATACCAAATGGATGTGAAAAGTGCATTCCTCAACGGCCCCCTCTCCGAATTGGTCTATGTGGAGCAACCACCGGGTTTTGAGGACCCAAAGTTTCCCAACCACGTCTACAAGCTCGACAAGGCGCTCTATGGGCTTAAACAAGCCCCTAGAGCTTGGTATGATTGTCTTAAGGACTTCCTACTCAAAAAGGGTTTTGAGATAGGAAGGGCCGATGCTACTTTATTTACTCGCAAAGTTGATAATGATATCTTTGTGTGCCAAATATATGTCGATGACATAATATTTGGTAGTACTAATGTTGCCTTTGTGAGGAATTTAGTAGGATCATGACCAAAAGGTTCGAGATGTCCATGATGGGTGAGTTGAAGTACTTTCTTGGATTCCAAATCAAGCAACTCAAGGATGGCACGTTCATCAGTCAAACCAAGTATACAAGAGACATGCTAAAGAAGTTTGAGATGGACAAGGCCAAACCCATCAAGACCCCTATGCCTACCAATGGACATCTTGATCTAAATGTGGATGGTAAGTCAGTGGACCAAAAGGTATATCGCTCTATGATCGGTTCATTACTTTACCTTTGTGCATCTAGGCCCGATATTATGCTTAGTGTGTGCATGTGTGCAAGGTTTCAAGCTAATCCGAAAGAATGTCATATTATGGCCGTTAAGAGAATTTTTCGATACTTAGTGCACACTCCGAATCTTGGCTTGTGGTATCCCAAGGGCTCCACTTTCGATCTACTTGGCTATTCCGATTCGGACTATGCCGGTTGCAAGGTAGACCGAAAGAGCACTACCGGGACTTGCCAATTTATTGGGAGGTCTTTGGTGTCATGGAGTTCTAGAAACAAAATAGTGTTGCCCTATCCACCGCCGAAGCCGAGTATGTGGCGGCCGGCGCTTGCTGTGCTCAACTACTTTGGATGAAGCAAACACTAAAGGACTTCGGATGTGAGGAAACCAAAATTCCACTTTTGTGTGACAATGAGAGTGCTATCAAACTAGCAAACAATCCCGTAAACCACTCTCGCACAAAACACATAGACATCCGACACATTTCTTGAGAGACCATGAAGCCAAAGGAGATATCGCAATACGCCATGTGAGCACCGAAAAACAACTAGCCGATATCTTCACAAAGCCTTTAGATGAGTCAAGATTTTGTGCTTTGAGGAGTGAACTAAATATCATTGATTCTCGTAACGTGGCTTGATGTCTTGCACATATTTGTTTTCACCTAGAGACCTAGATAAATGGTTTGACAAAATATTATGTGTGATTTCAAAATCTATTTTGCATACTTCACTTATGTCCATGGCTATGTATTGGTTTATGAAATCTGGACATGTTTGAAGTATGTGTAGTATACCACACAAGGCTCTCTTGAAATCCCTCTCTGTCCTCTCTGTTTTGTGCTGTCGGTGGTACCGCCATAGGGCGGTAGTACCGACGTCGGTAGTACCGGCCCTATGGGCGGTACCACCGACCGGTTTGACCGAGTATAAAGGGGCGCGGTGAATCTTTTCTAACCCTAGTCAATCCGTTTGACCGCCCGCCTCCTGCCTCCTTCAGCCGCCGCCCGAGCACGTGCGCCACCTCGGTTCATCCTCCTCGATCTCCCTCTCCTCCACCCAAATCCAAATCCCTTCGGTGGAAAGGTGCTTTGAAGGTTGGAGATCGTCGTGGTGGTGTTCTTGAAGCCCGAAGTTCCTCCTTCATTGGATTTCGACCTCTTCTCGAGTAGCAAGGTACTAGGGTGTTCATGCCCGATCTCTCAATGTACTTGTTCTAGGTCGATTCCTTTGGTAGGATTGTTCTATCTAGTATGAAGATGCTTCTAGGATGTATGGTTCGCAAGTTCATAGCGATTTGGTAGATTGGATTGAAGGAAACCGCACGCTGCTGTGCGGTCGGTAGTACCGCCCCCAGGGGTCGGTAGTACCGCCCGCGCGCAGCGAGCCGTTCTCCTTCCCGATTTCGATCGTCTTATTTGCTACATCCGTTGAAGTAATCTTTCCATCATCTTTGTCTCATGTTGGTCTATGCTATCTTTGTCTAGATGAGCCGGAGGCCCTCTCGTGCTCGTTCCCCTAGTGATGATGATGAGGAGTATGCCGCCTTGGAGCAAGGTGGTCATGTGCAGGGGCGCCGCCGCGTCGCAATCCCGGGCGCCGTGTTCGGTCTGGGAGTATGGATGACTCCTCTCGTCAGGTCCGTGGACGCTCGTCGCGGGCCATACGGGCCGTCGCAGCGTGGATAGCGCAAGGGGGAGCGGGAGCGGTCATGTCCGTGGCAGTGGGCATGCTGCTCCTTCGCCTCCTCCGCCCTCAGCCTTCTCCGCCCCCTGTCGCTGGTCCGGCTGGACGCCTGCACAGCGTCATTGTGGGAGAGTGCCTTCAGCTGGTCTCGATCGTGAGGGTCGCTCCATCGATCCTCAAGTTGGACCGGCATCCCCTCGGACTTCAGGGTTGATGCTAATCAACCGGGCTTTTGACATGCACCCTGAAGCCGAAGCTGTCATGTCCGCCGTCACTCTCGCTCTTCTTGGAAATCCCATGGATTACTTGTAACACCTCTGGTGTTTAATATGTAATAAACCTGACATGTCATCATCATTAGTCATAATCATTCTGCTTGCATTATGTTTGCTTAGGTACTTGTGTAGCAATCTCTTTTCAAAAACCCTAAAGCCCAAATTTCCTATAAGGGCAAAAATGGTAATTCACCTCTGTGCCTAGCTTTGTGTGATTCTTGTTCAGTTGGATGTCTTGAAGTTTTGTTGTGTTGGCCAAAGTTCAAAAACCAAAATCAGATGTCAAACCCCTTGCAAAACCCTGATTTCCAAAACCCTGGATTTATCCCTCTTTTGTAATTCAAAAATATTCAAAATTTGAGGTGGTCCAAAAAGCAAAGTGAGATCTGGCCAAGAGAAACAACTTTGGTTATTACAAAATTTTCAAGTTTATGTACAAAGTTTGAAGTAAATCCAAATTCATTCAAATTCCAGTTCTTGTCTCTTTTCAGTTTTCAAAATTTATTTAAAACTATTGAGTTTCAGAAAAAGGGTATATTAGCAAAGGTGTAGGTTTTGATAAAAGGAACAACTTTCATATTTGCAGATTTCCAACTTTCAATGAAAATCAAAAGTAATTTTGAATTTATTCAAATCCCAAAAGTGTTCCCTTTTTGTTTTCAAATGTGGTCCAAAAACAATTTGGATTTTGAAAATATTCTTTTAGACAAAGTTGTAGATCTCCTTTTTCTGCACAACTTTGGTGTTTTGAGTTTTTGCTGCTCAGTTCAAGTTTTGGAAGTATTTGCAAATTCAGAAATCAGCCATAGTCAAACCTAGACCTAGCCTGTTCATCTCCTACCTAGGGTCAGAGCAGAGCAGGGAGGGAGTCCCGGCCATGGCCGCACGCCAGCGCCGCTTGCGCCACGCGCCGGCAGCCGCACGCCGCCCCGACTTGTCGCCTGCGCCCGCGCCATCATTTCGCACCCGCTCGCGAGCGCTGACCTCCGCGCCCGTCCCCTACAATGCCCAGGGCGTCGCCGCCGCGTGCCGTCACCGGCGAGCCTCGCCAGGCCCTGGGGCACGCACGTCCTCCCGCCGGCTTGCAATCGAGTGCGCACGCCTCGGCCGAGCTATCCACACCATCCCGTGCTCTCTACCGTCCCCGACCGTCCTAAAAGGGACCGCCGGAGTCCGAGCTCCTCACTCATCTCCGCCGCCGTCGCCAGCCCACTCCGAAGCTCCCGCCGCTCAACCACCTAGCCCGAAAGCTTCGCCTTGAGCTCGCGAAGCTTCCCAGCCCCTCAATTTCACCTCCCCCGCCTCCTATCGCCCGGCGTAGGTCGCCGTTCCCAAACTCCGACGAAAAACCGGTAACTCGGGTTCGTCAAATACTACCTCTCCGGCCACGATCATCTTCCCCTGACCCCTGTGTCAGCTTCCTTGGCTCCGCGCGACTCTAACCGGCCCTTGCGGTCTCGTGTGTTGCGCAGGATCGCCGAATCGCCGGAGTGCCGCCGCGGCCATCTCCTTCCTCGAGCCTCACCCTCGAGCACGTGTCGAGCCTCACCCTCGAGCCTCACCCTCGAGCACGTGTCGAGCCTCACCCTCGAGCCTCACCCTCGAGCACGTCCCGAGCCACACCTCGAGCACGCCTGCGAACCGCGCTCCCTCGAAGCAGCCGAGCCCTGCCTCCGACCCGTGGTAAGCACTCGAAGCCCCCGGTCTCTGCTTCCACTCCGCTTCGCCCGAGCCTCCCGGCCCAGGTCTCGGACGGACGCTGTCTCCGCTTCGCCCGAGCTCCGGCCAGGCCTCGGACGGAAACGCTTGTCTCCGCTTCGCCGAGCCTCCGGCCAGGCCTCGGACGAAACGCTTGTTTCCGCCTCGCCCGAGCCCTGCTGTCCGCCTCGCAGCGATTCGCCCGAGCCCCTGCGAGAAAGGAGCACAGCGCCTTTTCTTTTTCCTTTTTGAAAGAGTGTGAATAGTGGGCTGTTTTCTCTTTTTTGTGTGAATTAATTTGTTGTTCCTTAATCCTGATAAAATTATGGTATGCTCCATGCACTGTGTAGTATTTTATAAAAATATGAAACTTGACTTTTCTGCAAGAATTTGAAAAGTAAAATCCCTCTTTTAATTAATAAATGGATGGTTTTGGATTTTTAGAAAATTATTATAACTCCAAAAATCATGAGATAAATTTTTGTGAGCTTCATATGCCATGATTAGTCTCTGGTGAAATTTGAAGTCTTTTGGAACAAGTTGATTTTTGTGCATTTTATCTTTAATTGTTAAATAGTGCCTTGTTAATTAATGTCTGATTTATTTGAGCACCTTAATGACCTCCAAAAATTATGAAATTTGTTTTGCCATCTATCTACACCATAATGAACTTATGTGATTAATTTGGTAATTTTTGGAGCAACTTCATAAATGACCTTTTTAAATAATTAAGGAAAATAGAAAAAAGGATTAGGGTTCATGTTGTATGCCCTGTTTTGCATTGTTCATGCTAGCATACTCATGTGCATGCATCATTGCATTCGTATAGTCACCGAAGAAGGAGTCAAGATCGAGGCAGCCGCCGACGAACCTGTCCCGAGGCTACCCCGAGCTTCGACCTGCACCTCCGCCCTCGAGCCTGCCCTCTTTGCTCTTCAAGGCAAGCCCCGGTGCATTTAACCCTTTCCTTGAATTTATAAAATGATTTCCTTAAATGCTTTTGAGTTAAATTATTGCATTAGGTTTATAGGAGTTGTGTGTATCCTAATTGATGCACTATCCACCTTGACCACTGATACACCCGATACCTGCTTTCAAAAGTATTTGAAAAATGCTTAGCAATGCTTATTGAATTAGACTTTGCAATAAAATGCCAATTTCAAAAGTGTGATCACTTAAGGAATGTTTATGGGAATTTGGTCTTACTCCCCGGCTGTTGGCTAGGTATCTGATCCGTACCTAGTCAATAGCGAGGAGAGGTTGTCCGAGCGTACGGTGCCGTCATGTTGTAGTCCGGGACTCAACAGTTGACACCGACCGGGACAGGGATTGAAAAACTGACGGGACTATTACGCTTGGGTGAGATATAACCAAGGTATAGTTCTGGCTGGAAAATTAGGGACCATCCGTATGGGGGCCTGCTGGTCAAGACTTGTAACTATTCACATACTTCGGAAAGCTCTGGCTCCGAGAAATCCTTGATGGGACCGACAACCGCGCACTGGGAGTGGAGAGATGGCGGAAGTAGCATGTACCCACGTGGTCGTCGTACCTGGAAAGGAGTGGTGTACTGTACTTCCGGGTGGCGTAGGACCGGGTCCAATCTTGGAGGAATCGTGGTAGACGAGTTGGCATATGCAAGCTTGGGTGCTACATATGCAGTGTGGATAGGGATCCTCAGCTGAGTATTATTTATCCGGATTAACGTTGCTCCTCGGTTATGGAGACTTGGTCACTGACTGTCAACGGAGAGTGGTTCTCAACTAGGAATGTTTTGAAATGTAAAATGAATCATGAACGATGAAGAATTGAGGAATACTGAATCTTTCAAAATAAAATAAGGTTTACAAAAATGCTTTTCTGCAAAATACTTGATCTTGCTTAAGCCTTACCTTGACTACCCTAAGCCTCTCATTCCTGAGTCTTCTCCCTTTTCTTTAGTCGGGTAAGTCTTGTTGAGTACCCCAGTACTCAGGGTTTGTTACCCATGCTGCAGGTATGACAGAGTCCCCGATGTGTCTTGCACCCTGCTGCGTGACCATCGTCCAGGAAGAGGCCGATGAGGCCGAAGAATAGTTGTACACCTCGGGCTGGGTGATTATAAGTATCTTTGCTGTTCTCCACTATGTTGCCTATGTCTATTTCTATTATCAGAACTTGGTTTGTAATAACTGCACCTTAATTTCTATTTGGAACCCTGCTTTGTAAAACTAATGTTATTTAAGTCTTCCGCTCTTTATTCCGATGTTATTTGTAAAAGTATGCAATGCTGTAACCGAATTGTGAGATGATCCTGCGGACATTGGGCACTGATGTAGCCCGGTGGCGAACAGGTCTTAATCACATGGAACATGGGTTCGGCTGTCAGAGGTTGACAGGGACACGTGGGCCATGGGATTAGGGTCGTTCCGTCACAGAGTGGTATCGGAGCATCTCACTTTAACGTTGCAGTGTTCGTTTTTGCGAAAACTTCAAAAGACCTTTTGAGTCCAAACAAACTAAACTTGACTATTTTGAGTCCAAATTGCTTCTCTCATCTTGTCTCTCATATGGCAACACTAGCTAGTGGAACAACATATTTTTAAGCCCTATGTACCTTATTTATTTATTGCATTGCTTTGTTCCGTAGGAACGATTCATGCATCATGTCATAATCACTTAAGTTAACTTCCTCTCTAAGTTCGTTGGGGTAGTATGCCTTTACCTGTTCTTGCTAGCCTTTCTCATCCATCTTCTCTTATCCAGACATGGCTCGCATCAAGCTGACTGCCCGCAAGTCGACTGGACCGCATGGTGTGCCACGCCACCAGCTGGCACCACGCGCTGGGGAGGAGACTGGAGAATCTTCCAACGGTCGTCGCTTTCCCCGCCGCACCCGCAAGAACCTGAAGGAGGAAATCAAGGATCTGAAGGCTGAGCTGAAGAACTTGGAGCATGACTTCTACCACTCACGCCTGGAGTTTTATGAGGCACGAGCTTCCCTGGAGCAGGCCAATCGGAACACGGTTCGCGCTATCGAGCAGCGCAATGATGCTTGGACCCGCGAGGACGTTACCAGAGCCCAGCTCCACGGACTGCAGCAGTACACAGCTCAGATTGAACAGTTCAATGATATGCTTCATGAGGAAGTGCATCAGCTGTATGATCAACTCCACCCCTTGGTACCCCGGTTATGGAAGACCCTGAGGACGGAGTAGTGGAAGAACCCGATGTGGAACAAGAGCCAGACGTGGACGAAGAAATTGAACCTGCTGAGGACGTCCACGCTGAAGACGAGGACGAGGAGGAGGAGCCTGAGCTCATCCTCGAAGAAGACGACGACGAAGAAATGATCATCATGAGGACGAGACGTCGAGATAGATCCGTGTGTCTGTACCATCTGCTTACCTAAAACCTTAGTCTAGGTTTGGGGGCGTTAGTCTGTCTGTTGCCAAGTCTGGCATGTATCTTTCTTTTCGCATCTTTCCCTTTATCGGTCTGTATCATCTGTCAGTCACCTTATCAAGTCATCAGTCTTTTGTATCAGAAGAAGCTATCAGTCTGTTGTTTTCAGAACCCTATCTATGAATGCTAAGTTCCAAGTTGCTTAACAGATGCCTGTGAACACTCGCACTGGAGCTGGAGGTTCTGATGATGCCAACCTCCCAAACCCTCCACCTGTCCCAGCTACCCTAGCAGATGCCATTGCAGCCTTGGCCGCCGCTGCCAACCTAATGGCTCAAAACCAAGGACAGCAGAATTCACCGTGGTCGCCACAACATCAACCAAGAGACCACCTATGTGGAATTCACCGAAACTCGTCCACCGGTCTTCACCAAGGCCGATGAACCCCTCGAAGCTGATGATTGGCTCCGCACCATGGAGCAGAAGTTTGGTCTTATCAACTGCACCGATATCCAGAAGCCACGGTTCGCTTCACAGCAGCTTCGTGGTCCGGCAAGTGCTTGGTACGCCAACCTGTTGGCTGCCCAGCCAGAAGGTCATCGGTTGACCTGGGAAGAGTTCCGCACTGCTTTCCGTGCTCATCACATCCCTTCCGGATTAATGAAAATGAAGCTTGATCAGTTCCTGGCTCTCCAACAGAAAGACTCCACAGTCATGCAGTATGTGGGTCAATTCAATCATCTCAGCCAGTATGCCTCAGAGTATGTCAACACAGATGAGAAGAAGAGGGATTGTTTCCTCAGAGGACTGCACCCAAAGATCCGCAGGAGCTTGTCCAATAACCTGACTGGGTCTTATCACGATGTTGTTGACCGGGCTGTTGCTTTTGAAGAAAGCAATCGCCAGTACCAGGAAGAGAAGAAGAAGAAGAAAGCAGGGTCAAGCAGCTTCTCTGGCGGTCACAAACGCCAGAGAATCATCTATCACCCCAGCCACCACCACAATCGTCTACCTTACCCCAACCAGCAAGTGGTCGTCCGTACCGCGGCCACCACCCATAATGCCAACCAGCAGAGTGCCACACAGCCGAACGCCCCAGGTGTTCGTATCACCACTCCACAAACAGCCTACAACCATCCCTGCTACAACTGCGGCCAGCTTGGTCACTGGTCTCGTGAGTGCCCAAAGCCCAAGAGGTATGCTCAGAATGCTCAGAAGAATCCTGGAGGATCTCAGCAGCAGCAGCACCGTGCCCAGCAGCAGCATGCTCAGAAAGGCAGGATTGTCAAGAAGCACGGGCAAGTCTACTACACCGCTGTCAGCGATATACCAGAAGGGGAGCCCGTCATGATCGGTAGGTTTCCTGTTGCCAATCACCCTGCAGTTGTGTTGTTTGATTCTGGTGCATCGCATTCCTTCATCAGTCGTACTTTTGTCATCAAGCATGAAATATCAATTGAGGATTTAAAAGAAAGTTTCTGCATATTTTCGCCTGGAGGGCGTATAAGTACTAAGGAAGTGGTTCGCAGTATACCAGTAATGTTGGGGGAACATGTATTCCCACCACCATGATAGTGCTTCATGATCAGGAGATAGATGTCATCCTAGGCATGAATTGGATGTGTCAGTATAAAGCCATGATCGACATCTTGAATAGAGTTGTGAGAGTGGATATTCCTAACAGTACCGCCAAACTCCTTCTCCAACTTCCAATGCCTCAAAAACCAGCAGCCACTCAAATAAATACCGCCTATGTTCTGGAAACCCGGGACATCCCCGTGGTTTGTGAATTCCCTGATGTTTTTCCTGAGGATTTGCCTGGTCTGCCTCCTGACCGTGACGTTGAGTTTGCCATAGAGCTAAAGCCCGGGACTGCTCCTATATCCCGCAGAGCTTATCGAATGCCTCCCAGAGAGTTGGCAGAACTAAAAATCCAATTACAAGATTTGTTGGACAAGGGTTTCATTCGCCCAAGCTCGTCTCCTTGGGGCTGTCCTGCAATCTTTGTAAAGAAGAAAGACAAGACTCTCAGAATGTGCATTGATTATCGCCCACTCAATGAGGTCACCATCAAAAATAAATATCCCTTGCCTCGTATTGATCTTCTCTTTGACCAGTTAGCTGGAGCCAAAGTATTCTCCAAGATCGATCTCAGATCTGGCTACCACCAAATAAAGATTCGTCCTGAAGATATTCCTAAAACAGCTTTCACCACCAGATACGGCCTATATGAGTACTTGGTCATGTCCTTCGGTTTGACCAATGCCCCTGCTCATTTCATGTACCTCATGAACTCTGTGTTCATGCCAGAGCTTGATAAATTCGTGGTCGTGTTCATTGACGACATCCTTGTCTACTCAAAAACCCTGAAGATCATGCCGAACATCTTCGTATCGTTCTATCCCGTCTCAGAGAACATCAGCTGTATGCCAAGTTCAGTAAATGTGAGTTCTGGTTAGATCAGATACAGTTTCTTGGTCATGTCCTTTCCGCTGAAGGTGTGTCAGTTGACCCTGGTAAAGTGGCAGACATTCTGGATTGGAAGCCACCTACCACTGTTCATCAAGTCCGCAGCTTTATGGGAATGGCAGGATATTATCGTCGATTCATCCCAGATTTCTCAAGAATCGCCAAGCCTATCACTGAGTTAGTAAAGAATTCTGTGAAGTTTGTCTGGTCACCAGCCTGTGAGCAAGCCTTTCAAACTCTGAAGAAACTGTTAACTACATCACCAGTGCTAGCCCAGCCGAACATCGAGAAGCCCTTTGATGTCTACTGTGATGCATCTGGTACTGGTTTGGGCTGTGTTTTGATGCAAGAAGGTCGAGTGATCGCTTATGCCTCCCGACAGCTTAAGCGACATGAAGAGAATTACCCAACTCATGATCTCGAGTTAGCAGCAGTAGTGCATGCCTTGAAGATCTGGCGTCATTATTTGTTGGGCAGTACCTGTAATGTGTACACTGATCACAAAAGCCTGAAGTATATCTTCACTCAAGAGGAACTGAATATGAGGCAGAGAAGATGGCTTGAGTTAATTAAGGACTATGATCTTGAAGTGCATTACCATCCGGGTAAGGCGAATGTGGTCGCCGATGCACTCAGTCGCAAGTCTTATTGCAACTGTCTGATGATGAAACCCTATGATTCTTCTTTGTGTTATGAGCTGGAAAAGTTGAATATTGAAATGATTCCACAAGGAACTCTGAATAATATCAGAATAGAAACCCCTATCAGAGAGCAGATCATCGCTGCACAAAAAGATAACCCTGGAATCAAGCACATCATCGAAAAGGTCCAATCCGGAAAGGCTGATTGTTTCAGGATCGATGATGCAGGAGTAGTATGGTTTAAGAATCGGTTAGTAGTTCCTAAAGTGCCTGAGTTAAGAAAGTTAATCCTTGATGAAGCACACTTGACTAGATTCTCCATCCACCCCGGCAGCAACAAAATGTACCAGGATTTGAAGCAGCAATTCTGGTGGACAAAGATGAAGATTGAGATCGCCCGGTATGTCGCTCAGTGCGATACCTGCCAGAAAGTCAAAGCCGTGCACATGAAGCCCGGAGGAGAATTGCAACCTTTACCTGTACCTGCTTGGAAATGGGACGATATCAGTATGGACTTTATCAATGGTCTACCCAAGACATCAAGAGGTTTTGATTCCATATGGGTGATCGTGGATCGCCTCACTAAGCAAGCTCACTTCCTGCCAGTGAAGACCAGTTACACCGTCCCCACTTATGCCACTTTGTACAAGAACCACATAGTGAAACTCCATGGCATACCCAAGAGCATTATCTCTGATCGTGGTACCCAGTTTGTCGCAAAGTTTTGGAAAGCGTTCCATACCTCACTTGGAACCAAGCTCTTGCATAGTACGGCATATCATCCGCAAACAGATGGACAAACTGAGCGAGTCAACCAAGTGTTAGAGGATATGTTGAGAGCATGTGTGCTCACCTTCGCAGATACTTGGGATGACTGTTTGCCCTTGGCAGAGTTCTCATATAATAACAGTTACCAAGAGAGCATCAAAATGGCACCCTTTGAAGCACTGTACGGCCGCCGTTGTCGTACACCTCTCAATTGGTCTGAACCCGGAGAAAGGGAATTCTTTGGAGTTGACCTAGTAAAAGATATGGAAGAGAAAGTCAAGCAAATACAAGAGAACATGAAGATTGCACAGTCTCGACAGAAAAGTTATGCTGACAAGAGACGTCGACCTCTGCAGTTCGAGATCGGGGATTATGTGTACCTGAAGGTCTCACCCACCAAAGGAGTCACTCGTTTTGGAGTCAAAGGAAAGTTAGCACCCCGCTACATTGGTCCCTTTGAGATTCTGGATCGTTGTGGCAAGGTCGCTTACAAGCTAAGTTTGCCCGATCATCTTTCAGCAGTTCATAATGTGTTTCATGTCTCCCAACTCAAGAAGTGCCCGAGTACCTGAACATGTGGTTGAAGTTGAAGGCGTTGAGCTAGAACCAGATCTGTCATACACTGAGTATCCAGTTCGCGTGTTGGATCACAAGGATCGTGTTACCCGAAGAACCACCACAAGATGGTACAAGATCCAGTGGAACCAGACACTCTGAAGAAGCCACCTGGGAATCCGAAGACTTCTTAGCAAAGAACTATCCCGACTTTCTCGAATCTCTGTAGATGTAAGGTTTTGCCTTTTCCTTCTTAAGACGTGGAATCTCGGGGCGAGATTTCTTTTAGGGGGGAAGGCTGTAACACCTCTGGTGTTTAATATGTAATTAACCTGACATGTCATCATCATTAGTCATTAATCATTCTTGCCTTGCATTTATGTTTGCTTAGTACTTGTGTAGCAATCTCTTTTCAAAAACCCTAAAAGCCCAAATCTTCCTATAAGGGCAAAAATGGTAATTTCACCTCTGTGCCTAGCTTTGTGTAATTCTTGTTCAGTTGGATGTCTTGAAGTTTTGTTGTGTTGGCCAAAGTTCAAAAATCAAAATCAGATTTCAAATCCCTTTGCAAAACCCTGATTTCCAAACCCTGGATTTTATCCCTCTTTTGTAATTCAAAAATTATTCAAAATTTGAGGTTGGTCCAAAAAGCAAAGTTGTAGATCTGGCCAAGAGAAACAACTTTGGTATTTACAAATTTTCAAGTTTCTGTACAAAGTTTGAAGTAAATCCAAATTCATTCAAATTCCAGTTTTTGTCCCCTTTTCAGTTTTCAAAATTATTTAAAAACTATTGAGTTTCAGAAAAAGGTTATATTAGCAAAGTTGTAGGTTTTGATAAAAGGAACAACTTTCATATTTGCAGATTTCCAACTTTCAATGTAAAATCAAAAGTAATTTTGAATTTATTCAAATCCAAAAGTGTTCCCTTTTCTGATTTCAAATGTGGTCCAAAAACTATTTGGATTTTGAAAATATTCTTTTTGACAAAGTTGTAGATCTCCTTTTTCTGCACAACTTTGGTGTTTTGAGTTTTTGCTGCTCAGTTCAAGTTTTGGGAAGTAATTTGAAATACAGAATACAGCCAAAGTCAAACCCTAGACCTAGCCCTGTTCATCTTCCTACCGGAGACAGAGCAGGGAGGGGGCCCGGCCATGGCCGCGCGCCAGCGCGCTGCGCCACGCGGCCTGGCAGCCGCACGCCCGCCCCGACCTGTCGCTGCGCCCGCGCCATCATGCCGCACCCGCACGCGAGCGCTGACCTCCGCGCCCGTCCCCTACAGTGCCCAGGCGTCGCCGCCGCGTGGCCGTCACCGGCGAGCCTTCGCCCAGGCCCTGGGTGCACGCCCGTCCTCCCGCCGGCTTGCAATCGAGTGCGCACGCCTCGGCCGAGCTCATCCACACCATCCCGTGCTCTCTACCGTCCCCGACCGTGCCTATAAAAGGGACCGCCGGAGTCCGAGCTCCTCACTCACTCCGCCGCCGTGGCCAGCCCACTCGAAGCTCCCGCCGCTCAACCACCTAGCCCGAAAGCTCCGCCTTGAGCTCGCGAAGCTTCCCAGCCCCTCAATTTCACCTCCCCGCCTCCAATCGCCCGGCGTAACCCCTCTTCCCAAACTCCGACGAAACACGGTGAACTCGGGTTCGTCAAATACTACCTCTCCGGCCACGATCATCTTCCCTGACCCCTGTGTCAGCTTCTTGCGCGACTCTAACCAGGCCCTTGCGGTCTCGTGTGTTGCGCAGGATCGCCGAATCGCCGGAGTGCCGCCGCGGCCGTCTCCTTCCTCGAGCCTCACCCTCGAGCACGTGTCGAGCCTCACCCTCGAGCCTCCCCTCGAGCACGTGTCGAGCTCACCCTCGAGCACGTTCCCGAGCCACACCCTCGAGCACGCCTGCGAACGCGCTCCCTCGAAGCAGCCGAGCCCTGCCTCCGACCCGTGGTAAGCACTCGAAGCCCCCGGTCTCTGCTCCACTCCGCTTCGCCCGAGCCTCCCGCCAGGCCTCGGACGGACGCTTGTCTCGCTTCGCCCGAGCCTCCCGGCCAGGCTCGGACGAAACGCTTGTTTCCGCTCGCCCGAGCCTCTCCGGCCAGGCTCGGACGAACGCTTGTTCCGCTCGCCCGAGCCTGCTGTCGCTCGCAGCGATTCGCCGAGCCCTGCGAGAAAGGAGCACAGCGCTCTTTTTTTTCCTTTTGAAAGAGTGTGAATAGTGTTCTGTTTTCTCTTTTTTGTGTGAATTAATCTGTTGTTCCTTAAATCCTGATAAAATTATGGTATGCTCCATGCATGCACTGTGTAGTATTTTAAAAATATGAAACTTGACTTTTCTGCAAGAATTTGAAAATGTAAAATCCCTCTTTTAATTAATAAATGGATGGTTTTGGATTTTTAGAAAATTATTTATAACTCCAAAAATCATGAGATAAAATTTGTGAGCTTCCTATGCCATGTTTAGTCTCTGGTGAAATTTTGAAGTCTTTTGGAACAAGTTGATTTTTGAGCATTTATCTTTAATTGTTAAATAGTGCCTTGTGTAATTAATGTCTGATTTATTTGAGCACCTTAATGACCTCCAAAAATTATGAAATTTGTTTTGCCATCTATCTACACCATAATGAACTTATGTGATTAATTTGGTAATTTTTGGAGCAACTTCATAAAATGACCTTTTTAAATAATTAAGGAAAATAGAAAAAGTGATTAGGGTTCATGTTGTATGCCCTGTTTTGCATTGTTCATGCTAGCATACTCATGTGCATGCATCATTGCATTCGTATAGTCACCGAAGAAGGAGTCAAGATCGAGGCAGCCGCCGACGAACCTGTCCCGAGGCTACCCCGAGCTTCGACAACTGCCCTCCGCCTCGAGCCTGCCCTCTTTGCTCTTCAAGGCAAGCCCCGGTGCATTTAACCCTTTCCTTGAATTTATAAAATGATTTCCTTAAATGCTTTTGAGTTAAATTATTGCATTAGGTTTATAGGAGTTGTGTGCTATCCTAATTGATGCACTATCCACCTTGACCACTGATACACCCGATACCTGCTTTTCAAAAGTATTTGAAAAATGCTTAGCAATGCTTATTGAATTAGACTTTGCAATAAAATGCCAATTTCAAAAGTGTGATCACTTAAGGAATGTTTATGGGAATTTGGTCTTACTCCCCGGCTGTTGGCTAGGTATCTGATCCGTACCTAGTCAATAGCGAGGAGAGGTTGTCCGAGCGTACGGTGCCGTCATGTTGTAGTCCGGGACTCAACAGTTGACACCGACCGGGACAGGGTTGAAAAACTGACGGGACTATTACGCTTGGGTGAGATATAACCAAGGTATAGTTCTGGCTGGAAAATTAGGGACCATCCGTATGGGGGTCTGCTGGTCAAGACTTGTAACTATTCACATACTTCGGAAAGCTCTGGCTCCGAGAAATCCTTGATTGGGACCGACAACCGCGCACTGGGAGTGGAGAGATGGCGGAAGTAGCATGTACCCACGTGGTCGTCGTACCTGGATAGGAGTGGTGTACTGTACTTCCGGGTGGCGTAGGACCGGGTCCAATCTTGGAGGAATCGTGGTAGACGAGTTGGCATATGCAAGCTTGGGTGCTACATATGCAGTGTGGATAGGGATCCTCAGCTGAGTATTATTTATCCGGATTAACGTTGCTCCTCGGTTATGGAGACTTGGTCACTGACTGTCAACGGAGAGTGATTCTCAACTAGGTATGTTTTGAAATGTAAAATGAATCATGAACGATGAAGAATTGAGGAATACTGAATCTTTCAAAAATAAAATAAGGTTACAAAAATGCTTTTCTGCAAAATACTTGATCTTGCTTAAGCCTTACCGTGACTACCCTAAGCCTCTCATTCCTGAGTCTTCTCCCTTTTCTTTAGTCGGGTAAGTCTTGTTGAGTACCCCAGTACTCAGGGTTTGTTACCCATGCTGCAGGTATGACAGAGTCCCCGATATGTCTTGCACCCTGCTGCGTGACCATCGTCCAGGAAGAGGCCGATGAGGCCGAAGAATAGTTGTACACCCTCGGGCTGGGTGATTATAAGTATCTTTGCTGTTCTCCACTATGTTGCCTATGTCTATCTCTATTATCAGAACTTGGTTTGTAATAACCGCACCTTAATTTCTATTTGGAACCCTGCTTTGTAAAACTAATGTTATTTAAGTCTTCCGCTCTTTATTCCGATGTTATTTGTAAAAGTATGCAATGCTGTAACCAAATTGTGAGATGATCCTGCGGACATTGGGCACTGATGTAGCCCGGTGGCGAACAGGTCTTAATCACATGGAACATGGGTTCGGCTGTCAGAGGTTGACAGGGACACGTGGGCCATGAGATTAGGGCCGTTCCGTCACATTACTCCGATAGAAAGCGGGGTAGCTTGATGAGGAGGCAGTGTGAGGAGAACCCCTATCTGTTTGTTAGAGATGCTTCTGTGGATAGGAGGTTCTGGTCCAGGTTCCAGCAAGATTTCTATGTGACAGTGTGCTGGAAGGGTTTTTGTGCTAAGGGACATCCTCCTCTTTTTGCTCATAAGAGACTGGTTCTCTCCTCTCTGACCGACAAAGATTCTGAGGACATTCAGGCCCTGGTGCAGAGGTTAGAGGAGTGGAGAGTTTTGGGGCTGATCTCTGGCGAGCGCAGCTTCAACCAGGAGATTCTTTGCCAGTTCTGGGCAACTTTGTTCATTGATCAGGAAGCTCGCGTGCTGCATTGGATGACCCAAGGGGTCCACTACAGATGTGCCTTCGTCACATTTGCTCGGTTGTTGGGCTTCGATCATGTGGACAGAGATGCCCCTCGTCTTTCAGAGATGTATGGAGGGGGTATGTACTTAGAGCAGTTGCAGAGCTCAGGTGTCTATTTGGATGGTGCAGTGGCGACCTTCAAGGTCCCTGGCCTGAAGCCCGCTTACTACGTCCTCAACAATATCATGCACCTGACTCTGGATCCCAAAATTGGAGATCAAGATAACTTGAGAGATGCTGCTGCCAAGGTCCTAGTCCGCTTTGCTCTACCAGATGGACGGTTTAGCATCTCTCACTTTCTGTGGCAGAAGATCTCCGATGTATACAATGATCCTCACAAGGCCCTACCATATGCTCCATATCTTATGCATATCATTGAGCATGTGGTTGGCGCCACCTTTGAGTATGATCGCACCATGAAGGAGTATAGTGTTCGCAAGTTCACCTCGGCTCCTTCCAAGGACAAAGAAAAAGTTGATGAAGGTGGTGAGGTCCCAGCAGATGCAGCAGCGCCTGGCGAGGCTCAGTCGGGTGGAGATGTTCCCCATGCTACCGCTCCTCCTCCGCGTCGTGAGAGGCGTAGGAGTGGCGGTCTTCGCTCCGCCCTTGGCCAGATCTTTGAGTGGATGTGCTATCGGGCCGATCGTGACGAGCGACATCAGCAGGAGGTGCGTCAGCATCTCGGTCTTCCTCCGCGCTCTCCGGTCCGACCCCATCCAGATCCGTTTGCTGAGTACGATGCTCAGGCCCGGAGCGGTGGTGGTGATGATGATGATGATGGTGGTGGTCTCCCCCAGCAGCAGCCCCAGCAGTAGCCCCAGTTTCCAGGTGGTGGTGAGGCGGGTTTTTACAGCTCCATGCTGTATCCGCCCCATCAGTTCTATCCTCCGCCACCACCTCAGTACCAGCCTCATTCCTTCTTCCCTGACTATGGTATGGGCACGTCCTTTGCTGGCGGGTCCACATCGTATCAAGGAGGGGGTGGTGGCTCGTACGTGGGCTTTGCTGGCCCCGACGCCGATCCAGCTGGGAGTGGTGGCCCTCGCGACTCTACACCACCACCTGATTCTTCTGCTCCGTCATCCTTCCCTGGTGGTGACGTTGGTGCGAGTGCCTATTCCTCTCTCTTCGGGGGCTCTTATCATGATGGATCTTCCAGCAGCTATTATTGATTCTTTGCTTATCTTGGTCTACCCGCTTTGGTACTTGATGCCAAAGGGGGAGTGTTAGGCTTATCTTGTTGTAATAGCTGTGAGAGAGGGTAATCTTTGAGACTAAGTGTGGTATGCTACATTTTATTTGTGATATGCTGAGGATGTAAAACTTTTATGCTTATTGTTATATTCATGCTTGGTTCATCCTTGTTATTGATGCTCTTGTCATGGTGATTGTTGTTTTCGATATGGCTATGTGATTTGAGTTCTTTTCTTTCTTCAATAGCCATTCGCTTTTCTTATTACATTGTTATGTGAACCACCATGTTATACCGTTTATGCATCACAAATTGATATATTTGATGTTGTCACACACTTAGGCACCCCACGGATTGCAAAATTTAGGGGGAGCTCTTGTTCTTGTGTATGCAACCTTGCCTTCTAATCAAGGTTTGAAATTCATATCCAAAGCATACACTAAGGGGGAGCTTCAACTAAATTTTGGAATTCAAAAGCTCCAATTCTTTCTATCTCTAATTATAAGCCTAAGTTGGTTGTCATCAATTACCAAAAAGGGGGAGTTTGAAAGTGCATTCGCCCCCAATGTGGGTTTTGGCTAATTAATGACAATCAAATTAGGGACTAACCAGTTTATATAAGCATGTATGCAGGTGTTAGTCCTTTGAAAGATTTGAAACGTTGAAATCTCGTGAACAAAGCACGTAGGATACTTTTGGACATAAAGATGCCTAGCTCAAGTGGTAGTTTAAAATTTCAATTTTAAACTTGAGTTGTAGGTAAGCCGGACTATGAAGAGGGTCACAAAGTAAGTTGGCTAGATGTGGAGAAAAGTGCTCAAATCGACTAACCTTAGTTCGCTTGAGAGACACCGCACAATCACGAACACGTAGAGGGTAATTTCATATGGTCGGTGGTACCGACAATGGGTGGTCGGTGGTACCGACCACGGCTTCTCTGCGCAGCGCTCAAACACCCTCTCTGTGTTGGTCAAAAAATGACCTGGCGGTAGTACCGCCATAACCTCGGTACTACCGCTCGCGGTGGTACCGACGCAAGGTCGGTAGTAACCTGGTGTAACACCTCTAGTGTTTAATAAGTAATTAACCTGACATGTCATCATCATTAGTCTTTAATCATTCTTGCCATGCATTTAAGTTTGCTTAATTTTTGTGTAGATCTTGTTCAGTTAAGTGTTTTGATGCTGTGTTATGAGGACCAAAATTCAAAAATCAAAATAAAATTTAAATTCCTTTTGAAAAACCCCAAATTTCCAAACTCTAGTTTTACCCCTTTTTCTAATTCAAAAGTTGTTCAAAATTTGAAGTTGGTCCTTTTAGCAAAGTTGTAGATCTCAAATTCTAAACAACTTTGGTGTTTTGAGTTTTCTTTATGCAGTTCAAAGTTTAGGAGTAATTTTCTAGATTTCAAAAGAAGAATAGGTTTTCACTGTGCACAGCTGGAGGACCCCTACCTCATCCTCACCCGGCCCCTACCTCTCTTTGCCCGGACCCCCACCGTCCTTTTGCCCGGACCCCCACCGTCCTTTTGCCCGGACCCCCACCGTCCTTTTGCCCGGACCCCCACCGTCCTTTTGCCCGGACCCCCACCGTCCTCTTGCCCGGACCCCCACCGTCCTCTTGCCCGGACCCCCACCGTTCTCTTGCCCGGACCCCCACCGTCCTCTTCGCCCGGACCCCCACCGTCCTTCGCCCGGACCCCGGCATCACCCCGCGCCTATAAAAGCCACCAAGCTCCCCATTGCCACCACCAACACTTCCTCGCCAACCCAAGCCATCAGGCAGCCCCAGCGCCCGCCAAGGCCGCCACTGCCTTCGCCTTGAGCTTCTCCACCTTCCCAAGCCACCAATTTCACCCCTCCGTCCTTTCCTTCGCCGGCGCAGCGACTCCCCTCCAACTCCGGCGAATCGCTCGAGCCTCACCCTCGAGCCAACCTTCGAGCCAACCCTCGAACCGCACACCCTCGAGCGTCCCCTCGAGCCTCACCCTCGAGCACGCCTGCGAACCGCGCCCCCTCGAAGCAGCCGAGCCCCACCCTCAGCCTCGGGCGAATCGCAACCACCCTCAGACTGAGCCTCGAGCACGCCGAGGCTACCCTCGAGAGGTTAGCCGAGCCTCCGCCGAGGCCTCGCCACCATCGAGCTCCCGCCTCCGACCCTTGCACCGCCTCGCCGAGCCTCGTTTCCAACTCCTGGTGAGCCCGCGAAGCTATCCCCACCCTCTGCCTTCCCAGCCGAGACCTCGAGCGACCGGTCCGCTGTCCGCCTTACAGGCAAGCGCGCCGAGCCTCGAGAGAAGCACAGTTTTCCTTTTCTTTTAAAAATATGAATAGTGTTTTGTTTTCTTCTTTTTGTGAGGTTTAATCTGTTGTTCTAAAAATCTTGAGATAAATGTTATGTGTTCCTTGCTCTGTGTAGTATTTTAGAAAAATAAGAAACTCTACTTTTCTGCAAAGTTTAAAATATGAAAAATCCTCCTTTTAGTTAATAAATGGATAGTTTTAGGTTTTTAGTAAAACATGTATAGCTCCAAAGGTCATGAAATTTGTTTTGTCATCTATTTACACCATGATGAACCTATGAGATTAATTTGGTAAATTTTGGGACAACTGTATAAAATGATCTTTTAAAATAAATTAGGAAAAACAGAAAAGTAATCATGGTGTGACCTTTTGGATTGTTTGCTGTTCATAGACCCCACCCCTCTGGTCTATGATGATTGTGATGCCTTGCAATGTTTTGTAAATAATGCTTAATAAGTTTGTTTAATCTTGCTTAAAAAGATAAAGATAATTAATCTTTATGTCTATCCTAGAAGTTACTCACATGTTAGAAAGTTGTACTCTAGAATCAGTAGTCTTGTCCTGCACCTTAGCATGCATTCCATGGCATCATGTTAAAGCATACATCATTTATCCACGTGTAGTATCCAAGAGTGTTGAAGTCGTGTTGATCAAGCTCTGGTGTTCACCATTGTCGAACGAGCCTCGGAGGAGGGTTCTTGTTGGACAGGCTTCGTCGAAAAAGACTTAACTTCAAGCAGCAAACGAACTAACTTGTGTCAATCTTTCTTGGATCTTATCTTCCCTGCAACGAAGGCAAGCCCCGGTGCATTTAACCCTTCCTTGGATTTATAAAATGTTTTCCTTAAATGCTTTTGAGTTAAACTACTGCATTAGGTTATAGGAGTTGTGTGATGACCTATTACCTGCATTATTTACCTCCACTAGAAGATCCACCAGCCCTGCTTTAAAAATATTTGCAAAATGCTTAGTGATGCTATACTATAGATTTGCAATAAAATGCCATTTTCAAAAGTGTGATCACTGAAAGAATCTTTATGGGAATTTGGCTTTACTTCCCGTTCGATGACTGCTTGCCTAGCTAGCATGTGGTCATTGTCGAGAAGAGGTTGTCCGCGCGTACGGTGCCGTCATGTTGTAGTCCGGGACTCAACAGTTGACACCGACCGGGACAGGGTTGAAAAACCGACAGGACCTGTACTCTTGGGTTAGAGTCCCGAGGTGCTTGTCGCTGGCGGAAAAATGTAGGGACCATCCGTATGGGGGCCTGCTGGCCAAGACTTGCAACTATTCACATACTACAGAAAGCTCTGGCTCCGAGGAATCCTTTATTGGACCGACAACCGCGCACTGGGAGTGGAGAGATGGCGGAAGTAGCATGTACCCACGTGGTCGTCGTACCTGGATAGGAGTGGTGTACTGTACTTCCGGGTGGCGTAGGACCAGGCCCAATCTTGGAGGAATCGTGGTAGACGAGTTGGCATATGCAAGCTTGGGTGCTACATATGCAGTGTGGATAGGGATCCTCAGCTGAGTATTATTTATCCGGATTAACGTTGCTCCTCGGTTATGGAGACTTGGTCACTGACTGTCAACGGAGAGTGGTTCTCAACTAGGTATGTTTTGAAATATAAAATGGATCATGGACAATGAAGAATTGAGAAATGCTTGAATCTTTCCAAAATAAAACAAGGTTTACAAAATGCTTTTTCTGCAAAATACTTAAGCCTTACCTTGACTACCCTAAGCCTTTCATTCCTGAGTCTTCTCCCTTTTTCTTTAGTCGGGTAAGTCTTGTTGAGTACCCCAGTACTCAGGGTTTGTTAATCCCCTGTTGCAGGTTTCTATTAGGTGGTGTTGATCATGATCATGTCAGTGGGCTTGACGTGATCTGGTTGTTCCTCTTCTCCAACTTAGGTACTCCGCCTAAGTGTGGTTCTGTCATACTACTCTACTTCCGCAATACCAGTTATTTTTATGTAAAAAGTAACATCTTCATCATTTGTAAAGTTTATCTATCTTGCTTCCGCACTTCGATGGTATTTTGTATCAACTGTTGTAATGTTGTAATTATTCCAACCTTCATGATGATGGTCCTGTGGCTCGTGAGTAATTCGGGGTCCTCTCGGGGACACCCGACGGATCTTTCCAGAAACGTGTTTCATTTGCACAGTCATTGGGCTCCCTATAATGATGACGTGTGCAAGTGGGCCACATTATTGGGCGGTTCCGTCACACCTGGTTTGCAACCCTCTCTGTGTTGGTCAAAAATTGACCTGGCGGTAGTACCGCCATAACCTCGGTACTACCGCCCGCGGTGGTACCGACGCAAGGTCGGTAGTAACCTGGTTTGCAACCCTCTCTGTGTAGATTTGTTTTTGACCTAGCGGTGGTACCGCCATAACCTCGGTACTACCGCCCGAGGAGGTACCGACCCATGGCCGGTAGTTTCCAAGTTTGCAAGGCTCTCTGTCCGCGCTAATTTTGGCCTGGCGGTAGTACCGCCATTACCTCGGTAGTACCGCCCTCGGTGCTACCGACCCAAGGCCGGTGGTAACCAAGTTTGCGAAGCTCCCTGTGTAGAATTGAAAATGGCCTAGCGGTAGTACCGCCATAACCTCGGTAGTACCGCCCGCGGTGGTACCGACCGAGGTCGGTAGTATCTTGGTTTCGCGGAGCTCTCTGTGTTGAGTTGAAAATGGCCTGGCGGTGGTACCGCCATAACCTCGGTACCACCGACCTCGGAGGTACCGACCTTTTGGCGGTAGTTTCCGAGGGACCGAGTCCCTTTGTGAGATGCTCTCTGTTCGCGGCCAATTTGGCCTGGCGGTAGTACCGCCATAACCTCGGTACTACCGCCCGCGGTGGTACCGACGTGAGGACGGTGGTTGCTTGTTTGGTCAGATCTGGATTCTTTCGACCGTTGTGAACTGGTCGGTGGTACCGGCCAGGGGTTGTCGGTGGTACCGACCAGCCTCGGGACTGAGGGAGTATAAATGCCTCCCCTCTTTACTTTTCACGGTCACCCACTCACTCGATACACTTATTGCTGACCTAACTCGAGACAAACACTCTCCAAGCATTGACTCACCCCTCTCTCTCCTCCTTTGCTCCTAGATTTATTCCCTTGCGAGATTTGAGCTAGGGAAGTGAGATTCGAGAGTGGGAAGCATCAATCTTCGACTTGAGCACTTGGTTTCCATCTTGCCGGCTTGCTTTGTGTCTTTTACTCTTGAGCTCTTTGAGCTCTAGCCGGTTAGGTGTTCTTCGTGGTAGCCCGTATTGATTTACTTGTGAGGGCTCCCCGAAGCGTTTGTATTACCCTGAGATTTCTAGTAGAGATACTCTCGTAGCCTTTGTGGTTGCTTGAGTGAGGCGAGGAGGTGAAATAGACTCCGACCTTTGTGGTCACCTCAACAACGAGGAAGTAGGCACTCCTTAGTGGATTGGCTGAACCTCGGGATAAATCGCGTGTCCCGTGTGCTTGTTGTTGTTGTCCCTATTGTCTCTACTTCACTTGTTATTGTGTTCTTCGTGTTCTTCCTATCCCTATCTCTTTCTTAGGTTGGGAAGGCTCGATCTACATCAAGGGTAGCAACCAAGGTTTGGTGAGAGTAGATTTACCGTATATCATTCTTAGGAAAGTGGGTCAGAAACTTGTATTATCTTCATAGCTTACATTCATAGGTTTTGTAGTTTCTTTTAGGATCCCGGTTGTGCCGTTTGTTTGTGTTGGTAGTACCGGTGTTTCACACCCGGTAGTACCTACCCAAACAAACCGGCCTCTCCGGTTGCTATCTAACTACATCTTATAGTTTATGAAGTTTCAGATAGTCAAGAATCACCTATTCACCCCCCTCTAGGCTGATTCGGTCCTTTCAGGTGTCTAATTCTCACAATTAGCAAATCACTCAACCTCACTAGGGCTCTTGCTCTTTCTCACACTCACAAGGTGTCTCTCAGCAGATGGAAATGGCAAGAACACTCAAATGGATGGAGGGAAGGAAGTATATATACCCCCCAACCCGGCCATCCAAAAACAGCACAAGACAGGTATTTTTCGGGGGCATCGGACGCGTCGATGCCAGGCATCGGACGCTCCGATGACCCCGTCCAACGGTCTACTGTACCTTCTTATCAGACATGTTTATGGAGCATCGGACGCAGGGGAGCGTCTGATGCCCCTGCATCGGACGCGTCCGATGCCGAAAAGACCTCTCTGGAACCTCTTTGCATGGCCATCGGACGCCGGCCCTCAGCGTCCGATGCCTTTCACAATTCACAGCCAAGTGAACAGTGACACCAGATCATCCGATGTGGCACCATCGGAGCCTCCGATGCCCACTCAACAAGCATCTGATGCCCATACCAAGGGCAAGATCAACTCGGATCGCGACGCGGTCTTAACGACTTTTGTTCCTCTCGACATAAGGCATCTCTCTGAGCTACCTAGGGCTATGAAATAACAAGTGTGCACCACACCTACCTCAATAGACTCATCTAGGTCAAGCTACTGATTCACACCCCTCTTTATAGTACGGCCAAAGGAAAAACAAAGACCTAAGACTACCTAAGTGTCCTCTAACACTATGCGACACTTAGCCTAGCCTACCACCGTCTTCGTCGTCCGTCCTTTGAAAACCGAAACAATTTTCATCGCCAAGGGACATGAACTCCATATGCCCGTATTGTCGCCATTACCGTGACCTAACTCATCCCTGTTTCTGCAAAACACACGTTAGTCACAGTAATCTTGTGTTTCATCCAATCACCGAAACCCACTAGGGGCCAAGATGCGTTCAGCCACGACAGGGTACTCAGGCGCCATCATCTTCGGCGTTCCTGTTGCAGGGCCATAACACAATTCCACTCCCCTCGGTGTCTGCTTCCATTTCTACTAACAACGTTTATCCCCTTCAAATTAAAGCATATGTATCTCATTTGTTGTCATGTTTTGGCAATGTCTTTTTGGAGTTTAGACTGTTTCCTTTTTTGCAATGCATAACTATATATATTCACCCCAAATCTCAATAACAATAGGCTTTATATGGAATTATATGCATAACTATATATATATATAGGGAACATATCTAGTGCAAACCACAACCTTTGTGAAAACCCGTGCAAACCAAGATTAAAAAAATCATCTAAATTCACCCAAAAAATCACATATAGATGGTATGATGATACACAACCTTGTAAAATATCTTGTCCAAAATTGACTTCGTTTGTGAGTTATAGAAATAACAAATTTTAAGCCAGAAAGTTTTCCACATGATTTGTTAGAAATTTGTTATTTTTATATCTCACAAATGAATTCGATTTTGGACAAGATATTTTATAAGGATGTGTATCATCATATCATCTACATGTGTGATTTTTTTGGTGAATTTAAACAACTTTTTTATTGTGGTTTGCACGGGTTTCCACGAAGGCTGTGGTTTGCACTAGATACGTTTCGTTATTGGAAGCCCGAGCCAGCCACTCTAGCCACCCACGCCCACGTCCAGACCACCCACCAGACCACCCACGCCCACGGAGCTGACGCACGCGCAGGTGGGGGACCAGTGCGCGCCCCACCAGACCGGACGCGTAGAATCCTGGGTCGCGCTGCATAAAAACAGTTTTTCCGCGGATATTGCATAAAAACTAGTGATTGAATGTATAAAACTAACTTTGTTACTGCATAAAAACCTCTCGGCGGGATGAGCATCTCACCTGACACAGGTTGACACAGTGCTGACGCGCTGACGCATGTCTGCATGCAAAGAACCCAATGCAATTTCTTCCATTTTTCACGATAACTCTCCAACGAAACATCAAATTTAAAAACGATTTTCACCATTTGAATCCTAATATTTTTATGCACGATTCAAGATCCATTTTGAATATTTTTTTTTGAAAATTTTAAAATTCATAATTTTATACTTTAAGGTATAGAGTTTAATGCTTCTGACTACGCATAGAATCATGTGACTGTGAGCATAGAAACCGGTGGACGATCCGATGTTCTCTAAAAATTTAAAATTTGAATCAAGGCACATTGGTACGAAAGTTTTCGTCGTATTGCACTGCATAATTAGCAAATGAAAAATGCATAAAAACCCTACAAAGCATAGAATCATTCTCCCATTCCCTCTCCTCCGTGGGATTATTGTTTCGAATACCGTATCAGGTCCACTCTAACAGAGAGGATGTATTATTAACAGGAGGGAAGTGCATAGAATCAATGTGACCGTGAGCATAAAAACATGTGCACCATCCGATGTTCCCAATAATTTTGAATTATGGCATGGTCCATATGAAGGTTCCATCATAGAACAATGCATAATTAACAGGTGAGCAATGAACAGAAACCTTACAAAACATAGAATCATGTCCTCCTTTTCTTACATTTTGAAATTTGAATTTAACCGAGCCTGTGAGGTATAAAAACTTATGCCTTGATGTATAGAAATCTAGGCACCGCCCCTTTGTTTTGAATTTGAAATTTGAATTCCACTTAGCCTAATGTATAAATTCCACTAGCCTAATGTATAGAAACTAACAGCTCGATGTATGAAAATCTATATTTTACTATAAAATTTGAAATTTGAATCCTATTGCCATCAAGATTCTATCATTCTTGCGAACTCTTCCGACGCATAGAATGTTGAAGATGAGAGCATAGAAATAACATAACAAATGCATATATTCATATAAGAACATAGAAATAACATAACGAATGCATATATCTCCAGCATCACTTTTACATCACTTTTACATTGTGCATAGAAATCTAGGAAGCTCAGCATAGAAATCACAAAAATTTCTGAAATGACAGCTTCTACTATGCATAAAGGTCTATGCTTGGAAGCATAAAAACTATCTGTCATCGCCGCACGTGAACGCCGTCTGTTGTTGCCGTACGAGCCCGCCCGTCGCTATGTACGTGCGCGGTTCCGGCCATCATCCTCGAGCTCACACTTTCACAAGCATGACATCACCGTCACCAGATTGGACGGGCAAAGTTCAAATCAGAAACAACATATGGCGTCCAGATTGGACGGAAGATCAAGAACAAAAAAAGAAAGCACGGATTATGGACAATACATACCAACGTACACATACACATGAGCGGTGGCAGAACCAACGTACATACACTAGGAATAGTGTAGCAATCTGTCACGGTAGCGGTGCTCAAAGAAGGCAACTTCTCCTTTGTCGCCGCTCTTACTGTTCCCGACGACAAGCCGGGGCTGCAACCAGAGCACAGACCCCGTGGAGCCACTCTTCTTCACGCCGGGGACGCCGCTGCGGCGGCCGACCACCCGGGGACCAGGGGCAGAACAGCTCGGCCAGCACCGAGTCAAGGTGGTTGTCGTCCACGGGCAGCGGCGGCGGGTCCTTGTCCACCAGCAGAAGCCGTCCAAAGCGGCACCCACGCGGTGGCCGTGGTCTCTGGTGGGTACAGCGGCGGCGGGCGCATGCAGCTGCCGTCGGGCACCACAGTGAGCGGCAGGGCGGTGGCGGCCAGGATTGGGGATTGGGTGGGTTGGGGGTTAGAGTTTGGGGGATTTTATACGGCCAGGCAAGATGGGCCTAGTGGGCCTGTGGGTGGGCTAGTGGGCTGGTGGGTTTTTGGTTTTGGTGCAACCAGACCAGCTAATTTGGTCAAGGCTTCCGATAACTATTGGAAGCCCAGGGCTCCTAATAGTGTATATATATATGTGCTATATTAAACTATAATGTTGGAAAACTGCAAAAAACTCCTTGGTTTGACTTTTTTAGATGACATTGCAAATTCGTTGGGCAAAGCAATGGAGGGTATTAGGGGGGTTTCTTTAATTCAATTTTGAAAAATGATCTAGTTCAAGGGAAGCTTGTAACCTAAGAATTGGTGATCTTTCATGATAGGGATACTTTCTTCAACAAATTCTATCGAGAATTCGATCTACGCATTATATCGAACACATGATCTTTATCTAGATAGTGTGTTCTCGGATAAGACTTGGTACCGATTTAAGGAACATGAAGCTATCTTACCTATGGAACAAATAACATCTAATTGGAATTCTTACCTTGGAGAGCTAAAAAAAAGCTTTTGGGTTGTTTATCTTGTTTATGGAGGCTCTGCGTTTCCTGTCATTTGACAAATGGTTGTTGATTTGGATATCAAGAAAAGAGTTCAAGTATGTTCGCATTGATCACATTAAATTATTCCATAAATGAGGGAATTTCTCTATTGTGTTTCATGCTAGGAGGAATAAGTTCAGCACTGCTTGAGATAGTTAACTGAGTAAATCTGATAAAATTAACCAAAGCAAATAAGGCTAAGAAGAAAAAGAACACTAAATGGTATGTAGAGGAGGAAGCTCAACCAATTTCTGAGAATAAAAGAGAAAATAAGAAGAGGTGCTGACTTGCCAACGCCCAGCAGGTAACCCAATGTTTTATCCTTACATGAGTTGGTTTTTAGTTTATTTGTTTGCCGGTGTTGAGAAAATTAATACTCTTTTTTATTTAGATCAGTATTACTAGCATATGAATGTGATATTCTAAGATGACATGCTGATGATGAGATAAAGTCACAGTTCAAACGCTGTTTTTAGAGGGTGATTGGTTCATATCCGGTACATGTTACACTTGTGAAGGTTGACAAAAACATAAGTTTATGTGCTCATTTGCACCTCGTTATAGACTAGTAATTGTTTGCAAACTACTATAGTTGGACAAAAATGGTTCATGTTTTGATAATGATGTGTACATTGTTACTGTTTGGTGATTCTTTGTAAGTACTGCACTTTAGAATGATGATGTTAGTCGCTGAATTCTTACTCTTATCGAGGGAGAGGATGACACTAGGAGTTGGGCAATTTTCTGGTTTATTTATCACACTCACACAATACCATACCAACCTGAGGGGTTGGAAATACATATTTATAGGCTGCCAGCCAGCCAAGCATATGCCAAATGCTAGTCCAAGATGCTCCTAAGATGATGTCCTAAAATGCTAAGATGGTGTCCTAGATGCTATCTTAAAATGCTCCTAATATGTTGTCAAATATGTTGTCCTGGATTGGGCAGCAACAACCACTATGCTACAGCCCCACAAAGACCGTCGTACAAAGACTTATCCATCATTTTCCCCTAAGTCTTGTGTGTCGTCTTGTGGGAAAGTTGAACCATCCCGATCGTGGAGCAGAGCTCAACGAACTTGACCCTTCCAAGTGGCTTGGTGAGTAGGTCCGCAAGCTGGTCATTGGTGTTGATGTACCTCGCCTGGATGCTCCCTTCATCCAAACAACCTCGGATGAAGTGGTACCTCACCCGGATGTGCTTGCACCATTCATGGAAAATGAGGTTCTTTGCCAGGGCTAGAGTGGACTTGTTGACCACCCTGAGATCCACCGCTTCAGTGTCTCTGCCGAGGAGATCACCAAACAGTCAAGCGAGCCAGAGCGCCTGAGTCGAAACGGTGGATGCCACTATGTACTCATCCTTGCAGTTAGACAGCGCCACCACCAGCTGCTTGACTGACTGCTAGCTAACGAGGCACTTGCCGAGGAAGAAGAGAATCCCGCTTGTGCTCTTGTTGGTGTCGATGTCGCCCGCGTGGTCGTTGTCGCTGTACCCAATGAAGTATGCCACGTCGGGACACCTCGGGTAGTAGAGACCGTGATCGATAGTCCCTGCAACATAGCAGATGATCCTCTTCACAGCCTGCTGGTGCTCCGTCATTGGTTGTTGCATGAACCGACTAACGTAGCCGATGGAGAATGCCAAGTCCGGTCATGTGTGGTAGCAAAGGCTCCCCACAAGACGCCGATACAACATAGCATCTACCTCCTCCGTCATGTTGTCGCAGCTCAGCTTCAGCCTCTCCTCCATCAGAGTGAGGGCTGGGTTGCAGTCGGTGAGCGCAGCTAGCTCAACGACGCGTCGACACGCTTGGTGTAGTAGGTGGTCTGTCGAAGCATGATCCCGGAGTCATCCTGGTGCACCTCGATCCCTAGGTAGAAGGAGAGGGACCCCAGGTCACTCATGACTCATCTGGAAAGTGGCCTTCATCTCTTCCTTGAATGTCGCCACCTCTGCATCCTTTAATGTCGGTGATCACCAAGTCGTCGACGTAGACACCGATCAGCAGGGCATTTCCTCCACTGCCCCGTCGGTAGATGGACGCCTCGTGCGAGCTTTGCTCGAAGCCTATCCAACTTGGCATTCCATGCCCTCGATGCCTGCCGCAAGCCATAGAGGGCCTAGTGCAGGTGGAGCACCTTGCCCTCCTTGTTAGGGATCGCAAATCCCGGCGGCTGGTGCATGTAGACCTCCTCCTTCAAGTTGTCGTTAAGAAACACCGATTTGACATCCATGTGATGAACATGCCAGCCCTCCTGGGCAGCTAGCGCAAGGAGGAGTCACACAGACTCCATTCGTGCCACGGGAGTGAAAGCATTGTCGAAATCGACCCCCTCCTGCTGCATGAAACCTCATGCCACCAAGCGGGCCTTATGCTTGACGATGGCGCCGACCGGCACTACCGGTCGCTGACTGGTAGTACTGGTCAACCCTGAAGACTGCCGATGGAGAAAAGGGGCACGGTTAGGTACCTCTGGTCGCCTGACCGGTACTACTGGTCAACGACCGGTACTACCGGTCAGAGACCGGTGGTACCTGTCGGTACTACCGCCCTGACTCAACTTTGCCCGTTGCGACCGCATCCTTTGAGCGGTACTACTGGTCAATTTCAGTACTACCGCTCCACCGTGACTGGTCTCGAAAAAGTAAGTGCTCGTGGGGTGAAAAATGTGTTCTCGCAAGCGAACTAAATTAATGACCTAAGCACTTTTTATCCTCAACTAGCTAGCTATGATTTGTGACCCTCTTGATAGTATAACGTTTCCTATAACTCAAAATAAAGAGTAAAACGATGAATCACTTGAGTTTAGACGCATCCTCTTGCATAAAAATTTAGGGTGCTATGAATCACCAGATTCGTTCGTTTAAGTTCATCGATGGACTAACACCTGTTGATGTCACTTGATAAACATGTTAGTCCCTAATTTAATTGTCATTGATTATCCAAAACCCACATCGGGGGCGAATGCACTTACAATAGGTGTGTAGAGAAGTTGATGACCAGATTTAGAATAGATGTCTCTACTATCAAGAGGAGCAAACTTGTTTGCATATCGGTTATCTAATGTCACTTGAGCGATCTAAATTTACGTTGTTACTAGGATCGAGTGGTGTGGTGAGTACAAGTGAAAATACTTTAAAAAATAATTGTAAAAAATGCTAACACATTTGCACATGATGGTGTTCACTTGGTGGTGTTAGCATATTTGCAAAGGAGAAAAAGTTGGAGAAGTTTTGGAGAAAACTTTGGTTGATAAAGAGAAGTGATGACTCTTGGATTAAAAAACTGTATTTATCCTTTACGCTTTGGATCATGTATTCATATGGGTTGTGTAGCCCACTGAATAATTTTTTCAAAATATCAAAGATCATCGAATTCCGAGTTCGGAGCTAAGAGTTATGACCGTTCTTGTGGGAGGCTTCCTGGAGAGTGGCGGAATGTCTGCCATTTTCGTGGCAGACTGTCCGCGGGTCTCGGACACGCCGATGGGGATGCATCAGACGCAACGATCTCATTGTTCACGGGGTGACAGTTGAACGACAGACTGTCCGGGCCTATAAGGTACGCGAGCATTAACCGCAGCACATCCTTGCACTCCAGCCTGGGCGCCTTTGCGCGCCTTGCGTGGCTTGCCACGCTTGCGGCCGCCTGTCATGGACGTCGATTCCCTCTTCTGTCACCCTGACAGGCATCCCACTGCTCCCGAGTGAGATGGAGCTTCTCGCCGATGCTTACAGGCCCCGAGAGAGGTTGTGGCTCATCATAATCGATGACCTTGAGGCGACCTATCGCCTCCTCGATCGTCATCATGTAGAGGTCCAACAGGGACCCGATCGAGTAAGCCATCTGCTTGTACTTCTTGGGGACGCAGCGAAAGAGCTTCTCAAAGGTCTCTCCTCGTTGTAGGTGTCCTTGCCAAACTGCACCAACTTACGCAATAGAGTGTTGAGCAAAGTCATCAACGTCCTCACCTGGCATGAAGGCCAGGTTCTGCCACTCCTGACGAAGTGCCTGCTGTGTGGACTTGCGGGCGTGATCTCTGCTGATGCGCGGCACAACGATGGCGTCCCAAGCCTCCTTGGTAGTCCGCTTGTTGGAAAGCGAGAACTGCATCTCGAGAGGAACTACAACGATGAGGGCATCCAATGCCTGTTGATCCTGGTCGTGGTCGATGTCACCGTACCGGACTGCCTCCCACATGTGCCGCACCTGGATCCTAACCTTCATCACCGCGGCCCACTCGACGTAGTTAGTCTTGGTGAGAGTAGGCCACCCACTGTCGGGGCCAACATCCCTGACAACAGCCTAGAACCCGTGGTATCCATAGTACCGGTCTGAGGAGAGAGAGCCATGCTGCCTGTGAAGGTCGTGCTCTCCATCGCCCCGTCTGCCTCCGGCGCGCCTCCTCCAGGAGCGCCGTCAGCACGACCGCGCTTGTCTGGGCTGCCGCCACGCTCGTTGGGCGTGTGCGGCTGCCCGCTGCCGCCCACTCCCGCGCTGGCTCCTTCGCTAACAGGTCAAGGTTCGCGTCGGCGCTATCGTCAGTAAAAATGGAGCTACCGAGCCTCGACCTCCGCTGCACCGCACGCGCTACGTCTACAGCCGCGACCGCTTCTGCCTCTGCTCTGGCTGCTGCCAGCTCTGCCACTACCAGCCTCGCCGCCTTTGCCGCCGCCGCCGCAGTCTCTACCGCTGCTTGCTCGTGTCTCTCTGCCGCAGCGAGGTCAGCCTCCTGCGTCTGCGTAGAGAGGGAGGAATGAACAGGGGCAACCAGAGCTGCTGCTGCTATCAGATGGGCTGTTGCGAGGCCGGAAAAGGAGATGAGCAGGAGATGCTTAGGCTGCAGGATAGTAGGAGTCTCGTACTAGTTGTTAGTTACTGAATTCTTACTCTCGGGAGTAGAAGAATTTTTACTCTCATCGAGGGAGAGGATGACACTAGGAGTTGGGGCAATTTTTTTGATTTATTTCTCACACTCACACAATGTCATAGCAACCTGAGGGGTTGAGGATACATATTTATAGGCTGCTAGCCAGTCAATCATATGCCAAATGCTAGTCTAAGATGTTGGCTATGTCGTAGCGGTAGTCGTTGCCTATGTACGCCTTTGGATCACTCAGTGTGATCATTTACATGTTGTTTGGGTTCATGGCCCGAACTGTACTGTAACTACATGTATATTTATACATGGTGTACAATGAAGCACAAATAATGTTATCTCTGATCACTGATGCCACTGGATAGCATATTATCAAGAAATTTTGCTTGTCATTGCGATAGCTCATCAAAGCATGCAAATAAAAGAAGTGTGTACGTGTGCATTGAAATGGCAGCAACAGTCTACAGTCTGTTGGTGTTCATTTGAATGCAAACTGATTCTGTCATTCTGCGTGGGTGAGAGATGATAATATTAGATTTTTGCTGGTCATACTCTAATGAGAAGCTAGTCACTTGGATTAGGCTCTGTTTGCTTCTCTCCATCTAGAATTTAGTCAAGTTTAGTCTATCAAGATTTTAGATTTAAACTTTAGCTAAGTCCTAAAAATATTTTAGGTCGCTAGACCATAAAACTGCTAATGTAATTAAAGTGTTGGTTTCTTTCAGCTCCTGCATGCAAAAGGTGTTTTTGCACTCATGAGATCTATGTTCCTCCCCCCCCCCACCCCATCCTCCGCACCCAAACTCTCGATGCCCCGCTAGTGCCAGTCGAATCCGCTATGACCTAGTCATCCCACCGCCACCTCCGTCGCGCATTCCACTACCACCGATCATCCCATTGCCAGCCTCATCGCGCATCCCACCACACCGACGATTGAAGAAACAAAACGAGTTGAGGTCAAGATCCAACATATCATCTTGATTGGATGGCACATGATTGGTTTTGGGTAAGAAATGATAAGGGAGGGGATCTTGGGAGGGCATAGTCCCATCGTCGATGGGATCCATGAGAGGAAGGCAGGAAAGAGTACGGTAGGATGATATGTTGGATCTTGACCTCAACTCATTGGCGACTCTTAATTTGCGCCGCATGGGTACTATCAAGATATTCTTCAATCGACAACGATTGAAGATGGAAGTAGTGGTAGACTGGTAGTCATGGCAGTTGTGGCACCCACGACGGCAAAGGCAGTCGTGGCGGGTTTGGCGAGCATGGAGGAACTAGGCCGTGGTAACTGTAGTGACGTTGGTGAATAGATACACAGTTTACCAAACAAGGTCTAAACAATGACCTTGGTGAGGAAATCCACGACGCACACCACGGACCTAAGAAGGACGCTGCGGCTTCAACGTTCATATTGAGACCTTGCGGTTAGACCTGAGCAAATTGAGGCCAACCAAACCCAAGCCCCGGTCCAAAAAATCAGACCCGCCTCATCCAGTGGGACGGTCATGGACACAATTTCTTCGGCCTAAAACAACCGGATTTTTTTGGGTCCGGCCTAAGCCAAACTCGGTGTGCAAAATGTTCAGATCTTGCAGTATGCCAACTTCACCGTCCACATGGAGACGTATTCAAGGAAAGATAAAAAAACAAGTGTCTCAGATTTGCTACAACACCTGCATTACAAGAAAATCACAGCTATGAGTTGTGTTCAGGTGAAGGTGCGTACATAACACATATAGTATATAGTAGTAAAAAAACTCGCTCGTGTATGAGGAATAGTAGTCAGGGGCTGCATGATCGTTTACTCTAAACTTTGAAACTAAAGCTCTAAATAGATGATTTAAAATTAGTTCTAAACTTTAGCCATTTTATAAAAGACCAGAGGTGTGAATTAAACTGGGTCTTGGTGAGGATATTAATCTTTTTTCTGAAAAAAAATAGATGGCATGATTTCAATAGAATTACGTGCAAATGCATGGCTGTATCGACCGTACGCTTCAAACTAGACCTGCCATCATTAGATTTATTTCTTTACAAACATTCAAGGGATAGGATAGGATAGATAGATTTGCTTGTCTGAAGAGGATCATCAGTCAAAACTGACATAGATAAAGTGACATTTGTATGACACTGAAGAACATCAATCAGCAACCAATACTGACCGCATCCTAATCTATACTGCTAGGATCGATCGCCTTTCTTGCACGAGGCACTCTCTCTGATCCTCCTGACTCGCCGAAGAAACGTCCTTGCCCAGAGCCGGACGCAGCACCTCAGCCTGGAGCACCAATTTCTCCCGACCCGCCTCATCTGCCGCCAACACACACAAGACAAGCGAATCAATCCGTGCGCCGGCATGCGTGCGCGCACGTACGTACGTGTGGAAACCAGACAGCTATACGTATCAAATTCGCCCATCTTACAGCGCCGCCGTCCCCGCCGCCGGCGACGGGATGACCCGCCTTCCACTTGCCCCACTCGAGCAGCAACGGCGCGCCTCTCTGTTGGCCCCCGCGTCGCTGCCCACGCAGCTGCTGCGCGTACGCGAGCAGCAGCGCCCGGCGGCTGTAGCTGCCGCTGCCGGCCTGCCTGGGAGCCGACGCCGACGCCGACGCCGACGCCTTGGCGCGCGCGGCCGCCGTGGACGACGACGCGGCACGGCTGATGATGGGACGGCGCCGGCGCGGCAGCTCCTCGTAGGTGGACACGATCACCTTCACGTCGTCCATGAACGGCGGCGCTGCCACTGATGCCAATCCACGTCGTCGTCGTCTTTTTTCTGATCGTTTTGATGCGGATGTGCGAGGACGACGGGCAAATATAGGGGGGAAACGGTTAACGAGCGCGCGCTCGTCGGTCGACGCGCATTTGTGGCTGGAAATGGCGAGGCGCTACGAAGTCGCGGGGCCGGTTCCTGGTGTGCATGGGGGGTCGATTGGCTGCCGTGTCAGTCATGCATCATCGAACTACGCTTGAGGCCTCGAGAGAGCACAGTTCAGCTCGGTCGCTGTCACCAGAGACACGGAAGAGGTCCGAGCTGTTAAAACTTTACTCAATCTCTCCTCGTCTCGCAAGGGAAACCGCCGAATGCAAGTTAATACACGAAAGGGACGTGAAAGTCAAGTAATAACGGAGGACTCCAATCCGGGGGGCAGAGTTGATCATAGTGTTATGGGATGCTTTGACTAGCGTGGATGAAAACACACGGAGTACGGAGTATATATAGGATGTCTTGAATGGTCATTCAAGGACAGTCGTACTGAAATCACCAGGTCAGACCCACAGCTTTACACACATAATGAGTGGTGTCGGAAAGGAGACTCTTGGTTGACATCAGATCACTACATACACCATCAGCTAGCTAGACTCGGTATTTCTTTTTTTTCTTCCTTTTTTGAACGGAACGTATTTATGTTCCTCGCCAGTCGATTTGTCACGGTCACGTTACCGAAAGGAATGATTCAGAAACCACAAGAATGAATGCAGAGGTCGTGCACTAGGAAATGTTCAGCTAGTAGTAGCATTGGGAATTTTTTTTAATTAATAACCCAATTAAATAAAATTTTTCATAAACAACATTGTCTATTTTTTTTGCAAAACTAACCCTTTTGCCGCGCCGTCCCGAATGGCGCGGCAAAAGCGTTAGCCGCGCCATGCATGGCGGCGTGGCAAAAGGTCCACTGTGGCACCGCCCGGCCACGCAGGCCCGGGGGGGGGCCGCCTGTCAGTTTGCCGCGCCAGGCGGGCTGGCGCGGCTAGTGCGTTTGCCGCGCCAGGCGGCCTGGCGCGGTCAACGGCTTTGCCGCGCCAGGCGAGGTGGCGCGGCAAAGCCGATCTAGATCTGGCATCGGCCTCCTTCTTCCTCCTCTCCTCTGCCTCCTCGCCCACTGCTTGCTCGCCCGCGTGCCGCCGCCCACTAGCTCGCCGCAGCTCGCCGTCGGAGGCCGCGACCGCCGCCGGATATCGCCGGAGCCTCGGCCGGCCCCACAGCTAGCTCCTCCCGGCCCCAGTCCCCTCCCTGTGCACTCGGCCGGCCAGACGAGCTCGCCGGCGGCCAGGCCGTGGCCGGAGGCCAGATCCCCCTCTTCCTCTCCCAGCTTAAGCAGCCCAAGCTCACGTTAGTTTTTTTTACTTACTTCATTTTTTGTTTTTTTATGTTGAATTAGCAAACTGTTAGTGACTTAGGGTAGTTTATTGATTTAGGTTATGTTAGCTAGTTAGTTACTTAGGGTTAGTTAGTGACCTAGGTTAGTTAGTTTAGTGCTTTAGGTTAGGTTAGTAAGTTAGTTATAGGTAGGTTAGTTTAGGTATTAGTTTAGTTAGTTACTTAGTTAGGGTTTTAGTTTAGTTAGAGTATTAGGGTTTTATTGAAGATATGTTAGTTAGGGTATGCGGTAGTTAGAGTAATAGGTAATTACTGAAGACATGTTAGTGTATATGTAGTTAGTGAAGGCAACTTAGTAAGTAGTTACACCATTCTTTACTTTTGAGAAGACTCTCACTTGACCTTAGTTCCACTATTCATTTTGTAGATGGACATCGTAGTCAAATTATTTTATGGAGGCACATTTAGTACACGAGATGAGTTGTTTGATGCGAACATGGAACAAGAACTCGAAGTATTCGATGAGCGTCCTGCTTTTACGGAGTTGTGGTTGCGTCTGAAGGAGAAGTTTGATGGTGATTTCTCGTTGAAAGGGAGAATTGACAGTGGCAAGATTAGGGCGAACTATGTGTTGATGCCCTTGCGCAACCAGGCCGATTGAGCAAAATACCAGATGATCATTATGACATCCAATTCGACCATGGCCGAGATCGTGGTAGAGGACGGTTGGAGGAAGCAGGCAGAGCCGTCCAATGATGGCAACGAAGGTGAAGAACCGAAGGTAGGGGATGATGAGGATGCAGCTCCGATGAGTATGGACATTGATGGTCACCCGACGCAGGAGACAGTGTATCCATCTGAAAATGCTCACGTTGACGTCGGTCAAATAAACAATGATTTTGATGTGGCCGACCTAGAGCGGCACGAGTAGGAGGAGCAGGAGGCACAAATGTTTGATGAAAACTATGATTCTGATGATGATTCAGATTATGATGAAGAAGAGGACAGTTATATTTCTGCTATGCCAGAGCCGGTTCGTGCTATTCCACAACCGGTTCGTGCTATTGCACAACCGGTTCCTCAGAATATGCATCCTCCAGGGAGACTAGTCACTGATATACCAGAGGATCATACACATTTTGATGTGTGGCGGCGTTTGAGCGAAGCACGGTATTATGTTCCGCCTAATCCTTTGACTGAGACAGAGTTGCAGCAATTGAGGTCGGTTAACATGCAATTTAGAGGCGTTCCAGGTTATAGGGATGTCAGTATGGTGGACCAGGCAGTTTGTGATACTGGATTGAATCTGTGCAAGCAAACACTGCATAATCATACAAATTGGATTCTTCAGAAGGGTATGATTTTCAACACTATGACTGAGTTGAAGCTTTTCCTTCAGAACTATGTTGTGCATCATCATGGACCGTACACAGTCAGCCATTCTGATATTAATTTGAGGTACCACGTCAAGTGTATTACTCTTAGTTGTCCGTGGAGGCTGAATGCTCGCAAGAGAACTGATGGCAAGTGGAGGATCAATAAAGTAGTACAACCGCATACCTGTTTTACAAATCAGGGACACGAAGAACATCCTCAATTGACGGCAAGATACCTTGCACGGCGCATTTTGGCATTTGTTGATGATGACGCCGATGTATCTGTTTCAAAATTGATTATCTCCATATTTGGATTCACAGGCTATAAGGTGACTTATGGAAAGGCGTGGCGTGCGAAGCAGATCGCCCTTGCAATTCGTTGGGGTGGTTGGGATGAAGCGTACAACAGGATTCCACGGATTTTGTGTGCAATGGCATACTATAACCCTGGCCTAAAATGGTTTACACCCACCAACGGACACTATATAGACCGCAACACCGGCAAGGTTACACATGTGCTTCAGCGTGTATTTTGGTCTTTTGCCCAAACAGAGCATGTGTATCAGTATTGTCGTCCAGTCATACTTGTGGACAGTACTTTCTTGACCGGAGCGTACAAGGGTGTGTTGATGATGGCCCGCACCACTCCCCGGACGACACAGCGTGGCAGGTACCTGGTGCATACCAGTACCCTAGTGGCTACTACACCGGTCCTGGCTGGCAGCCTTGGCTAGAGCAGGGCGCAACACAGGAGCTGGGGTACTCAGAGCTAGGTGGAGCTCCACTACCTACTCAGGAGGACGTGCAGGTACATGAGTTGACCTTTGTACATTTAAGTTCGTCAGATACATTTAAGTTGTTTGCTAACATTTATTTCGAATGTTGCAGGGACCTAGTCAGATGCAAGGGTCACCACGCCGGCTGCCACGCGCACGAGACCGCACGGACGTCACGTTCACGCCCAACATGGACCTGTCGCAGCCGAAGCGTCGGAGGCGGCCTCGTCAGCCGTACACACCTAGCTAGACTTAGTGTTAGACTATATGGATAGGTGATGTATTTGTTAGATAACTTGTTTGATTATGTACTTCATGGAGTGTTAGCCACATGTTACTATATGACCCCTATTACGTTTTCGTTTATTCAAATTGTGTCAATGTTTGGTTCCTTGTTATTGCGTGGCAGAGAACTAGGTGTTGTGACGAATTGGTGCTGCTATGGGACAAGATGCTTTGTGTTCCCAACACATCAATTTTTGAAGCCTAGGAGTCTTTGCCGCGCCATAAATAATAACAATTCGTTTTTCAATTGGAAGTGACTTATATTGGCCACTTCTGTAGGCTTTGCTGCGCCAACCCTGGGGGCGCGGTTGACGCTTTTGCCGCGCCAGGCGGGGTGGCGCGGCAAATGCATTAGCCGCGCCAGCCCGCCTGGCGCGGCAAAAGCGTCAGTCGCGCCCCCAGGTTTGGCGCAACAAAAGCTGGCATCCCGACTGTCCCTGCGATGAACATTAGTAAGGATTTTTCTCTCTCTGTTTGATCGAATGCTACTCTTTTTCTGTCATGTGTGCACTACTTTTCAGTCACGCTCAAGTGCCCCCAGGGTTGGCGCGGCAAAAGCGTCAGCCGCGCCCCCAGGGTTGGCGCGGCAAAAGCTGACATCTCATTGCATAGCCTTTTCAGTGTCGTGTCCTGTCCTCATAAGTGCTCTGCAGTTTTGATTCCGATAGACTTTTCAGTGTATAGGCTTTTCAGTATATAGGTTTTTCAGTACATAGGCTTTTCAGTGATTAGAGTTTCCAGCGAATAGCCTTTTCAGTTGCAATAACTACATACTCAAAATGCAGCTGAGATAATTCACAAGTTCAAAACCAGGGCTCCGCCTATATAAACTCATCGGTGTCTTCCATATTGAACAACTTCATCAGAGCTTGCGAGGTTTGTAGTAGAGATGTCTGGAGGTTTGTCCAAAGGCGGGAGAGGAAAGGGTGGGAAGAAGGGACCTCCCATTGTGTGGGAGGGCTCTCTCGGTCCTGATTCCTTCTTAGAGGCACTATATGAGTTTCCCGTTGAGAGCAAAAAGGATTTCAGCCGGGACCGTCCTCCTAGGGGATACGATAACCGCTTATAGGACTGGCCAAAATGCCGCCATGGTGAGGACTGTTTGGTGCAGATGCTCCACGACGACTTGGAGGCCGACCGATGTTTCTTCAAATGCCCGTGAGCATGGGTAACTTTATTTAATTGTTGTTTCTATGCCTCTCATGTTTGCTAATACTTAGTCATTTTGTGAATGTCAGTCTTCTATTTCCGAAGAAAACTGCGGCTTCACCAGATGGGTGGATCCTCCTCCAATATGGCCGCATGAGCAATACATCTATTATCTGCAGGGTCGTATCGACGATCTCGAAAGAGAAGTTAAAAGCATGTTGAAGGACTATGATGATGACGGCAGCGATGCAGACGGTTCAGATGAAGCAATATGCCTTGATTCATATTGCAACTGTCCGCATCACAAGAACAAGGGGCCTCCACCGCCGCCGCCACCACCACCACCACCCGCAATGAGAGGCTATTACGGAGAAGGGTCTACTCAGTTTGCTATGTGGAACCGCTTCTAGAACTACTTAGACCACTATGTGTGTGTTGTGTTGTGCCAATCAATTACCTAAGGCATGTTAGGATTATTCTAGGACCTTTTAACCAAGTTACGGTAAAAGGTCCTCACATGCCATGTACTAGTTTGTTGTTCATGTACTGGTTTGCTCTATTCTATTTCTCGTACTTTATCCCAGAAAAAATCGATGACACATGAACTACCGCAAACAATACAACAACATATAAAAAAGTCGAACAAAGTGCAGTTCAAGACTACATAATCGAGGATCCAAAATAAACGGTACACGGAAGTACAAACCAACAGTACAATACACTAACAAGTCCACCAAATGACAACAATGTTCATTACTCAATATTGACTACTGAACCTACCACACTACTGAGTGCAACGAGGCCACTTTCCCTTCCTCACAGCATCCGGATCCTGCTCCATGGCAGCCTTGGCACGACGCACACGCTCAAGCCTCTTCTCCCTCTCCCCTACGCTTAGCTGCATCCCTCAGTTTTGTCTCTTCCTCATGTTGCTTTTGTGCTGCCTCTTCTTTGCGTCTCTTCTCCAAACACTCCTTGTCTTCCGCAGCCCACTTTTTCATCCTCTCTACGTGCTCCTTGTCCTCCGGCTTCATCTCAGTGTCGATCCACTGCTCGAAGTCACATAGTGGTGGAGGCTCCTGCAAAATACGACTAAGTCAATTAGGTAATAAAATATAAATGATTTGTCATTCATGTATAGAACAAGCCATCAACTTCTCACCATCAGTCCAATACGGATCTGTTTAGGTGTAGAGTCAAAGGCATAATTCTCACACATCCAATACCTCTGACCGTATGTGTGTTCCTCATCAGATATTGCGACCTTACAATCATCGTCGCAGTAGCACATGGGCATCGGAACACCGCTATGCAATGGCAAACAGTCAAAGACATTGCCCGTGAGAGACTGCCTACAATCATCAACGCAATAACAAATAAACATAACACACAATTACTTCATTAAAATAGATAAATAAATAAACAATGTACCGATCTTACCTTGCCTTACTATCTTTGCCACGCCGCAGCATCCTAACAATAAAAAATATATCAACATTAGACATATATTTATGATTAATTATAAATCTACATAATGGCCTAACAAATATTACACAAATAAAAGTACACAAATTGAACAAAATATTTAGCAAAACAGATATAAAAAGTCTAATACATGAACAAATCCATCATTAATATGGTTCACAAACCCTAACTTAGAAAAATATAGTTCAATCAAACATTGTAAATATAGATACAGAACAGTAATATGGATCAAAATACCTCTTGTGCAGAGAGAATAAGTTTGATTGAGGGAGATGAAGAGAGGAGGAATGAAATGAAAATGGAATGGATTGGATTGAATTGGATTGGGAGGAGAAGAGAGGAATGAAGAGAAGGCTGCTGTTGGGCGCGGCGGCCAGATCTAGATCGGCTTTGCCGCGCCACCCCGCCTGGCGCGGCAAAGCCGTTGACCGCGCCAGGCCGTCTGGCGTGGTAAACTGACGAGCGGGGCCCACCCGGGCCTGCGTGGCCGGGCGGTGCCACGGTGGCGCTTTTGCCGCGCCGCCATGCATGGCGCGGCTAACGCTTTTGCCACGCCATTCGGGACGGCGCGGTAAAAGGGTTAGTTTTGCAAAAAAAAATAGACAGTGTTGTTTATGAAATTTTTTATTTAATTAGGTTATTAATAAAAAAAATCAGCATTGGCAGCGCAATGCCCAGAAATGTTCAGCTAGTAGTAGATTGGCAGCGCAATGCCCAGAACCTGCGACATGACACTACTGGACGAACAAGGTTGGTAAGGGCCTATCGGTTTTCCAACCGGGGCTGGCCATCCGGGACTAAAGGTAGAACCAACCGGGGCTGGCCATCCGCGAGAAAAAATAAATATGCATTTGTGAGATTCGAATTCAGCACCTCTGGTCTCGCACCCAACTCACCTACCAACTGAGCTACACAACCCACGTGATATAATTTTGGACGTTTTCTTTTTGAATCCACTCGTGAAAGACCTTTAGCCCCACCAACCAGGGCTAAAGGGTCACCCTTCGGGTTGGTGTTACCAACCGGGACTAAATGTCTTTAGTCCCGAACATGATTTTTTGCCGAGACTAAAGCTCAGTTGATAGATCGTCCAAGGACCTGTTTTCTAGTAGTGTGAATTTCTTTCACGGACGCGCTATTGCAACCCAAGTTCCTGACCGTGAGAAGTGGCCGGGCCTGGAGCCCTAGAGGCTGGAGCTTGATGATCGCCGCCGTCACTAGCTGTGAACAACAATCTCTTCTCGCTCGCAAGTCGCATGGTAGTATACAAAAGGCCAGCTAGGTCGGAAATAAGTACTAGTATGCTGGCTCGATCTGACAGGAACGTCACAGGAATAAACGACAACTCCCGGGGAGCCGATCTACTTTGCCACGTGCGGTGTGGGCCACCACCTCGGTGCTAGCCGCCACCCGCATCATCAGAACTCACTCACAGGTCACAGCAGACGAACGACGGTGAGCCCGGATGTGCGTTGGCGCGAACGCTCGCGCATCGCGCCAGCATCGCCGTTCAGACGGGGGCGCCTCCGCACCCCGCAGGTGGGAACACATGCGCGTCGCCGTCGACTAGCGCGCACGTAAACAAATTAAACGCATGCGTAGCAGTGGAGGGGGGCACGCCGGAGAAGCGAGAGCGTTCAATTCGGTTCATCATCAGGGGGCGCGGGTCTCTCTCGCACAAAACACTTGAGCGATATATAGGTTCGTTTAAAAAAAATGAGAGTGCAGTTTCCAGATTATTCCGAGGATTTATTTGGTTCTGCGAATTTCCGTGTTTCGAACGAGCGTCGAGACTCGAGAACACATTACACTGTGTATACGGGTAGCGATCTTTTCCTTTTCGAGGCAGAATTGGGCTTTTTCACCCTAACTAAAATGTTTCCACGCGTTTATGTGAATTTCCAAGTTCGAAACGTACTCGACCCTAGAGTTTGTCATAAGTTAACTGTGCTAAATTTGTAAAAACAAAATAAATAAAATTGGCACCTACCATGTGAGATAGACAAATATAAAGTACATTCTATAATTATCTAATTATACTAATTTGATGGTGCAAATATTTATTTTTTCTATATACTTGGTCATGTTGAGCATATTTTGACTTAAAAAATAAATTTGTGCCCCTTGTATTTCAAGATAGAGAGTATATAAATCAATAATTAGTGGTGTGTTTTGAATCCTAATTGTTAAATCAATAATGCTAAGATTAACACTTGTTGATGCAAAACACACCATCTAATAGCTAAAAAAATGAACTACAAAGCTAATATATAGAAACCCTATTAGTCGGTTTTCCAAGCTTACTACAAACTATTAGCGAGAGGATCGAATCATGGCTCAACTAAGATAAATACCAGCCGATAGTTTTATAGCATTTTTTAAAGAATATCATATCATAAAAAATGAAATAAACTTGGATGAAACACTAACTTTTGATTAAAGATTTTATTCTATATTTTTATAGGTATTTAGTTTTATGATTCGTAAAAGAATTGATAATCATGCCAAGAGAGTTTCATTATTTATTCTCTCTTGTTAAATACATTAACTGCTAAAAAAATATCGATGTAACAACCTATTTAATATAAATAAAACTCACATGACACTTACATTAAGGCCGGCCTTAGAGGTTAACTAATCCGCTATAAATTACTATTAGCTGACTTCCTCCTTAATAGCAACTAGTAACAATTAGCAGCCTGCAGGCCCTAATAAGTCCACCTGCTCAACTAAATAGGCAGTAAAACGAAACTCTGACAGGGTACTTGCTACTTAGCACAATCCCCACGTGCTGTTTTCCGATCCAAAGGCTAGGGCTTGGAGTAGCGGGTAGCGGCTGCTATGCTATCGCAGTCCCGGACTCCCGGGGGCCGGAGCCCAGCTCCCTCCAAATCTACTTGCCTGCCTCACCGGCAACCGCCGCCGTGCGCCGTGCGCGCCACAGCCGTTGTTGACAGAGCGGAGGATCAGGCAGCGGCCCCGTTCACACGCTCCCGCCCACACTGACCTCACATCCACGCCAACGGCAGCCATTTACTCTGCGTTCTTCCACTGACGCCCGGGCCCCACGCGGGTCCGACCCGACCCCTTCTTTACCGCACCACCACTTCGTCGTCGCAGTCAACCCGCGTCCGGCCAGTCCTCCGCCACTTCCTTAAACCCACCCGCGGCACGGCAAGCCGCTAGCCTCCACGTCGCTTCCACTGGGCCCCGCGTAACTGTAGGCCAACCTGGCATACACCCAGAAGCGTGTCCAGCCTCCTTGTATCGTGAAGGGAAATTTCACTTCCCACCACAACGCCACGGCACACGCCATACGCCCATACCCTTCTCGCAAGCAGCCGAGAGCTCCTCCCCCAATCCTTCCCCGATGCTGCGGCGCAACAACAGTGTGTGCGAAATCGAGTTCGAATTCCGACGCGCTCCCATGGAGCTTAGGTTTTAGGTGTGCGCTGCTCCCCTCGCATGGATCCAGATGTTCTCGTGGAGCCGTAAGCAGTCCTCCTCCTCCGGCTCGCCCTCGTCGTCGTCCTCCTCCGGCCGCCGCCGCGGCGGGGCGGACGCCTCCATGGACTCCAGCAGCCGCGGCGGCGGCGGGAGTGGGAGCGGGAGCGGGAGCGGGAGCCGCGGACGGAGCCCGCGGCTGGATCGCCGCAACGCCGTGAAGCGCATCGAGTACGAGGCGGGCGCGGGGGCGTCCGCGTCGGTGGCCGCGTCGTGGTCGTCCTCGTCCTCCGCGGAGCAGCAGCAGCGTTCGCCGGGGCTCCGCCCCTCGCGCTCCCTAGACCTTGCCCCCGGCGCGGACCTCCGCATCAGCGGGAGCGTGGAGGGGGAAGTCGACGAGCTCTGCCGCAGCCTGGGGCTCTCGGGGCCCGAGGATTTCGCCATCCCTGTCGCCGCCTGGGAGGCGCGCAAGTCGCGGTCTAACTCCGACCTCCTCCCGCGCTCCCGCCTCGACCCGTCCACAACCGCCGACGAACCCTCGCCAATTGCGCGCGCGGTCTCGGCGCCCGACGTTCCGCCGGCTCGCTCCGTCCCTGCCCCCATTCCTGAGGAGTCACTCCACTCTTCGTCCGCTTCCACCGCCACCGACTCGGCGGAGGAGCCTACCGTTGCGGCGCCCGAGGAGTCGCCCAAGGCTGCCCCTGCCGCTGCTGCTGTGGCTCCCGTCGAGGGTTTGCCCCTGCCTTCGCCAAGGAGGGGAGGCGGGGAGGTAGGGATACGGGGTGCACGGCCGCCTTTACTCTCCCCGCCTCCGCCAATTGGTGCACTCGCTCCTCCGCCCGTGAGGAGGTCCTTCGTTGACGATTACATGACTGGGTCCGCTTGGGACATTGTGCAGTCGTTTGCTCCCAGGGAACAAGGAAGTGAACTGGGAGAACGTGTGGACACTCGTTGCAATTCGGACACAGAGGAAGAGAATGAGGTTGAGGATGAGGTGGCAGCTGTGGAGGGCGAGCTGAAAGAGTTGAGGATAGGGGAGACCTTCGAGGGGTTCACTGGAACTTCTTCATTGTCAACGACGAATGATGATGACGCGTCCAGTACAACCACGGAGGCCATGTTCATCATATCACCCAATGGCAAGTTCAAGCGAAAGATCAAGTCATGGATGCGTGGTGCTCTTCTGGGAAGCGGCTCATTTGGGATGGTGTACGAGGGGATCAGTGAGTAAGTGCCAGTGCTTTTGAATAATATTCCTGTGAGCTCATTTTGTTTGGGTAGTTACTTTGTTACTCATCAGTCACTTCAAAATATACGACAGCCTTTGGTCTAATATTGGCATATTTTATAAGTTGTCCTGTTATTTAGACTTAGTCCAAATAGCCCCTTTATAATAAGCTTGAACAGCCCTTTCGTTTGGTGCCTGAGTTTTCCTCCAGTAATGATTTAGGTAGTGAACAAGATGTTATATTTTCGCAATTTGTTTAATATATGTTTTCACATATTGAATTAAACTAAAGTTTCATAGCTCATCAAGGAAATTGGAAAGCGGGTCACAAAATTTCCACATTGTTGACGGATATCTTTTTACTTATAGAGAGCACATTTCAAACTGACACCTTTTGAACAAAGACGGAGGTGTGATTAACAAAAGATTCTTTAGTAACCCCTTTTATTTGCAAAGCATTAAGAATGCACTGACCAGCATATCATAATAGGCAGAGTGTTGCCCTTTGGTCTGTCCTGTCTCATTAGTCAATACTCACCACATTTTTCATATGTTGGTTTATTATTCCTGCAATTCTGAACAAATGCTGATATTGCTATTTATAATTTGCACGTTTTTCATAGTTGTGAGCTTATGGCACCATTGGGTTTGTATGGTAACAAGTATTTTCACAATAGACCTTAATCTATCGGTTTCCAATTCTTTGCCATGAGTAACCTGCTAATGTTCCAGTAAACTTCATGGTAACTTGTCCCGAAAAGGATCTTTGTAGTTGGAAAATCTCAATGTTTTGAAAGATGTTCTTTTTTGAAAAGAAATGTTTTGAAAGATGTTCTTTTTTGAAAAGAAATGTTTTGAAAGATGTAGTAACTAATAAATGCAATTCATGGGATCAAGTGATCCTTTGCTCTAGGTTGTCTCTAGTCGTCTCTAGGGGTGTGTGTAGGTACTAAGAGTTTCTACTCCGTTCCCTCTCCCTTGTATAGTTTCTTCTCTCTTCTTAATGAAATGACATGCAGTTCTCCTGCATGTTCAAGAAAATATTATTGATAAATGGATGATTTCCTTTCATAAAAATAATTTACAAATTGAATGCTTGATTCAGCTCAAAAAGATTCTTAGGAGTGACATTGAGAATGTCTTTCACCTGAATATCTGATTATAGAATTTAAGGTCAAACACCACTTGGAATTGTGTAAAGTGTGCTCTTCCTTTTATTGCTCCATTAGAAAATATTTTTAAACTTATGCCAATGAATCTACAGTGAGGGTGCGTTTTTTGCTGTGAAGGAAGTATCTTTGCTTGACCAAGGAAGCAATGCACAACAATCTATTGTTGCACTTGAGCAGGTTATAGCTGCGGATTAATCTTATAATATCATCTGTTGTTGGTTAGGATACGTTTGTCACTAGTTGTCAGCTCTAATTTTGTGTTTTGTATTTTTCAGGAAATTGCACTCCTCAGTCAGTTTGAACATGAAAATATAGTCCAGTATTATGGAACTGATAAGGTACTGTGCTCTTCTTTTAATATTACCTGTTTATTCATTTATTTAAGAGATGATTGAATTTAACTGATTATTATGCCATTTGCACCCTCTTTTATATGCATGTCTTAGATATTGATGAATTCATGTGATCTGTTTATGATTCATTGCAGGAAGAATCCAAACTCTATATTTTTATTGAGCTTGTCACACAAGGATCTCTTTCATCCCTCTATCAAAAGTATAAACTACGAGAATCACAAGTCTCTGCATACACAAGGCAGATTCTTAATGGATTGTTTTACCTCCATGAGAGAAATGTGGTCCACAGGTACAAAGCTGCCCATCATCTAATATTTTGCGGGGATAATTTAATGTTTTCAATGCTGTAGTGGTAACAGCTTGTTTTCTAAATCTTATGTCCAACAAAGAGTAACTTAAGGGAGGGAAAGATGGTTTTTTAGCCCATGTGTTATTCTGCTGTTAATTGCATATTCAGGGAAACAAATCTATTTCCCCATCTCTACTTCAAGAACTACCTATTGCCCTGGTTCACCTTTTTATGAGTGTGTCATGCAGTCATGCACCGTAGAGTCATGGAGGTTTCATAAATTAATAAAGCTGTTCATCCTGGATGATTCTAAATTTCTAATACTCGATACTGACAATTGTGAAATAGTGAAGGTAGTGCATTATCTTAATGGTGTTCATTACTTTTGTGGGGGCATGGATATGTCTGCATGATCCTTCCATTCGATTTAGTAATTTCTTCAGCTGAAACAATTGCTTCATATGCAGAGATATCAAATGCGCCAATATATTGGTGCATGCAAATGGATCTGTAAAGCTTGCAGATTTTGGATTGGCAAAGGAGGTTAGCCTTTGTCTTTCTGCTCATTATTTCCATGTTCCCAGTGTCAAATTGTCTTATGGTTGTAGTTTTCTTGTTCAATGTTCAGATGTCAAAAATTAATATGCTAAGGTCATGCAAAGGAAGTGTTTACTGGATGGCACCTGAGGTAAAAGTTTCAATTTAACATTCTGAGTGGCATTCTTGCAAATGACAAGAAACCAATGGAAAATCTGCAATAGCCCCTTAACATTCTTATTACTTTTGTGTGACTACCATTCTTCATATTGAAAACTATCTATTTTGATGTTATTTTTCACAAGATAATACTTGTGTATCTCTTGTCTGGAACATACTTACCTTCTCATTTTCAGGTTATTAATCCTAAAAAGATGTATGGCCCTTCAGCTGATATATGGAGCCTTGGCTGCACCGTGTTGGAAATGCTAACCCGGAAAATACCATTTCCTAATGTCGAGTGGGTATGTCATGTTTTGATTTTCTATATTACAGTTAAATAACATTGATTTACTCATACCTTTCAAATATCTGCATGTTAATGTGTTAAAAAAAAATCTGTATGTTAAGATGTTTACTGTATTGGCCTTATTTAATGTCTAGGATGTTTAACATTTGGTTGAGAAGAGTCTAGAAGTTATAGTGAAGAGAAAAAAAAATCCTCTATTAGACTGCCTCAATTAACATTAGAATGTCAAAAATTTCCTCTCTTCTGTCTTTTAACGCCCTTTTTTCATTAAGTCTATTGGGAGAGTCATTCTTCGTCTTCTTTGCAAGCTTGTATTTCTTGTAATCCTACGAAGATGGACTTGCTTCTGTCTCAGTGGAGTCTTTTCCTTGATTTGATCACTTTGTGGGGGAATATAGCGCCTTTACTGCTGCATGAGATCAATATTGGTCACCATGTAACCTAGTTTGCCCAGTATTGGTCACCATGTCTCTATAATATGCTTTGTTACTTGTAGACAAATGCTTTCTTCATGATTGGAAGAGGGGAACAACCTACTATTCCCAATTATCTGTCAAAGGAGGCACAAGATTTCATTGGCCAGTGTGTAAGAGTTGATCCTGAGAGCCGACCTTCTGCATCACAACTTTTGGATCACCCATTTGTTAACAGACCACTGCGAGCTTCATTTGAATCTTCATCTCCCCCAGCCATCTGATTATAGTATTGATATAGTGGGGTGTTTCTCGTTGTGAGGCCAATGCTCAGGTCCCGTGTTGGTAAGTTTCTCCCTTGTACAAGGGGAACGATCAAGCTTCAAAACACACAGCTTTTAAGGCTGACACTGATGGGCATCTATGCTTTGCAGATCTTTATGATTTACACTACTGGTTCCAGAATGGAATTTTGTGGGCTTGTTTAGGGTATAGTTTAGTATCTGTAGTCCGTAGGGTTGGTGGCCAGCATTGCCTCTGTGTTTTTGTATTCTTTGGGTGTTCATTAGGCAAAGGGTTTCCTTCCTGGTTATTACATAGATTTGTGTACACTTGTAGGTAAAAGGGTTGCAATTGGCTCTGGTGTAGGGTTAGCCGATGTTTGTGAATGTTAGACATCACCATTCTTTACTTAATGGTTTGTTGATCTAAAAGCATCCGGAGCTGGTGTTCCTATTTTTCGTTGCATAGGAAACTGGTTTTTCTGATGCTATCATCTATGGGATTATTCTGTTGTCCATTCTATCATCTGCTGCTTATGCCATGTTACATACTTGCATGAAGTCGAGCACCATAACAACTCGCAATGGTTCAGGAACATGGACGCACCATCTTTGTGAATGGATGGCTCCTTGCATCCTTGGCTTTGAACTGTACTCAGGTGTCGTGTCTCAGTCGACGCGGGATATGGAGATGACGAGGAGGCCATGGCTGACTCGGTCTCCTGGCCGGCAATAGGCACTAAGTCTCGGACAGGACCGGGAGGGCCGCGCGACTGGCCGCTGGTTTAGTGCTCGGCCATGTGGCGACGGCGGGCCGACGGCGGAGGTGCTAGGCGGGGAGGCGGCGTGCAGGGCAGCAGAGGACCAGGCAGTGTGGTTGAATGGCCGAAAATACCAAATCACTATACGGCGCGCGTGCGCCCGTAAGGGTAGCGACGCACGCCGCGCCGTTAGTGGGGAAGAAGGGCGGGGGCGGCGGGCGGCGGGCGGAACGGCCGGCGGCGAGGGCGCCGCGGCCGGGGCGGTGGACGAAGCGGCGGCGGGGGCGGCAATGGCGACAACGACGACCCTAGGGTTAGGGTTGGAAACTCTCCCCGGCCATAGATTGTCGGCCGGCCGGCCTGGCGGCGGCCGCGACACGGCGGTGGAGGCGGGTTGGCCGGCGGTGGGCTCGGCGGCGGCGGCGCCGCCGAGCGGCCGGGGCAGGACGGCGGCTGGGCGGGGTAGGCGGCGGGGGCGACCTCGGCGGCGGCGGGGGCGAGCTCCGGCGGGGGCGGTTGGTGGGCGGGGAGGTCGCTAGCGAGGTCGCCGGCGGCCGCGGGCGGCGGCGGGAGGTGGCGGTGGGGAGGGGAGGGAGGAAGAAGAAGGTCACGAGGAAGAAGATGTGCCGTGTGCGCCGGGAGAGTTCCTGGCGCGCGCGCCAGGTAAGAGTGTCGCCAAAAATAGACTTCTCCAATCATCAAGTGTCACGACTACGATTCCAAGCATGAGCGTTGCCCGGCAGCCGCGCAGAACAGTGGAGTTGCAACAGTGGTGGTAGCCTGGTAGGGTGTGGCGCTAGTCGTTTGCGAATTTTGTGCACACTTGTGTGTGTCGACCGACCGAGTAGTTGGAGTGGTGCCAGGGACGTTGAGATGGGACAAGCTGCTAGCTGCAGTCCTGGTGTGCGCGTGAATGGCCTGAAGCGAAACGACACCAGACGTCCAGACGATGAAGTCCTGACATTCTCATTTGGCAGCAAGAGAAAGAAGCCTAGTGGTGGTGAGATGGGCCGCGGTTTTAGTGTGGCCCAGTGGATGAAGAGAGAATTGAAAAGAGGATATTTCAGAAAAGAAAAGGTCTACTTTTCCTTATTTTTTGCAAAAGTCTGTATTTCCTTTCTGAACTTTAAGGGTCCGTTTGGTTGGTGACCAGAACTTACTATGCCACAGATTCGTCGTGCCACAGTTTTTCTGGCAGTCGTTTGGTTCACTGCCACAGCTATGGCACGCCACACTTTCTCAGAACCATGCCCCACACGTCATAGACTCATTTTCGTGCCAAACTTTGCCACAAGTGTGGCTTCAATTTTGCTCGCCACACTTTCTGTGGCAGCCACAGTTTGCCGAAGGTCAGGCGTGGCAAGTTACGGTCACCAACCAAACAGGCCCTAAAAGCAGACAAAACATCTTCCTCAATTTTTAAAACAATGCATATTACCTCTCTGACCCAATTATAAGCAGTTTTGGACGGTGATTTTACTATAAAAACACGACCGGAGCATATAATAGTAAATCTTTGAAAATCATAGTAAATCATAGAAAAATCATAAAATAGAAAATCAGATTTTGTTGGACTCTATATGAGAAGATCTACACAATGAACATATAATATGATATGCTTTAGTGCAAAATTTTTGTTGTAACTTTAGATCTATGTTTTTTTGTTAATAAAATAAAGTTATAACTAGGTTATACATGATTCAATGAGTACGAAATTTTTTACTAAAGTTGAAACATATAATAATTATCAATCATAAAAATTTTACATAATTGGACTATAGAAACTACAATGATTAATTATTACAATTAAGTCCATACAATAATATGTTTTTCTGTAATTAATTAGAATAATTCATAGCGGCAGTTTCTTTAGTCCAATTATAGTGAAATTTTTCTGATAAGCTAATTATTGTATGCTTGAATTATAATAAAAATTTCATACTCATTGGATCATGTATAACTTATTTATATATTTATTTTAATTATAGAAAAGCATTTATCTAAAGCTACAACGAAAACTTTTTACTAAAACATACCATATTATATATTCACTATATAGATCTACTTATGTAAAATTGTATTTTTCATTTTATGATTTTTCAAAGATTCAACAAAAATAAATAAATAAGAAAGATAAAACCACAGTTATTATAGCAAAACCACAGTCGAAAACCACTTATAACCGGTCAGGGATGTAATATGCATTGTTCCAAAATTTGAGAGAGGTGTTTTGTCCAGTTTTAAAGTTCAGGGAGGAAAAGCGTACTTTCGCAAAAGTTGGGGGGAGAGAAAATGTTTTTTTTCCTTTCAAAAACTTATTTGGTCTTGTTCCCAAGAAAATGAGTGTCCAATAGTACCATAAGCCACCAGCCCGAGAGAAAGCCGTGTCGGGGGCAACCTGCATTGGCGGCTACTAGCGGGCCCCACTCACGCTCTCTTGCGACCGAGGACGGCTCCCATCGGAACGCCCACCACAAGGGGTGTTATTGCCTCGCCAGCGCTGCGTAGCGAGGTGGCGGTGTTGGCCGGCACGCTGTCACCGACCACCCCAACGCGCGTGCAGCGGTGACAACAGTTGGGATGAGGAGCGAGGGAGAGAGAAGGGAAGGGGAGAATGGAGAGGAGAGAGGGATCCAGCTTCCAGCGTTGCAGAGTGAAGAGACAAGATGATATTTTCGTTCGTGCAGAAGGGAACTCGTGGCCAGGGTTTTTCGGACGACATGGTTCAACATGGGATTGGCGACATGGCCAATGTGCACTGCTAGGGAGAAGCTTTGCTTTGTAGGGAGAAAATTATGCTCATGTGTCGCACTTGGTCAACCCTACCTAACCATTTCTAGTTAAACCCAAGCCATCCATAATTAGAAAAAATGGGTGCGGACTCTTTGTACCACGTCTCCATGTAGACTCACTTTAGATGGAAGCCACATCTACTAAGAGCAACTCCAAGAGAATAGGTAAAAATAGACAACAAAATTTATGGTTTAGCCATTTTCTAAAATAGAAACCTCTCTCAAAAGCCAGATCATTCCAACAGCCTATCCAAAATGCCGCTTTGCATATTCAAAACTGTCGCATCATAGTTTATTTTTGTTTCTATCACACGATGTTGCCACGGTTCGTCGAAGATTAACCATAATTGCATCTTCAGAATGCAGTAGTACTAGGAGCAGAGGGCAGTGCATAGCAATTAGCGAGCGAGCTTCTTCTCTGCCGTCACGTCGACGGCAGCATAGGCGCAGCTTCTTCTCTACTGTCAAAGCCATTAGCATGGCGGGACCCTGTCCATAGTCACCCTTCGCTCCAGACTGCTGCTGCAGCTGTGATGGCAACGAGAAAGCAAGATTTATCGTCGGCTCGTGCAGAACGGGCGAGCGCTACGTGAGAAGAGGCGCGCGGAAGCGGATGGCGAGCGGCTGCGGCTCGCTTTCTTTACCCAGCGAGATGCACGGAATAGACTGCTTGGTATTTTAGAACATCAGATAGAAGAGCTGTTGGACATCTGTTTTATGTGAAACTATCTCAATTTAGATTTGACAAGCCAAATAGCTTTTCTCTTGGAGTTGCTCTAAGAAACCCATCACACGCCCAGGGTGCTAGAGTTTTCAATTGTCAAGAGGCCCACTGAAATCGACCCACCGAAGTTTAAGCCTGAGTTAACCACCTCTGACTGTAGAATACGTTTCTTAGGACACGTGCCTTCTATCCAAGGTGGATATGCATGGAGATTTGTTGCAAGGTCTGCACCCACCCTCCCCCCGTCGATCGTAACCACCTTTGTCGATCGTGGTGGCTGGAGGCTAACTGATGCTTCTCTTTTTTGCGATTTGAGTGTGGTAGCGATGAAGAGCGTTAACAATAGAGACCTATATATAGAGATTGATGCATGCATGTAGACTTACACATACTGCCACATGCTCTCTCTCACACGTGTGTGTGTGAGAGAGAGAGTCATGGAAATCGATTAACTTTGAGTACTAATCCGAGAGTGGACCATGAGATTGATGAAGAGTTTATTTGGTTTAGATGTGATAATTGAGCCATGAAAAATTGTTGTGAGCTATGTGCCATAAAATGTTATGATTTGTTTAGTTGAAATAACTATTAAACCAATCCACTTACTCTATCTCTTGAAACAGCGGTAAAATATCTCTCTATATTCCGCCCATTTTAAAAAGTAAAAAAAATAAATACCAAAAGCAAGGTCTAAGCGCAAAAAAAAAACACGGTCTAAGGTGTCCGAAATTTGTACTACATAAAAGTAGCTGCTTTTAAAAAAAGTAACGTCTGATTTCACCCATTTAATTGAATTTATATATATGCATTTTTATTTTTGCAACAGAAGCATTTTCACAAGCTAAACTAAACACATACAAAGTTCCTACAAACAGCTTTATACTTCTTGTCATTAACCTTAGAATAAATCTAGAAAATTAAACTTGTGTCGAGTACTTAAGTCGAGAATTCTCGATAAGTAGCTTCCGGCCTTCCGCCATAAGAAATCCAACTAAGTAAAGTTTCGTGCTCGCTGATATGGTCTATTTTTGAAGGTTTTGGATACAACAAATATAGGCCAATTGTTTTTCTCCGCTCATTAACTTTTTTAAGGAAATTTTCGTCTTCTCTTTTTTTGAGGCACAAATATGTCTAACGCAATCCCGTACGCCAAGTTCCCCGGCCACACAAACCAGATGGCGCATCGGACGTCCACAGTTCGGGCCCGGTCCCTGTCTCGTCCTGCGGCTTTGTCCGGTTCGGCTCCTGAGGTCCCGAGCGCTCGCGCTCGCGCTCGTGTGCCGCTCGCTCGCGGACTTCCCTTACGGCCACGCTAGTCGGCGTCGCTGGCTCGCTGCACACGGCAAACGGCCGCTTGGCTCGACGCGGAGAAACATGGGCGGGACGCGTCCGGGAGCGCGCCCAGCCCCTCTCGGGCTCTCGGTGTCGGCGCCTCGCACGGGGAAAATCCAATCATGTCCTCGTCATTCGCCGCGAGAAAAATGCGCGCAGGTGCAGCAGCGCCGCGCTTATTCCGGCGCAGCGCGCGACACGCGGCTGCCGCTTCCCCTCCACGGCTCCATCCCCGCGGCCCGCGCCGCGCCCACCAAAGACGCGCACGTACTACGAGGGAGAGTACAGGGCTCCCTCCTCCGCCGCTGAAGTGTACTCCTAGCAGTGGCAAAACTACTACTGGCAAACAGGGAGGCAGACCGAGACCTCGGAAGCCATGAGCTTGCACGCCGCCCGCGGCGGGCCGCACGAGGATCTGAGCTGGAGCGTCATCGAGCGGCGGGCACCCCGCGACGTGACGTTCGGTGATCGAGAAGGAGGAGGCGGGATGAGGAGGGCGCAGCAGCAAGGGCAGGGGGCGGCGGTGCGGGTGGATGAGGCGTCGTCGGCGTCCACCTTCCGTGAGCTCGACGACGCCTTCCTGCAGGTGAGGGCCCGAAGCTTTTCTGTCTGATTTGGGGTGGGGCTCTTGGGGGAACAGGGAGCTAATGGAACAGTGAGTGTGTGGTTTAGTGCAGTGGCTTCCGCCGTGCTTGCCGACGGACGCCGTCCTGTATTGGTGCCAGATTATCCGGCCAGTTATTCCATTCGTGGCGGCGCTCTTGATTCAAAGGGTTCGCACGCCAGATATTACACAGAATCCCTTGTTGATGAATTCGATTTTTTTTTTTTTGTATTGATAAGTAGTTAAGAGGGCAACATGGACTAAATGATCGCCGATTGAATTCTTTGTCGCTACGGTTGCATATGAGGTTCTTTTTGGCTAGTTTGTGGCATTTTGTTAGAATGTTGAGACTTGAGTAGAGTACTACTTTGCACTTGCAGTTGCATTTGCATCTCTCTCGAGGTTGAACTTGTGGCAAAATTACTAAATTAGGAGTGCAGGGGAGTTTGGGACCATGCACTTTAGATATATGAATGTATGATGCTGTTAAAACAGATGCTTTTCAGATCAATCAGTGGGCAGTAGAATTTCTTTCATAGTTTATTTTTTTGCCATGTTTAGTCGTGGCTAATGTAAAACAATGGCATATGCTTTGCTGGACCATTTCTCCATGTCAGCAGAGTTAGTAAAATATCACATCGGTTTGATCCAATGTCTTCCTGACAATGTTAAGATAAGGGCATGACAAATCGTCCTTGCTGAGTATAGCTACTTCAATACTACATGAGACATTGGGCAGTGTAATTTCATTCTCCAACATGCCTTAGTTTCCAAAAATGTATTTGCATTCGTGCACTAAACTCATATGAGTAAAGATGATATATATAGCTATAGACATTCCATTAAATCTGTGAATTTTTGTTAAAACACTATATAATCTAGTGAGGTATAAGCCAGTTCAATCGCTATGGTTTATAAATAAAATGCACTGGATATACAACTATTCTTGGGAAGTATAGTGTTTGCTTCCTCCTTTTGTTGGCACTTTCCTCATGCAAAACAAATATTTTGTTAGTTATCCTGCTTCTGTAAACCTGAGATTACACACGCTATCTTAGTTTATTAAATTATGTACTTAATTTTACATCTCTATTATTTTCATTTTTGTTTCAGACACAAACAAAAATCTGGCTTGGAGAAGTTCTACATCTTAGGTTTGATGAAGACACTTTAGTTGCTGATCTTCTTGCTGACGGTGAATTACTGTAAGATCAGTTTCTTCATGAGGTCTCCCTGCATGAACAAAAGTAATTTGCACGTGTGTGCCATGCATATGGATAGGTGTAGCTACATAAATCTTGGATCCCGCTGATCTGTATATGTTTGCTCAGATAGTTTATGCAAGTATCTACTTGCTTTAGCATTATGATGTCAATCGATCAGAAGAAAGAATGCCTAGGATAAATGGTTTCTGAAAGAATGGAACTGTTTTATGATGAATTGTGTACTTCTCTCACTGATATTTATTATATTCTTCTCACCTGTTATATTTGTGTTATTAGGTTTCAAGTTTCCAAGACAATATGGAAAAGGTTACTGAAAAAGAACAGAGAAAAATTGAAAGAATCAAAAGTTTATATTTATGAGAGACTATCCTTCGGTACGAGCAGTGGAAAATACATGCCCTATTCAAAAGTTGACTCCTTTCTAAAGGTATGGATCATTGCACATTTTCCCTCTAAACGCTTTAGTTCTACTAATATCTTTTTTGAGTGAAAGTCTTGATTTTAACTTCATGTGTTCAAGGTTTTTGTTAACTTGAAGTGCATTAATTTGGTAAAAATGAACTGCATATAGATCCTCCAAAACAATTTTTTCCTTCGGAGGTGCTTGAATGAAGCTTTTTTTTTTGCTCGAACACGTGAAGCATTTTTGTAGCATGGGTTCCATTTTAAGTAGCCAGTCTGATGAGTTTGATTAGTGTAAATTGTCTGTGATGCATCAAATGTTCTGCCAATATTTGTGCATGAAGAGTTCTAAAACCAGTATTGAATCTGCTATAGTCTATAGATGGTGTTTTGTGCTACTTCCTTGTGAGTTACGAACGCTCTACCGACTAACATTGCGGCAATGGAATTGAATAAGCATTAGGTATAGCTAGAAATCTGTCTATCAGTGTGGGTCTCCCCTGCTGTACATTTCGCTAAAAAAAACGAAACAAATATGTGTATTTTTGCTTTTTGTTCTGTGTAAGTCAATGATTTGTCTACCTATTTTAGATCAGCTGTAATTTGTACAAATTCCCAGTAAAAAGTTGTACTCCCTCTAGTAAAAATACTTGTCTCATTTGACTTTGCATGATCTTTGATGCATATCTTTGGCCACTAATTCCTTTGCTAAAATAAAAAATTCCTTCTAAGATATATTCTTAAAGTCTCTCAAATTTGTGAGATTTTGTAAGTATTCTTCAATACACTTTTTACACATATAACCTACATGTTTTCAAACTAAATGCGGATTTAAGCTTTGAGTAAATATTGTCCTAAATGGCATGCTTTTATAACCGGAAGGTGGTAACTTATGTAAATCGGATTAAATTGTTTCTGTGATAAGAATAGGTGCTGGTATGCTGGATCTTGCTTAGTGTCCTAATCTTGCATAAAGCCAACTTTTAGGTGAAGAAAACACCCAACAAAAAATTTCAATGGTGCTAAGTTTGGACCTGGTGGAATTTTAACTACAGCATGACAGTGGGCCCATCTTCAACTCACGGCCTAGACCTAGAAGCATAGCAGGCATGGATGTGTGGGTGAATTTATGTTTTCTTTTTAGGCTACATTGACAGCTTGGTTGATACTAAAATGCTTGAAGTTACCCATCTTCAACTCACGGCCTAGACCTAGAAGCATAGCAGGCATAGATGTGTGGGTACATTTATGTTTTCTTTTTAGGCTACATTGACAGCTTGGTTGATACTAAAATGCTTGAAGTTACATTTCTTCTGAAATGGTTGCTTGATAATTAATAATCTCTGTTCTTTTCAGATATGTCAAATCCTTGGGTTAGCTGGAATTGATCTGTTTACACCTTCTGATGTGGTCGAAAAAAGAAATGTTCGTAAAGTCTGTATATGCATACGATCAGTGTCTAAAAAGTCTCAAATCATGCACCTAAATGTAAGTCCTAGGTTCTAACCGAGCATATTTAAGAAATGCATTTTTCAGTGACTTACCTATTATAATTGCTTTAGTTTATGTGTTTCTGCTCTGTGATGATAGGTGCCTGACTTTGATATAGTCACCTACACAATATCCATGCCAAACTATATTGTTGGAGGTATTCGTAGAAGTCTGGAGCAGCCACAATACAGCTCATCCAGTTCAAGTGGATACAGTGGTGCCGGTTCTAAAGCACTACAGCAGCAGGCAGGGTCTTGGAGAGGGTTATTTGTATTTTCACACTCGTGCTTAATATTAGTCACTTAATATCTATCTTTCTCAGATAAAATTTGGAGGACAGAACGACCAGCCCGGGGACACACATTATGACTCTGATGAAGCAGAAAGCAAACTCTCTTTTCTAGAACTCGAGGACTCCGTTGATGAAGATAATTTTGCAGCCGTGCTTTCACAATTTAGTGATGCCCCCAACGAAGAAAGTGAAGGCTATGGAGAAAGTGGACATGACAAGCATGAAGAAAAATCACTAGCTGAATCAGTGGGATCACTTAACATTGGCATTATTGATTCTGAGTTCATGGATTCAAGTCCTCTAATTCATAATAAAGAATCATGCTCCACTCATTCTGCAACTGACCAATGTTCAAGAACTAGAATAGCTAAATGTTCATCAATAAGTTCAGAAGAGTCAGATTCCACAAGCAGTCATTTGGCGTTTGACAGTGGCAATTATTTGGAGTTTAGCAATCATTCTGACACAGATTCGGAAAGGATTTACGATGGAGATGTGAAGTCTCTAGATGATTATATTCGAGGAAATGGGGAAGCATTAGCTGACCATCCAAAAAAAGTGGAAGCTGACATCCAAAAGGACACTGGCACTGTAGTTCAACATTGTGATAGGGAGTCTGTGTGTTCAAGTTTTGAAGAACCGAAATATGGATTAAATGGCGAGTCATCAGACTTGAGCTCGGAATCATACTCAGGACTGACCCCAACACATAATACAGGTGGCACGTTGCCGATGGTTTCCGAACATCCAGTGAATAACATAGAGCCAAATATGATTGGGATGACAAGTGATAGCACATACCATGAGCTGAATCCTGAAGTCAGCACTGGGAATCAAATGGTGACTCCTGAAATGCTCAAGTGCAGCTTGTCACTCTTGTAATTATGCTACCTGCGCACAAAAGTGCTCCTAACATTCCTCTGTCATGCAGGACGGTTCCGAATCCACTGATAAACCAGTGGAATCAGAAGATATAGCTCAGGATAGCATCACTCGAAGGCCTGAAGATGATGTCCCCAAATCAGGGAAAGGGATTCTGAAGTCAATTGCTGGAGGAATTACCCTTGTTGGGGCAGTGTTCTTCATGATCCATCTCAGGTGTGCTATCATGTTAGCACTACTTTTCAAATTCGCTGCAAAGTAACACTAATATATCTTCTAAGATAACCTATTAGTGCCCCACTGCTGCAGAAGAAACAAGGAGAGAAGCTTTGCGACAGTTATACCATCTCTTTCAGAAAAATCAGTCGGGAGCAAGTCAAGGGCCAAGAACAGGGACAAAGAAAATACCCCTGGTGTGTATCCCGGGGGACAGCTGAAGGTTTAATGACAAGATGATGGATACGGGTCGCGCACGCTGCCCAGAAGACAGAACATATAGTCTACTTACAGAGGCTTAACAGAATCTGGATAACTTTTGTCAACTCACCAGTTAAGTTAAAGTTAGTGCCCTGCATTCTTCATGTACAGAACGATGTAGCCATATCATAAGATATAGGTGATCAATTACAGCAAATAATGGAACAAATTCTGTACAATTGTATAAAGGTTAATTGAGATCTTGCAACTTGAAATTTTATGTTGGTGCGTGCAGGGTTATTTTAAGATAATAAAGTCCAGTTTAATCCTAGCTTAATCTGTATATATCAGCCATAAAATAGTGTTTTTCTCGGACAACAAATCGGTCGTGCAGAAGCCGCTTTAAATCCTGTCAAACGGAGCCTAAAGTGGTTGGGTGTTTGTGTCGAAGTCACTACCCTTTTCTTGCATAAAAAACAGGTGTTTAAGCTAGCCAAAGCAGTCCTGAGTATTGCATAGTTTTCCTTAATAAGATATAGTTAGCCTTTGTTTGACAGGACTTATAAACCGGCTCATGAGTATTGCATAGTTTTCCTTAATAAGATATAGTTAGGCTTTGTTTGGCAGGACTTATAAGCCGGCTCATGAGCTGAAATGATTAATTCATTACGAGAGAAAAATATTATTTGCTTGAGCTATAATTCGAATTTAATTAGTACCAATCAGTCATGAAACAGTGATTTTCTCTCGCAACAAATGAGCCGTTTTAGCTCATGAGTTGGTTTACACGCGCACTGACGTACAGACTGTACAGTGGAGAACCTAGACATGGAGGCATGGAAGCACATGTGGGAGTGGAGGGAGTAAGACAGTGGCACATGAATCAGATGCTGAGATGAGATGCATTATTAGAAAGAAGGGTAAATTTGCTCTAGGACACTCTTTAAAGGGGGAATCAGAGGATGGGGCCAGATGAGCACACGCACCAAAAGGAAAAAGGGCCAGGCGAGCAACTGGAAAAGTTCAGTAGATCTTTCCCTACGGCAAAGCCAATGAACTTTCGGTATTTGCCGTTTTATAATTTGCAAACCGTACTTCGCACCCATGCGCGGGCTGTGCTCGGACGCGCCGCCGCGGTCCGCGACAGTACCCGATCGGAGGAGACAGGGGCCGAGGGGCAGGGTCGGTTCTGTTTTCTTGCGCAGGCAAAGGCAAGGCGCCGGTGCTGCTGAGTGCTGAGGCGGGAGACTGGCGGTCCTCGACGCCGCTGGCTGCGTACTGGGCTCTCGGCAACTGCCGTTCGCGAGTTTTCGGCCCACGCGCTTCCTCGAGTGTTCCACCTTCCAAGTTCGAACTGCAAAAAATCATGGCACGATCGGTCGTCAATCGTCATCAATCTCTTCATTATACTTGTGCACAGTTGTACCACGTTCCGGTGTCTGTGTGGGTACTGCCCTGTACTGTGTACCATCAATCCACCGTTTCACCTTAGAAAAACGGTCGGAGTGTACTGTGCCGACTGTGTTAGACTCCGTCGCATCGAATATTGTAGTCTTAATTTAGTTTATTAAAAAAATTAATTATAAAACTTATCAATCAGAGAAAAATTCGCGAGATAAATCTATTAAATCTAATTAATTCATGATTTGACAATATGGTGTTATATTAAAAATTTACCAATGATAGATTAATTTAGCTTAACAGGTTCGTCTTATTAATTACTGTATGGCAGCGTAATTAGTTTTTTAATTAATGTAATTTTAATAAACTAAATTAGTGTCGTAGCATCTGAGGTGACATAGATAATTTTAGTCTACAACCAGACACCGCTTTAAATAACCCATACTAAAGCATTGTTTAGATCCATCGGGTAACTAAAACTTAGCTAAATTTTAGCTGGAGACTAGAATGTATATAATCCCATTAACCGTTTCAACTCATCTAAAACATGTTTAAAGGAAAAATTGTTCCTCTCTTTTTACATGTCCACGTCAGGCTCAATAAAAATTAGGGCAACATAGTAAATAAATACCAATTAACTAGAGGATTCAAACAACCCCAACTAAAGCTTTAGCTAGCTAGAGTTTAGCCGTCTAATGTTTAGCTAGAGTGGACCCAAAAGGCTCTAAATCTATACTCTATCCTGAGCCCTAATTTTAACTTCTTATTTTTATTACCATATTTATCAAAAAAAATGGTATACATATATTCTATGAAAGTAATTTTCAAGCAAAATCTATTATCATGAGCCCTAATTGGCAGAAATTATTGTGGTTTATTCCGCGGTTGATTCTAAGAAAAATATATATATTATAGCTAAAAAGTGAGGTTGATTGCGACTAACAAGGCGAAGAGGATAATGGTTTTGGCACTTCCAAACTCAACAACTCAAAAGTTATTTATAATTTTTTATTCTCGATGTTTAACTCAATCCATGCCAAAAAACCATTTTAAAAAAAATAAGTATGAAGGGAATGTGTATGATCAGTTTCAGTGAGAGTTTCATCTGAGTTTCATTTGCACTAAATATGTTACCACATAGACATTTTTTATGACATAACAATATATTCAAGAAGAGAGAGAGAAGAAATGAGTTTTATCTAGATGAAACTCTCTTGACACAAGTATCAACTCTCTATGAGTCATGAAATTAAATGTCTATAAAACCTTAGAATGGAACTTTTATTCAAGTTTCATTTCATCTTGTAGTCTTGAAAACAACATCATAAAACTATACTCTCTCCGTCCCAAAAAAAAAATCATTCTCGCTTTCCAAAAAATCAGCAAACTTTAACTTTAACAAGTATCCTCTATATATGAAATAGAAGTCGTTTAGAACAGTGACACAGTCTCCAAAGAATAACTTTGACCACTTATTTCTTTGAAAATATTTGTTATAAAGTGATATTTATATATATCTTTAAGAAGTACTTTTCAAGAGAAATTTATTTGTATGATTTTTATATCTCTAAACTCAACAATTTTAAAGTTATTCATGATTTACATTCTAATGTTTTACTCATACCTTGTCCAAAATGACTTCTATTTCCTATACAGAGAGAGAGTATATATATACATATATATATAGGGTGAGTTTTCTATACTCCCGGGAGTAATTACTCTCATCTTCAATAAACCACATTGCGTATGTGTATATACTAATTTATCAGTTTGAGTATGTTTATATACTTATTTTAAAATATTCCAAATCTTACTCACGTGAAATTTTTCAAAAAAGCATATACTTTTTATTATATTACTAAAATATCACTACAGTAATATGTAAAATAGGTATGACCATATACTCTATGTATGCTTGCATACTTGACATATATGACACTCTAGAATGTCTAGTATGATCATATACTGTCTACATGCATTTCGTCGGGTCATAAACTCCATAAATCAAGAGATATACACATGGGAGTAACTACTCCCTGGGAGTACGGAATAATTTCCCTATATATATATGTGGTATATAATTAGTATCATTAGATATATTTTTTAATAGGGAAATTATTTTCTACTCCCAGGGAGTAGTTACTCCCATGTTTATATCTCTAGATTTATGGTATATATGACCGAACGAAGTATATTTACATGAAGTATATGATCATACTAGACTATCTATGGAAATATATACGTCAAGTATGCATGCATACATAGAGTATGTGGATATACTTATTTTATATACTGTAGTGAGTGGCATTCTCGTAATATATTAAAAAATATGGGTTCCTTTGAAATTTTTTAGTGTATTAAGACATGAAATATCTTAACATGAGTATATAAACATACTCAAAGTGATAAACAAGTATGAACACATACGCAACATGGTTTTTTGAAGATGGGAGTAACTACTCCCGGGAGTATAGAAAACTCACCCTTTTTTAATATAGTTTTATGATAAACTTATTTGGAGATACAAATATTATACATATTTTTTAATAATCTTGGTTAAAGTTAAGAAAATTTGACAAATATATGTTCTCTTCGTATAGGAAATAGAAGTCGTTTAGGACAGTGACATGGTTCTCAAACATAACTTTCACCACTTATTTCTTTGAAAATATTTGTTGTAAAGTGGTGTATGTATATTTTTATGAAAGTACTTTTAAGACAAATTTATTTCTATGATTTTTATATCTCTAAATTAAATAATTTAAAAGTTATTTATGATTTATATTTGTAATGTTTGATCTAAATATTATCCAAAATGATTTCTATTTTCTATGTTGAAGGGAGTATCTCATAATGACTTTTTTAAAAAAGAAACGGAGGGAGTAGTACAGTGAAAATTGCATAATGACTTTTTTTAAAAAGAAACGGAGGGAGTAGTAACAGTCTCATGTAAAACAACGCTTTCTATCATTTTTAAATGACGGTGCTCCCACAGCCGCAAATCGTTAAAACCCCCCTTCGTTATCCGTCACCCGCTTGGCTTGGCAGCACGAAAGAGAGTATACAGACCAGACAAAAGGGTATGCGCCCGACCGAACACGAAAACTACATGCAGACAGCAGTCCGTGCACCGAAGCACTGATGGGCTGATGGCGCCCAGCTGACCAGCTCGTCTCGCCCGTTCGGCCAATCCGTGGAGCCGGACAGGCGCAGAAAGCCCCGTCATCATCAACGGAAAAAAAAAAACAAGAGATTTCGATCGCAGCAGCAGCATCCGCCAAAGTCCAATTCCACCTTATCCGAGGGGCGAGAAAAAGCGAGGTTCGAAAGATCCACCCACCCACCCGACACAGTTTACTGGAGTGCTACACCTCTAGTAGACTGCTACCTGCCGAATCGCACGCGCCTGCCAAAAAGCGATGGGCTCCCGTTTCGGAACAGCATCAGGGGTCAATTCTTCCGGCGCCTGGAGTCAACCGGCCGAGTCGTGCACCTACGCCTTCACACGCCCGGCGGTGGCGGCGGCGGTGGAGCAGGCTCCAGCAGAAGCAGAGCAGAAGACGGTGGTGAGGGAAGCGGCGTGAGCCACCGAATCTCGCGGTCGCGGACGGAGCGGCGGCGCGGGCGAGCGAGCCCTGGCCTCTCTCTCTCTGCGTGTGAGTGTTTGTTTCTCATCTCGCTCCGTCGTTCTCGAAGCTCTCGGTTCTGCAACGAATCGGCTAACAACCACTTTTAATTCGCTTGTTTCTCCCGAATTGATCCTAGCTCTCTGCCTCTCTCTGTGTGCGCGCGCTTGCTTTGCTTGCTTTGGCTGGGATTCTATGCACTAGTATCGGGAAACGTTCAATTCGATTCTGATTAACTTGTTTAGGCGGTTTGATGAAATTAACATCTCCAATATCGTTTCGGCATCTTTCTGTGCCCCGTGCCTTGTAGACATCAAATTTCGGGTTTGGAAATTGGGATTTCAGGTTTGAGTCCAGAGATTTTGGGACCACCTCAGGGCTAGCTAACTAGTACTCCGAAATGGAGGGGAACTGAGGGGGTGTGGGATTCTCTTGTTCAGTACCCCGAAATGGATGCGTATTTCCTTTTTGTTCTGTACTAGTTTTTGTATAAATAAAACTATGCTTGCTTTGCTGCTTCACTTTATTATAGAATCTGTTTTGGCTAATTTCTTAAACAGATGTATGCTCTGTTATGGTCTGAGTTCAGGACAATGCTTGCATTTCTGCACAACTTACTACTAGTTTTGAACCTTGTGGTGGTTCCATTTTCCATGATATGCTGATCAGATGTGGATACTATTTTTCTTTCAGTTCAGACAAGTGCACAGCATTTGTATTTGACAACTTGACATGTCTGTGCCTTCCTTTGTGTGCTCTGTATTCAACTATGAACTAGTTTTGTTGGTTAATTGGATATGGCACTGACCACTAACATGATCAGTCTGTGCTTGTTTTCTGGTCAGGCAAACTTTCCAAGGAACTCCTCTGCTGCTACAGTAGTAATAGAAGAAAGATGGAGCTGCTCAACATTATTCTAGTTATAGCATCTCTAATCCCATTCTCAGCATCTGATCGTCAAGGTTACTCACATGCCTATCATATGTGTATTTCACTTCTTTTTAGTTCACTTTCACTATCAACACATAATTTTCAAGCTCTGGCAAGTAACAAAGAAGTATCTTTTGTTTGCTTAGGTGATTCCTTGTACGATATGAAGCTGAAACTAAATGCTACTGCCAATCAGCTTTCTGATTGGAACCAAAATCAAGTGAACCCCTGCACTTGGAATTCTGTTATCTGTGACAATAACAACAATGTTGTGCAAGTGTAAGTTGCAGCATTCTGTTTCTCTGCACTCTTAACTTTTGTACTTCGATTAGTTAATGAATAGATCACTTAGCTCGGAGCTAAATTTATTTGGTTTTTCATTTCCTACATTCATTTAGATAAGCTCCTAAGGTCTATAACAGCTCCAAATATCAATTGAGAAGCATTTGCTTTAGCATGTGATTATTAACTTTGATGCGCTTGCAGTTCAATCTGCAATATGTTAGTGTGCTAAACTCATCATTGAGCTGTATGATAGGACCTCCAGTCTTTCTGAGTTTACCTTCCTGATTCCCTCCTGCAGAACATTGGCTTCTATGGGGTTTACTGGAGTTCTGTCACCAAGAATCGGAGATCTAGAGTATTTAAATGTTCTGTAAGTGCACTCTTATCGATTGATGATGATGCACCTAAATATTTTAGGTAGTGGCTATTATGTAATCTCTACTGTGCTTACGATTCTTTACAAAATAATTAGCATGTAAAATAACTAAGATTAGTGTTTTTTTTGGCTTGCTAGATGAAGTGGCTTTGTTATTATATCATGTCACCATGAATTCCATATTTTTTGTATCACTGCAATGATAATACTGCAGGTCCTTGCCTGGTAACAACATCACTGGTGGAATACCAGAGCAGTTTGGCAATCTCTCTCGGTTGACAAGCTTAGATTTGGAAGACAACCTGTTGGTTGGGCCAATACCAGCTTCTCTTGGCAGGCTCTCAAAGCTCCAGCTTTTGTATGTACTAGAATCCTTATTCATTTGTTTTATGAATATTCAGTGACTTGTCATTCTTGTTTTCCCTTTCTGTTTCTTAATAAGGATACTAAGTCAAAACAGTCTCAATGGCTCTATTCCTGATACGTTAGCAAGCATCTCAAGCTTGACAGACATGTAAGGTTTAGCACTCAAATGACTGAGTTTTGCTCACCTTAAATTCTTGTCTTATACTTACTAATTTTTTTTTTTTCAAATGATGGCAGTCGGCTGGCTTACAATAAACTCACTGGTCAAATACCTCAGCTGCTGTTTCAAGTTGCACGTTACAAGTACTGTGGAAGAAGTGATCATTATAAAATTTATGTGGCTTCCATGTGTGCTAATTTTGAGAGCTAACAAAGGTTCATTTGCTTCACAGTTTTTCAGGTAATAACTTGACCTGTGGAGCAAACTTCCTCCATCTGTGTGTCTCAAATATGTCTTACCAAGGTAACAAGCCATACATTTTTCTGTTCTTTATTGTACATTTGTCAAATAGCACAGTGAACGGACTCCCTATTGGACATTTGTCAAATAATTAGAGGCATCTGATAATATTGTCATTTTGTGATAGGTTCTTCCCATGGTTCGACAATAGGCATTGTGCTAGGAACAGTTGGAGGTCTGATGGGGCTTCTAATCATAGGGGCTATATTCATTATCTGTAACGGAAGGAGGAAAAGCCATTTACGTGAAGTATTTGTGGATGTATCAGGTAGTGAATGTGCTGGATTTTATTTCATCACCTTGTTGCAGCTAAACTTGTTCATTAGCTAAAAAAAATACTGCAATCCGCATAATTTCATCACGTATTGAACAAAGAAATGAACTAATAAGTTAAAGAAGATATGTAGAGTGCTGAAACTAAGTTCTCTTTAAATAAATAAAAAAAATAAGCTCAAGGAGAATTAGGTTTAATGATTAATTAAACTGTGGTTTCCAGAACTGTCCGATATATGCCAGTGTACTTCTTTGGAGTGCCATATTCTGCTTACTGTACCAGTTTAACACTGGTGATGACACAGTAGAAACTAGCATGTTTAGCTGTGTTCCTAAGACACTGCCAATCATACAAATTCTGCATTTCAAAAGATTTGCATTGAACTAACTGATCTGATAATTAATGCTCCCCAGGTGAGGATGATCGAAGAGTTGCATTTGGCCAGTTGAAAAGATTTGCATGGCGAGAATTGCAACTTGCAACTGATAACTTCAGTGAGAAAAATGTTCTTGGACAAGGGGGTTTTGGGAAAGTATATAAAGGAGCACTTCCAGATGGCACTAAGATTGCTGTAAAACGTTTAACTGATTACGAAAGTCCTGGTGGAGAGGCTGCTTTCTTGCGTGAGGTTGAGCTGATTAGTGTTGCAGTTCACCGGAATCTTTTAAGATTGATTGGTTTCTGTACAACACAAACAGAGCGCCTTCTTGTTTATCCTTTCATGCAGAATCTTAGTGTGGCCTACCGTCTACGAGGTACTCTCTTTTTTAAGACTTTACTAGCTAATCACTTGTTTCATTGCATTTAGTTCTGTACTGTTACTACTCTATGAAGTTACATAGACCATGAGTGTGCTTATAGATTATGCAACTCATGTATTTAGAAGCTAGCATAGTCAGTTCCATTGCCCCTTTAGGTATCTCTTCACTGAAATACATGTTTCATATGCTCTATGTAAGATGTAATTCTGCATGACTGGTTTGTAATACAGTATTAAAATGATCTAAATTTACCAGTTAGGTGAGATCTGGTATTTACGTCACCTAGTAATGCTTGAGATTTGTCATCCAGTTAACCTGCAGAGTGGGTTAGCACTTAGCAGAGATTTGCTTCTTTTTTTGTTGAGAATATGTAAAGTTTTTTTTTCAGTAGGAACCTCTTCGGTATCAGAACTGTTCCATTTTTGCTGATTGAATAGGTCATAGTCTACTATTTCTAGTACATTACATCAAAGCTACGCCCCCTGTTACCATGTATGGATAGCTAGTTGCATTAATTTATATTTCACTGTATATATACATCAAATGAATGGAAAAGTTTGCCACTTTTTGTTTTTAACAAACAAATCTGTCACCACTTCTATACTATTTCCCTTTCATACTGATGTGCTTGGTATGTCATCTAATACATGCTTATCATGTCAATGATTCAGAATTTAAACCTGGGGAACCAATATTAGATTGGTCTGCAAGGAAGCGAGTGGCTATAGGCACAGCTCGTGGACTGGAGTACTTGCACGAGCACTGCAATCCTAAGATTATACATCGTGATGTCAAGGCTGCCAATGTCTTGCTTGATGAGGGTTTTGAACCGGTTGTTGGTGATTTCGGCTTGGCCAAGCTGGTGGATGTACAGAAGACGTCCGTGACTACTCAGGTCCGTGGAACCATGGGTCACATTGCTCCCGAGTATTTGTCCACTGGGAAGTCATCCGAGAGGACCGATGTTTTTGGTTATGGCATAATGCTTCTCGAGCTAGTCACTGGTCAGCGTGCCATCGACTTTTCACGTTTGGAGGAAGAAGATGATGTGTTATTACTTGATCATGTAAGCCGATTCCTATCTCTTCTACAATTGATCTCCCGTAGCTGTTGTCTGAACCGCTTCTTCTGTGTATGAAGAGCTTTCAGTTGTTTGATGCAAGTATACACATCGCATCAAATTTCTCTTTGCAATACACTTATTATCTGACCTTGCTGCAAATTTTCAGGTCAAGAAGCTGCAAAGGGAAGGGCATCTCGACGCCATCGTTGACCGCAACTTGAACAGCAGTTACAACGGGCAGGAGGTGGAGATGATGATCCAGATCGCGCTGCTCTGCACGCAGGCTTCGCCCGAGGACCGGCCGTCCATGTCCGAGGTGGTGCGGATGCTGGAAGGCGAGGGCCTCGCCGAGAGGTGGGAGGAGTGGCAGCAGGTGGAGGTGACGAGGAGGCAGGACTACGAGCGGATGCAGCAGCGTTTCGACTGGGGCGAGGACTCCATCTACAACCAGGACGCGATCGAACTGTCCGCTGGCAGGTAACGACGTCGGGTCACACGGAGCTTCAGCTTGCCGTCGACGTCGTAGCACTGTAGCACTGACATGTAACTATATGTATGTAAGGCATTGTTGCAAAGGTTGTTAGCAAAATTTGTGCCACTTGGTGTTGATAACTAGATATATTATACATGCCTGTATTGTGTATACGGATGATTTAATGGGGTTCAGGTGTTAACCAGCTCCCAACCTGTAATCTGTAGAGAAGGGGGATTGCTGGCCTGCTGGGAGCCTGGGAAGTGGGAACGCATGTGCCGCCCGGTTGAAAGTTGAAACCACATTATGTAAGCTGCAAACACCGGCCGGCTTGACAAAAGTCGAGCCATTGCCAGTTTGCGATATCACGTGCTTCGTGTTGCTGACTTGTATTTTCATCTGCTCGAGCTGTTCAGACTGAATCTAGCTAGTCTGGTTTATCCTTCAGAAAAAAATGATGAGGACTCTCGCTTCAAATGTTTCACCGTTGACCATTTGCAGGCATGCGTCTCTCTGTGCTCCACTACCGTACGTGTTTCACCGTTGACCATTTGCAGACATGCGTCTAATCAAGTACTTGCAAGGTGCATGCATGGTCGTACTCCCACAGATGACGCGCATGCAAAACGAGCGAGTTTCTTAGGGACTTCGCAAAATCAAGAGGTTGAAGTGAATTTTAAATTTCCTCCAAAACTACAGGTATAGGAACCTTTCAACCCATTTGGAACACAGGATAGGAAAAACATAGGAATAGGAATTTTGAAGGAATTGAGTTAGTATGTTTATCCAACCCTATAGGAAATAGAAAACACAGGAAACAAGATGAGATGGCCTTTGGAAGCACTAAAGGAAAAATAGAGGATTAATGACGTTAGCTTTTGAATTTGAACAAATTGCTTGCATCATGGCCACCTTCCCGCCAAACAAACAAGTGACTGGACAGTCAATGACACACATGCAAAGGAGGCAGCTTTCCCGCCAGGAATTTTTCCAAGAGATCAGACCTCATGGTTAGTTTCTTGTGAAATCAAGCCAAAGGAATACAATCCTATGGAATGTTTGCTATTTTTTCATACGAACCAAAGGCTTGTGTAGGAAAAATTCCTTAGGAGCCTGAATCCTAGAAAATCCTTTGCCAATCCCTCGATCCAAAGGGGCCCAAGGAATCGATGAATCCTTTGATCCAACAGTAGCCAAAACTATAGGAATGTCAATTCCTTTGAAAATTCCCATGATCCAAACACAGCCTTTAACCCTTTAAAATACAGGAAAGCAACAGGAATATGAAAAATATAAGAATATCACAGGAATCCAGTTGCAAAACAGAGAAACGGAAAACATAAAAGGAGTGACCATTTGGACAAGCAATAGGAAAAAGCGTAGGATTTCTATCATGAAGTTTGAGTGGATGTTGAAATTCCTATAGTGTTCCTCCAAAACAGAGGTCAAAGGAAAAATCCCTGCACTTTTCCTATACTTCATTCCTGTGAACAAAAGGCATGAACAGTAGAAATTCCTATAGGATTCTCAATCCTATATTTCTCCTCTATTTTTCCTATGAACCAAAGGAGGACTAAACGTCTGGAAGCAAGTACACGGAGGCTGATTTAGAGGCCTTCCGGCACCCTGAGAATACAGAAGTATCCAGAGGAGGGTCGGTGAGCCTTGGGTCAACATACAACTTGACGTGGATCATGCTCCTTGCTGTCGCCAGGATTTTCTTGACGAGACCAACGTCGGCAGGTCCAGCTCTGTAGCCGTGGATGCAAAGATATCTCAATGAATAGTGAAAGCACGTTGGGGCCTGCAACTTGAGATACCAACTCTCATCTTCGGCTTGAGAACAGTCATCAGTCCTCTGTTTACGACAGAACATAACAGATACAATCAATCCTCTGTGTACCAAAGAACAGAACAGATACAGATGCGACATAAAAAACAGGGCAGGGACTGAACGTATCGTACCCTGAGCATTAGCGATTGCAAGTGTGGAAACTGCGCAATCAGCTTGAGCAGCCGGGAGGATTCATCAGCGAGGCTCATCTGCAGAGAGACCTCGAGAGTGTGCACACTGTAGAGGGTCAGGACTCGACGCCGCTTGTACTTGGCGCTGCACTTTGCCGCAAATAGGAAGAACACGTGTTCCTGCATCTGTAGGTCGTGGATCTCCTCAAGAGCGTCGCAGCTCGCCAGTTCAATCAGGAGGCGACGAGGACCATTCTCCCCCACAATCACCCCGGCAACGAGGTTGCGGAGATTAGGTGCCCTGCGGATTGTCATCCCAGTCGCTCTGCAGTTAACCATCTCAAGGGACTGAAGCGAGCAGGAGTCCACCTCGATCTTCCCATCAGGTCCTGAGCCCCCGGCGGCGAACTGGCCGCAGAATACCTTGACGGTCTTGATAGCCCGCAGAGCGTGGATGACCGCGGAGAGCTCTCGTCCAGAGCAGACGCAGCAGATGAGGGTGAGCGACTCCAGGCCCGAGAGCCAGATGTCACCGGTGAACCGTACTCGCACAAATCCTAGCGCGAGCGTAGCAAGGGAAGGCGCGCGCAGGCGGCTCACCGGGAAATCGATCGCGTCGACTTCTGCTGGTGGGGCGGTCACGTCAAGCATCACCATCTCCCTGACGCCCCTGGTGGAGAGGGTATCCATCCAATGCGCCAGCATCTCTGGCGGCGGGAAGAGGGAGCAGTCAACTCGAAGGGAATCGACCGGCCCGGGGTGGCACGCGAGGATCTTGGCAATGGTCTCCCTGTGGTCGTACGGCTGCGCGTCCAGATACGGCGGGAACTCGAACGCATGGATTAGGCCGCCGTCGTGGAGCACGAGCGGCGTCTTCCTCCACGCCTCGTCCCACGGACTCTTGGTGACGCGGCGGTACACGAACAGGTCGACGTAGGGATCGAAGAATCGGCGGCGACCGCGGCCCAAGTTCGCCTCCCGCTCCGCCTCCATCTCTGTCTCCTTCAGCTGAAGCGTGGCGTCGCGCGGCGCGGGGAGCGATTCGAGGACGCGACGAGTGAGCGCATCCAAGCCCCCATGAGTCGTCGTGCGGTGGCTGCTGGTGGTGGTTCCCGCCTCCAGCGCGCGGCGAAGGAGCCTCATTTTTTTTTTTTTGATAATGGATATGAATATCCGGCCTCTACATCCAGAGATGTACACAGCCAATTATTACAAACGTCTCCCAACCACACTTAAAAAGGTGCAAACCAGTTTGTAAACAAAACACGGACACTACAGCAAATGGTAAAAATTCTTCCATCCTTTGCTTGATAACTCTAAAGCAATAAGCTCGATCTTCTTGCTTATTGATGAGAGGGTGTCCTTGGCTTGCCCATCACGCTGCAGCTGCGCCCAGAAGCGTAGCCAATACGCTCCCCTGAAAATGACCTGCGAAATAGAGTTAATCTTTATTTTATTAAAAATCACATCATTCCGGCATCGCCAAATAGCCCAGCACATAGCATCTATCCCCACCCAGATCAGGTTTTTAGAACGTTTCGGCTGTAAAGTAAGCCAAGTACCAAACATATGGGAAATAGAAATAGGTGGGGTTAAACCCGTAGCGAAAAAAATGACCCTCCAAATCATTTTTGTACATGGACAGTCAATAAAGAGATGCTTGATCGTCTCTTTATTATTGCAACAAATACATTGTTGACTCCCTGTCCAATTCTTCTTAGCGAGATTGTCCTTGGTCAAGATGACCCCTCGCTGCAGAAACCATAAAAAGATTTTTATTTTCAGAGGAACCTTAAATTTCCATATTTTCCTATGCCGGAACGGTGGTTGAGTATCTATAATATGAAGATACATTGATCGAACTGAGAATGACCCGGAAGTGGTTAGGTCCCATCTAAAATAGTCCGAATCATCCACCAAGTGGACATTGGAGATTCTCGCTACAAGATTTAGCCATGCTTGAAGGTTGTTACCCACTAAAGATCTTCTAAACGAGATGCCCAGTGGGTTAGAAGCTAACACTTTGGACACAGTCACATGAGGATCCCGCACTATATTATAGAGGGAGGGGTAACAATCTTTTAGTGGCCTATCGCCTACCCATCTGTCGTCCCAAAATCTCGCACAAGTTCCATCTTTGATAACAAAAGAGCCTGTAGCCAACACCTCATCCTTAATATGCATGAGGCCTCTCCAGAAATGAGAGTCGCTTGGCTTAGCTGAAACTTGGGCAAGGGACTTGGAGGACAAGTATTTATTCTTAAACAATGACCGCCACACTCCATCTGTGTTAAGCAAATTAACTATCCACTTGGCGAGCAGACATTTGTTTTGAATAAATAAATCTAGAATACCTAGGCCCCCTTGGTCTTTCGGCCGACACAGGATATCCCATCTTACAAGTCTATATTTATGCTTTTCAGAAGATCCTTGCCAAAAAAATCTTGATCTGATTTGGTCGAGTTTTTGAGGACCCCTTTAGGCATCTCAAAGAAGGACATCATAAACATGGGTAGGCTGCTTAGAACAGAATTGAGCAAAATGAGCCTCCCGCCATAAGACAGGTACTTAGCTTTCCAGCAAGATAATTTCTTACTAAAGCGCTCTTCAATTTTCTTCCAATCTGAGTTCAGGAGTTGTCTATGATGCATTGGTATGCCTAAATATCTGAAGGGATATTCTCCTGAATGGTAACCAAAGAGGGAAGTATAAAAGGATTCAGCCTCTTTTGCAGCTCCATAGCAGAAAATCTCACTCTTATGGAAGTTTATCTTAAGGCCAGAAAGCTGCTCGAACACACAGAGCAGGAGTTTAAGATTTTTAGCCTATTCTGGGTCATGGTCAATAAAGATAATGGTGTCATCCGCATACTGCAAAATCGATAGACCATCATCAATAAGGTCTGGGATGATACCTCTTATCTGCCCATCATCTTTGGCCCTTTTAATGAGTAGGGCTAGCATGTCTGCAACGATGTTAAAAAGGACGGGCGACATAGGATCTCCCTGCCGCAGTCCTCGTCTGGTTTGGAAATAGGGACCGATATCGTCATTGACTTTAATCCCTACGCTTCCCCCCGAAACCATGCTTTGAACCTAACGACACCATTTAGGGGAGAAGCCTTTCATACGCAAGGTTTGTTGGAGAAAAGACCATTTAACCTTGTCATAAGCCTTTTCAAAGTCAATTTTGAAAATTACCCCATCTCTCTTTTTAGAATGCAGTTCATGGATAGTCTCATGAAGAATAACGACTCCTTCCATGATATTCCTACCAGGCATAAAAGCTGTCTGGGTAGGACTAACAACCGTCTTAGCAACTGCATTCAGCCTATTTGTGCCTACTTTTGTAAATATTTTAAAACTTACATTTAGCACACAAATAGGTCTAAATTGCTGAACTTTGATGGCGTCCTGGACTTTGGGGATTAATGTGATAATCCCAAAGTTGAGACTGAACAGGTCTAGAGCCTCGCTGTGTAAATCAGCAAATAGAGCTAAAAGATCGTTCTTGATAATCCCCAAAAGACCTGATAGAATTCCACTGGAAATCCATCCGGTCCAGGAGCTTTATTATGCTCCATCTGGAAAACTGCTTCTTTCACCTCAGATTCGGTGAAAGAGCTAGTCAGGATATCATTCTCTTCCTCCGAGACCTGAGGAATATCTAAAATTTGATCTTCCAACAGTGAACTCTGAGAGGATTCAGGGTGTCCAAACAGCTGTTTATAATAGCTGGTAATATGGTTCTTAAGGTTCTCAACGCCAACAACCACTCCTTGGTCATCTTCAAGTTTAAAAATATGTTGTTTGCGATGTTTACCATTTGCCACTAGGTGAAAGAACCAGGTATTGGCATCGCCTTCCAAGAGAGCCTTAACTTTGGCTCTCTCGTACCACTTGAGTTCTTCTTCTCGCAAAAGGCTCACTAAGCGTTCTTTTAAATAGTGTTTGAGATTAATCTCTTGATCAGATAAGGGATTAATCTCAGCACGCTTATCGAGGCCATCTAATAGAGAAAGAAGAGTTTTCTTCTCTTTTTTATAAGTTCCAGCGGTATAAGCAGCCCACCCCCTAAGATGCTGACGAAGTCTACGGATTTTAGATTGCCAGCGTTGTAGGGGGGAATCCCCTGAGGTGGGAGATTGCCAAATATTGGCAACCATGTCATAGAAACCATCTCTAATAAGCCATCCCCTCTCAAATTTGAAGGGTCTGGTCGAGGATTGGTGGGTTGATTGCCCAGTGCTTAGAATAAGGGGAGAATGATCTGAAATATTCCTATCCCTAGGTTCAACTCTGGCTAGGGGGAATTGATCCTCCCACTCCGTGCTGACAAGAATCCTATCCAGCTTCTCAAGGGTTGGGTTATCTCCCGGGCCTGCCCAAGTAAACTGGCCGCCAAACATAACTATCTCCTTAAGCTCTAAGGATTCGATGACCGCATTAAAAAGAGTCGGGAATTTGGGGTCAAAAACCCCCGAACTCTTATCTGCTGGAGCCCTCATAATATTGAAATCCCCTCCTATGATAAAAGGTAGAGTTTCTTTAGAACAAGTGTTCGCCATCTCTGAAAGGAAGGCGCACTTATCTACTTGCTGAGCCGGTCCATAAACTGAGTAAAGAACAAACTTGAAGTCGTTTGTTTTGTATCTGAGGGTGAATTTTACATAAAAATCTCCCTCGTCAATGGCTCCAATGTCAAAGACACTAAGATCAACCCCCAACAGCATACCTCCTGAACGACCCCGAGGGGTCATGGTATGCCAAAGGAAATCATGTCCAGCACAAAGATTTCTAAGGACATGATCCGGGAAAGAGTCCCTTTGGGTCTCAGAAATAGCAATAAAATTTAATTGCTCTTCCTTAACTAATTCTGCCAAAAACCTGTGTTTAGCCAAGTCTGCTAGACCTCTGCTATTCCAAAAAATCCCTTTCATCTTCTAATAATTTTTGAAGGGGTTTTTGGTTTAAACGGAAGTTTGCCTTTCTTGGAAATTTTGGCTTTAGAATATTTCTTCCGACGATGGAGGGGTGAAAGATCCAAAATATGATCATTTTCCGCCTCATGAGAGTTCTCAATCAGATTACCATAGGTATGATTGAGAGCTGACTCCAAACGACCCTCATCGTCATCATCACTTGTCAGATAAGTGTGAATAGATTTTGAGGAGCATTTTTTAGGGTTAGCAGACACTACCAACCTCTCAACCTCTAGATTCTTAATAGAAACTAAATCTGAAGAACCTAGGTTGATGCCTAACCTACCAAGGTTTGCTAAAATCTTGGAATATGAAAAGCTAGTAAAAGAAATACCTGGTTCCTCCAGATTCTTCTTAGCCGTGAGCCTCTCTGCCTTGAGGAGGGCGTGCTCGTTTGCCGAACTCGAATTCCTGGAGCTCCGGCGCAACTTTACGTTGCCCTTCGCTCCAGGAGCCGCGACATGCAACCCCTCCAAGACACCGCCCACCTGAGGCAGCCCCCCAGAGCCAGCTATAGAAGCTAGCTGAGGCGCCACCTCTGTCCTCACGGCGGGAAGAACAACGTCACCACCCGCCACGACCTCACTGCCAGCCGCGGCCAGCATAGGCGCCATGGCCTTCTCACGAGAGCTCGAAGCCACGCCGTGGTCGCCTAGGCCAGGCGACTCCCGGCTGGCCCCCCCCCGAGGCCGGCAGCAGCAGGAGCCCCCAGCCCCGCGGCCACCTCCTGCCCGGTAGCAGCACCGGCCAGAACTCGGGAGACCGAAGACGCACCGAGGTCGCCTAGGCCAGGCGATCCCTGGCTGGCCCCGTCGAGGTCGGCAGCAGCAGGAGCCACCAGCTCCGCGGACACCGCCTGCCCGGCAGCAGCACCGGCCTGCACAGAGGCTAGCTCCCCGACGTCCTCTGCCGGGGCGGCATCAGCCACCACAGCCTCAACACCCGTCTGCACAGCAGCGACACCCCGCTGCTGCAGTGTACCACTGGCCACAGCCAGCTGAAGGTCGGCTGCAGAAAGCCCACCAACGCCGCCACCCCCTGTCGCATCCTGCTGAAAAGACAAAAGTGAAACAACCTCCGTCGCGACAAGAGAGTCAGCCTCTAGTAACTCCGGCAGCTGGACCACCGAGCTAGCTTCCTCCACCAGGGAGGCCTGCTGCTGAGGGGGCATGCCCTGAGGGGGGGGCCTGAGAAGAAGAACCAGGAGCACTATTATTCTTGGCCAAAGGTTCACGAGCTTCAGCATCCTCCATCTCCTTATCAGAACCCTCAGCCTCATTGTCCTTGTTCTCATCCCCAAGTGTATCATCCTCCTCTGGATCAAAATCCTCATGAACTGGCGCTTCGTCGGGAGTGAAGTAGATGCGGCAAATGTTGGTCCCAACACAAACATCTGCCATCTTAGGAATCTCTTTCTTGTCAATCACTGCGACCAAAATCCGAACCTGACCTGTAGACCGAAGGTGAACCATATCCACCCTCTGGGTAGCACCAACAATAGTACCAACCGCCCACAAAGGAAGGAAAGACCGAAGTGGGCGAGGTACCTTAGTAACCGTGACCCAGACCTGATCCAAAGCTCTGATAACCTGAATATCATCGACAAACTCCTCAAAAATAATGGTGGCCTCCTTGCTCTTCGTCGTCAACGACCGAACAGCCACCATACGATCCAATTCGCCCTTACTAGGGAATGGCACCACGAAAGACCCATCCCCCAGCTCCTGCACATCCCACTCCCACTGGACTGGAATAACTCTTGCCAATTCTGAACGAAGCAGGGTAGGAGTCGCCTCCACGGTAACATGAGCTGCAACTGGCGATAGATCGAAATTGACGATATGACTATTCCTTGCCTGCTGAATATGAAAAAACCCGTTACCATTCTCAGCTGCTCCGCAATAAGCAACCGTGGGTTTCGGGCCCCGGAGAATGGTGCACTGGCTGGAGTAGTGGTTATCCGAGCAGATGGTGCACTGGATCCTCGCATTCACCTCTTTCCTTTTCCTCTTTTGGCCTTGATCACCTTGAGCATGTCCCCCCGCCTTATGTACGGACTGGCCGACGTGCGGCACGTCGACCTGCTGACCACCAGGAGCAGCGTCAGCTGCAACGTCTCCTCCCCGGCCATGACCACCACCTGAAGGGTTGGCCCCGCCATGAGGTGTAGCTGCCGCAGGTTGCACTGCACGACCGCCAGCGGGTCCGCCCCGGCCACCAGCAGGCGCGCCACGCCCGCGAGCTGCATCTCGGCCGCGTCCCTGGGGAACCAACAGCTGTGGTCCGTGACCACGCCCACGGCGGCCGCGACCTCCTCGCCCACCACGGAGGGGCAGAGCGTCCGCATCAGTGCCCGCCATCAGCACGTCCCGGAAGGTGCGCTTAGGGTTCGCGGGCGCAGAGAGTCGAGGATGAGGGAACGGAGGCGGCGTCGGTGCTGCGAACAGGGGCGGCGCTGGTGCTGCGATCGTAGCGCCTCGTGACTTTGCAAAACGGGCTCGTAGGATGCCGTATGGCCCAGACGAAGGCAGGTCATCCGGCGAGGGCCCGCTTCGTACCAGCCCAAACAGGTCCACCAAAAAATTTGAATCGGCACCGTCTGCACGCTGCGGATCGCGACGCCGCGAGCTCGCCGCCGCCGGTGATCGTTGCCACGCCGCGGCCAGGACTTCACCGATAGTTGGCAATGGCGTGATGCGTGGCTGGGGAATAGGGCCACGCCAAACTGACTTCCAAGGAGCCTTCCGCCGAGGTACCAGCTGCTCCGGTGGGGAAGTCGACGCCGGCGCAATGGCCTCCGGCAGAACCGACGCGCACTTGGATTTCGGCAGAACCGATGAACGCAATGGAGATTGGACAACGCCCATGGCCAGAGAATCGGCATCTCCGAGGTCCTCACAGTCTGAATCGGAGTCAGACAAGGGCTCCCAGAACTTGCCGAGGCATGCACTGCGACTGGGAAGATAGTCCGCCGCCGTGGCCTTCCGGAATTCCGACTGGATTGACGGCGCGAGGGCTACAGGAGGCATCCTCCATAGCACCGCGGAGGGAACCACAAAGGATCAACGCCGGCGACCGGCCGGCGGCCTACGCGGCAACGAAGCGCTTGCGGAGCCGCCTTCAAATCGCCAGATTCCGCTTCTCCGCTAATCACGCCCCTAGCTTCTCACGCCTTGCAACATGATGCAGAGAGTATGAAAATTGTACAGTTAGCCTCATGGCCGTCCTCTGCTGCACCGTCGTCATGCGACGGCGACCGATGCGAGTAGGCGGCGGCGGGCGAGGGTTTGGCAAATTGGGGCGCGCGGCGATGATGCGGCTCGCTGGTGCTCTACCGAAATGAAACGAATCGAACTGCCGTTGCAAACGAACTGGGCCGCCGAGGAGGAAGGCGGCGGGCGGTTGTGGCTAAATCCAAAATCCTCCCTCCCGTTGGAGGAAGGCGGTTGATTCGATTGTGCTGCTGGCTATCCGGCTGGGCTGGGCTGGGCTGGGCTAGGCTGGGCTAGGCCCGTCGACGTCGTCACGCAACGTTCGATTTTTTTTTCCAATTTTTTTTTATGAGACACACGCCACGTTCCGGCAGGGAGAGAGAGCAGAGTAGTGGCAGCCAGCAAGCATAGCAGGCGATGCGCAATGGCCATCCATCGTGTCACGTACTCCCTCTATACCCATATTATATTAGTTGATATTTTTAAAAAGATTAGAGTCAAACATTGAAAATATAAATCATCAATAACTATTAAGTTTCTAAGTTTACAAATATAAAAATTATATAAATAGATTTGTCTTGAAGAATACTTTCATAAAAGTATACATATATCACTTTTCCATAAATATTTTTATAAAAATAAGAGTTCCAAATTGTGTTTTGTAGACCGTGTCGCTATCCTAAACGTCAACTAATATGGGTATGGAGGGAGTACTGTTCATGGCCTTGCCTGATGCAACCTCTCCCCCTTCTTTTTTCCTTCCTTCTCTAGCTAGCGGCAAGAATTGAAGCAAGCAGGTCAGGTGTAAATGACTTCGGATTCTCCCCAGTGACAGAGTTAGAGCAAATCCGAGAGGAGTGTGCTTGCCTTGTGAGTGCAAGCATAGTATATACTCCCTCCATCCCAAATTATAAGACATTCCAAGAATCTTGGAGAGTCAAAGTTTTTAAACTTTTACCAAATTTATATAATAAGATAATAATATTTATGATATCAACTAAGTGCAATTAGATTCTCCATTAGTTATATTTCCATAATATGTATATTTGATGGTATAAATCTTTATATTTTTCTCTATAATTTTGGTCAAAGTTGAAAAACTTTGACTCTCCAAGATTCTTGGAACGTCTTATAATTTGGAATGGAGGGAGTAATATCTAGGTGCAAATATGGTGAAAAATTGGTTATTTCTACTGTTTTTTATTTTTCATGTGGGTGCAGCCGTACCCATGCTATTAAGTATAATCAATTGTGCGGCTACTCCCTAAAAAACATAGCGAGTCTCGCAAAGTACTCAAAGAATTTTAATTATATATATAATCAATTTTATTAAAAATATTAATTTTATGATATTAAATAAGTATTATTACATTAGCAACTAGATACACCATGATTTTTTTTCACAATATGTTCATTCTGTGTTATAAATATTGTTGTCATTTTCTATATATTAAGTCATCATTAAAAAAAAGCTTAACTTAAGATAGGTCTATGAATAGATTTATTTAGGGAAGGGGGAAGGCGGACGTATTTTCATAGTAGATCGAATCGACGACATAAATCTAGATATGTTTTTGCTATAATTTTGTTCAAAGTTTATAAACTAGTCCGAAGTCTAGAATTGCATTTTTTTAGCAGACAGAGTATGTTACTCTACGCATGGTTTGTTGGGCAGCATTGTGCTCCCTAATTTTCTGGTAAGTGATTATAAGTCTGAAATGATTCTCTTTGATTCTTCGTACACTATTAAAATCAAGATAGAAAATCATTTCACAAAATCAAAAGAAGTTACTTTTTTTAAGCTCTCAGTGTCTTGGTTTCTTTCAGAGAATCACTTCTTCAATCAGCAAAGAAGCTGAAAAATACTTTGGTAGCTAGGTAGTAATTTTTTCTGAGAATCGGGGGTCTGACCGCTCCCAACGCACCCTCATTATGTGACACAATATAAACAGTATTTCCTGTTACGAGGTTCAACTTCAATCTTGCATGTAATCCACTGCTTCTTCTGGGGCTCGGCATTATGTAACGCGAGCTCGTGATGGTGGCAAAGCGGAGCCGGAGAAGGCGACGGTGAAGACGTGACGTGGGCAAGAGCCCAGAGCGGAGAAGAGGAGACGTGAGAAGGTGTGGTGATGTCATGGCGTTTCGGGAGTGACAGTTGAAGCCTGTCTCCGTGTAACCACAACGCGTAAGCGAACGTGGAAGACCTCAATGTTACACCTAAGCACACGTGGAAGACCTCAATGACCTGTTCTCCATCGCCATAAGAGATTTGCTATATTTCAGGCGTTTGAAATATAACATCTTTTCAGACAACGACTACAACTTTCAGATTTTCATCCAATGATCTAAATCTATTAGCGCACAACAAACAAATGATAATTTTTTTTTTCTATAGAAGGAGAAAGACAAAACTGTTCATGCGCTTGAAATGAGTTTAATATGTCTTTCACCCGTATCTGTCGTTATAAATCGGGCTGGTCGGGAATGTAGTATGTCTCTCACCCGTATCTGTCGTTATAAATCGGGCTGGTCGGGAATGTAGGTACGGCGAAGGCTTCTATTTTAAATATAAAAGGTAAATAAAAATCCTGCGATTTCGTTAAATTGGTCCAGCTTATAGTATAATTCTGGTATTTGCCTAGTAAAGTTACTATCTGATGCAACTAAACACTACTGTTTATCGTACACAATGTTTTTTATTTCCCTTTACCCTTATCAAATATACCTGCAACGTTTACATTCTGGTTGTCCGTTGCATCAGAAGGTGCAACAAGTCCACTGCTCTGGTCGGCGATGCAGCAGCGATGACAAGCTTTTTCAAATGGATCACATTTTGGTTTGTCAGCAGCGATGACAAATTTTTTCAATTGGATCACGTTCTGGTTTGGCAGTGGCATGAGTGCTAATGTCGTGAGGGTCTAGAGTAGTTTGGAACCCAGGACGTCGGTGAAGGGGAAGAAGAGCAGTACTGCCATTGCGACACCAAACACAAAGTAGCACAAATCAATATCCTCAGATGGGGTTACAACTGTTATCAATTTTGTTTTTTTTTTATTATTTTGTTGTTTTTTCTTTTGGTTGAATTATAGTAATTCCTGAGTTTGAATGAACTATTGTGTTACTGTCATATTGACTTTGTGTCCATGGTAATGTGAGTGAACTGTATGAAGCAACCTAAAATCACCAACTGCTGACAGCTAGAAGTCACAAATAGAGTAGCAGACCAACAAGAACAAAAATTAACTTCATCTTCTCTTATAACAAAAAAAAATGCAATCTGAATTCTGAATAAATTAAGGTGACCATATGAAATATCACACAACTTACAGGCAAAGCATCAAACTAAAGTCAGCAAGCTATGCTCGCCCACTTATTCACCGACAGACGGTAACAAATAGCATCAATTTTTGAACACACCGAAATAAAGTAAGAAAGAATAAATAGGTTATGGTGCAATGATATATTTGTTTATTGGCTTCTTTTTCTTGATTGCCAGATTATATAGTACTGATGAACTTGCTGATGTTTGTGGACATTGAATCCTCCACGACCATATAGTCATTGTCGTGAGACACCTTGGGAATTTGGATTCCTGCTGATGCCTTCACAAAAGTACAGCCATGAAACTTGAATTTTGTTCAACTCATACAATCAGGGCGCTTCTACTCACTCTAGTTGACAACAACAGATCCAAGAGATATGCTAACAAAATATCAACCCCAAACTATATAGCTAACCAACAGGTATTATTCTAAGAGTTCCATGTCTCATCTAGCTCCACAAGCAGAACATGACAGATCCAAGATGAAGAACATCTAATTCAGCTAATTCAGAACATCGAACTCTCTGTCTTCTCTTTGGGATCTTGACTGTTCTCTCGGCCTCCTCCGATTTTGTCTGTGCCTTTCTCGCTGCTCTCTCCTCAGCCTCTACCCACGCACAGCAATGTCTGGACACCGCGAGGCTGAGACATATGGGGTTCGCGTGTGCGGTTCGGCAAGCAGCGGCGCCACCCATGACCCCGGTCGCCGGCTGCCAGATGGCCGAGTCGGATGGGCGCGATGGTGGAAGGGAAGAGGAGGACAACAGCAAACACCCCCGAGCGCGTCGTCAAGGGTTGCGTCCACGCGGAGGGAGACGGCCAGGCCACCAATCGTGTTGGGAGGGTGCCAAGGCCACGACGAAGGGCGACATTGCGAGAACGGGCATTGTATAGAGGAACTTTTAGGGAGTGACGTTGGATCCAATCCAACACGTAGCGAAGAACGAGCCAGAATCGAAGCAGCTCGGAGCGGCGAGGACGGCGCCGCCAGCTGCGGACTGCCACTAGCTGAGGGGAGATGGCGGAGGGGCGATGCGAACTCGGATCCGACGCTGCGTGGGGGTAAGCAAGGGGGCGAGGCGGAATCGACAAGCTGCGTGAGGAAGGCAGAGGAGCGAGGCGGCTCAGATCAGGGGAGAGAAAGAGAAGGCAAGCCGGATCGGGAGCGGGTCAGATGAGGACATCGATACTGAGTTCCGTCCAGTTCCGTTCCAAGCCTGCTTGCGGCATCAGATTGGGATTTGGCTCAGGGCCACCGTAGATGCTAATGCCGACCGATAGAGATCCAAGTTGGACAAAAAAAATTAGAGGTAGAAATTTTGCCTTTATTATTAACTAGGAAAAATGTTCGTGCGTTGCAACAGGATCTATATATTGTCACATAATCATCCTAATTATATATAGACAAGCTGCTCTAACTTTTATATGAGTATTGAAAAAGAGTAATGTATTGTGGAAATACTTATTTTAATTTAACTCTACGCTTTCGAACACGCTTGATATTGGAAAGATTGAATGACCATAACAAAAGCTCATCATTTAAATAAAATTTATTAAGACAGTTGAATTTTGTCGTACTAAATCCACTATAACTACACTAAATTTATTTTTCTCTCATTTTCTCCATTCAATTTTCACTACTACATAAAGCCTTTGTAGGGGCGACTCTAGATGATTTGTAGAGACAGTTGGGTCAGCCGCCCCTACCTAACCGTTTTTAATTTTTTTTCTTACTCCCTCCATATAGGAAAAGAAAGTCGTTTTAGACAAGGTTTTGGTCAAACATTAGGAATATAAATTATGAATAACTTTTAAGTTATTGAGTTTTAAAATGTAAAAGCTATATGAATAGATGTCTAAAAATGCAAAATTGACAAAAGAAAACTCATTTCTAACGGTAGGTTCAATCACATTAATATTGTGATTACGCGGTTGTCTCTTTCTAAAGATACAACTGCGGCGTGTATATAAAAAAAGGACGAGACGTCGTCCTCCATACAACACATTCTCCTCCTCATCTGCCCTAGTGCTGCGCTGCTGCTGTGAGAACACAAGGTTGATATGTGCCCTTGTGGTTCCCTTCCTGAGTGATGAGTGATCGATCAACGGGCAACATGTCTCTTGGCTGTGTTGATGTGCAGGTGCGGAGCTGGGGCAGTGGTTGAAGGTGAGGAGAAGGTCAAGTAGGGACGTGTCGTGCCGACGGACCGGGAGCGGTGAAGGGCGGACGTGGAGCTTGGACCGACGGACCAGGAGACCTGAGGATCAGCTGTGGTAGCTGGCACGTGGCGTTGACAAGCAAGAGTACATGGGGATGTGCGGTGCATCGGTCGAGTCAGGAGTTTGCCCGGCGTGGAGGCTGGACATGCTCTGGCATCGGTGCTGGAACTCGGGGTGTGCGAACCACATCCCGTCTACGGCACGGGTTCGGTAGCTGAGCCTCGAAAAGCTACCCTCGACGGTTTCTGAGTTTGGGCCTCAAAACTCGGGGTGGCTGGTTTCCGAGTTTGGGCCTCAAAACTCGGCAAGGACGGTTTCTAGGTTTGGGCCTCAAAACCTGGGCGCGCGGGTTTCTGAGTTTGGGCCACAAAACACAGCCTGAGGACAGGTTTCCCGGTTTCGGCCTCAAAACCGGGGGAAGGCCCAGGTTTCCCGGTTTCGGTCTAAAAATCGGGGGGAGGTCCACAAAAAGGACGGTCGACGCGTGGCGGCGTGGAGAGGCTGGCGCGGAGGCGAGGCTATCCATGAGGTAGGCGCGGCGGTCGACTGAGCGGCACGTGGCGGCATCCTGAGGCTTGCGTCGAGGCGAAGCTAAGGATGAGGAAGGCGCATGGCCGTCAGATCAACCATCAACAGAGTTGGATCGGGATACCCCTAGGGTTGGCCGTTTCGCTCATGTATTTAGGGGTAGTAAGGGGATTATTGTTTTAGGCTATAAATAAGAGAGGCGCCCCTCCTCTCTCTCTATCCTGGCAGTCATTTGTTCCTGAGCTTTCTCTCTCTAGACCCCGCTTAGGTTCTAATCATACCTCGCTGCCTGTGATCCGCAGAGATGGGAATCATACCTCTGTGTATTTGGATCTTTTGAGGAAACGAGACCGTAATCTCGTTGTCTCCTCGTGTGGAGGAGTTTCGGCTGGAATCAAGATCGAATTCGCGTTTTGTTCTTCGCGTTCTTCGTTTTCCCTTCGTCGTGATTTTGTGAGAACTTTTGATTGGAGGGATGGATTGCAATTCCGTTTGAACCATCTTGTGCTTTGTTGTGAGACGCATCTTTCCACCAAAGGAAATCTTCTAATTCCTCACGAGCACATAGATCGGGCGAATTTCGTTTTCAAAGTCAAACTTTTCCTCTTTGCACGAAATTTGCAATAGATGATGATTTAGTTGGGTTCGAGCTATGATCTCTTATGATTAGCTCACCAACCTTGTTGTGATCCTCTGTGCAAAGTTTGAAGTCAATCCAAGTTGATTTGATTGAGTTTTGGCGATTTGTTCTTCAGCTCGGGCTGCTGATTTCAGGTCGCGGAACCTCCGCGCTGAACCGTGGAACCTCCGTAGTCTAGAGCCTCCGCGCTGAACCGCGGAACCTCCGCAGTCTGTAGGCTGTTTTAGGGTCTCGCGGAGCCTCCGCGCTGAGGCGTGGAACCTCCGAGGTCTGTAGGTTCTTTCACCCTACAGACCGCGGAACCTCTGAGCCAGAGCGTGGAACCTCCGGACCTGCTAACTGTTTTTGGCCTTTTGAGTCTTCCGAGTGTCCGTTTCTCAATCCATTTGTTCTGATGGGTTTCTAGTTTACCTAGGAACTTTTCTAAGTCATCAAACCACCAGTTGATTTGGGTGATTTAGGTTTGGACTCTTTTCTCGTTTCCATCGAGTTAGAGAACGCCATTTTGGATTTTGGATTGATCTCGCTGTGCAGTGTGTTTTCCGTGGTGGTGAGTGTTCCGCTGTGTTCATCGATCATCACCGAGAACATACAGTCACCTATTGGCTCGTGAACACCACCTGTGTGAGATTCTTGCTTTTGGGGTGACTTTCTGGGACAGAGGTCGTTGATTTCTCGAGAAGAAATTTGAGGCTCCCATTCACCCCCCCTCTGGTCGCCAATTCGGTCCTTCAATTGGTATCGAAGCCGGTTAAGGATCTCTCCTACCTTAATCGGTTTCGGATCCTAAGGGCGACATGGAACGAGGGAATAGCAAGGCTCCTTGGTTCAATGGAATGAACTATTCCTATTAGAAGATTCGGATGCGTGCTTATCTCAACAGCATCAGATCTTCTATCTGCGAGATATGTGAGAACGCTGAGTACGTAGTCCTTGTGGCTCGTGTGGGTCAGATCCAGATTGACCAACACGAGGCCAACTCCAAGGCTCGTAATGCTCTTCTGGCCAGCCTCTCCCTTCCTGAGTTCGAACGTATCTTAGAGCTTGAGACGGCACGAGAGATCTGGGTGAAGCTTCAAAGCTATCACGAGGGAACCGCTCAGGTTAAGACCAGACTCTTCGAGACCTACAAGCGAGAGTATGAGAACTTTGTTCAGTTGGAGGGAGAGACGATTGACGCCATGTTCGCACGTTTCCAAACGATTGTGAACAAGATGCGTGCCAATCGGGCCAACCTACCCTATGACGATCATGAGAGGGCTCTCAAGTTGTTATACGCCCTGGATCGGAGGGTATGGGAGGTGAAGGTGTCGACCATCATTGAGTCTCCTGCTTACGACACCCTCACCGTGGACGAGTTGTTCAGCAAGCTCAAGTCCACTGAGATCAATCACCTGACTCTGGCCAAGCTGAAGAACCCATCTTCACATACCATGGCTTTGGTCTCAGGCACAGGTGGATCGACTTTCTCTGCTGACGCTTCACCTCCTTTTGTTGCTTTGTCTTCTTTGCATACAGTCATGGAGGAGCAGTTGGAGGCGTTGGGAGACGATGAGCTCGCCCTCGCCATCACCCGGTTCTCGCGGTTTCACGACAACCGCCTAAATCGCCGGCGTGGTGGCGCACGCGAGGGCTGCTACAAGTGTGGTGATCTAGACCACTTCATGGCGAACTGCCCCAAGAATGTCAAGAACTTCCTCGGCAAGAACCGCAACTTCAGGCGCAAGGGCAAGCCGGAGAACAAGGCCGGGAAGAATAACAAGAATGGCTTCTACCGCTAGGAGGACATGGAGAAGGCTTTCGATGCCGGCAAGCGTGCCTTCCTCGCCACCATCGGCGATGGCGAGAAAACCTCCGACGGCGGCTCCAGCGACGACGAGTCCGAGCACAAGATGGAGGATCGCTTCAACGGACTCTGCTTCTTCGGCAAATCCTCCAAGGGCTTTTGCACCATGGCCTTGGATGAAGAGGACCACAAGCACCAGGCAGGGGACGCCAATGACGCTCACAACGACGACGACGACGACGACAACGCTTCTGAGGTACCAAATTCTTCTGAAGTCGATCGTCTCACTAAGGAGCGGGATAGGTTTGTGGATCTAGTCGGTGTCTTGGAGAAGAGGCTTACGGAAGTTTTCCAAGAGCGCGTTGAGTTTAAGGCTAAGTTGAAAGAGGCGCGTAAAGAACTTGAGATTGCTAGGTCCGAGGTGAAGGTGGTCGATGTGGAGGAGTGTGAGGAGTGCACGATGCATATGACAAACTTTGCCACCCTGCAAACCAAGTATGCCTCTTTGATTGAGGTGTATGATGAGCTAAAGAGTAGGCTAGACTTGGTGGGTGATTGCAAAGAGTGTCCCTCCCTGAAGGAAGAGCTGGAGGAAGTGAAGGCTAGGTCTTCTTTGTTGGGTGCGTGCAAGCTTTGTCCTAGCTTGCGAACTGAGTTGGTAGAAGTTAATGCCAAGCTTGCTGAAGCCTTGAAGGCCAGCTCAGTTAGCACCTTGTCCGCTCCATGTGAGCGATGCGTGGGGATGGAGCTTGAGATTGCCAACTGTCGGCATGATAGGATGCAAACCGAGGAGGAAAACACATACCTTTGGTCCATCCTGAGTTGGGTGTCATGCAGTGAGCCGCAGTTGGGCATGATGATCAGTCAGTTCAAGAGGGGAACTGATTGCTCGGGAGTAGGCTTTACTTCAGGTGGGAAGGGCGCTAGTACCTTTGGTAAGATCGGTGAGTTTAGCGGAGTGAACCCGAGTGAGAAACCATCCGCTATCCCTAAGCTTACCAAGATCACCCCACCTGAGTCTCCTAAGCCTATCACCAAGGATGGCATCCTTGATGAACCTCCCAAGGCTCCACCTCGCAAGCAAGTGTGGGCTCCAAAACCTAACCATCTTAGGAACACACTTGACACCCTTCCTGACGTCTCTAGTGATCCCCTTCCGAGAGGCAAGCAGCCAGCCAAAGTGAACAACCCTCGCAACAATAGGAACCAACAACCCAAGAGAGTGGTGAGGTTCGAGTGCGAGTATTATCACCGCGAGGGTCACCTAGCTAAGTTTTGCTTTCGGAGGAAGAGAGACGCTAGGAAGGAGTTGGAGCTGAACAACCAGGCCAGGCACCACCCTTTCCATGGTGTGCAAGGTCGGGGAGTTCAGAGGCAGGGCGCTAGACCTGGAGGTGCACCCCCTCAGGTTGCTTGGCCCCAGGCAACGAGACCACAGGGTGGTGGTCGTGCCCGTCGCGGTTCAGGTCGTCCTCTATACGATCGTGAGCCGAGTGTAAGAGGTTTTGCTGCTTAGTCCCATAGCGGACCACCTTTTCAGTATGGTGGTGATCGTTTTGCTCAGATGGGACAGGTAGGTCAGTTTGGAGGTTTTCCGTTCCATAGCGGACCACCCTTTTAGGTTGGTGGTGATCGCTATCCACCCATGGGACGAGGACAGTTTGGTGTTGCTTCTAACACTTTTTCTGGGCCTATGACACAACACTGGTATCCTTCTCAGTATACTAACCCCAGTGTTGTGCCATATGCTCACTTCCTGCCTTTCTATTGATGTAGGAACTTCGGTTGGAGAACATGTGACTCATGGATTCCGGGTGTTCGCGCCACATGACCGGAAAGAAGGAATGGTTCTCCAGCCTTAGCCCCGTGATGCACAAGGAGTACATCACTTTCGGGGATAATAGTAGAGGTAAGGTTGTTTCTCAGGGAGCTATTCGGCTCAATGAGAACTTTGTCCTGAAGAATGTTGCCTTGGTTTCTAATTTGCATTTCAATTTGCTTTCTGTTTCGCAACTTCTTGAGGATGATTGTGAAGTGCGCTTTAAGAAGGGTTTGAGTCACGTTTTAGACCCTCGGGGAGATCTTGTTTGTCGGATCGTCCCTTTTGGTCGTGTTTTCAGAGCTGACTTTTCTCAGTCTTTCGGCTCTGCTAGGTGTTTGATGGTTGGTCCTTCTTCTGATTTGTGGAAGTGGCATAGGAGGCTCGGCCACTTGAGTTTTGACTTGCTTGCAAGGCTTAGCTCATTTGGCCTAATCCAAGGATTGCCCAAGCTTAAGTTTCAGAAGGACCTTGTTTGCCATCCGTGTCCTCACGGGAGGATGGTTGCTGCTTCTCACCCACCTGTTAATCACGTGACGACAAAGCGACCCGGTGAGCTTTTTCACATGGACACAGTTGGTCCAGCTCGGGTTTGCTCAGCGGGTGGGAAGTGGTACGTTCTAGTGATCGTTGACGATTTTTCGAGGTACTCTTGGGTGTTTTTCATGGAGGGGAAGGATGAAGCTTTTTCTTTTGCTCGTGACTTAATTTTGAAGTTGAAAACTGAGTTTCCTCCTGATACCATTAGAGCTATTCGTAGTGATAATGGTACTGAGTTTGATAACTCTCAGTTTGCTTCCTTCTGTTCTTCTAATGGAATCGAGCATCAGTTTTCTTCTCCTTATGTCCCTCAGCAGAACGGTGTTGTTGAGCGCAAGAACCGGACCCTTGTTGAGATGGCCAGGACGATGCTCGATGAGCATAGGACTCCTAGGCGTTTTTGGGCCAAGGCGATCAACACCGCTTGCCATGTTTCAAATCGCATCTTTCTTCGTGCCTTGATGAAAAAGACTTCTTATGAGTTGCGTTTTGGACGGGTACCCAAGGTGTCTCATTTTCGGGTGTTTGGGTGTAAGTGCTTTATCCTGAAGCAAGGCAATTTGGACAAATTTGAATCTCGCTCTGTTGATGGGGTGTTTCTTGGTTATGCTTCTTACTCACGTGCTTATCGAGTTCTTAACCTTGAAACTAACCGGATAGTGGAGACCTGCGAGGTCACATTCGACGAAACTATGCCTTATGTTTCTTCTGCTTTTGATGTTGCAGGAGAACAGGAGATGGGAGAGACCATCTTTGTGGAGGAGGAGCAGGAGAATGCCGATTGGGGTGATCCCGAGCCAAGTCCACTGGCTGCCCCCGTCGACCCTGCGACGTCTACTTCAGCTCGAGGACCAGATCCCACTACGTCTTCTTCTTGGGGTCCTCTAGAGCCACCTCTCCAGCGAGCACCCGCTGCACCTGAGGGAGCGACAGCATCTGGCGAGGGGGAGGCAACTTCGGCGAGGCAAGCACCCCGAAGCGTTCAGCAAGTTCACCCCCCGCGACAGATGATCGGCGGCATCGACCAGCGAGTCACGCGGTCGCGAGCATATGAAATCTCCCACTTTACTCATTCTGCATTCGTTGCTTCTTTTGAGCCCAAAGATGTTGGACACGCACTTTCTGATCCAAACCGGGTAAATGTCATGCATGAGGAGCTAGAAAACTTTGAGCGAAACCAAGTTTGGACCCTAGTTCCACCTCCACCACAATGCCACCCTATAGGTACCAAATGGGTTTTCAAAAACAAAGAGGGTGAGGATGGGATGGTAGTGAGGAACAAGGCTAGGCTAGTAGCCCAGGGTTTTTGCCAAAAAGAGGGGATAGACTATGAGGAAACCTTTGCTCCTGTAGCCCGTTTAGAAGCAATTAGAATCCTTCTAGCCTTTGCTACTTCGAAGGGTTTTAAGCTTTATCAGATGGATGTCAAGAGTGCCTTCTTGAATGGGTATATAGAGGAAGAGATTTATGTTAGGCAACCCCCTGGTTTCGAGAATCCCAAGTTTCCAAACCATGTTTATAAACTTTCAAAAGCTTTGTATGGTTTGAAACAAGCCCCGAGAGCGTGTTATGATCGTTTGAAAACCTTTTTACTCTCTAAGGGTTTTAAAATGGGATGGGTCGATAGAACTTTGTTTCTCCTCAAACAAGGCAATGATACCCTGTTAGTCCAGATTTACGTGGATGATATCATCTTTGGTGGCTCGTCTCACGCACTTGTTGCCAAGTTTGCAGATACCATGAGCAGGGAGTTTGAGATGAGTATGATGGGTGAGTTGACCTTCTTCCTTGGGTTGCAAATCAAGCAAACCTGAGACGGGACGTTCGTGCATCATGGCAAATACACGAAGGACATCCTGAAGAAGTTCGACATGGGCGAGGCCAAGCCTCTTACGACGCCCATGCCGACGACTGCAGCGATGGACGCGGACCAGGACGGAGAGCCGGTTGACCAGAAGGAGTACAGAAGCATGATTGGCTCACTTCTGTACTTGACGGCGACGAGGCCGGATATACAGTTTTCTGTGTGTCTGTGCGCTCGTTTTCAGGCGTCCCCTCGGACTTCCCACAAGCAAGCGGTCAAGCGCATCATGAGGTACCTCCGATACACTCCTGAGTTCGGACTTTGGTACTCTTCTTCTTCGACTCTTTCGCTTTGTGGTTATTCCGATGCGGATTTTGCTGGTTGTCGGCTTGAGCGTAAGTCTACTTCTGGGACGTGTCAGTTTCTTGGCTCTTCTTTGGTTTCGTGGTCTTCTCGCAAACAGTCGAACGTAGCCCAGTCTACTACAGAAGCCGAGTATGTTGCCGCTGCTTCTTGTGCTTCGCAGCTTTTATGGATGGTTGCTACATTGCGTGATTTTGGTCTAGATTTCAGTCGGGTCCCTTTGCTTTGCGACAGCACTTCTGCCATTAGTGTAGCAAAGAACCCTGTTCTTCACTCCAAGACCAAGCACATCGATGTTCGCTTTCACTTTCTTCGTGATCACTATGAGAAAGGCGACATTGATCTTAGGCATGTAGTGTGACGGAACGGCCCTAATCTCATGGCCCACAGGTCCCTGTCAACCTCTGACAGCCGATCCCATGTTCCACTTAATTAAGACTGTCCATCACTTGGCTACATCAGCGCCCAATGTCCGCAGGATCATCTCACAATTCGGTTACAACATTGCATACTTTTACAAATAATATCGGAATAAAGAGCGGAAGACTTAAATAACAATAGTTTTACAAAGCAGGGTTCCAAATAGAAATTAAGATGCGGTTATTACAAACCAAGTTCTGATAATAGAAATAGACATAGGCAACATAGTGGAGAACAGCAAAGATACTTATAATCACCCAGCCCGAGGGTGTACAACTATTCTTCGGCCTCATCGGCCTCTTCCTGGACGATGGTCACGCAGCAGGGTGCAAGACACATCGGGGTCTCAGTCATACCTGCAGCATGGGTAACAAACCCTGAGTACTGGGGTACTCAACAAGACTTACCCGACTAAGGAAAAGGGAGAAGACTCAGGAATGAGAGGCTTAGGGTAGTCAAGGTAAGGCTTAAGCAAGATCAAGTATTTTGCAGAAAAGCATTTTTTGTAAATCTTATTTTACTTTGGAAAGATTCAGTATTCCTCAATTCTTCATCGTTCATGATTCATTTTACATTTCAAAACATACCTAGTTGAGAACCACTCTCCGTTGACAGTCAGTGACCAAGTCTCCATAACCGAGGAGCAACGTTAATCCGGATAAATAATACTCAGCTGAGGATCCCTATCCACACTGCATATGTAGCACCCAAGCTTGCATATGCCAACTCGTCTTCCACGATTCCTCCAAGATTGGGCCCGGTCCTACGCCACCCGGAAGTACAGTACACCACTCCTATCCAGGTACGACGACCACGTGGGTACATGCTACTTCGGCCATCTCTCCACTCCCAGTGCGCGGTTGTCGGTCCAATAAAGGATTCCTCGGAGCCAGAGCTTTCCGGAGTATGTGAATAGTTACAAGTCTTGACCAGCAGGCCCCCATACGGATGGTCCCTAATTTTTCAGCCAGAACTATACCTTGGTTATATCTCACCCAAGCGTAATAGTCCCGTCAGTTTTTCAACCTTGTCCCGGTCGGTGTCAACTGTTGAGTCCCGGACTACAACATGACGGCACCGTACGCTCGGACAACCTCTCCTCGCAATTGACAAGGTACGGATCAGATACCAAGTCAATGGCCGAGGAGTAAAGCCAAATTCCCATAAAAGTTCTTTAAGTGATCACACTTTTGAAATTGGTATTTTATCGCAAATCTATTGTATAGCAATGCTAAGCATTTTTGCAAATAGTTTTTAAACAGGGTAGGGGATCTTTGGTGGAGGTAAAGTGCAGGTAATAGGTCATCACACAACTCCTATTCACCTAATGCAGTAATTTAACTCAAAAGCATTTAAGTAAGACTTTTATAAAAGCAAGGAAGGGCTAAATGCACCGGGGCTTGCCTTGAAGAGCAAAGAGGGCAGGCTCGAGGGCGGCGGGGCAGTTGTCGGAGCTCGGGGTAGCCTCGGGGACAGGTTCGTCAGCGGCTGCCTCGACTTTGACTCCTTCTTCGGTGACTATACGAATGCAATGATGCATGCACATGAGTATGCTAGCATGAACAATGCAAAACAGGGCATACAACATGAACCCTAATCACTTTTTTCTATTTTTCTTAATTATTTAAAAAGGTCATTTTATGCAGTTGCTCCAAAAATTACCAAATTAAACACATAAGTTCATTATGGTGTAGATAGATGGCAAAACAAATTTCATAATTTTTGGAGGTCATTAAGGTGCTCAAATAAAATCAGACATTAATTATCACAAGGCACTATTTAACAATTAAAATAAATGCTCAAAAATCAACTTGCTCCAAAAGACTTCAAAATTTCACCAGAGACTAAACATGGCATAGGAAGCTCACAAAAAATTATCTCATGATTTTTGGAGTTATAAATGATTTTCTAAAAATCCAAAACCATCCATTTATTAATTAAAAGAGGGATTTTACATTTTTAAATTCTTGCAGAAAAGTCAAGTTTCATATTTTTCTAAAATACTACATGGTATAGAGAGTCAATTGTAAAATTTTCAGAATTTTTAGAGCAATACAGAAAATCACACATAAAGATGAAAACTGAACACTATTCACATTTTAGAAGAAAAAAGGAAAACAAGAACAGTGCTCGCCCTGCTCGTCGCCGGCGGCCGGACAGCGGCGGCGGCGCTGCTGCGCCGGCCACGGCGAGGCTCGGCAGACGAAACCAAGGGCATGGGAGGTTTCAGGGAGCTCACCGGCGTCGATTAAGGAGCACGGCGAGGTGAGGGAAAGGACGGAGGAGGATGGTCGACGGTGACCGGCGGACGGCTCACGGCGGCGATCGGCGCTCCGACGATCCTGCGCATAACACGAGACCGCAAGGGCCTGGTTAGAGTCGCAAGGGAGTAAGGAAGATGAAACAGGGGTCGGGGAGGGATGATCATGGCCGGAGAGGTAGTATTTGACGAACCCGAGCTCGCCGGGTTTTCGCCGGAGATGGGAACGACGAGCTACGCCGGGCGATAGGAGGCGGTAGAGACCAAATTGAGGGGTGGGGAAGCTTCACGAGATCAAGACGGAGCTGTTGGGCTAGTTGGTTGGGCGGCGGGAGCTTCGGAGTGGGCTGGCGACGGCGGCGGAGACGAGTGAGGGGCTCGGACTCCGGCGGTCTCTTTTATAGGCACGGTCGGGGACGGTAGAGAGCACGGGATGGTGTGGATGAGCTCGGCCGAGGCGTGCGCACTCGATTGCAAGCCGGCGGGAGGACGGGCGTGCAGTCGGGGCCTGGGCGAAGGCTCGCCGGTGATGGCCACGTGGCGGCGATGCTCTGGGCGCTGTAGGGGACGGGAGCGAGGGTCAGCGCTCGCGAGCGGGTGCGACATGATCACGGGGTCAGCGGCGGCAGGTTGGAGGCACGCGTGCGGCTGCCAGGCACGCGGCGTGCGCAGCGCCGGCGAGGCGCCATGGCCGGGCCCCCCCTGCTCTGTGCCGGCTAGAGGTAGGGGATGAACAGGGCTAGGTCTAGGTTTTGACTTTCTGTATTTTGCAAATTTCTCCCAAAATTTGAACTGCACAGGAAAAACTCAAAATACCAAATTTGTGCAGAAAAAAGAGATCTACAACTTTGTCAATATGAACATTTTCAAAATCCAAATAGTTTTTGAACCACATTTGAAATCAGAAAAGGGAACACTTTTGGGATTTGAATAAATTCAAAATTACTTTTGATCTTACAATGAAAGTTGGAAATCTGCAAATATGAAAGTTGTTCCTTTTATCAAAACCTACAACTTTTCTAATATACACTTTTCCTGAAACTCAATAGTTTTTGAATAAATTTTGAAAACTGAAAAGGGGACAAAAACTGGAATTTGAATGAATTTGGATTTACTTCAAACTTTGTACAGAAACTTGAAAATTTGTAAATACCAAAGTTGTTTATCTTGGCCAGATCTACAACTTTGCTTTTTGGACCAACCCGAAATTTTGAATAATTTTTGAATTCCAAAAAGAGGGATAAAATCCAGGGTTTGGAAATCAGGGTTTTGCAAAGGAATTTGAAATCTGATTTTGATTTTTGAACTCTGGCCAACACAACAAAACTTCAAGACATCAAACTGAACAAGAATCACACAAAGCTAGGCACAGAGGTGAAATTACCATTTTGCCCTTATAGGAAGGTTAGGGCTTTTTAGGGTTTTGAAAAGAGATTGCTACACCAGTACTAAGCAAACATAAATGCAAGGCAAGAATGATTAATGACTAATGATAATGACATGTCAGGTTAATTATATTTTAAAACACCAGAGGTGTTACAGCCTCCCCCCCTAAAAGAAATCTCGCCCCGAGATTCCACGTCTTAAGAAGGAAAAAGGCAAAACCTTACATCTACAGAGATTCGAGAAAGTCGGGATAGTTCCTCGCCAAGAAGTCTTCGGATTCCCAAGTGGCTTCTTCTTCAGAGTGTTGGTTCCACTGGATCTTGTACCATCTTGTGGTGGTTCTTCGGGTAACACGATCCTTGTGATCCAACACGCGAACTGGATACTCAGTGTATGACAGATCTGGTTCTAGCTCAACGCCTTCAACTTCAACCACATGTTCAGGTACTCGGAGGCACTTCTTGAGTTGGGAGACATGAAACACATTATGAACTGCTGAAAGATGATCGGGCAAACTCAGCTTGTAAGCGACCTTGCCACAACGATCCAGAATCTCAAACGGACCAATGTAGCGGGGTGCTAGCTTTCCTTTGACTCCAAAACGAGTGACTCCTTTGGTGGGCGAGACCTTCAGGTACACATAATCCCCGATCTCGAACTGCAGAGGTCGACGTCTCTTGTCAGCATAACTTTTCTGTCGAGACTGTGCAATCTTCATGTTCTCTTGTATTTGCTTGACTTTCTCTTCCATATCTTTTACTAGGTCAACTCCAAAGAATTCCCTTTCTTCGGGTTCAGACCAACTGAGAGGTGTACGACAACGGCGGCCGTACAGTGCTTCAAAGGGTGCCATTTTGATGCTCTCTTGGTAACTGTTATTATATGAGAACTCTGCCAAGGGCAAACAGTCATCCCAAGTATCTGCGAAGGTGAGCACACATGCTCTCAACATATCCTCTAACACTTGGTTGACTCGCTCAGTTTGTCCATCTGTTTGTGGATGATATGTTGTACTATGCAAGAGCTTGGTTCCAAGTGAGGCATGGAACGCTTTCCAGAACTTTGCGACAAACTGGGTACCACGATCAGAGATAATGGTTTTGGGTATGCCATGGAGTTTTACTATGTTGTTCTTGTACAAAGTGGCATAAGTGGGGACGGTGTAACTGGTCTTCGCTGGCAGGAAGTGAGCTTGCTTAGTGAGGCGATCCACGATCACCCATATGGAATCAAAACCTCTTGATGTCTTGGGTAGACCATTGATAAAGTCCATACTGATATCGTCCCATTTCCAAGCAGGTACAGATAAAGGTTGCAATTCTCCTCCGGGCTTCATGTGCACGGCTTTGACTTTCTGGCAGGTATCACACTGAGCGACATACCGGGCGATCTCAATCTTCATCTTTGTCCACCAGAATTGCTGCTTCAAATCCTGGTACATTTTGTTGCTGCCGGGGTGGATGGAGAATCTAGTCAAGTGTGCTTCATCAAGGATTAACTTTCTTAACTCAGGCACTTTAGGGACTACTAACCGATTCTTAAACCATACTACTTCTGCATCATCAATCCTGAAACAATCAGCCTTTCCGGATTGGACCTTTTCGATGATGTGCTTGATTCCAGGGTTATCTTTTTGTGCAGCGATGATCTGCTCTCTGATAGGGGTTTCTATTCTGATATTACTCAGAGTTCCTTGCGGAATCATTTCAATATTCAACTTTTCCAGCTCATAACATAAAGAAGAATCATAGGGTTTCTTCATCAGACAGTTGCAATAAGACTTGCGACTGAGTGCATCGGCGACCACATTCGCCTTACCCGGATGGTAATGCACTTCAAGATCATAGTCCTTAATTAACTCAAGCCATCTTCTCTGCCTCATATTCAGTTCTTCTTGAGTGAAGATATACTTCAGGCTCTTGTGATCTGTGTACACATTGCAGGTACTGCCCAACAGATAATGACGCCAGATCTTTAAGGCATGCACCACTGCTGCTAACTCAAGATCATGGGTTGGATAATTCTCCTCATGTCGCTTAAGTTGTCGTGAGGCATAAGCGATCACTCGACCTTCTTGCATCAAAACACAGCCCAAGCCAGTGCCTGATGCATCACAGTAGACATCAAAGGGCTTCTCGACGTTCGGCTGAGCTAGCACTGGTGATGTAGTTAACAGTTTCTTCAGAGTTTGAAAGGCTTGCTCACAGGCTGGTGACCAGACAAACTTCACAGAACTCTTTACTAACTCGGTGATAGGCTTGGCGATTCTTGAGAAATCTGGGATGAAACGACGATAATATCCAGCCATTCCCATGAAGCTGCGGACCTTGTGAACAGAGGTAGGTGGCTTCCAATCCAGAATATCTGACACCTTTCCGGGATCGACTGACACACCTTCAGCGGATAGGACATGACCAAGAAACTGTATCCGATCCAACCAGAATTCACATTTACTGAACTTGGCATAAAGCTGATGGTCTCTGAGACGAGATAGAACGACACGAAGATGTTCGGCATGCTGTTCAGGGGTTTTTGAGTAGACAAGGATGTCGTCAATGAACACGACCACGAATTTATCAAGCTCTGGCATGAAAACAGAGTTCATGAGATACATGAAGTGGGCAGGTGCATTGGTCAAACCGAAGGACATGACCAAGTACTCATATAGGCCGTATCTGGTGGTGAAAGCTGTTTTAGGAATATCTTCAGGACGAATCTTTATTTGGTGGTAACCAGATCTGAGGTCAATCTTGGAGAATACTTTGGCTCCAGCTAACTGGTCAAAGAGAAGATCAATACGAGGCAAGGGATATTTATTTTTGATGGTGACCTCATTGAGTGGGCGATAATCAATGCACATTCTGAGAGTCTTGTCTTTCTTCTTTACAAAGATTGCAGGACAGCCCCAAGGAGACGAGCTTGGGCGAATGAAACCCTTGTCCAACAAATCTTGTAATTGGATTTTTAGTTCTGCCAACTCTCTGGGAGGCATTCGATAAGCTCTGCGGGATATAGGAGCAGTCCCGGGCTTTAGCTCTATGGCAAACTCAACATCACGGTCAGGAGGCAGACCAGGCAAATCCTCAGGAAAAACATCAGGGAATTCACAAACCACGGGGATGTCTCTGGTTTCCAGAACATAGGCGGTATTTATTTGAGTGGCTGCTGGTTTTTGAGGCATTGGAAGTTGGAGAAGGAGTTTGGCGGTACTGTTAGGAATATCCACTCTCATAACTCTATTCAAGATGTCGATCATGGCTTTATACTGACACATCCAATTCATGCCTAGGATGACATCTATCTCCTGATCACGAAGCACTATCATGGTGGTGGGAAATACATGTTCCCCCAACATTACTGGTATACTGCGAACCACTTCCTTAGTACTTATACGCCCTCCAGGCGAAAATATGCAGAAACTTTCTTTTAAATCCTGAATTGATATCTCATGCTTGATGACAAAAGTACGACTGATGAAGGAATGCGATGCACCAGAATTAAGCAACACAACTATAGGGTGATTGGCAACAGGAAACCTACCGATCATGACGGGTTCTCCTTCTGGGATGTCGCCGACAGTGGTGTAGTAGACTTGCCCGTGCTTCTTGACAATCCTGCCTTTCTGGGCATGTTGCTGCTGGGCACGGTGCTGCTGCTGCTGAGATCCTCCGGGATTCTTCTGAGCATTCTGAGCATACCTCTTGGGCTTTGGGCACTCACGAGACCAGTGACCAAGCTGGCCGCAGTTGTAGCAGGGATGGTTGTAGGCTGTTTATGGAGTGGTGATACGAACACCTGGGGCGTTCGGCTGTGTGGCACTTTGCTGGTTGGCATTATGGGTGGTGGCCGCGGTATGGACGACCACTTGCTGGTTGGGGTAAGGTAGACGATTGTGGTGGTGGCTGGGGTGATAGATGACTCTCTGGCGTTTGTGACCGCCAGAGAAGCTGCTTGACCCTGCTTTCTTCTTCTTCTTCTCTTCCTGGTACTGGCGATTGCTTTCTTCAAAAGCAACAGCCCGGTCAACAACATCATGATAAGACCCAGTCAGGTTATTGGACAAGCTCCTGCGGATCTTTGGGTGCAGTCCTCTGAGGAAACAATCCCTCTTCTTCTCATCTGTGTTGACATACTCTGAGGTATACTGGCTGAGATGATTGAATTGACCCACATACTGCATGACTGTGGAGTCTTTCTGTTGGAGAGCCAGGAACTGATCAAGCTTCATTTTCATCAATCCGGAAGGGATGTGATGAGCACGGAAGGCAGTGCGGAACTCCTCCCAGGTCAACCGATGACCTTCTGGCTGGGCAGCCAACAGGTTGGCGTACCAAGCACTTGCCGGACCACGAAGCTGCTGTGAAGCGAACCGTGGCTTCTGGATGTCGGTGCAGTTGATAAGACCAAACTTCTGCTCCATGGTGCGGAGCCAATCATCAGCTTCGAGGGGTTCATCGGCCTTGGTGAAGACCGGTGGACGAGTTTCGGTGAAATCCACATAGGTGGTCTCTTGGTTGATGTTGTGGCGACCACGGTGAATGTTCTGCTGTCCTTGGTTTTGAGCCATTAGGTTGGCAGCGGCGGCCAAGGCTGCAATGGCCTCTGCTAGGGTAGCTAGGACAGGTGGAGGGTTTGGGAGACGGTCATCCCCAGCACCTCCGGCTCCGGTGCGTGTGTTCACAGGCATCTGTTTAAGCAACTTGGAACTCAGCATTCATAGACAAAGTTCTGAAACAACTGATAGATAGCTTCACTGATACAAAGGCAGATGACTTGATAAGGTGACTGACAGATGATACAGACCGATAAAGGGAAAAGATACGAAAAGAAAGATACATGCCAGACTTGGCATCAGACAGACTAGCGCCCCCAAACCTAGACTAAGGTTTTAGGTAAGCAGATGGTACAGACACAACGAGTCTAGTCGTCGTCGATGATGATCATGTCTTCATCGTCATCTTCTTCCTCGAGGATGAGCTCAGGCTCTACCTCCTCGTCCTTGTCCTCGGCGTGGACATCTTCAGCAGGTTCAACTTCTTCGTCCTCGTCTGGCTCCTGTTCCATTTCTGGTTCCTCCACTATTCCGTCTTCAGGATCCTCAGCAACAGGTGGAGCCACGGGGTGAAGTTGGTTGTGTAGCTGGTGTACCTCCTCATGAAGCATATCATTGAACTGCTCAATCTGGGCGGTGTACTGCTGCAGTCCATGGAGCTGGGCTCTGGTGACGTCCTCGCGGGTCCAAGCATCATTGCGCTGCTCGATGGCGCGAACCATGTTCCGGTTGGCCTGCTCCAGGGAAGCTCGTGCCTCATAAAACTCCAGGCGTGAGTGGTAGAAGTCATGCTCCAAGTTCTTCAGCTCAGCCTTCAGATTCTTGATTTCCTCCTTCAGGTTCTTGCGGGTGCGGCGGGGAAAGCGACGACCATTGGAAGATTCGGCAGTCTCTTCTCCAACGCGTGGTGCCAGCTGGTGGCGCGGCACGCCATTGGGTCCAGTCGACTTGCGAGCAGTCAGCTTGAGGCGAGCCATGTCTGGACAAGAGAAGATAGATGAGAAAAAGGCTAGCAAGAAAAAAAAGGTATAGGTATTCTACCCAAACGAACTTAGAGAGGAAGTTTATTATTAACTTAAGTGATTATGATATGATGCATGAATCGTTCCTACGGAACAAAGCAATGCAATAACTAAATAAGGTACATAGGGCTCAAAACATGTTGTTCCACTAGCTAGTGTTGCTATATGAGAGACAAGATGAGAGAAGCAATTTGGACTCAAAATAGTCAAGTTTAGTTTGTTTGGACTCAAAAGGTCTTTTGAAGTTTTCGCAAAAACAAACACTGCAACGTTAAAGTGAGATGCTCCGATACCACTCTGTGACGGAACAGCCCTAATCTCATGGCCCACAGGTCCCTGTCAACCTCTGACAGCCGATCTCATGTTCCACTTAATTAAGACTGTCCATCACTGGGCTACATCAGCGCCCAATGTCGGCAGGATCATCTCACAATTCGGTTACAGCATTGCATACTTTTACAAATAATATCGGAATAAAGAGCGGAAGACTTAAATAACAATAGTTTTACAAAGCAGGGTTCCAAATAGAAATTAAGATGCGGTTATTACAAACCAAGTTCTGATAATAGAAATAGACATAGGCAACATAGTGGAGAACAGCAAAGATACTTATAATCACCCAGCCCGAGGGTGTACAACTATTCTTCGGCCTCATCGGCCTCTTCCTGGACGAAGGTCACGCAGCAGGGTGCAAGACACATCGGGGTCTCAGTCATACCTGCAGCATGGGTAACAAACCCTGAGTACTGGGGTACTCAACAAGACTTACCCGACTAAGGAAAAGGGAGAAGACTCAGGAATGAGAGGCTTAGGGTAGTCAAGGTAAGGCTTAAGCAAGATCAAGTATTTTACAGAAAAGCATTTTTTGTAAATCTTATTTTACTTTGGAAAGATTCAGTATTCCTCAATTCTTCATCGTTCATGATTCATTTTACATTTCAAAACATACCTAGTTGAGAACCACTCTCCGTTGACAGTCAGTGACCAAGTCTCCATAACCGAGGAGCAACGTTAATCCGGATAAATAATACTCAGCTGAGGATCCCTATCCACACTGCATATGTAGCACCCAAGCTTGCATATGCCAACTCGTCTTCCACGATTCCTCCAAGATTGGGCCCGGTCCTACGCCACCCGGAAGTACAGTACACCACTCCTATCCAGGTACGACGACCACGTGGGTACATGCTACTTCGGCCATCTCTCCACTCCCAGTGCGCGGTTGTCGGTCCAATAAAGGATTCCTCGGAGCCAGAGCTTTCCGGAGTATGTGAATAGTTACAAGTCTTGACCAGCAGGCCCCCATACGGATGGTCCCTAATTTTTCAGCCAGAACTATACCTTGGTTATATCTCACCCAAGCGTAATAGTCCCGTCAGTTTTTCAACCTTGTCCCGGTCGGTGTCAACTGTTGAGTCCCGGACTACAACATGACGGCACCGTACGCTCGGACAACCTCTCCTCGCAATTGACAAGGTACGGATCAGATACCAAGTCAATGGCCGAGGAGTAAAGCCAAATTCCCATAAAAGTTCTTTAAGTGATCACACTTTTGAAATTGGTATTTTATCGCAAATCTATTGTATAGCAATGCTAAGCATTTTTGCAAATAGTTTTTAAACAGGGTAGGGGATCTTTGGTGGAGGTAAAGTGCAGGTAATAGGTCATCACACAACTCCTATTCACCTAATGCAGTAATTTAACTCAAAAGCATTTAAGTAAGACTTTTATAAAAGCAAGGAAGGGCTAAATGCACCGGGGCTTGCCTTGAAGAGCAAAGAGGGCAGGCTCGAGGGCGGCGGGGCAGTTGTCGGAGCTCGGGGTAGCCTCGGGGACAGGTTCGTCAGCGGCTGCCTCGACTTTGACTCCTTCTTCGGTGACTATACGAATGCAATGATGCATGCACATGAGTATGCTAGCATGAACAATGCAAAACAGGGCATACAACATGAACCCTAATCACTTTTTTCTATTTTTCTTAATTATTTAAAAAGGTCATTTTATGCAGTTGCTCCAAAAATTACCAAATTAAATACATAAGTTCATTATGGTGTAGATAGATGGAAAAACAAATTTCATAATTTTTGGAGGTCATTAAGGTGCTCCAATAAAATCAGACATTAATTAACACAAGGCACTATTTAACAATTAAAATAAATGCTCAAAAATCAACTTGCTCCAAAAGACTTCAAAATTTCACCAGAGACTAAACATGGCATAGGAAGCTCACAAAAATTTATCTCATGATTTTTGGAGTTATAAATGATTTTCTAAAAATCCAAAACCATCCATTTATTAATTAAAAGAGGGATTTTACATTTTTAAATTCTTGCAGAAAAGTCAAGTTTCATATTTTTCTAAAATACTACATGGTATAGAGAGTCAATTGTAAAATTTTCAGAATTTTTAGAGCAATACAGAAAATCACACATAAAGATGAAAACTGAACACTATTCACATTTTAGAAGAAAAAAGGAAAACAAGAACAGTGCTCGCCCTGCTCGTCGCCGGCGGCCGGACAGCGGCGGCGGCGCTGCTGCGCCGGCCACGGCGAGGCTCGGCAGACGAAACCAAGGGCATGGGAGGTTTCAGGGAGCTCACCGGCGTCGATTAAGGAGCACGGCGAGGTGAGGGAAAGGACGGAGGAGGATGGTCGACGGTGACCGGCGGACGGCTCACGGCGGCGATCGGCGCTCCGACGATCCTGCGCATAACACGAGACCGCAAGGGCCTGGTTAGAGTCGCAACGGAGTAAGGAAGATGAAACAGGGGTCGGGGAGGGATGATCATGGCCGGAGAGGTAGTATTTGACGAACCCGAGCTCGCCGGGTTTTCGCCGGAGATGGGAACGACGAGCTACGCCGGGCGATAGGAGGCGGTAGAGACCAAATTGAGGGGTGGGGAAGCTTCACGAGATCAAGACGGAGCTGTTGGGCTAGTTGGTTGGGCGGCGGGAGCTTCGGAGTGGGCTGGCGACGGCGGCGGAGACGAGTGAGGGGCTCGGACTCCGGCGGTCTCTTTTATAGGCACGGTCGGGGACGGTAGAGAGCACGGGATGGTGTGATGAGCTCGGCCGAGGCGTGCGCACTCGATTGCAAGCCGGCGGGAGGACGGGCGTGCAGTCGGGGCCTGGGCGAAGGCTCGCCGGTGATGGCCACGTGGCGGCGATGCTCTGGGCGCTGTAGGGGACGGGAGCGAGGGTCAGCGCTCGCGAGCGGGTGCGACATGATCACGGGGTCAGCGGCGGCAGGTTGGAGGCGCGCGTGCGGCTGCCAGGCACGCGGCGTGCGCAGCGCCGGCGAGGCGCCATGGCCGGGCCCCCCCTGCTCTGTGCCGGCTAGAGGTAGGGGATGAACAGGGCTAGGTCTAGGTTTTGACTTTCTGTATTTTGCAAATTTCTCCCAAAATTTGAACTGCACAGGAAAAACTCAAAATACCAAATTTGTGCAGAAAAAAGAGATCTACAACTTTGTCAATATGAACATTTTCAAAATCCAAATAGTTTTTGAACCACATTTGAAATCAGAAAAGGGAACACTTTTGGGATTTGAATAAATTCAAAATTACTTTTGATCTTACAATGAAAGTTGGAAATCTGCAAATATGAAAGTTGTTCCTTTTATCAAAACCTACAACTTTTCTAATATACACTTTTCCTGAAACTCAATAGTTTTTGAATAAATTTTGAAAACTGAAAAGGGGACAAAAACTGGAATTTGAATGAATTTGGATTTACTTCAAACTTTGTACAGAAACTTGAAAATTTGTAAATACCAAAGTTGTTTATCTTGGCCAGATCTACAACTTTGCTTTTTGGACCAACCCGAAATTTTGAATAATTTTTGAATTCCAAAAAGAGGGATAAAATCCAGGGTTTGGAAATCAGGGTTTTGCAAAGGAATTTGAAATCTGATTTTGATTTTTGAACTCTGGCCAACACAACAAAACTTCAAGACATCAAACTGAACAAGAGTCACACAAAGCTAGGCACAGAGGTGAAATTACCATTTTGCCCTTATAGGAAGGTTAGGGCTTTTTAGGGTTTTGAAAAGAGATTGCTACACCAGTACTAAGCAAACATAAATGCAAGGCAAGAATGATTAATGACTAATGATGATGACATGTCAGGTTAATTACATTTTAAAACACCAGAGGTGTTACATGTAGACACCCATAACTAGGTTGCGGATATTTTTACCAAGCCTTTGGATCTCTCAACTTTTGCTAGGTTGAGAGGTGAGCTTGGTGTGTGTTTCCCCTTTTAGATGGGGGAAACATTTTGCTTGTTGTACTATAATCTGACCTTCTGATCCTTTTTGTTTTTGGGTCTTGAGTCTTTCTGTTTTTTCTTTGGCTCCGATTCTGACTTCATCATGCATACCTATTTTACTTCAAGCTTCATGTCTATATTCCTTAGAATGAATTTATGCTCTGATTAGTGTATGCTTCGATGATATATGATGATGCTTGTAGCTTAGGCTCTCTTTGATCACTGTTACAATTTGTGAGCTAAGCTATTTCTTTCAGAACGTTGAACATGTTTAATGAACTTAAAAACTTGATTCTTGTTCACCATTGAGTTTGGCAACTAGCATGTGTAGGATGTGTTGAGATCACTTGAGCTATTTCAAATATGCTAGGTTGCTATGTCTCTAGTTCTGAGTCATTCACTTGCTTGGACTGTTCATAATCTGCTTAAAATGAACCAAGTTTTAGTGAATTGGTAAGATCGAGATGAGATTGCTTTGTCAGCACATCACGGTATCGAGACTGTTTCTCATAGCACCTTGAGTTAAACTTGAGCCGTGTAGTGTAAGACCGAAACCGATGCTTTAAGCTCCTGATTGCATTTGCATAGGCTTAGCACGGTTGAAAAGTTAGGCAATGACAAGTTTTCAACCTCTCGCAATCACATGCTGAATTTGAACTTGTGTAAAAACCGCTGCAAATATCTCCGATAAAATCTAAAAACACAAGTTTATGTTTCACTCTATAGCATGCTGGTTGAACCTTGCTAGGGGTAGTTCACCTTGTATACATGCTTAGCACTTGTTTGACTTCCTGTCTATATATGCTTAGTGCTAATTTGATGGTGAACCCCCTTTCTGAATAGCTTTAAACTGCTCACTAGGCTTATGCATTCATATCTTGTTTTCGGTGATCAGTTTGAGCCTCTGCTAGCATTTGTGTATGATGCTATGTAGTCGGATCAGCACTCATTAGAGCATTCTTTCACTCTTTCGAGTATATACCTGAAGCTGCTAACATGCATTTTTGACTCATGTGCATGTGCTTGACTCCGATAGGCATGACCTAGCTCCATTTGACTTACTTGAGCTCTTTCCTCTCTTTTGTTTGCAAATTGCCCCCAAGGGGGAGAATGTTTTCGAAGATGGGATTTCGATTTTCTGTGGTGACAATTTGCAACTTATGCTTCACTTGCTGAGGGGGAGTTCTTTGAGTGAGGGGGAGTTTTTCTGCCTACTTTGAGTTATGAGCTCACTGCTGGTTGTGTTGAGCCTCTGTGCCTCTATCTTGAGGGACTAGCAGTAGTTGCTTCTTATACAGTCTTCTTGTGGTTTCAAGCTTTTCAGCTAGTGGTGTTGAGCCCATTCTGCCTCTTCTTGAGGACTAGCTTGTTTCTGACTTGGTTGCGTCGAGCCGTTGCCCATGTGTTTGGGAACCAAGTCCTGTGCTCTCATTTTGATCGAGTTTTGCTTCTGATAAGTTGTTGCTCCGATCTTTTTGCTTGGTTGTGTCGAACCGTTGCCCATGTCTTTGGGGACCAAGCTTCGCTTATCTCGAATTGTTCTTCTTTGGCCTTTTCTCTGGCTTTTGGACATTTCGAGTGAGTTTTTCTCCTTCTATCTAATTCTGCTTTCTTCTATTCTGGTTACGGATACTATGAGTTGACGATGCACTCATCAAGGGGGAGATTGAGAACACAAGGTTGATATGTGCCCTTGTGGTTCTCTTCCTGAGTGATGAGTGATCGATCAACGGGCAACATGTCTCTTGGCTGTGTTGATGTGCAGGTGCGGAGCTCGGGCAGTGGTCGAAGGTGAGGAGAAGGTCAAGTAGGGACGTGTCGTGCCGACGGACCAGGAGCGGTGAAGGGCGGACGCGGAGCTTGGACCGACGGACCAGGAGACCTGAGGATCAGCTGTGGTAGCTGGCACGTGGTGTTGACAAGCAAGAGTACATGGGGATGTGCGGTGCATCGGCCGAGTCGGGAGGTTGCCCGACGTGGAGGATGGACATGCTCTGGCATCGGTGCTGGAACTCGGGGTGTGCGAACCACATCCCGTCTACAGCACGGGTTCGGTAGCTGAGCCTCGAAAAGCTACCCTCGACGGTTTCCGAGTTTGGGCCTCAAAACTCGGGGTGGCCGGTTTCCGAGTTTGGGCCTCAAAACTCGGCAAGGATGGTTTCCACGTTTGGGCCTCAAAACCTGGGCGCGCGGGTTTCTGAGTTTGGGCCACAAAACTCAGCCTGAGGACAGGTTTCCCGGTTTCGGCCTCAAAACCGGGGGAAGGCCCAGGTTTCCCGGTTTCGGCCTAAAAACCGGGGGGAGGTCCGCAAAAAGGACGGTCGACGCGTGGCGGCGTGGAGAGGCTGGCGCGGAGGCGAGGCTATCCACGAGGTAGGCGCGGCGGTCGACTGGGCGGCACATGGCGGCATCCTGAGGCTTGCGTCGAGGCGAAGCTAAGGATGAGGAAGGCGTGTGGCCGTCAGATCAACCATCAACAGAGTTGGATCGGGATACCCCTAGGGTTGGCCGTTTCGCTCATGTATCTAGGGGTAGTAAGGGGATTATTGTTTTAGGCTATAAATAAGAGAGGCACCCCTCCTCTCTCTCTATCCTGGCAGTCATTTGTTCCTGAGCTTTCTCTCTCTAGACCCCGCTTAGGTTCTAATCATACCTCGCTGCCTGTGATCCGCAGAGATGGGAATCATACCTCTGTGTATTTGGATCTTTTGAGGAAACGAGCTCGTAATCTCGTTGTCTCCTCGTGTGGTGGAGTTTCGGCTGGAATCAAGATCGAATTCGCGTTTTGTTCTTCGCGTTCTTCGTTTTCCCTTCGTCGTGATTTTGTGAGAACTTTTGATTGGAGGGATGGATTGCAATTTCGTTTGAACCATCTTGTGCTTTGTTGTGAGACGCATTTTTCCACCAAAGGAAATCTTCTAATTCCTCACGAGCACATAGATCGGGTGAATTTCGTTTTCGAAGTCAAACTTTTCCTCTTTGCACGAAATTTGCAATAGATGATGATTTAGTTGGGTTCGAGCTATGATCTCTTATGATTAGCTCACCAACCTTGTTGTGATCCTCTGTGCAAAGTTTGAAGTCAATCCAAGTTGATTTGATTGAGTTTTGGCGATTTGTTCTTCAGCTCGGGCTGCTGATTTCAGGTCGCGGAACCTCCGTGCTGAACCGCGGAACCTCCGCAGTCTGGAGCCTCCGCGCTGAACCGCGGAACCTCCGCAGTCTGTAGGTTCTTTCACCCTACAGACCGCAGAACCTCCGAGCCAGAGCGTGGAACCTCCGGACCTGCTAACTGTTTTTGTCCTTTTGAGTCTTCTGAGTGTCCGTTTCTCAATCCGTTTGTTCTGATGGGTTTCTAGTTTACCTAGGAACTTTTCTAAGTCATCAAACCACCAGTTGATTTGGGTGATTTAGGTTTGGACTCTTTTCTCGTTTCCATCGAGTTAGAGAGCGCCATTTTGGATTTCGGATTGATCTGGCTGTGCAGTGTGTTTTCCGTGGTGGTGAGTGTTCCGTTGTGTTCATCGGTCATCACCGAGAACATCTAGCCACCTGTTGGCTCGTGAACACCACCTGTGTGAGATTCTTGCTTTTGGGGTGACTTTCTGGGACAGAGGTCGTTGATTTCTCGAGAAGAAATTTGAGGCTCCATTCACCCCCCCCCCTCTGGTCGCCAATTCGGTCCTTCATGCTGTCGACCCCATCCCGCCGCCGACGTGCCATCGGTGCCGGGAGAGCAGGATCTCCGAAGCCTACGTCTCCTCGCGTTCCTGCACGGGGTAGGGGACGTATAAGGTTTTTGGGAAGCGCCGTCGCGACTGCTCGCTGGACGTCTTCTTCCCTCTACACCGGTCTTCATCAACGGTTTGCGTCGTCTCCTCGCAATCCCACTGTAAGCATGTCTTCAATCTCACTGTCACACCCGGTTTTAAGAACAAAACCAGGTATACACCATATGTGAGCCCAGGAAGTCAAATCTCACATATAGCAACAAATAAAGGGTAATATCGAAAGACAATGCTCTTATATAACGTATAAAAACAAAAGATCATAACCTTAAAGAGCAGACAGCGGAAAGACACTCCGATCTTCAGATGGAGACACCAACTTCACAGGGACAACTGACTGGTTGACCACAAGCCTAAGCTTCTCCAAAGTTTAACTCTCTGAGGTGTGGGGAAAAGCAAGAGTGAGTCCATGTTGAACTCCACAAGTATAGCAACAAGTGATATAGATCCCAAATTTCATGATCAATGTAACATAAATAATGAATAGCATAAAATAGTAAATAATGAACATGTTAACCAACAAAAGTCATAATCTTAATGTAAAAGTCTTCAAGGCCGCTCGTGTCCTTGAGCAAGGCTGATATATCAGTTTAATAAACTTTGCGCAAAGGTGTACACTTTCACTGCGAGACGTGAATTGCCCTTTTGCCCGAGGTGATCAGCCTCTTAACTCACTTCCAAGGAAAGTCGGCAGGGTTCACGATGAAGCTTTTCAAAGGTTCGTCTAACAAGTTAGGGCCGCTAGGTTTCCCCATCAATAAGCATGAATCTCCCCTACAAGCGGTGACTAACAAAAGACATAATGCACCAACTTGGTCGGCCAAGACCATACAGATCGGAGCCCCTCTTGCGCCTTTCGGTAACCTCTAACAAGCTAGAAAAGGTCCTCATACTGAGCTAAAGCCAGAGCCATATAACCCCCAACAGTTGCACTGTAAATCCCGAAGGTTCTTGTACAGATAATTTCTTAAGTTGCTAATAAGTCATTTTTATCATTCGATGCATACATTAATTAAGTAACATGATCATGATTGCGAAAAGAAAACTCGATTGCTATACTTGCCTTAACTCAAGATCCTTCTTCTGTTGAATTGTATACTTCCAAAGGTTGACTCTTGATCACGATCTCTGGACCACGAACCTCTTCTTGATCACTAACGTAAAACTCACCGACTGGACATACGATCATAGGACACCACACAAGCATCCAATAGCAGTCATGCAAAGCAAACATAGCCTATAATTAGAACAATACACCAATAAATAAATAAATAAATAAATAAAGAGTTTTGAAAACTGATCTACGATTCGCTACTAACACACAGACGCGAAAATCACGCTAAACGGAGTTTTAACGGAAAAGATATGAACTAAACAAGATTAAAGACACTAATTACTAGATTAAATTTAACTCAAATTTTAATTACAGAAAACAGTAGTGAAAGTTATATCGTTTGAAAGAACTTTTCGAAACGAATCTAACGCAAGTTGAACGGACTAAAACGGAGTTAAAACGAAGAAGTTATAAGCATTTGAAATCAGTGGCAAAACTGTAATTGATTCAAACCTGATTTTGCAATTTTGAATAAATAAAACGAAATCAGAATTTCGGCTGGACTGCGCCTCATTTAGGAGAAAACCGAGGGACTTGAAAGTAAGATTGCGCAGACTCAGAGAACAGTGGTCAAAAGGAGTGCGGGTTTAGGATTAGAAAGTTATAAGGGGTTTTCTGAAAATATGGCACCGAAGGGGTATCGGTCTTGGAAGGCCGTCAGATCTTGGACAGATGGCGCAGATTAGATCAGAGAGGGAGAGGCGACGCTGGCGCCGGAGCAGAGGGGAAACACGGCGGCTTGCGGCGGCGCCATCGCCGGAATACAGCGGCGCGGCTCGGGTTATGGCCAGGAGACGGTAGAGAGCTCGGGAGTGGGTTCAATCGAACCAGGAGACTACGGCGAACTCACCTGGCTTGAAAATAGCGACGGGGGAGGTTCGGTGTTGGCGAATCGCACGGCGGAGCGGAGATGGTGGCTCTGTGCACAACGACGAGCTCGGGTTAGCGCAAAACAGAGAATAAAAAGGGGAACAAGGGGTTGAGTGGCTTCGCGGGAACCAAACGAAGCACGAGGAAGACCTTGCAGAAGCCGAGGGTGGCCGAAACTTGAAGACGATGGCGGCGGAGATCCGGCTAGGGCGGAAATCGCGGCGAGAGCAAATTAGGGCACGGGGAGCTCGTGATTTGTGGAAGAGGGGAGGCGGCGGAGGGTCGTAGAGCTTTATAGAGGACTCGGCTTGGCCGGTAAGGCAAGAGGGAGGCGTGGAGGAGGCGGAGACGGTCACCGAGTCGAAGCAGAGTCCTGCTCTTCTGCGACTGGAGGTGGAAGACGGCTGACATCTGGGCCCGTGGTGTCAGTGAGAGAAAGGGAGAGGGAGGCGGCTTTGCAGCTTGTCTCCGGTTGGGCCATGAGGTGGGCTCGGCCCAAGGCGAGGAGCGGGGTACAGAGGGGAAAGGGGCGAAGGCGAGCACGATTGTGGGTTGTGTGGTTGGGCCGGGGATGATGCGGTTGGGCTTGCGCGAAGGGGAGTGAAGGAGCGGCCGGCTGGGCCAGCGCGATCTGAAAACAAAGAGAGGAGGGGAAGGACTGCGCACGGGCTCTGGCTCTGCTTGGGCCGGAGGAAAAGGGAGGAAAGAGAAGAGTGGGAGCAGGCTGAAAGCAGTGAGGGTGAGGGAAGGAGCTGGGCCTTCGGGCCAAAACCGCGGAGGAGGTGATAGTGAAGAGTTTTGTCTTTTTCCTTTATTTCAAAAACCTTTTTCAAAACATTTTCAAAACCAGATTTGAATTCCTTTCAAACTTTTGATTTTGAATCTTTGAGAGAACAGGAAGATTTGAAACTTTAACTTTTCCAAACTTTTTGAAAAACAAAAGTCTTTATTTTCCAAAATCCTTTCTATGAAATACATTTTAAATTGGTTTCTAAATCATTTTGAATTCAACTTGAGTTTTAACCAAAACCACACATCACAAAAACTCAAATGCTCCAACATGAATGCACAAACATGTTTCTAAACCCTAGGATAAATTTTAATTTAGAGAAAATTTTATTTCCCTATATTTTATGAGCACAAATATTCATAAACAAAAGATTTTAATTATAATTTCAGAAATGCAAATTTCAGGGTGTGACACTCACTGTTCCTCTATTTTATGTTTTTCATGTTATTAGCGATACATAGTCTGGATATGTATCGAATCATACTGCTAGTGGTAGATTACATATCTACGATACATGTTGTTTATCTTTTCCTCATTGTCGGAATTAATTTATGCATCACTAAATTGCTATTATTTCCAACAACCCAAAAACCTTATAGGCATTTAGTGATGGCTGGTTTTTCTGATGCGATGAAACCGGAGAAATTCACTGGTGTGAATTTTAAGAGATGGCAGACGAGAGCTCAGTTGTGGCTCACTGCTATGGGCGTATTTTGGGTCGTTAGTGATCCTCCCGCACTACCTCTCGAATCTGAGAAAGAGGTGCGAGATTTCACTGCGGCTACGACGATTTTCGTCGGATGCGTTCTTAGTGTGCTCTCGGACCAGCTATGTGATGTTTATATGAACATCAAAAGTGTTGTTGAACTTTGGGAGGCACTTGAACATAAGTTCTCGGCCTCAGACGCTGGGCGCGAGCTGTACGTGATGGAGCAGTACCACGATTTTAAAATGGTTGATAACCGTTCGGTCGTGGAACAAGCTCATGAGTTCCAACTTATTGTGAGGGAACTCGAACAGCTCGGACATGTCTTGCCTGATAAATTTGTGGCGGGTGGCATTATTGCCAAGTTGCCTTCTTCATGAAGGAACTTTGCCACAACTCTGAAACATAAAAGACAGAAAATCTCCGTTGAAGATTTGTTGGCTGGTCTTGATGTTGAAGAGAAGGCTTGGGCAAAGGATGCTCCACCAAGAGCACCTGAAGGGCAGTCCAGCGCCAACGTGATGCAGCACGCTGGTAGGAACAAGCAAAGGCCTAACCAGACTACTCAGTTCAAAAAGAAGAAGATGAACATGGACGAGGTTGTGTGCTTCATTTGCGGTGAGACTGGGCACTTCGCCAAGAAGTGCAAGAACCGCAAAGGAAAGAAGAATCAGCAAGGGCAGAAATCTGCCAACGTGACTATTGGCGATCCTAGCGGATCTGGGTACGGTAATTATTTACCGAGTGTATTTTCTGTATGCCAATCTAATGATTGGTAGATAGATACAAGGGCCAATATTCATGTTTGTACTGATATCTCCATGTTTTCATCTTACCAGGACGCACGAGGTTCAACCGTCATGATGGGGAATGACTCGCATGCTACTGTTCTTGGTGTTGGTTCGGTCGATCTGAAGTTCACTTCGGGAAATATCGTGCGGCTAAAGAACGTGCAGCATGCCCCCTCAATAAAGAAGAATCTCGTTAGTGGATCCCTCTTGTGTCGAGATGGATTTAAACTGGTATTTGAATCGAATAAAGTAGTCATCTCAAGGTATGGCCAATTCATTGGCAAAGGCTATGATAGCGGAGGCTTGTTCCGCTTTTCTCTCTCCGATTTTTGTAACAAAGTGGTGAACCATATTTGTGACTCAAACAACTCAGTGGCTGATGTGTGGCATTCACGTTTGTGTCACATTAATTTTGGTTGTATGTCGCGTCTATCCAGCATGAATTTAATTCCGAATTTTTCGACTGTCAAAGGCTCTAAATGTCAAGCGTGTGTGCAAGCAAAGCAACCTCGTAAGCCACACAAGGCTGTAGACGAGAGACACACGATATTATTAGAGCTCATACATTCTGATCTTTGTGAGATGAATGGTGTGTTGACAAAGGGAGAAAAACATATTTTATGACTTTAATTGATGATGCAACAAAATATTGTTATGTGTTTCTTCTAAAAACGAAAGATGAGGCGTTAGAATGTTTTAAGACTTATAAAGCTGAGGTGGAAAATCAATTGGAAAAGAAAATAAAACGTGGTTAGAATGTTTTAAGACTTATAAAGCTGAGGTGGAAAATCAATTGGAAAAGAAAATAAAACGTGTTAGGTCTGATCGTGGTGGTGAATATTTTTCCAATGAGTTTGATCTCTTCTGTTCGGAGAATGGAATAATTCATGAACGGACACCTCCATATTCACCTCAATCTAATGGGGTTGCCGAAAGAAAGAACCGTACGCTAATGGACTTGGTAAATGTCATGTTAGGAACGTCCGGTATGACCAAGACATGGTGGGGGGAGGCTGTTTTGACATCATGTCATGTTCTGAATAGAGTTCCCACTAAAAATAGTGATGTGACTCCGTATGAAGGATGGAAAGGAAGAAAACCTTCACTATATTATTTGCGTACGTGGGGCTGTTTGGCAATGGTTAGCATACCAATTAATAAGAAGTGCAAGCTCGGACCTAAGACAGTCGACTGTGTTCTTTTGGGATATGCGTACCACAACACGGCGTATAAGTTTTTAATGGTAAAATCAGAGACGCCTGATATTTTAGTTGATACACTTATAGAGTCACAGGATGTTACTTTCTTTGAAAATATATTCCCGATGAACGGTGCTTATTCTTTGCCTAGTTCGTCAACTGAATTTACCCCTGAACCCATACCCATAATTGAACCAATTGTAAACCCACTTGATAATGAAGAGGATGACAGTGATGTAGCTCCTAGAAGGAGTAAGAGACAAAGGGTTGCAAAATCCTTTGGTGAAGACTTCACTGTCTACCTCGTGGATGATACACCCACGACCATTACAGAGGCATATGCATCGCCTGATGCAGAATATTGGAAGGATGCAGGCCGTAGCGAAATGGACTCCATCATGGCAAATGGTACTTGGGAAGTAACAGATAGACCAGTGGGTTGTAAGCCAGTTGGCTGCAAATGGGTATTTAAGAAAAAGCTTAGGCCTGACAGTACTATTGAAAAGTACAAGGTGAGGCTTGTGGCTAAAGGTTACACAAAAAACAAGACGAGGATTTCTTTGATACCTACTCACGTGTTGCCAGATTAACTACAATCCGAGTGTTATTATCCGTGGCTGCTTCCCATGGTCTTCTTGTCCATCAAATGGATGTGAAGACAACTTTCCTTAATGGAGAGCTGGAGGAAGAAATTTATATGGAGCAGCCTGATGGATTTATAGCACAAGGACAAGAGGGCAAGGTGTGCAGGTTAATCAAATCCTTGTATGGTCTAAAGCAGGCACCCAAATAGTGGCATGAGAAGTTTGATAATACTTTAACCTCTGCTGGGTTTGCTGTAAATGAGGCTGATACCTGTGTGTACTACCGTTATGGTGGGGGCAAAGGAGTAATCCTATGCTTGTATGTTGACGACATACTGATCTTTGGGACAAGCATCGATGAGATTAATGATGTAAAATCATTCTTATCCCAAAACTTTGACATGAAGGATTTGGGAGAAGCTGATGTGATCCTTAATATCAAACTTAATAAGGGCGAGAATGAGATTACTCTTTTGCAGTCTCATTATGTGGAAAAGGTTTTGAGCCGCTTTGGCTATATGGATAGCAAACCTTCTCCAACACCCTATGATCCTAGTCTAATTCTTCGAAAGAATCGGAGGCTAGGAAAGGATCAACTGAGATACTCCCAGATTATTGGCTCATTGATATATTTAGCTAGCGCAACCTGCCCTGACATCTCATTTGCTGTAAGCAAGTTGAGTAGATTCACATCTAGTCCAGGAGATGATCATTGGCGCGGTATTGATCGAGTAATGCGCTATCTAAAGGGTACAATGAGCTATGCGATTCACTATTCAGGGTACCCAGGTGTACTTAAAGGATATAGTGATTCAAATTGGATTACAGATGCTGATGAGCTAAAGGCCACTAGTGGATATATATTCACTTTAGGAGGTGGTGTCGTCTCTTGGAGATCTTGTAAGCAGACAATACTTACAAAATCGACAATGGAGGCAGAGCTCGCAGCTCTGGACACAGCTTCTAGTGAAACTGAATGGTTAAGAGAACTGTTGATGGACTTACCTGTGGTTGAAAAACCAATTCCTGCTATTCTCATAAACTGTGATAACCAAACAGTTATTACGAAGGTGAAGAATAGACAGGATAATATGAAGTCCAACAAACATGTGAAACGTAGACTGAAGTCTGTCAGGAAACTGAGAAACTCCGGAGTAATAGCTGTGGACTACATCCAGACAGCTAAGAACCTGGCAGATCCCTTTACCAAGGGACTATCACGTATTGTGATTGATAATGCATCGAAGGAGATGAGACTGAGACCCATGTGAGTTAACCTTAGTAGTAACCCAGCCTATGTGATCGGAGATCCCGTGAATTAGGACCTGGGAAAAACAAGCTGTTGGTTGACGGGAGAGTACATTTTTACTTAACCCACTCCGTTGGAGATGCAGTACTCTCATTTCTGTAAGGCAGGATGACTTTGTCTTAATGTGTTCTGAGGCTTTATAGCAAGATACTGTCCTACAGAGTATCTGTGTAAGAACACACCTATGTGAGCTTAACTGTTAGTCGCAGTTTGTGAGATTTGAGAATTCTCTAAGAAGCTCATGAAGTGAGATAGGAGCATGACTTATACGCTCCACTCGCGGGGTAGGCAAATGGCAGCCTAGTATCAGTCAAGACTTCAAGTGAAGCTCGTTTGCACCAAACTGCCAATTCAAGGCCTAGTCCATTGTGCAGTTGTGAACGAGTCTAGCTTGTCGCTCTAGGTGGATGTTCAACCTTAACCGGTCTCCACTGAATAACTGGTATATTAACAGTACTTTGGTACAGGGAGGATGAAGAGTGCCTCTGGGATCTGGTGGGGGATTGTTAGAAGATTTGGGCCTGGCCCAAATAAATATTCCAAATAAATCCCAAAGGCCCATCACACATGCATGGTATGGTGGGGGACTTTAGTCCCACATTGCTACTCCAGAAGGAGGGAGACCAGCTTATATAGTTGAGCTATCTCCAACTGGTTGAAGCTATTGAGGAGAGGCAAAGGAAGTAACCCACACGCGCGCTCGCTCGCCTCGCCTCGCCGGGCTGGGGCGTGGCGTGGCTACTCGCGCGGGGCGCACGACATACGCGTGAATGGTCCGACCGAGACCTTGCGGGTGCGCGGCGTCCTTTTGTCACTTGATTGCCACTTGATATTTTTGCATGCATGGAGAAAATTGCGCTGGCCTATTTTAGCAAGCAATTATTCTCGTATTAATGGTGATTGACTCATACACTAATGGTAGGTTCAATCACATTAATATTGTGATTACTCGGTTGTCTCTTTCTAAAGATACAACTGCGGCGTGTGTATAAAAAAAGGACGAGACGTCGTCCTCCATACAACACATTCTCCTCCTCATCTGCCCTAGTGCTGCGTTGCTGCTGTCGGGAGAGCAGGATCTCCGAAGCCTACGTCTCCTCGCGTCCCTGCACGGGGTAGGGGACGTATAATGTTTTTGGGAAGCGCCGTCGCGATTGCTCGCTGGACGTCTTCTTCTTCCCTCTACGCCGGTCTTCATCAACGGTTTGCGTCGTCTCCTCGCAATCCCACTGTAAGCATGTCTTCAATCTCACTGTTCCTCTATTTTATATTTTTCGTGTTATTAGCGATACATAGTCTGGATATGTATCGGATCATACTGCTAGTGGTAGATTACATATCTACGATACATGTTGTTTATCTTTTCCTCATTGTCGGAATTAATTTATGCATCACTAAATTGCTATTATTTCCAACAACAAATAGGGTAGATTAGATAGATTTAGATTTAGAGATTATGCCAACTCACCTATCCGGTGATCTCTTTCCAGATGTGCTGCTTATTGATTGCATTTGTGAGACTTGAAAAGCGGAGCTGCGGCGCATGGCGCAGGTCCTCGACGATGGTGTTGAGCGCTGCTGCAGTGCCGCTGCGAACTCGTCCACATGCTGATGAAGCTGCGCCCGCTGCGTTTTGTACATAGAAAATATTCCAAGTCTAGGCTTCCTTTGGCCTGCAAGCGACGACCCTTGATCTTAGTCGGAGGGTAGATGGAAGGAGTAAAGTTACAACGTAACTTACTTGAGCAAAGTCACTAAATTTGGGTCCTCAGAGAGAAGGGGGCTGGAGGATGATGGAGCCTCAACCAAAATATGAAAGGAACTAATTTAACAATTGAAACTAGATTATAAAGAAATTAGTGTGAAGAACTAGAACTAACACATACAGTATGGTCTTAGGCTAGACCAGTAGCTGTGAACAATATACAGACCTTATAAAATTATCAGAACCAAAAGGGGGTCATGCCCCCGTATGGCCTCTATAAGGGCTTAGCAGACAGAGAGAATGGTTACTACGGTTTAGTTTTCATTGAAAAAACTTTTTCACCTATTACATCGAATGTTTGGACACATACATGAAGTAATAAACGTAAACTAGAAATAACTAATTACACATATTGCATATAATTTGCGAGACGATTTTTAAACCTAATAAGTTTATCTCACGGTTTACAGGCGGAATATGTAATTTGTTTTCTTATTAGTTTATTTCTAATAGACTAAATGAGTGCCGAAATATCTGATGTGACATGTAAAAACTTTTCACACCCTAGCTAAATAAGGCTTACATATTTTAATGCTAGCTACCGGATCAAGACTCCAATGGACCCACACTGGCTCCTTCACAACAACTGTGTAGCTAGTTGTATTGAACAAGTCAAATATTTGATAGTTTTTTTTTGTCCCGTTAACGCACGGTCAAGTTTTCTAATAAGATCCTAAAAACCAAAATATCAAAATTCACAAAGGATGGAAGAAACATGCTGAAAGAAAGCTGATAAATAAATATGGGCTTTGCTGCGATATCTTAAATAACTGTGAACTATTTAATTATTTTGATCGGATAATTAGATCACATCTTACCTTTCTTTTTTTGAGATGAGATAATAGGAGCTTTCATTGACTAAGTAACTGAGGGATTACAATCACTCGATAACAAGTTGTGCGAAGCCATTGGGGGATTATCATGCCACTCCACCGCAATAAGCTGCCACGAGACATGTTTAGCACACTCATGAACCACCCCATTACAAGATCTACTTGCAAAGACAAAGGAAAACTCGGCAAAGCTCCTACTCAAAAACCGAATGTCACGAAGGATCAAGTTGACTGCCGATCGTTGTTCATCTAGGGAATTCCATAGTGTCACCAGACTCAAGCGCAATCGGTCTCCAGGCAAACCTTGGCAACACCACAAGTCCTTCACGGCAAGCTAACGCCTCCATGAACATAGCATCAGTACCCTTCGCGTGCCATGCTGCGCGTCCTGCAAGGAATCGGCCATCTCATGATCTCTCAGAACCGCGCCAACCGCGCCACTGTTATTTGTAGCAGAGAAAGCCCCATCAACATTACACTTGTGCCCAGGGTTTTTTTTACCGATCGGTAACCGGTCGGTTCGGTCGGTTACCGATGTAACCGGTCCGGTCCGGTTACCAAACGGACCGGTTACCAAAATTTGAATTTGAAATTTGAAAATTTGAAAAAAAAATGCCCAAAAAATTCCTAAAAATAGATTACAATCTATGGAGACCAATGGTATAAAATTTTTTGAAATTGGACGTTTGGAAATTGAAAAAAAAAAGTCGGCCCGTTAAGGCCCATGAGGCCCATTAGGCGCTCACGGGCACAAAACCAGGCGTTCACGGGCGGGGGGGCAGAACGCCTCCTTCCCGAGCCTTATCCGCGCCCGCGCCCCCGCCCTCCGCCCCCAGCGCCGCCGTCCGCTCTCCGCCGCCGGCTAACCGGTCGGTTAGGCTCGGTTACCGAGCGGGAGCGGGCGGTAACCGCTCCGGCGACGCCACGTCGGCTAGCCGCGCGGTCAGCTCGGTAACCGAGCGGTTTTGCTCGGTTACCGAGCGGTTTCTTCCGGGAGTTGAGGTAAGTTTTTCCCCCCTTTTCTTGCTATTTTAGTTAAGTATCTATATGTTTTGGGTGTAGTTTTGTGTTAGGATTGTTGTATTTAGGCAGGATCTGTGTTAGATATTAGGATGGATGGATTTAGGTGGTTAGGGTTAGGGTTAGCTTTATGTGTAGAGTACGATTTAATTTAGGATTTGAGGTATGATTTCTGTTAGGATGTATATTTTTCTGTATATATTGTATAGACAACATTTACGTGGGTTTGATTTTGTGTTGTCTGTTTATGCAGGTAGACAATGTCGGGCAGGCACAAAGACGTTGTCTGGGAGCATGGTGAAAATCTCGCTCCCGGGTGGCGGTGCAATTATTGTCACCTGACAAAAGGGGGCGGTGGTGCAACAAGATTGAAGCAGCATTTGGCAGCGCGCGGGACGGAGGTTGTGCATTGTAGCCGTGTGCCACCAGAGGTGCGCGAGTATTTCCAGAGAGAGCTTGACCGCGCCAAGAAGGCGACGGCGGACCGAGCTCGGCAAAGGGTCGCACAACAAAGAGTTGCACAGGAGGGGAACAATCCCATTAATGATGATGAGTATGAGACTCAGATGGAGGCTGCCCTACAACAGTCGAGAGCTGAATATGAGTATCAACAGAGTGTGCAGGATAGAGGCGGTAATTACGAGCGTGGAGGGGGTAGTTCTCGTGCAGGTGGTAGTGGTGGTGGAGGTGGGGGTGGTGGCAGTGGAGGTCCCCGTGGTGGGAATCCTTTTTCGAGGATGTTCAGAAGATCGGGATCACAGAGGGAGACACCTGTGGAGGTGGAAGACTACAATGTGGCAGCCGGTGGCAGGACAAGAATGGTACAACAAAGGATTGATACAGGGCGCTGGACCCAAAAGGGAAAAAATGCAAAGGAAGCCATCGGTAAAGCTTGGGCAAAATTTTACCATCATGCAGGAATACCGGGACGGAATGCGGACAGCCCGTACTTTGTTGGTGCTGTCCGAGAGACGCAGAAGTGGGGTAAGTACCTATAACTACAAACAGGTTTGAACTTATGTATCGTTCCATGTTCTTATTAATTGCTTATGGTTACAGGTGAAGGCATCTTGTCCCCCACTGGAAAGGAAATTGATGGGAAGTACCTTGATCAAAATGTGAAAGACTTGAAGGAGAGGTACGCAAAGTTTCAGAAAGAGTGGCCCACGTTTGGCGTCTCGCTGATGTGTGATTCTTGGACTGGCCCCACAAAAATGAATGTTGTGAACTTTCTTATTTATTGCAACGGGGTCACATGGTTTCACAGCTCTGTCGATGCAACTGGGAAAAGTCAAGATGCGAACTATTTATTGAGGGTAAGTCATTACAGTTGTCATGTTATTATTTTTAGTTATATTCATGCATATATAATATACGTTATGACTGTTTTCAAGAGATTCGGAAGGTGGTGATGGACATTGGCGCGGAGAATGTTGTCCATGTGATCACTGACAATGGCGCCAACTACAAGAAAGCGTGCAGCTTGTTGAAGCTTGAGTTCAAGCATATTTGTTGGATGCCTTGTCTGGCACACACCATTAATTTAATGCTAAAGGATATCGGTCAAAGGAGTGATCATTCAGGTATGATATCCGCATGCAAGCGCATATCTAATTGGTTGTACAACCATACTCAGTTGCATAATATGATGAAGAGAGCAATTGGTGGTGAGTTGGTCAAATGGAATGCCACTAGATTTGGGACCAACTACATGTTCATGGAGTCATTTAACCGAAGACGTGAGAAGTTCATGCAGTGGATGGCATCTACAGATTTTTTGGAGAGCAAGTGGGCAAAAAGTGAAGAAGGTAGATTTGCTCATGCCAGGTTGTCGAGTCTACAGTGGTGGGAGGGATTGGAGTATATCATCAACACTGTACAACCGATTTACAGGTTCCTTCGGTTCGCTGATGAAGCCAAGCACCCCAACATTTGTGAAGTTGTGTATCAATTCCAGAATTGCAAGTCGGAGATGGAGTCTTTTTTTGGAAGAAATACGCACACATGGAATGAGTACAAAGAGATTTTGGATAAAAGGATATCTGACGTGTACATAGGGACGTACGTGGGGCCAGGTATGAGTTCCTCCATGTTCAATTGAATTCCATATTTACCATATTGAACATTTTCTGGATGCTCAATTCAATTCCATGTTGCAGCTGCCGTGCTGAATCCTAAGCTCTCGTACACACTGGATCCAACTGCAACAATGTTCGCTGGCCTGAAGGACGCATTTCAGGAGATGACAGATGTGCAGAGCGCCGTGCAGGCATTGCAGGAGGCTGAGGTTTTTCGCCAGAAGGTTGGTGAGTTTGGCTCAGAGCTAGCTCACAAAATGGCCATGGATCCAAGAACATCCCCATGTAAGAGTACTTTGTCATTCCATTTAGTTATGCATATTGGAACATGTAGCTAACATAATGTGTTCCACTTGCAGCGGCCTGGTGGATGATCTTTGGTAAAGACACTCCAAATTTGCAGCGCCTAGCTTTGCGGCTTGTTTCACAATGTATGTCCTCCAGTGGATGCGAGCGGAACTGGAGTACTTTTGCCTTGCTGCATACGAAGGTCCGCAATCGGCTATCGCACAAGAAACTGAACAAGCTTGTTTATGTCAATTACAACCTTCGGCTGCGACTTGCGGATGCCAACCCACCAAGGCTTGATGACGACGATTTTATTGACCGGTTCGCCGAAGTCTCATTCTATGATCGGACCACTCCGCTTAGGGAGTGGATGGAGTATGGAAGATCAAACCAGCCTCCACTTCTTGATGAGGATTCAGACGAAGACGACGTCCCTTTGCCATCACGTCTTGTCAGGTACGTTATATGTATATTTATAAATGTGAGTGCGTGTCTAATAATGTACGGTGGGATTGATTTTATTTATGTGATTTGTTTGTTTCTGTTGGCAGTGAGCATATAGACCCCGATGATCTACGTCAGGCTACGGGGTCTGATTGCATCAGTGATTGGGCTCGTAGACATGTGGGTCAAAGTCACCTAGGGAAGAGGAAGACGCAAGCGCCGCCTAGGAAGGGGCAGACCAAGCGAGGAAAACAAGTCAGCAGCGATGCGGACACTGAGGAGGAGGGATCTTACCATTCTGACGATGATGATGATGATGATGATGACAGCAGCGATGGTGGTGACGATGACGATCATGATGACAGTGGCGATGGTGGTGGTGGTGCTGCTGGTGGTGGTGGTGGGACTGGTTATGGAATTCGTTTCACAGGTATCCATTGCACTTGCACGTACATACACACATTTATTTTTGTCCATGATTACTAATTATGGTTCATTGCAGGCGAGACCCAATACACACATGCTACGCAAGATCGTGACCATGGACAACCACAGTCCCAGAGGAAATCAGTTTCATTTGGACGCACACACGACGACAATCCAGAGGACTCGCAGGGGAGATCAATTTCTTTTGCACCCACGTACTACGACACTCCAGACTACTCTACTTCGTCCTACAGCGATGCCTCACAACCTTCTTATAGCTATCCCATTCCTGACGTGAGCACGCAGCCTCAGACTAGGTGGGTGTACGAATGGCAAGATCCCAGCTTTTACAGTATGTTGGTTCAAGAATGGGAGACAACCGCAGCTTGGACGGGCCAGACGTGGCAAGATTACAAGGCAACCCTGCTTCAAACCAAAGGTATCGCTCTTATGTCCATCGCCGAGTATGAAATGTCGTGCCAACAAGGGGTCTTTCCATACATCTTGCGTAGATGATCATGTATTCCTGTGACTGTGCGGATGTGTTATTGATGCATTCGTTGATGTTTTCGAGACAATATCTATTTGTATGCGACTATTTGTTCATGTTTTCGAGACAATGAATTTATTGCCGCAGTACCAAAAAATCATTTTTATCCAAAAAAAGACAGCCCACCGGTTTGGACTGGTTACCGATCTAACCGGTCGGTAACCGACCCAAACCGGTCGGTTACCGACTAGGAACCGCATTTGAATTCGAGATTCAAACCGACCGGTAAACCGCTCAAACCGGTCGGTAACCGACCCAAACCGACCGGTTTACCGATTCGAAACCGAACAACTGAGGGGTTTGAATTCAAACTTCAAACCGGCCGGTACCGGGCGGTTACCGACCAAACCGGTCCGGTAAATCGCTACCGGTGGCCGGCGGTTACCATCAAACGGTCGGTAAAAAAAACCCTCCTTGTGCCAGCTATCCGGTGGCTTCGACGACCATTGCTGATAGGCCCGCTCCTTGGGAACTTTCTGCACCAAAAGCGGGCTAATGGGCTAATAGAGAGGGCCACGTCGCCCGTAAAGCCGCTAGCTGTCGGATCTAACCAAGACGCGATACAGGTCGTCCGATCGGGAGCGTAGCGGGTCCCTCACACGTTAAGCCGTCAACCCGGGGATGGTCACGAATCCTCCCGAACCCGCTCGCCGCCGACTCCCGCACCTCCTCCCTCCTCCCTCCTCCCTCCTCCTCCCGGCGCGGGCGGGATGCGAGCGCCATGTTCTTGGCCATCACGACGCGGGTGGAGCACCAACGGCCCCGGTGCAGGCGGGGGTGCGGGCGCGGCGGACCCGACCGCTCCAGTCCCGACCATCCCATTGCGGGAAGGGGCCGCGCAGCCGGCGGTGCGGGCGTCGCGGCGCCAGCCACCCTAGAGTGGATGGCCCCCCCAGCCGCCACAGCGACCCCTGCGTAGGCGGGGCGCGGGCGTGGGAAGGGGCCCCACCAGCCCCTGCGACCTCAGTGCCGCCAGCAGGGCGGGGCGAAGGCTCGGGCGGGCACATGGGCACATGGCTCGCCAAGGCACCCATGCCGCCATGCTAGCCGCGGCTGCACCTGTGCCACACTTAAGAAGAAGGAGGCGAGTCTGCTCAGCTCTCCGCACTCACTCTCTCTGTTCGTCGCGGCAGCAAGCGCTATGGCCCTCACTCTCAGAGTCTCAGCTCGGCAGTATCTCACCTTCGACCCTCCCGCTCCGTCTCGTCGTCCTCGCCGCCGTCGCGTGGGGTGTTACCACCGGATACTCCCGTTCCAATTTTGTCTTCTTCTACCCGCCAGTTAATCACTATGCAGTACGCACACTATGTGCTCAACGATTTGCCTCTGTAACAGTTTTGGTTAGTGGTCAAATAACCATGTTTTGCTTTGTGCAGAGAGGATAATGGAAGTGGCTATGTCTGCAGTCGACAGGGAGTCCTACACAGTCGACAGGAAGTTCTACATGTTGAAAAAACAGACAAATTGCATCTATACACTATCCTCGAAGGTAAGCATGCTCGAAGGTGAATTTAATTTTTTAAACAATAATCTTTGCAGACTACAAATACCTTGATTCGTTGAACATAATACTTCAGAGCTGTTACACATCAAAATAGTTTGGAGCAATTCCATGATTTTTTATCCCCTACAATTAAACTCACTATATGGGTTTTGTGACACGGTATAACCTGAAGCTCTTCTGTATTCATTTTTCAATTCGTTCTCATTTCTGTTCTTTATTTTTTATTCTTGTTCTCATTTCTGTTCTTTATTTTTTATTCTTGTTTGCTCTAGTAGACTTAATTTATTTAATCCCCTTGACTATTAACTTGAGTTATGTGTTTTAGTGTTGTATACATGGTTATCTCATGTTTCCTTTGATTGATTAATACTGTCTTTAGCCACAATTGTTTTAAGTTCTGGCCTCACTGCATTTTGGTGCATGATCGTGTTAGAACCTCCTTTAGTTTCAAACTGATGTTACGCACCAGTTTGCGATTGAACTTACATGTAGGTGTGGACTGTTATATATCGACTTGCCTCCTTTTATACCCTTGTGTGATGAAATAGTGATTTAACCTTCTATGACCTTTTAAGCAGTTTATATTTATGATCACATGACCTGCTTAGCATAATTTCTATCCTTGATGCTTTCAGAAATAGTGTATGCTGCTGCGCTCATCTAGCACAGAGAGAACAAGCTTGTTCTCACACTGTCTGTTGTGAGTTCCACTAATTTCAAAATCCATATGGATTTGCTTCATTACTACAACATAGAAGAATCAATGTGAGCCCCTTTATTTTCAAATTACTATGAAAACACTATATAAGCATAACTGCACTATGAAAGAAATATATTGAGATTTTATCATTTTATAGCATAGCTTCAGATGAGTAATACATTGTTTTATTATTTTGCTTCACAAACAAATATACTACCTTATGAATACTATAAAAGGATGTTGCTAATAATATAGCAAACAAACTCCAACTTCATGCCGGTCAAGTTTAAGAAACCAATTTATATAGAGAACAAATGCATTATATACATATCTAAAACATAGAAAAGAAACCCTGCAATTCTAAAGACTTTACCTTGTATTGTTCATTTCATACTGTATCTGATAACTGTTTTTTAGGTGAGCGTCTTTATAGGCGTGGCCCAAAATGAGATGAGGCAAAGGCAAGAGAATTTCTATATATCCAAGCAATTGCGGCCGGTAGCGGTCAACAAAAAGCACTCAGGGGAGCGTGGATTCAATGGATGTTGCTACTGTCGAAATCCCTTGTAAACTTGCACATATGATATCTGAAAGGATCAAATCAGCCTAGAGGAGGGTGAATAGGTGATTTTTAACAATCTGAAACTTCACAAACTAGAAGATGTAGTTAGATAACAATCGGAGAAGCCGGTTTGTTTGGGTAGGTACTACCGGGTGTAAAACACCGGTACTACCGACACAAACAAACGGCACAACCGGGATCCTAAAAGGAACTACAAATCCAATGTATGTAAGCTATGAATGTAATACAAGAATCTACCCCACTTCACTAAGTATGATAGATAGTAAATCTACTCTCACCGAGCCTTGGTTGCTTCCCTTGATGTAGATCGAGCCTTCCCAACCTAAGAAGAAGATAGAGACAACAACAACAAGCGTAGTATAGAAAGTAGAGACAACAACAAGCACACGGGACACGCGATTTATCCTGAGGTTCGGCCAATCCACTAAGGAGTGCCTACGTCCTCGTTGTTGAGGTGACCACAAAGGTCGAAGTCTATTTCACCTCCTCGCCTCACTCAAGCAACCACAAAGGCTACTCGAGTTTCTCCACTAGAAATCACAGGGGTAATACAAACACTTCGGGGAGCCCTCACAAGTGAATCAATACGGGCTACTACGAAGAACACCTAACCGGCTAGAGCTCAAGGAGCTCAAGAGTAAAAGACACAAATCAAGCCGGCTAGATGGAAACCAAGTGCTCAAGTCGTAGATCGAAGCTTCCCGCTCTCTAATCTCACTTCCCTAGCTCAATCCTTGCAAGAAAGTGAATCTAGGAGCAAAGAGGGAGAGAGAGGGGAGGAGTCAATGCTTGGAGAGAGTTTGTCTGAAGTTAGGTCAGCAATAAGTGAGTGGAATGAGTGGGTAACCGTGAAAAGTGAAGAGGAGAAGAATTTATACTCCCTCAGTCTCGAGGCTGGTCGGTACTACCGACCACCCATGGTCGGTAGTACCGACCAGTTCACAACGGTCGCACAGATCCAGATCTGACCAAAAGGTCAGCTACCGACCTCAGGTCGGTACCACCGCGGGCGGTAGTACCGGCCCTATAGCGGTACTACCGCCAGGCCAAATCGGCCGCAAACAGAGAGCTCCACAAAAAGTGACTCGGTCCCTCGGTTACTACCGAGCAGGGTCGGTACCACCGAGGGTCGGTAGTACCGACATAATAGCGGTACTACCGCCAAGTCAAAAAGCGTTAGTCCAGAGAGCCCTGCAAAACTTGGTTACTACCGGCCTTGGATCGGTACCACCGGGGGCGGTAGTACCGACATAATGGCGGTACTACCGCCAGGTCATTTTCGAGCCAAACAGAGAGGGTTGCGAAACCAGGCTTACTACCGACCTGGGTCGGTACCACCGAGGGCGGTAGTACCGACCTTATAGCGGTACAACAACCAGGTCATTTTTTGACCAACACAGAGGGGTTGTTTTGAGCACTGCGTGGAGAAACCGTGGTCGGTACTACCGACCACACAAAGTTAACCTCTATGTGTTAGTGATTGTGCGGTGTCTCTCAAGCGAGCTAAAGTTAGTCGATTTGAGCACTTTTCTCTACATCTAGCCAACATAATTTGTGACCCTCTTGATAGTCCGGCTTACCTATAACTCAAGTTTAAAATAGAAATTTTAAACTACCACTTGAGCTAGGCATCTTTATGTCCAAAAGTATCCAACGTGCTTTGTTCACGAGATTTCAACGTTTCAAATCTTTCTTAGGACTAACACCTGCATACATGCTTTTATAAACCGGTTAGTCCCTAATTTGATTGTCATTAATTAGCCAAAACCCACATTGAAGGCGAATGCACTTACAATATCAGTGAAGGTGTCAAATTAATTTGTCTGATCATAGTCTGCTACAAAACCAGATTTACCGGATTTTATTAAGAATAGCATGTTCTCCATTAAACATAGAAACTAACTTTAGCATGTTTGTAATAAACTAAAATTAGTCTGCGTTTGTGAACAGTGATTGTTATGCATTTTATTCCTTGCACTAACTCCACATGTTGCGCGCAAATCCAACAAGATGCATGCATCTCTATATGTATATGATTCCAATATTTTTTTCCAACTAATGACCTTATATGCTACAACTCAATACTCCCTTCATACCCAAATTAATTGACGTTCTGGAGTGTTGGCCCTATTTTTATAAAGCTTGACGTTGTGCAGTCACGAGGTGCAGTTTGGACTACATTAGGGCACGTACAACGCGTGCTGAGCTGTCGTCTCTACGCCTGCCAAAATGCAAAAAAAAAACCCTCGTTCAACGTAGTAAACGAAGAAAGAGAGCGAAGCCGTCTCTTCGCGAGGCGACGGCAGGGGCTCGTGCTCCGAGGAGAAGTTGTCGAACGGACGAGCGTTGTATGAGGGTGTGCTCTCGAGTCGACGCCGCGCGGATCCAGGTGTGGCGCGCGCGAGCGGAATCTTGCACGCCAAAATCTGTCCCCAAGGACGTGCGCACCGCTGCTGTGAAGCGCCGCCGGACAGCCTTGCTCGAGTTGCCCCGTGGGCGCGCATGAGGTGTCGCCGGATGACACTTCTCCGGCTGTCGCCGATGTGTAGCAGCGTGAAGATGGGTTCGTCGGAGGGTATGGCCAGATTCCCTCTCGCTTGCACTCGATCGCTGCTCGAGATCTAGGTGTGTATCCTTTTGATCTTTTATCTACTCCGATTGGATTGCTACCATGTATGTTGCATGGGAACGATTTCTATCAGATATTGTGTTGTCCCCTACATGTCTGAGGAAACTGGTTACAACAGCATCTCTGCTTGCCACAACTACTCAATGTGAAGGAGCGTGCTGCTCTTTGCTCTCTGTTCAAGTCTGATTAATTAATTTTGTCTTCATGATTCTTGATTAGATATTAATTATTTTTTTGTTCTGTAGGGAATTTTATGATGAGAAGATGACAACATAGGAATTAAGGTGAGACAAATAGTGCTAGAGTGTACAAAGAAGTAATTTGTCATTTAGTATTTCTTCTAGCTCCTAGACAGATTGATCTTGCAGTTGGTTGTTCCACGAACCTATTTTCTGCAATTACAGTTGGCTCATTCAAATTTATATGAGACTGAAACCCTGCACCAGAAGATTTCAATCATCAAATTTATAAGAACGTTTTTAGTTTGAGCTCCCAATGATGTAATGGTGGTTGTATTTTGACCCAATTGTGAAATTTCCGAATGTGTGGTATATCCTGATCTATAGTTTTGGTCAGTATATGGAATCTTGCAGTGTCCACTAAAGTTGAAATGATTCTATAATATATGATTGACTAATAACTGAATGGCTCTCTGCTTGCTTGTAGATGGTGGTTTCATGCAACCCTGCTGCACTTGGGAGCAACAGTTGCTTCTGTTGTTGCCAAACTGACATGCTAAAGAGCAAAAATGAAAAGAACCGGAAGGTCTATGAATGAGAATGAGCTTTCTTGCAACCTGCTGCACTTGGGAGCAACGGTTGCTTCTGTTGTTGCCAAACTGACATGCTAAAAAGAACAAAAATGAAAAGAACCGGAAGGCCTATGAATGAGAATGACAAGAGAGTAGTGTAGCTGTATGAAACCTGCTATGTTGCACAGACTGTTGCCACCATTTTTTCAATATTTTTTCAGTGAATATGTTGATTGTTTAACATGACTCAGTAGTGTGAATTTGTTCCTATTGTAATTATGTCTCATCGTCTGTATGTTTCTAGCAACATCATGGTATATAGAAATAATATTCTTGATTGATCATGGGTTATATATAAGTATTAAATAACTTGTGGACAGGCAAATAGACAACCTCTGTCTATGGGTTGTATGAGTTGTCTATTTAGCTGTCTTCGTTGTGAATTCCAAAAACTTGCAGACAACAGCTGTCTGTGGGCTGTACATGCATGGTATATAGAAATAATATTCTTGATTGATCATGGGTTATATATAAGCATTAAATAACTTGTGGACGGGCAAATAGACAACCTCTGTCTATGGGTTGCATGAGTTGTCTATTTAGATGTCTTTGTTGTGAATTCCAAAAACTTGCAGACAACAGTTGTCTGTGGGCTCCTCCACACACAGCCGATTAACTTTCTTGTTCAAAGAGCACCCACAGCCGCATTTAATAGAGGTAGTCAGATAAAAATACCCACAGCCGCAATTAATCACTCCTTGGTAAGCACAATTATGTCCTAAACGTCAATTAATTTGGGTATGGAGGGAGTATTAGAATTGTCTATCTCCTTACCAGATCAGAGAAAATCTTAATCGGAAAGTGCATTTAAAGACATGTTGATGACTAAGCAATTAAATGATATCGTTATACTGAATTTAGCAATAATTCTAAGAAACATTAATAACAATATGTAAAATTAGTTTATCTCTATAATTTCTTGATATTTATGTGTCCATAGGAGGAGGATGCCGCTCCAACGATACTAAGCTAAAAAGGACAAAGCATCAGCAAAATATCTATGTGCGTGTCTGGTTCAGGTGCTTGCAGCTGTGATTCGGCCTGTGTATGACAGTACAAACTCTACTAGTGTAACAAAAAAAAACATAAGTGCAGCAGAAAATTTCTTAGAGTTCGACAAATATTAATTTCTGTCAATTTTACAGTGTGCTCAATGATGATTTGAAAACACATACTAGAGCAATGAGGACAATCACCCCCCAAAAATCAGCTATTGTTGGAGCACACTATGTAATAAAGCTAGCCAGATATTATATATCCACCAGATCATTGTTGACATCTATTAACTATCATTATTTACTGTCAACAACACTTGAATAAAAGTCAAAAAGGATTGCCAACCTAGAAATAGTAGGTTTAAACTAACAAATTCCACAAGTTTTGGTGATTCTATATTTTCCAGGGATTAAACAGGAAACTCAACCACATTACTTCCCCAAGAAGGAACCCGATGCAGATTTCTTCACGACCACATCGGGTTATCGCTAGAAGACTCCACGAGACACCACGAGACACCACGAGAAGAGGCACCACAGGAGGCTGACCTGTGGGACCGACCGGTCCCACAGGGCCCACCGGTCGGTCGGCCACGGGGCCCACGCGCTTCCGTCTTCTGCAAGCTACTTCCACCGCCTTTGAGGATCAATCTCAGCCCTACGTGAAGTCGGTTTGATCTAACGGTCGCGGTTCATCGCCCAGGGCTATATAAACAGACCCCTGACCCCCCTCCATAACAACAAGACAGATCAAGATCAGAAGACAAGACAGAAATTAGGGTTTCTAGAGAGAAGAGTTAGAGCTCTACATCGAGATTAGAGTTTAGTCTAGTTAGATTCAAGTAGAGGCAGGCGACTTCGTCAGCATATCCGGCTAGAAGCTTCGTCTGAGTCTCCGGATCATTGTCGAAGACTCGGTAATTTGTATCTTTATTCACTTTATGCTACTTTAATATATTTCAGTTTATTCAGTTTTGGAGTTTATTCTAGTTATATATTTAATATAGATCTGATTATGATAGAGTTTATGATCATGTTTGTAAAGTACTTAGCTTTATTCCGGATAGAGTTAAGTGGTCAAACTGGTGTAAACATGGTGTTTAGACTAAGTTTACCTGCGAATACATCCTATGCTCCGGGTCGAGAGGTAGATCGCAGGAGTGACAGTCCTGTTGAGTCCTTTGTAGTCCTCCCTCCGAGTGTAGACCTTAGTAGGACGCGGTTGCAAGTTAGAATTCATTACTTTGTTCTTGATTCTAATTTAGTAATGTCCCTTGATCATGGATGATAGAGTGATTGGCTATAAATGATTATATATTAACTAGAGTAACCACTAGGCTTAGTAAATATGAAGTAACTTAGGATTCGAATCTCTTAATTAATCACTTGACTCTCTGCTTGATCTATGTAGTTCGCTCTATCTCTAGAATTCCCGTTGTTATCATTAATATCATTATTTACTTTACCTTGTCTTACCCCTGTTTAGACATATGAGTAGTGAATGAATGAATGAATAATAATCTCTGCCATCTTTGAAACACATTTAATTACTAGTTCCCAGCTTCGTTACTATCTTCGGTAAAATATAAATAACGATACCTAGATAACTTGGGTGAAATGCTGCTACAACAGGTATATTATCTGTGCGCTTGCGGATAAATATTTGTTTATATCTTTTGAGCTAGTGTCACATATAATTTACATTTCTAGTATCATGTTGGGGATGACAACTTGACATTAAGTGATGCTAGGAGTGTCCTGTACATTTCTGAAGACTTTTGCTAGAATCAGTTCATTAAAGTTTATTATGAGCAATTGCATTAAGAAGTGTCAACAATCATGAGACAACGAGCAAAAAAACCTCTTTTTGTTAAAAAATATACTATATTATTAGGAAGAGCATCAGCTATGTATATATTTGTCTTATCTATAATATCAAGATATCTCTTTTTTAGTGAAATGTACTAAGCATCATCAAATATATATATACTCTCTTATCTATATTATTTATGGCTAAACAATCCTCTTCGTCTCATATATAGAGGCAACGCAGTAGCCGAGATGAATAAAACAAGTATATTTTTATTTTTTTATTTATACAATAGGATAAATTAGAAATGTTTTTTATATTTGATTGATGTACGCAATTTTTGCGTGATTTGATATACTTGGTCTTGCATGATGTGTGACTTACACGTATAAAGTATGATTCAAGCTACCTACTTGTGCTCGTGCGCCCTTCAATATGGACGAGATCGGGTATGGTTTTATCTAGCTAACCACTTGGTAGTTAAGGAAGTGTTTGGTTCTCTTGATTAAACTTGAGTCTCTATCACATCAGATGTTTGGAAACTAATTCAACGTATTAAATATAGACTAATTATAAAATTAATTACATATTTTGAGACTAATTTACGAGACGAAATTATTAAGCATAATTAGTCCATAATTTAATAATGTAGTGCTATAGTAAATATTTAATGAAGGATGGTGGTTTCTTGGCATCGGCGACAACTCCAATCCAATATTTGAATATACAATATATGGATGGATTTTCTGATGACCACGATGGATATTATGATAGAGAAGTAAATGATGCAATAATATTTTTAGGTGACGAGCTAGCTTGGCAAGCTTTTGTTTGTAATATCAAGTCATTCACGAGCTAGCTTGACAAGCTTTTGTTTATAAAGATTTTTATGGGTGGGCAGATTCACCCCTTAGTTTCCTTTTTCTTTAAATTTTATCAAAAGATGCAGTGATGTTTCTTTGAATAAAAGCTTGCCGAAAGGCTGTTAAAAAAACATTGCATGCTTGTTGATTGCTGGTATTTTTATCATCCAATCTACAACAAATCGAAAGAAACCTACTTAAATATTGTTACATCTTTGATAAACATATGGAGTGCACTTTTAGTACCCATTTGTTCACCGGATCATGGGGCGCACCTTTAGTTAAGTACAAACAAATAGATGAAAGTCAAAGTCAAGAGAAAGAGATGATAGGAAGTAAAGTATGAGGAGAGCATGCAGCGTCTCGACTGAGCTTTAATTTGTTTTATTTTGTTTATTTAACCACAGATGGTCCTCGTCACCATCTTACTCCTCATAGTCTTAGCTTCTTCCTCCGCACCATCATAGATTGTCGTCGACGTCGTCATCTTCGTCGTCGTCATCATCAACATCGTCGTCATCGTCGTCGTCGTCGTCGTCGTCAATGGTGGGCTGCTTGTGGCGACATAGAGGGCAGATGGCGTTATGGCCGAGCCACTCGAAGATGCAGTGCTCGTGAAAGATGTGGGAGCAAGGCATGGCCCGGAGTCGGAGGGGCTGCATCCTAGCACTAGCAACCGGCGTCACTGTCGCCTTCTTCTCATCACCAGCTACGTCATCCTCGCCGTCCTCTTCCGCCACCACCACCTCCTCCTCAGCCTTGAGGTCGTCGTTTGATGTTGCATCCTTCAATTTTTCTGAGCATGCATCCTGATCATCGGCGGCGGCTAAAGCCTCAAGGCATATGACACAGTCGTTGTTGTTCTTGGTGGTCACCACCTCTGGATCCACCTCCTTGAGACCTAGGATGGTGTTGGTGGAGGCAGAGACGCGAGCACGCTTGGGATTGCGGCGAGGTGGCGGTGATGGGGAACGATGATGACGGGACAGAGGTATATATGCTGAGGATCGGTGGGACAGTAGCGATGGAAACATGATTGGACTCATACGTTGAGACTCCTCATCGTAAAGACTATCATGATGAAGATAGGGGGCCAAGGCAATGTCTACGGGATCCTCCATGGCTAGTCGTCCCTCTGTATAGCTGTCCACGTACCATCCGCCTGTTGATGCCCAAGCCATGCTGTGGAGGTGGCTGTGGCGGACGGAGCGCCGACGATACGATCTCTCTTCGGATCGGATCTGCACCGGCCGACCGCTGGCAAGACAACAGGAACAGACGATGAGCTCGACGATCGTCGATAGATATTGGTGGTGGCTGGCAACTAGCTAGCTAGGAGATGGGGACCGGACTGTGTGATATTATGACGGGTTAGTTGTTCTTGCTGCGTACGGGTTTATATAATACGATCTATACGCAACGTGTTCGAGTCGGACAAGGACTGGCACGTACCGGATCGGAGAAGGAGATGAGAGATGCATATGGGCATGCAGTGCAGGTACACGGTTCGCGTTCGAGTCGAGTCGGACAAGAACTAAACTAATGCCATGCCATGGAGAAATTTCAATATTTGGGATCGAATTCGCATGCCTCGCAACAATTGACATCCAATTCGTCTGCCTTTCAAAATATAACATCCGGACTGCGAATTCTTTCAATCTAAGGGATTTCTCTTATTTTCTCTCACATTCTTATTTTCTTCAATTTCTCCACCTTTCCGAACAGCTAAACAGACCAAATTACCCCTTGTGGAACAAATATTTGCCGAGGACGAGTTCTCCCGGGCTCGCGACGCTCACGAGCGCCGGCCGCGCCGGCCCTCCGCTTCCCCTCCGCCGCCGGTCCGGCCGCCGGCGAGCGCTCATCGTCCGGTCCACCGCCTCCCCGCCGCCCTCCCCCCACCACTTCCATCCCTCCTCTGCCTCGCGCCGGGATGGCTGTCGCGGCTCGCACGACAGGACGAGACGCCGGCCCCTCCGCTTCCCCTCCGCCGCTAGCGAGCGCTCATCATCCGGCCGCCAGCGAGCGCTCATCGTCCGGTCGCCGCCTCCCTGCCGCCCTCCCCCACCCCTTCCATCCCTCCTCTGCCTCGCGACGGGCTGGCCCAACCCCCAGTCAGCCTGTGCACGCCCCTCCGCCGTCGGCGAGCGGTCAGAGGCCCCTCCACTGCTCCTTCGTCGACCTCCCCTCCACCCGTTGCCTGGCAGCGGCCGGCCGACGAGCGCTCGCCGGCGGCGGAGACGATGGAGGGGAAGCGGAGGGGGCCGACGCTCGTGCTCCCCAAATGTGCGAGCATAAGGGGCAATTTGGTCCGTTTAGGTGTTGGAATAGGTGGAGAAATTAAAGAAAATAAGAAAATAAGAGAAAATAAGGAAAATCCCTTAGATTGAAAGAATTCGCAATCCGGATGTTATATTTGGAAAGGCGGACGAATTGGATGTCAATTGTTGCGAGGCATGCGAATTCAATCCTAAATATTGAAATTTCTCCATGCCATGGATCGGAGTCGGACCCGGAATAGAATCTCTCTGGGAGCCAGCGCCCCGGCCCGGTATCGTCGTCTCGTCTCACTACTGCTGCATGCCACCTCGGTTCATGACTCGTTTACTGCTGAGTGCGGAGCAGCACCGATCCACTACCGTACGTTCTGTACTGCATGACAGCTCACGGATTCTTCGTTCGATCCTTTCAGACAGCAACGAGTGAACCGTTAATGGCTAGCAAGACCGCCTGGCCTGGCACGGTACGACGCTACCGTGCATCACACTGCTCACAGAGCCGAGGACATAGCCGTGAACCGCGGGCCGCGAAGTGCGCGACCGCCACGCTGGTGTCGGGTCCACGCCTCCACGGACCAGTGGACCACCAGGCCAGATCGCACCTAGCCCCGCGGGCACGCCGACAGGCCTGAGCTACCGCCATAAACCCTCCGCGACGCACGCCTCCAGCTCCAATCATCGTACACCATCGGCAGATGCCGCCCGCAACCCGCTAGTAGGCCGGTGGCAAAAAGGTCCCGTGACGTGCCCGACTGCGCGGGTGGGCAGCGAGCAGCGGCAGATATGAGCTGACTGAGAGATGACCCGACGCCGACCAGATTGACTGCGTCTGTGATCTGTGACCACGTTGAGTGAGCGAAGGAGGGCTGGAGCCGCACGCACGCGCTTGAGCTGAAACTGAGCTCGCCGGGATGGGCGCCGCGGGGCCTGCGGCTCCGCCGGCAAGGCATTGCCGCTGCATCCGGCTGCTGCTGCTGCTGGCCCTGGCCGTCGTGCCGCTCGGCAGCCGTGGGCTCCGCGGCGTCCGTGCCGTGGGGGCGGAGGCGGACACGGGAGGGCTGAGCCGGGACGCGTTCCCCAAGGGGTTCATCTTCGGGACGGCGACGTCCGCGTACCAGGTCGAGGGCGCGGCGACGTCCGGCGGCCGCGGGCCCTGCATCTGGGATCCCTTCGTCCACACCCCCGGTAACGCATCGCAGCTACTGTTACTAGTAGTAAGGCGGATCCTTCTTTGCTTGGTTGGTGCACTGATTCCCCAGTAATCATTTCCTGATATTTGCAAACGCACACTAGTCGATGACTTCGCATGACTAGAAACTTACCGAGGTTGGAGATGTGGCCATGTGGCCATTGCCTGTTTGGCTCGGGGAGTGGTGAGGATGCAAGAGCTGAGACCTCTGCTCAAATCTCAAGTTGAGGGATGGGAAATGGAATCTGCTGACTTGTGCTTAGCTTATATAAAATAATTCATGGATGCTAGTAACTCCTAACGCGTGTTTGTAATGAACAGGAAAGATTACTGAAGGTGGGAACGCAGATGTTACAACAGATGAATATCATCGTTACAAGGTGCGTCGCAATCAAATAAGATCCCACATCTGTTTTAAATTTATTGCTTGATCTTTCAGTTGATTGGTGGGTAAGACCATGAGGATGCTTTTGTTTATGTAGTAGCAATCATTTTTTTATTAAAACATGAATAAATGCTGAAAAACAAAAGAGTATCCCAAGTGAACTCAAATCTGGGAACAAGCAATCTTTTTTTTTCTCGAACCACGCAGGAGGACTGCGTGTCATTTTATTAAGGTAGAAAAAGGGTTACAAGGAACCAAAGAAAAACAAAAACACAACACCAAAACAACACACACCCGCTCCTAGGTACAAAGAAACCAGCACCCCACGAACACCCAAGAAAAAGGACCAGACAACCCTCCTCCCTGACTAACCTCCCAAGGTCAGCAACCTGGGCAGGAAAACCTGAAGCTTGGAGCGGCTGAGCACCAGAGGTTGCTCTCCCTACTGACAGCACTAAGCACAACCTATATGCAAGGCCTAGTGTTATCAAACAACACAAGCATTCTTGTGCTTCCAAGTTTCCCACGCCACCAAGATTACCAGTGAGTTAACTCCCTCCGAGCTTCTTTGGGGATCATTCTCCCCCACCAGTCAATAAACCGAGTCACCGAAGGGCCTGGACTCAGGTGAAGCAGGTCCAGATGCTCAAAAATCAGTGACCAGATTTGGCGGGAAAATACACGGCCAACCAAGATATGGTTGATACTTTCCTCAACTTGATCACACAACGGGAAGACCTCCAATTGGGGCAGACCACGCTTGGCCAAGCGGTCTGCAGTCCAGCAGCGATTCGGGGCAGCCAACCATATGAAAAATTTAGGAACAAGCAATCTGAAGGTAGTGTTGACCTCTGACCAAAGCTAAAAGTTGATTTGGCATAAGCTAGGCTTGTTGCATCAAACTACCTTAGAGTATATGATTTTTGGAGATCTCAAAAGTGCTGATAAGAAACCTCTCACGCCAAGAATTAATTCTTCATTTAGAAAATTAGGACCTATTTCAGTCTGATATTCGGTGTCTTTATCCTTGTGCAGGAAGATGTTGATCTCATGAAAAGCCTAAATTTTGATGCTTACCGGTTTTCAATCTCCTGGTCCAGGATCTTCCCAGGTACATAAGATCTGACTCTACTAACACCATGCAAGTACTCACCTGTTTAGTTGTATGAGTCACAAGTTGCTTATTAGATCCATTGGTGTGTCTTGGTTTATCTAGATGGCGAAGGGAAAGTTAATGAAGAAGGAGTACAATATTACAACAATCTTATAGACTACATGATTAAGCAAGGTAATGATTCAGACATGAAGGTTCAGTCTTCAAACATTTTAGAGAAACATTATGTCCCTCTCAGAATGTTCCCTTCAAAACTGAGCAGGCCTTACTCCTTACGCCAACCTTAACCACTATGATCTTCCACTTGTGCTTCAGAAAAAGTACCAAGGCTGGTTAGGCCCAAAAATTGTGTAAGTGAGAAAACAGCCTTCTTGTATTTGTTACTTCATGTTGAAATATTTGAAGAGTCTTGTACTATATGGACTTGATACATTCTATACACACATAGTTGAGACTGAAGCAAACACACTAGTAGTGCAGTGGTTGGTTACCGAGTATTGGTACCAGCCAGCCGGCCCAACTTGCACCCCCAAAACAATTTGTTATCCCTCCCCCAAAAAATAGTGGTTGGCGCCAGCTTGTGGTAAGAGTGTAGTGCTACCTGGGGTAGTAGCAGTGGTCACCGGTCTAGGTTATGGTGCGGCCCTATAGGGTGAGGCCGGTTACAGGGTCTTTTCGCCCAGGGTACGAGTTTTTTTGGCCCAATTTCACTGAGGTTTTTTAGGGCCAGTTTGGTAGAGCTTCATCTGATTCTGATTCTCTGTAGAAGTTGATTCTCTGAGAGTAGTGATTCTGTGGCTGAAAGTGATCCTCTTTGATTCTTTAGCATAAACTCTTAAAATCAGCATGAAGAATCACTTCACAGAATCAGGGGAAGCTACTTTTTTCAGCTCTCGGCCTCTTAGTTCATTTCAGAGAATCACTTCTCTCTGAAAAACTGTTTGAAAGAGCTCCTGCTGCCAGCAGAGAATCAGCTCTGGGAGCTCACAGGGCCTTAGTGCAAAGCCATAGGTTTTTTGGCCTTATAGGTCAAGTTTCTTTATAGTTGAAACTCAAGGCTTCATTGTCGCTTAATATTATGAACTTATACTGGAAAAAATGCCACTTATCCTGTTGCAATTATTAGGTGGGATTGTGGTTTGATTTTTAAATTGCATCAATATCTAGGTCAATTTGATGATGGCTTAGTATTTTCACCCACATGGACAAATATGGACTATGAAGCTATATTCTTCTTTTTAGATACACATTTCATTTGTTCTTTTCGTAATCTGTACTGAGGCTGGACTTTTTCTGGATATTATGTTCCGCAGGGACATATTCGCTGACTATGCCGACTTTTGTTTCAAGACTTTTGGCGATCGAGTCAAGAACTGGTTCACATTAAACGAGCCAAGGATAGTATCATTTCTTGGTTATGATAAAGGGATTGACCCCCCTAACCGATGCACACAATGCACTGCTGGTGGGAACTCATCGACAGAACCTTACATTGTTGTTCATAACATTCTCTTATCTCATGCTACTGCAGTTGCAAGATACCGCAATAAATACCAGGTATTTTTCATTGAAAAAGATAATAAACTAATATGAACTATTGCAGATACTTTAGTATTAGTACCTGGATAATATGCATGTCTGTGGCAAAATGTACAAACTGGTGCACTGACACTGGAAGTGTCAATGGTAGTACAATTTGCAATTTTGCATATATGCAGCAAGTAACCTGAACCTGCAAATGTTAATTATTCGGTGTTCTTAATGCTTACATTCTGCGATGGTCCTTTTTTTTCTAAAAAAATACATCAGTCAAATAACGTGCCCACATATGAGATTAACTGCTAGCAAATGCATCATGGTACATTCAGGGTTTCTCGAATTGTTTTTTGTTCCTACTTTGTCAGTAAACTGACCCCAATATGACCATCCTGTACTACGTTACATTTTACAAAAAAGACAATTTTTGCTTCTTGTGCCTAAGCCATCAAATGACGAAAACTGTAACATGTAAAGCATAATCTCCATTTTTTTAATCATTAATATAGTTTAAGCTCTCCGCCCTCCAAAAAAATAAGAAAAAAGATCGAAAACAATCCATTATTTTGTTGAGTCCTTTGAGAGGAAATGATCCAGAACTAGTTTTTTTTTTCCTTTTCTTTATAGGCAACTCAGAAAGGCAAGGTCGGGATAGTCCTAGACTTCAACTGGTATGAACCTCTGACCAACTCCACTGAAGATCAAGCAGCAGCACAAAGGGCCAGGGACTTCCATATCGGTTGGTAAGATCTTAACAGCAATATGTGACATACTTCGATATATCTTCTTCTTCTTCTTCTTCTTCTTTTGTTTGCGAAGTACTTCAATATCTTTTTTAACACAGTTACTAATATTAACCATACCAAATGGTCATGATTCAGGTTTCTTGATCCATTAATAAATGGACAATATCCAAAGACAATGCAGGACATTGTGAAAGATCGGCTACCAAGTTTCACTCCTGAACAGGCGAAGCTAGTCAAGGGCTCATCGGACTATTTCGGGATCAATCAATATACTACAAACTACATTTCAAATGAACAAACTCCTCAGCAAGGACCACCAAGCTACTCGTCTGACTGGGGCGTTCAATATAACTGTGAGTTACCAACCTGTGATTCTGGTTCTATGTGGTTGTATGTGTATCACTACAGTTTATGAGGATCATCACCTTCTTCCTTCCATGCTAAACTTTGCAGTTGCAAGAAATGGCGTGCAAATTGGACAGCTGGTATAGGCTTCTCCCTGTTACTACTTCCAACCCTACTTTTATTCTAGGTGTTACAAGATTGACAAGCGCAAAAGTAGCATGAAAGTTCTGATGATGAATGTAACCTGTGCAGGCACACTCAGTTTGGCTTTACATCGTCCCAACGGGCATGTATGGAGTCGTCAACTACCTAAAGGAAAAGTACCAGAATCCGACCATCATTATCACCGAAAACGGTACCCGAAATAGCCTGGTCTCCTTCACCTGAAACGCTTGCTTGCATTCCCTTCGTCTTCCATGAATCGCATCGACACACAAATCATGGTGTGCCATGAATCATGAATGAATATGATTACATCAGGGATGGATCAGCCCGGAAACCTGACGCGCGAGGAGTACCTGCACGACACCGTCCGGATCGACTTCTACAAGAACTACCTGGCGGAGCTGAAGCGAGGGATCGACGACGGCGCCAACGTGGTGGGCTACTTCGCGTGGTCCCTCCTGGACAACTTCGAGTGGCTGTCGGGCTACACGTCCAAGTTCGGCATCGTCTACGTCGACTTCACGACGCTGAAGCGGTACCCCAAGGACTCGGCGTACTGGTTCAGGGACATGCTCTCAGGGACGGGCTCCAAGGCCGCCGCCACCCCGCAGACCGGTTCGGCCACGCGTCCGGCTGGCTCGGCTTCGGCCACCTCGAGTGGCGCCGCCCTGCTGGTCTCTCTGTTCGTCTCCTTGTGTGTCCTGCTTCCATCTGTCTTCATGGTTTGCTCGGTTTAATTAGAAAATGATATTTTTTCCACCTTCTAGTGTGTGAATTTTGTAGTGGAGTGGATGGCGGCATGTTCCTCTTAAGACATGTTGCATCGATGAGAGACGTGTTGTGTTGATTAGAGTCCGTTGTCGATTGTCACGTGGTGGGCACCGGTTTTTGTTCTTCTTTGGGGAGCTGAGACTACCGGCACCGGTGCCTGTAAAGGCATCCGGTACGCGGCCACGTCTGCGTATACAGGCCGAAAACCGCCGCACCGGGGGTCGCTATCGCGACCTCCACGCGCGCGCGATCGCCATTCCTAGCGGCTTCTCGGACGGCCGGTAAACGCGCTCGTGGGGCCCGTCTATCCTCGCGCTGCTTGCTGTCCGCGCCGGAGAAGAGAGAGGGAGCAAGGCAGGGAGAAGTCCGGCCGCCCCCTCGCCCGCCGTCTGCGCCGGAGAAGGCTGGATTCGCGTCGGAGGAGGCCGGAGAAGGCTGGATCCGCGCCGGAGAAGGCTGGATCCGCACCGGAGAAGGCCGAAGAAGGTCGGATCCTCGCCGTCGCCTGCCGTCCGCGCCGGAAAAGGCCGGATCCGCGAGCTCGAGGGAGGAAGGAGGGCAGAGGAGCAGGCAGAGGGAGTAAGAGCGAGCGGAGGGAGGGAGGAAGGAGGGCGGAGGAGCAGGCAGAGGGAGGAAGAGCAGGCGGAGGGAGGGAGGAAGGAGGGCGGCGGGCTGCGGGCGGTCACCGGATGCAGATGCGAGAAGGGGAGGGGAGGCCGGATGCGGGAATGGGAGGGGATATATTTAAAAAAATCTGACAAGTGGGGTATAGAGGTTGATATAAAGGTTGGATGAATGCGGGAGAAATGAGTATAGAGGAGAAAATCTCGCTGACTAGGCACTATAGAGGATGAATATAGAGATCCATGAGTGCGCATAGTCTAAGTCCCGAGTTTTCTTTCATACAGAAAGGTCGCTCTGCCTCGCTGCTGGTCCAGGTCCATGGTGGCCGATCCTTTGATGCCTACACGGTAACCGTCGCCCGTTTGGACGGATCAGAAGCTCAATAGATATGCGATGCTATGCTACGCTGCTAGCTACGTCCACTTTGAACGCAGTGTCGCGCGATAAATCACGCAAAACATGCTCGTGATCCTTGCGTTGGTATAGGTTATTACTCCGTATTACTGGTTCCTCGAAACCGACAGCGCGACCCGTAAACAATCCGAGCCTCTAAGGAAAGTACTTCCTCCATCCCTAGATAAGTATCGTTCTCACTTCCCGAGAAAAAACTTCCCGCAATTATATATTAAAATATATTAATACTTATGTTAAGTAATTAGTATCATCGGAAAGATCTTTACATCTAGTTTTTTAACAAAATTATTTGGAGATATAAATATTGTACATATTTTCTATAAATTGAGTCAAACATGTGACACGCACACCAATAACGATACTTGTTTAGGGACGGAGGGAGTAGACGCGCACGAGCCATGCGCTTGGATAAGCTTAATCGCTACTACCCGTACCAGCCGTGTCGGCAGGCCCGTCCGTAGTCAGGAAGCAGGAAACCGGCGAAACTCGGGCGCGCCCGTGCACGGCCAAGTTCACATCAAAAAGATGCCGCGCCGGGGAGTCGGGGACTGTAGCTGTAGCCTGTAGCCAGGAGCGGTGACGCCCCTAGCTAGCAGTGCTGCACTGCTGCAGTAGTGCCACTGCCCACTGCCACCCAACCGTTACCAGGAGAGCCGACAGCCGGAGCTAGTGTGCTGCGGCAGCTGGCAGGGGAGAAGAGATGGTTGCTGCTCGGTGGGCCGCGCTGCTGCTGCTGCTGCTTGCGCTGCTGGTGGCGGGCGGCGGCGCGCGTGCAGGTGCAGCGGCGGGGGGAGGAGGAGGAGGAGCGAGCTGGCTGGGCGGGCTGAGCCGGGCGGCGTTCCCCAGGGGCTTCGTGTTCGGGACGGCGACGTCGGCGTACCAGGTCGAGGGCGCCGCGTCCACCAACGGCCGGGGGCCCTCCACCTGGGACCCATTCGTGCACACCCCAGGTACGGGCAGCAATCACCTCTCGCTCCATTCAATCAGATTCAGCTGTGCCCGGCTAGCTGCCCCGTCCCTCCCTACGCTAGCATTAGCAAGCTCGGCTTCGACTATTGTAGTGTACTGCAACTGCAAGAGCCTGATGCACAAGCGCACGAAAATGGCCCTCACTGTACTCGACCCGCCAGACTCGGGAGCCGTACCTTGTGTCCTGCCTGCTGCAACGATTGAAGTTTCCTGTTCCATTGACATCCTCTGCTTTGTGTTGCGATCGACAGGAAATATTGTCGGGAATCAGACCGCAGACGTCGCAGTGGATCAATATCACCGCTACAGGGTACTGCTACTTATTACATGGCAAATGAGATGTAGAAAATTCTCGAATCCATCCATCTAGGTTTTTTTGTGCAGATGAAATTTGAAGTAAAAGAAAAAAAAGTTTGTTAGTTGGCCTTATATATGCTTAGTCGTCTTTTTGTCATGCTACAGGAAGATGTCGACCTCATGAAAAGCTTGAATTTTGATGCCTACCGGTTCTCAATCTCATGGTCCAGGATCTTCCCAGGTAGTACATAGATCTGAGTTTAGCATGGTAGTCTAGGAGCACAGGTTCTTTTAGGTCTGACACCGGTGATGCATCTTTGGTTTATGTAGATGGCGAGGGAAGAGTCAATCCAGAAGGTGTTGCCTATTACAACAATTTGATAAACTACCTGCTTCAGAAAGGTATGAGCTTAAGTTGGAGCAAGTCGTTCGGCATCTGAGGCTTCGGTTGGAACCCACATTCGCTCATGTCTGAATGTCTCCTTGAAAACTGAGCAGGCATTACTCCATATGCCAATCTTTACCACTCCGATCTTCCTCTTGCGCTTCAGAACAAATATGGAGGGTGGTTAAACCCCAAAATGACGTAAGTCATCAGTCTGAAATTAGTTAAATTTGAACCTGTTCATGTGCTGAGATTTGTTACTGAGTCTTAAAATGTGATTCCTAAAGTCCTAATCCCTACAAATAGATAATTATGAATATGAAAGTGTTTCTATATTTTCCCAAAAGAAGACTGCGCAATGTAAAGAAGCACTCTGTTTAATTTATTTTACCCTTGCAAAATGTGTCATGCTATATCTGTCATATCACAAGTTTTTGGCAGGAAGAGAAACCGGATTTTATTTATATTTCTATACAATGTTTTGTAGGAAAGTATTCACAGACTACGCTGACTTCTGTTTTAAGATTTTTGGCGACCGTGTAAAGCATTGGTTTACATTCAATGAGCCAAGGATAGTAGCACTACTTGGTTATGATGGTGGGTCGATTCCTCCTCAAAGGTGTACCAAATGTGCTGCTGGTGGGAATTCAGCAACTGAACCTTATATCGTTGCTCATAATTTTCTCTTGTCACATGCTGCTGCAGTGGCAAGATACCGTAATAAATATCAGGTATGTTCTATTTAATATCTCAATCTCATAGAATTACCCTGGCCAAGAATCTTATAGATCTGTTCTTGAAGTGCTATGTTAGTGTCAGTAATCTTGAGTGCAGTACATGATCTTATTTTACTACATGAAGTGTGCAGTCCAAAAATACATTTTAAGAAAGGAAATGTTGCAGGGTCCATATGCTTTGGAATGATGCTCAACATACATTTTAAGAATGTTTCAATTCTATTCCAGACTCAATAAATGCAACAGGATCCTTCCGTAACTAATTGGTCATGTAAACCGCAAAAGGCATGCAATAGATATCCTGTCCAATTTGCTAGATATGGAATAATTAACATCTTCTGGTTTCATTTGCTAATGAAATAAAAGTTTCAAAGTGTAGGCGGCTCAGAAAGGAAAGGTTGGAATAGTTCTGGACTTCAATTGGTATGAAGCTCTCACAAACTCCACTGAAGACCAAGCAGCGGCTCAAAGAGCAAGGGATTTCCATGTTGGCTGGTAAGCTATGCAAGTATCCTTAATTTGTCAAAACGTGCATGTCAGGAAAGTACAAGTTCGTATAGCATCAGTAATTGCCTTTGATGCAGGTTTGTTGATCCATTAATAAATGGACATTATCCACATATAATGCAAGATATTGTGAAAGAGAGGCTGCCCAAGTTTACTCCTGAGCAAGCTAAATTGGTCAAGGGCTCAGCGGATTACATTGGGATCAATCAGTACACAGCTAGCTACATAAAGGGACAGAAATTGCTCCAGCAGAAGCCTACTAGCTATTCAGCTGATTGGCAGGTTCAATATGTTTGTGAGTTCTTGCCTCAAACTCAAGTTTTACCTAAATTTAGATGTTTTTCACCTGAGTATTTGTCCCCTTAATTATGCAGTAGAACGGAATGGCAAACCAATTGGACCACAGGTATGCAGTTCTTCACTTCAACATTTGCGAACATCATCCAGTAAACTAGCACTACACACACATTACGCCATCAGTAGCTCAGTGCCGCTGAATTAAGAAATGACTCACTAGTTTGTGAAATTCTGATTGGCTTTAAAATATCAGGCGAATTCGAACTGGCTTTACATTGTCCCAACGGGGATGTATGGTTGTGTGAACTATCTGAAGCAGAAGTACGGAAATCCAACAGTTTTCATAACTGAGAACGGTACTCACTAGTACAGTCTCATATCTCTCTATTACACATTTCACATGAAATGCGTTGCATATCAAGGGGTACAAATACCAATCTTGTTTCTATGTTACCAGGAATGGATCAACCTGGGAACTTGACCCGTGAGCAGTACTTGCATGACAGCACAAGGGTGCAATTCTACAAAGGCTACCTCGCTGAGCTGAAGAAAGCCATTGATGACGGCGCAAACGTGGCTGGCTACTTCGCTTGGTCACTCCTTGATAACTTCGAGTGGCAGTCAGGTTACACGTCCAAGTTTGGAATCGTCTACGTCGACTTCAGCACGCCCAAGCTCGAACGGCACCCCAAAGCGTCAGCCTACTGGTTCAGAGACATGCTTCAGAAACACTGAGCCTCTGACGACAAGCCTGAGAAGTATTCGTTTGAACTTTTATTCTGTGAGTCTCAGAGACATGCTGAATCAAATTGATATGGAGCGTTGGATGTAAAATCAAAATACATGTAAGGAAGAAAATATTAGGTGGGGACAGCTATTTTATAATTTCTTCATTCTTTTATAGTGTTTATATATTTATATAATAGATATTCTATCCGTCCACAAAAGAACCCAATGACTTGAGGGGGTAAACATCGTAAACTTTAACTAAAATTATATAAAAAAGTACTAACACTTATGAGACAAAATAAACACCATTAAATTAGTAATAAAATATATTTTATTACTAAATTAATTTGAAGATATAAATGCTAATACTATTTACTGTAAATTTAGTTGAAGTTGAAATTGTTTGACTGACACGCTTTGTATTTTTTCGTGATGGAAGGAGTAGATAGATAAATATAGATGTCTAAATTTAAACTGATTGACTCCAATAAAAACCAAGAATTGCATTTAAAAAAAACTGAGGGAGTATCTGCGTAGTACTCCTCCAAAGTGACGGATGATTAAAAACGGAACACGCGCGAATGATTGCTCGACGGCTGCACGACAGCCGGGCTATTTTTGTCACCAAGCAAAGCAAGACAGCCAGTCGAGCAACGCGCGCACCAGGACATGGACATACTCGTCCTTGCCATGTTCGATCCTTCGGGGAACGTACCGTGGGTCCGTGGCCAGACGCCCAGACGCGCCGACGGCCGAACGGGACGCGCCTCCTGCACATGCGCAGATGCATGCGGCGCGCCGCGCCTCCCCGATTCCCCGAGAAAATGATAGCGACACGCCATCCACCGAAAAACCGACATGCGTCGTGAACCGCCTGCCATTCCCGGCACTACGCGGTAACTACCGCGCCCGCCTCATCAATCGAACAGCCGAGGACGGCAGGAGACAAGCGCGGCGGCCCAAATCACCGGCACCGGTCGTGCTCGTGCCGGGCCCCCACGCCCGCCGCAGATAGGATACCGGCACCACTCACTCGAGACTTCGAGAGTCGACACCGGGCGGGCGCGGCGCCTCGCCGGCCGGGGTCCCCACCACGCGGGATGCCTCGATCCACCGCACCGACACGCGACACTACTCATTGATGAGGCGACGTGAGCAGCAACAAATAGGACGCACCAGCTAGTGCGCCAGCACAGTCAGTCTGTCTGGCGCTGAAGGCCCTGCTACTGTGCTGTGCTGTGCTGGCTGCCGCGGTGACGCCGGTGGGGGCGTGAAGAGCGAGCTGCGAGCTGCCACTGCCGCGGTCGACAGCCGGCCGCCGTGCGTGCGCGCGGAGCGAGATGGACGCTCGGTGGGCGGTGCTGCTCGCGCTGCTGGTCGCCAGCGGCGGCGGTGTCCGTGTCTGCGCCGCCGCTGGGGCGGAGGGCGCCAACTGGCTGGGCGGGCTGAGCCGCGCGTCGTTCCCCAAGGGCTTCGTGTTCGGGACGGCGACGTCGGCGTACCAGGTAGAGGGCGCCGCCTCCACCAACGGCCGGGGCCCCTCCATCTGGGATTCATTCGCGCACGTCCCAGGTATACTTTGCTTCGCTTCGCTTCATCGCTGTGTTCTACACGCACGCTGATGAACTCTGCTTGCCTGCCTTGGCTGGCACGGGAGTGAGGAAATCTGATGCGCAAGCGTAGGTAGTCTGTAGTCCTAGGAAGCATGGCTCCAGGCACTGGTTATGCACCCGCGTCAGTTGCCGTATCAGTGCTGGCCAACTGAATTACCATAGCCAAACAGGCGTTGATTGGTGATTACGGTTTGGATCTCCGAATGTGAGACGATGAGAACAAGTGGCTACTTGATTAGATGGTTAGTAGTACTTGATGATTAGTGATTACGGTTTTGATCTATTCTAGTAAAAGAAAAAAAAAAAGGAAAAAAGAACCAAGTAGGGAATGTTGGACGAGAATTAATCAGATGTCGATTGTACGCCAAACATTCATTGAGATCTATGCATCTTGATTCTCATTAGCTGGTTAACTATTCAGCTTAAACTACATACATTCTTTGATATTTTCTTTTTTTGATTTGTTGCAATGAACAGGAAATATTGCGGGGAATCAAAATGGAGATGTTGCAGTGGATCAATACCATCGCTACAAGGTACTTGAATATGGGAAGTAAATGAACCGATCTGGGCTGAGACATAATAAGAGAGTTTGATGGCTTCATGGTTAGTTAACTCTTTCGTTCTGCTACAGGAAGATGTTGATCTCATGAAAAGTTTGAATTTTGATGCTTACCGGTTTTCAATCTCATGGTCCAGGATCTTCCCAGGTAAATAAATTTAACTTAAGTTATAGCACGATAGTGCAACCATGAGTTTTTGGGTGTTACTAGTGCTGATACATCTTTGGGTTATGTAGATGGCGAGGGGAAAGTCAATCCAGAAGGTGTAGCATATTACAACAATTTGATAAACTATCTGCTTCAGAAAGGTAATACATAAGTTGGAATTGGATGATTCTACTTCGGAGATGTTCATTGGAACCTATGTAACCATATCTGAACGTCCCTCCTTGACAACTGAGCAGGCATGACTCCTTACATCAATCTTTACCACTACGATCTTCCTCTTGCTCTTGAGAAGAAATATGGAGGGTGGTTGAGCGCTAAGATGGCGTAAGTCAGTCTAAAAATTAGTTGACGTTTATATTATGGATGTGTTTCGACTTTCTGTGTTTTCCCAAAAGAAGAATACACAGCATAGAAACACTCTAGAAATTATATGTTAGCCTAGCCAAATGTGTCATGCTGTAGCTCTAATTTTGCAGGATATTGAACTAGAAATACCAGATTATACTTATATATATGTGTACAATTTGCTTTGCAGGGACCTGTTTACAGACTATGCTGACTTTTGTTTTAAGACCTACGGCGATCGTGTAAAGCACTGGTTTACATTCAATGAGCCAAGGATAGTAGCCCTACTTGGTTATGACACGGGGTCAAATCCTCCTCAAAGGTGCACCAAATGTGCTGCCGGTGGGAATTCAGCAACCGAACCTTATATTGTTGCCCATAATTTTCTCTTGGCACATGCTGCTGCAGTTGCAAGATACCGTGCAAAATATCAGGTAATTTCTTCTTGAGGATCTCAAAGGTTCCCCTGAAAATAAAACTAGGACTGCTACACTGATGTTATTTTAGTCAATGAAGTGTGCGGTCCAAAATTTTATTAAATGAAATGTGGCAGGGTCTATATATGCTTGGAACAATGCTCAACATACTTTCATATCTATAACTCTATTCTTCATGAAATGCCTTAGCTTGTTTTCTTAAATAGTTGGACATACCTGTCGAATCTCAATTCCTTCTTGGATTTTTTAAATTGCTGATGGAAGAGTGGCATAATGCTTTCAATACGTAGGCTGCTCAGAAGGGTCAGGTTGGAATAGTCCTGGACTTCAATTGGTATGAAGCTCTTACAAACTCACCTGATGACCAAGCAGCGGCCCAAAGAGCTAGGGACTTCCACATTGGCTGGTAAGCTCTATCCTCTCTCAGAACCTTAGTTTTGATAAATGAAAACTGCATTTGACAATGTAGTTAACTGTTACTTCTGATGCAGGTTTGTTGATCCATTGATAAATGGACATTATCCACAGATAATGCAAGATCTTGTGAAAGAGAGGCTGCCCAGGTTCACTCCTGAGCAAGCTAAAATGGTCAAGGGCTCGGCAGACTACATTGGTATCAATGAATATACATCCAGCTACATGAAGGGACAGAAACTGGTCCAGCAGACTCCCAGTAGCTACTCTGCTGATTGGCAGGTTCAATATGTTTGTGAGTTTCTTGCCTTAACTATATTTTGTATAAGAAAATATATTTGCATCAAATATTTTTTCACCTAACCTAAACATTCATCCCATAAATTCTGTAGTTGCACGCAATGGAAAACCAATCGGACCACAGGTATGCAGTTCCTCCATTTACTCTTTCTCAACGTTATTTTCTTTGTCAGCGCTGCATAGTGCATACTATGCTACCATCAGCTCCAAATTCAAAAGTACTGCGATAAATCCTTGCTAACCAATGCATGGACATGTAGGCAAATTCTAACTGGCTTTACATCGTCCCGACGGGGATGTACGGATGTGTGAACTACCTCAAGGAGAAATATGGGAATCCAACTGTCTACATAACCGAGAATGGTACTCAACAGAATTCCATATCTCTTATTCCACATTTCACATGAACACACGGTTACGTATCAAGGGAGTCATATATCAATCTTTTTTCTGTGTTACCAGGAATGGATCAGCCTGGAAACTTGACCCGTGACCAGTACCTGCGCGATGCCACAAGGGTGCGGTTCTACAGAAGCTACATCGGCCAGCTGAAAAAAGCCATAGATCAGGGTGCAAACGTGGCTGGCTACTTCGCCTGGTCTCTCCTTGACAACTTCGAGTGGCTGTCAGGATACTCGTCCAAGTTTGGCATCGTCTACGTTGACTTCAACACGCTGGAACGGCACCCGAAGGCGTCGGCCTACTGGTTCAGGGACATGCTTCAGAAGCATTGAGATCTCTAGGGCAGAGCCTGAAGGTACTATTTTGTTCAGCTTTGCCTAGTGTTTTGGATGGCCCAATGGTTCGAATCCAGCCTTGTGCTTGGCTAGCAAAATGGGAATGAAAGAGAGAGCCACTCCGATCAAAATTGCATTTCGAGTTATGTGGTCAGAATGTTGTGAGTTTGTGATTATGTTCTCTGTGGAGTTTGAGCTGTGGTTATTTTATCGTGTCAATTGATCATATTTGAAATGCTTAATCAGGAATATAATGTCACATCTCGAGTTGTTTTTAACCAAAATCTAAAGCTCTGTTTGTTTGCACTATAATTTGATTTTAATCTGTACAAATCAGACATGGAACCACAACAAATCAGCCGTAAAAAATAATCGGAAACCGCTTTGTGCTGACGAAAAATAAAGTCATGTCTACTGAATGTGGGCCCTTGGTAATTGGATCAAATGAGACCAAGAGCCCACGTTCAATAGATTTACAGTAAAAGAAAGCCCTGTGAAATTATATTTTCCACTGAGGGAGCGACACCAGACTTGTTTCTTTGTTTCATTCACATTTTTTGCTTTTTGCAGAGCGCTGTACCTATTTCCGCTACGGTTTTTTCTAATATGATCGTCGAGGCATTGCCATCAGTATAGAAGGACCAATATTAAGCTGCAATTGTGAAAGGACACGAGATCGGTGGGATCCAATTATCCGAATCTGGTTCTTGGATCTTTTCTTATTGACTGACAATGATGGCGCTTGCGGTGCATGAGGTTTTGATCAGAATTGATCGAACAGGATGCATGCTCTTGATCAGAATTGATCGAACAAGAAAAAGAATATGAATTTGTAGTGTTTCATTACACATTAAGAACACGTACATCAGAATTGTCTTCTTGACATCAGCAGGAAGGGAAAAAAAACAAAAACAAACAATCAAGGTCAAAAGTTGTACAACCCTCTGGATTCTCAGACAGCCCTAACTAAACCCTCCTATGACGCGTCGACGTCGAGAAGCGCCTCTCGTCCGTCGATCTCCAGCCGCTCTTCATGGCCGGCTCTCCATCTTAGCTTCTGCTTCTCGGTAGTAGCCTTCTCCTCCTGGCCCTGATGGGCGCTTGCGCTTCGCATCCCCTGTCTGCTTGTTCTTGGGGCACTCGTCTAAGATCTTCTTGGCGGCTTGCTTGTAATCTGCGGTCGGACGCATCCGGTGACTGGAGCAGCCACCTCGTGCTCATGCAGTAGCATCTGGCGCCACCGCGTGTCCAGGGCTGGACGCCGCCCTCCACTGGACCAAGACGCCGCGCGCAAAGGCGCGCACCTTGCCGGTCTCGTGCCTCAGCAGGCCGCGGAGGGCCTTGTCGACGCTGGTGGTCTTGAGCATGGCCGGCGTCACCGGGACACTCCGCAGCGTCAGAAGCGCCTCGGCCATGGCCCCGTCGAGCATCCGGCAGAGGCTCTCCGCGCGAGCGTCGTCGCCGCTGTCCGCCGCGTCGCAGAGCATCTCCACGAGCTCGCTCCTCACTCGGCGGTGCTTGTCCCGCGAGCAGCCCCCCGTGGCGGCCTCGATGGCGGCGTCCACGGCGCCGAACGCCGGGAAGAAGGGCTTCCACCTGCGGAGCGCCATCACCGTACCTCTGCTGCTGCTACTGCGGCGGCGGCGGCGTGCGCTTGGACGATTGGCTGCAGGGAAACTGGCTGCGAAAGCGCGCTCTCCCGATGCTTGAGATGCGCGGCGCTGTGGAGGAGGACGAGGAAAGGGTCGTCTCGCAATGGCAAGCTCGCTAATGATCGATGGGAGGGAGCATGGGACACCCGGGGAATTTATATCGATCGTCGTCGCGAACGCGAATCCGACAGTGGAGATTGGTGGTTCGAGTAGGACACGAATTCGTTATTCGAGTCGGACACGAATTCGTGGAACGACGCGGTCGATAGGACGCCAGCTTAGAAACGAGTGCTGGGAATCCGACTGAAGAAGAGACTGGCTGTTCGAGTTCGACACGAACTAGAAACTTAATTTTGCAGCGGGAGCTGCTGCCTGCTGCTTCTGCGAGAGGCGTGCTTCCTCCATGCTGAGACAGCTGTTTGCTGACGGATTAACGACCCGTCATGGTCATATCAAACGCAGTCAATCGAGTAACACCCCAAAATTAGGGGGGGCGGCGCCCGTCCCAAACTGCAACGACAAAGAGAAGCTCGTTCCTCTCCGTCCGCTGCTGTCTGCGTACGTACGTTTCCCTTCCTCGGCAAACCTCAGCCAGAGCCATCTCCAAACATGCATCGGCCACACGCGCGCCATTTTGCATGCATGCCGACCTCCACCAGACACGTACCTCTCGATCGTGCCCGCGATCCCCCACCCCAGCACTGCCCGCGCGCCACCGCCCCCGGCACCGGCACCGCCGCCGCCATGGCCACGGCGCCCGTCAAGTTCGCCGTCCTCTCCCTCGCCATAGTCGCCGCGGTCGCGCTCAGCTCCTTGTTCCACTACCAGTGCCGCCACCTGCCGTCGCCCTTCGTCCCCACCGAGGCGCTCCGCCTCATCGTGGTGAGCAACGAGCAGGAGGTCGGCGAGGACATGGACCTCGCCGACGGCAGCGTGGAGCTGCGCTGCCACGGCTTCAGCGAGCACAACCACAACCGGTCGGCGTGGTCGGCGCGCGCCGACATCCCCAGCGGCGCCGAGGCCAACCTGACGTTCCCCGCCGTGCACGGCGACGAGGTGTTCGAGGTGCTCTGCTCCTACCGCGGCGCCAACCGGTGCTGGGCGCACGGCGTCCGGGTGTTCGAGAACCCGGGCCACGACAACCTCTTCTGCTCCCAGCAGATCGGCGGCTGCACCGTCAGGTTCCGCAAGGACGGCGGCGTCGAGAAGGTGTACGTGTACCAGGCCAACGGGGCGCTCCGCGTGCAGCCGCCCATCTTCATGGGGTTTGTGCCGGACTTCGACAACGCCCGGGGCAGCGGGTGCTCGTCGGCGAGCTGCGTCGGCAGGGCCATCAACAGGGTCATAGGCGAGGAGAGCTGCTGCGACGCTTCCTGCGGGGGGTGGGAGAAAGCATTGCCCAAGAAATGATCCACGCATGCGTGTAGAATTCAAAGCATTTTGATGGTACATACATGAATAGAAGACACTTGGAGCCAGTTTAATCGTGCTATATGACTGAGATGGTGCTGAATCAATCAGAGTTTGAACGTAGCAAAATTCAAAAGGAAAACAAACATATCACAACTCGAAAAAAAAAAAGTTTGTGGAAACGTGTAGATGATTCGTTACACCATGACCAGCAACAAGCATTGGTCGCCAGAGGAGTACAACAGGTACAACTTAAATAGACACATTTGCAATACTGTCACCGGAGCAATTACCAAAAAATCAAACCTTGGACAGAGCCAATAATGTCTACATAGCAACAGGGCATGAGGTATCGACCAGATTGTAATGATGTGCTTGACATTGCAATTGTAAGCTGCGGCAGAGGAAACAAAGCAAGTGTCTTCTTAAGCAATACTCTCCCCAAAAACTGAATAATCAAGCAAAATTTAGAAGAAGAAAAAATTCTAGCAATTGCAAAAATCCAGGGTCCAACAAAGCCATATGAATGATGTGATTGCTTAGTCAGAGTCTTCGTAGACACCCTCGTCATCAGAAAGCTCATCAAAAGAGCGGATGTCCAGTTGATAGCGCAGCATGCCACCGATGCCACCAAATCCTCTGCAAAACTGAGATCCTTCTTGAGATTTGTTGGTCACAAACTCAAGTGTGCACCCAAACTTTTTGTACTCGTTGGCAAACCATTCCAACAGTGAGGCTTTCTCCTGAACCTCCAGCTCAGCGTTAGTAGATGGATCACGGAAATGACTCTGGTCAGCTTCTTGCTCTTTGTTCAGATGTTTGATTACAGTTTCTCCAGTTGCACTATTCTTAAGCACATATCTGTTGACATCAAGATTTTCCCACACTATAAGTGTTTCCACAGCACCCATTTCAAGAGCTTTGAGTGTGTCATCAACACCAAACACATACTTCCCCGTATCTTGACTAATTTCTTCAAAATACTTTCCAATCAGCTTTTTCTCTTGTATGAACTTCACATTTGCTAGAATTTCAGCAGACAACTCGATAGCTTGGTTAAAACCGTTCTCCCCACCATATGAAACATCAACAACATTAAGTATTTTGGCCTGGAGACGCTGATCAAACATGTCAGATTGGCTCAGTTCTGTCTTAAAATCAGCAGAACCGGCCAATATAAGTCCAGCAACATTAGGCTGACTGGTAGCTGGATTGATGAAAAACTGTGTAGCAAGTTCAGCTGTCTTTCGGACATAATTATGACGTTTTTCCATTCGAAGCCGAGCAAAGCGAAGAGCAGATTGACCTCCTCTTCCATGCTTCTTTGGGAGATCAACAGTGAACTTGTGAAGTACTTCACGAGTATTGCCACTCAGCGTACCAAAAAGAGTTCCATTACCATCCATAACAATGAAGCCAAACTTGTCATCAGATTCCAAGAGTTCATTCAAAGCTTCAGTGTGGAACTTATTGTCACAAAGGTACAGGGACGCGTTGATAGGCTTGAAGGGCTCAAAATCAATAGTAACTTTCTTTTCCTTGCCGTCTTCAGTAACAATTGTTCCAGTGTAGAGAACAAGTCCATTTGGGGGAACCTTGTTATACAGCTTCAGCCTCTGCTGAGCTGAGGTGATGGCTGCTAAAACAGATTGTCGATTAACTCTACTCTTAATGTTTGAAGCAGTACCATATTCATCACCCAACATCTTGGCCACACGGGAAATTTGATCACGTGGTGGCATAATCAGAGAGATCATGCTGGTGCCATTGCCTCTAGCAGATTCCAATGCCTTGATCAACTTCTTGATCTTCCAAATCTCAATGTTCTTGTCAGTTTCCTGACCGTCAGACATCTTGCGATCACCCTGCATAATACCAGATGTGAAGACCAAGAGCATCAGATAAAGAGATGAGTATAGAAGCTGGCAAGCATAAGTGATTGAATGTAAGCATCTTACAAATAGAGTAATACCAAAATCAGAGTAAATAGTGGTAGTACAGTGAGCACATCTGTTTCCAATCGAAAAGAGAGCGGTTATATATTCAAAGACAGATAGGAACACAGTAGCAAAGAAATCAATATACCTCAAAACAGAGACCAAAATTTAAACTATTGACATAAAATCTTCGTCAAGTTGTGCACACTGCATTGAGTTGTGGTTGTGGTTGTGGTCACATGCAAATTAATATCTAATATTCACAAATGTACCACAGAAGCAAGCCACACACAAATTAAGTAATGGGGAGCTGTATGTTCTATGGTGCCAATACAAATAAATAACTGCATATGACAGCATTAAATATTGTATTGTAAAATCAGGGGGCTAACTAAACAAAAAAAAACTTTACGTAGATAAACAAATTCTAGCGACACTTTAGGGAGTAAAATAGACTTCCTACAAATAGTTTCAGAGCTGATGCTACACACTAAACTATTAATGGTGGAGCTTACATTCACAAGTTGTGGATGCATAATGTGGTCTAAGCTTTAAGAGGAATTTTTCAAATGATTTGTGCATCCTTTTGCACTGTTTTAATGCACACAGGGATACCTCCCAAAAAGATTATTCTCTTGTACATTTAAGAGCACATGAGATCTAGTACATGAATACAGAGACTCAATCCTAACTAACGCAGAACAAATCAACAAAATGTTATAAGAGAGAAATCATTGGAGCAATGGAGCCAATTCCAAATTACTACTTTACATGTTCACAGTTGGGTCAAACCTCACAGAAGAAAAATAATCGGCCAAGGCTAATGAACAACTGACATTTTCCAGTAGGTCAAAAAGGCTACCACAATCTTTTAGCTGGGGCGGACCCAGTAAAGGACATGGGTGCTAATATTAGCAAAGATATCGAAGTTAGTAGGCATAATACATGCATAAAGTTGTAGTTAGATCAGATCCGAATGCAAATAGCTTAGTTAGGGTTTGGGTGCTCGGCTTCGCACCGCAGGAAGAGAAGACAAAGGGGTGGGCGTACCTAGTGGTGCTTGCCGCCGGCGAAGGACCAGAAGAAGACCTGGGCACCTGCTGTGTAGCGGCGGCAGCGGCGGCGGTCAACCAGTCGTCGCCACGACCACGAGAAATAGCGAGAGTGAGACTGACAGAGTGCGCATGCAGGGGGGAAATGGAAGAGAAGTGGCAGTGGCAGAGCTGGACCGCTGGAGTTGAGGGATAACGCACACCGGTTCTCGGGGCATGGTAACGGTATCCACCCGGCACTATTCGTGAATCCACGTCGCATGTTTAGGGACGGTTTGGAACCTAGAAATTTCACATGAATTAATTAAATTTCGTAGGAAAAATATAAGAATAGAAAAAAAATCCGTATTCTAAACAGACCCATATAATCATTTAAACATGTGATACTAGTCGAAGGAAAAAGGCAAAAATCTCGTATATTAGATGATTATTATGTATAGATATACTCCATCTCAAATTATAAGTCTCCAAAAATATTAGAAAATCAAAGTTTTCTAAGTTCGACCAAATTAATATAATAAGATAATACATTTACGATACCAACTAAATATCACTAGATTCTTTATTAATTATATTTTTATAATATACCTATTTGATGTCATAAATCTTTGTATTTTTTCTATAATTTTAATCAAATTTGAAAAAACTTTAATTTTTCAAAATTCTGGGAATGACTTATAATTTAAAATAGAGGGAGTACGTGCTATGAATCTGCCCACGGTTATCTCGTAGAGATAGTCTCTACCTTTTTTTTCTCATACATAGACATGTTTGGTAGGCTCTAGCTCCTCTAAAAAAGACTCATGTATATTAGTTAAACTAAATCCTAATTTTATTGTTTTCATTATCGTATATGGCAGGTGAGGGTAGTATATAAACCTAGCAAATTATAAGTCAATCTCAAAAATCTTGAAGAGACAAAATATCTCAAATTTGACCAAAATTATAGAGACAAATATGAAGATTTATGAAGAGAAAATATGTATACTATGAAAATATAACCAATGAAAAATCTAATGATACTTAATTAGTATCATAAATATTATTATTTTATTATATAAATTTGGTTAAACTTCAAAAACTTGAGAGCTCTAACCCCCAGCCCGTCATTGCCAGCGTTGGTGCTTTCCTCAGCCAGAAAGCCTGCTGCACTGCTGCCATTGCAACAGAGGTTGAGACTTGAGAGCTCTAATTAGTGCAGCTCAACATCTCGGCTTAGTGCAGGAACGAAGCCGGTACTGCAGTAGCCGTTTCTAGAGTCTTGCATCATCTTCATATACTGATATACAAGTACAAGTCCAATTAAACTGGATGCACGGAATATCACATAACACGAACACACGCCACACGCCAGAGTAAAACTGCACTTGAAAAGGGTATGCAGCAACAAGGCAGCCTGCTTGTGACAAGAGACAACTGCAAAATATGCCGGATTCACACTTGGTAATCCGCGAGTACTGAAGGCAGCAATGACAGAACAAACTAAAAAGGAAACACTACAATTCAAATTAGAGCCTATGGAGTGCTTTACAACATCTACGGTTTAACACCATTTCCATGGCCAACACATGGAAATAACTATAGCCAACACATGGAGTGCTTTACAATTCAAACTAAAAAGGAATAACTATAGCCAACACATGGCCTAACGCGTTTCTCCAAACATTGAGCAAAAGTTATACCTATCTCTTCAACTTCTCTAATCCACCTCTAGGTATCTCCCCAAAATATACACACCTAGCGAAAAAGGTACATAGAGAGGAGAAATCCAGGTGTCATGGTATGAGAAGAGGTGCAACTTGCAGGACCTTTTGAAAACATATTCTTTTCCACTTGTATATCAGCACCTCTTTCAGATTCACCAGAACAAAAAGATATGATGGTCAACGCACAAAATAGGTAAACCATGGTTATCTATTAATGAAGCTGCCTGTTTGGATCCGTGTAACATAGGAGATGCGTGCAGAAGGGATCAAAGGGGCTTCCTCATCAACTGCTGCAGCTTCTGATGCCAGGCCTCCTACTACAGTCCCATCATTGTTGTCCACGGAATTTTCAGACCTGAATATACTAACAGACTTCTTGTCCTGCACATAGAATTAGAAAGCAATAAATTTACCACTTGCATAAAACATGAAAATCTAAAAATCTAAATGATTTGTTAAAGAGGTATAGAAGTTGTATTCATGAGAGACAAACACCAAAAGTTTAAAATGGTCACTCTTTTTTTTGAAAAAAGGGCAGGAGCTCTGCGTATGCATTAAGATAGAAAAGTAGTGGATATTATCGAAAATCCTGTGGTTCCGTTCTTTCGAAGCCAGCCCATTGAACATTCGCTTCTGTTCTTTGGGGATCAAGGTCAAAGTGTGTTCCCACCAATCTCCTAGCACAGTGAAGTTCGTTTGCTGAGCCAAGCTGACGGTTGCAAAGTGTTCCCAAGACAAGATATGGTTCCAAACCTCTTGCGCAAAGGGACAGGCGAGGCAAAGGTGGTAGCTTGTTTCCATTGGGCCATTACAAAGCACAAAGGAATCTTGGTGTGGCCAGTTCCAGATGGCCAGGTTCTCTGCTGTGAGGATCTTATTTTGGATGAGGATCCAGGCAAAGAGTTTGCATTTGTTCTCCGTGTGAGCTTGCCAAATGGTGTTCGTTTTGAACCTGTGATGGGTGCCTACAAATTGGGCTCTGTAAGCGGATTTGATGGTATACTTTCCATCAGCGGTCCATTTCCAAATGATTTGGTCATTGACCTCAGGTTGTAGCTGGATGTTATGCACGCGGATCCAAAGGGAGATGAATTCTTCCACTTGTGTAGCTGTGGCGATCTTTCCTCTCAATGCCGCAATCCAGGCACCATTTGCATGTTCCTCATGCACCGTTTTGTTTTTCCTTCTGACAAGTTGGAAGAGATGAGGCGCGAGATGTCTTGGTGCCTCCCCCTCAAGCCAGCTGTGATGCCAGAATTTTGCTTTGTCCCCATTGCCGATGGTGACCGTTGTAGATGCGTTGAATAGGAGGCGATCAATCTCGTTGCAAGGGGTTCCGGTGTTAGCCCAAGGCTTATCAGTCGCTGTCAATTCTTGCCAGAGCCAACGGAGCCTGAGAGCTCTACTAAACCTTTCTAGATTTATCACCCTGACTCCCTGAGGCCTCCCAATTCCTTTGGCATGCAGACCGTTGGCCAGTTAACCAGACAGTGACCCCCCATTAGTGTTTTCATCTCCTTTCCAAAGGAAGGAGCGGTGAAAAATGGCCATTCTACACTTATGGAAACTTTTGATGGGATCATGTATCTTAATATAAGATGGTCTTTAGCAAAGTGGGCTTAAAAATAAGCTGGAGATAAGAGAAGTAATGCATGCATTGAAGTTCTAGGAAACCATCAGGCTCTATGCATTTCGTTCCAGAGGCGAGTTATGTTGAGTAATGCTGTAGCTAGTAATGATTGTATGAGCAGGTCTGCTCCAGACAGATTCTGTGATTTGAAACTGGTGTAGAACCTTTTGTGTCCTATTACAAATTTACAATGCATATGGACTGGGGCAATGTCTCTAGAACTCTAAAAAAGGGAGAAGAAAAGAAGCAACTCTAGTTCAAACCTTTTATGTCCAGTGTTTGCAACAACATAATGCTCATGGGCTCATGGCTGGGCCAAGGTGATAGAATTTTCCTAACAGCAATGTTTTAACCACAATGAAAACAAAGTTTAGAGGACAACTAAAAGGTAATGAAAGTGAAACGTGGAACAAAACTCATCTGACTTATTTCTTTGAAACACGGATACATGTAACATCTCTCCGGATAGGCACAATAAACAAGGGGGGTACTAAACATTAAAAGAATAGCAGCAAGGAACTTATACCAACCTTTGTAGCCCTATCAGAATTATTATCTGCTGGAAGCTGGTTTGCTTTGACATCTTTCATCTTCAAATAATTGTACAGGACAACACCAGAGAGTGCTACAAGTAAAATTGATGCTAGTTAAGGAAACGAATAATAACAGGCATACATAATATAAAATATCAACATGTTGTTCGAGATGCAAAAGAACAGCTACATAATTACCAACTGCATATCCAATTATGTTGAGACTTGTAATAACGGATTCAGGGAAGATAATAGTTGAGAGAGCAATAAGTATCCAGTCCTTCAGAACACCAGCAACTCGAATGGTGACAGCTCCAGTTCTTCCAATAACTAAGAATATGGATATGTTCAATGCGAATGCAGAAAGTGCATTCAGGAAAAATATTGAATAGTTGAATTGAATTTGAGACACGTCCATTTCTGGCTTTTCCAGCAAATACCATGGAATAAACAGGAAGATGAAACTGCATAAAAACAATACAAACGTCAAGCAGAAAAAACAGAAAGATATACTAAAGACACTTAGATGTTAGAACGTTAAATAGTTAGCTCAATTTGAAAATGGAATTGTGTTGCAACCCTAAACTAGAATACCTGCACTGAAAGAAATGCTACTACCATAAAAGATAAAGAATGGGAAATTATTCAAGGATATCTTTTAGTGCAGGCATTCAATCGGTTACAGTTGTAACCTAATTCATTGATATGCCATCACTTATTTAATCTATCACAAAATTGAGATATCTGAATTTGCACGATCAGTTTATTTTGTACCCAACTTAGACGGCCAAAATCCTTTTGTGATCGCATGTGATTGGATTTTGAAAGATGAAGATAATCTGCCAAAACCATGCTTTAACTGAGTCAATACGAGAGTGTGTAGCATACTAGTGCAGCGGTAGCACAACTATCATATCATTTAACTATGTTTTGATGAATGTGTCCCAGAAAGTACAGAGATAGTATATCAAACTACCATCACAGAAAAAATTCAGCTAATAAGCATTAGAATAAACTTGACTACCGATTTATAACATCACATGAATGAACGAAAAAACACCACTATAAAACAGATAAAAATAAACTTATATTAAGTCTGGCATCTGATCTCTTAATTACGGATACATTCAAACCAAATTGCCCTTTCAAAGCACCTCTGAGAAGATTCACATGGGGAACAGACTAGTAAAACCTCAACACTACAGTACTTTGGCATTCTGATCTGAAACCTCAAGCAAATGGGATCTTATGTTCATTGACAGCTATTTTTTCAAGAAAAGAATAACAATGAAAGCATCTCTTGACTTTGGCTCATTCATCAATATTGACAACATATTGAACTAAATCATCAAAGAGGGCAGAGGCTGAAGGCTCCATAAGGAAATCAATATACGTTCCAAGCTACCTCTTTTCTCATCCAAATTGAGGCATTTCAAAATTGAGGCATGCGCCGTAGTGGAGTCCAACATATGCTTCTAGGATCACTTTAGGGAGAATTAAAACAATGAGTACAAGAGTACAGTTACACTATGCACTGTTATAGGAGAACCAGTTATACTACAGACAGGGGCGGATCCACCACCGGGTCTGCCGGGGCTCCAGCCCCCCCTACAGCGACCACGACCATAGAGCCCCTCCTTAGCCCCTCCATGAAATTTTAGCCATATGAGAAGGATAAAAAGAGCTTGAAGTGAGAGATGATACACAAAAAAATGATTTACACCTCACGTTTGTTAAAGTAATTTGAACTTAGCCCCTCCTAAACTTTTATCCTAGATCCGCCACTGACTACAGAAGTGTTTCCAATTACAAATATAGGTTGCAAAAGTAGCTAGAAAGTCCTAGCAATCATCTATACTGCACATATAAAACTTCATAGTGAAGCCTTTGTCAAGGAACAGGTTCATCCAATATATTATCAAGGACAACCTGCTCACAATCATATACGCTAAACAAAATACCAGCAATATTCATTCACTTTACGACGTCAGCGCAATGAACCCAAGTGTAACTGTATAGATTTTTCAGAATACAGAAAATCACATAGTTAATGATACCGTATCACAATGACTAAACCTAGCTAACTTCTTGAAATTATAATAACTATGCATTTTCAAGGCTTTATCAGTGAAGCATTTTCAGATTTTCTTCTTGTAAAAATAATCTGTAAAAATACCATAATATAGCAATATCATTAAACGGTCCTTGTCAGACATTATATCAATTATGAGAGCCTTTAGAATATCAGAATGCAGTTTCTAGTACCTGCAAGGGGCTATGTAATACAAGCTTGTAATAGGATTCAGGGTTAAGCCCTTCTTTTGGAGAAGGACCTGTGTTAGGACCAGCCTGAGGGCTTCCGCAAAGATACCAGTTACTTGGTATAACGTTCCAATCACATTAAAGTGGATCTCGCCATAAGATGAAACTACAACACCAACACTGACCAATACCATGTTCAAGAAGAGATCCCATCTTAATTTGTCAGTACCACATAAAACTGCCATTATAAATGTTGCTACAGGCACTGCATTTCAAAGAAACTCGAGTCAGTATCTATTGTATAAGCTCATGGATGGATCTTTGTAAAGTAACATAGAGGGAGTAGCATGTGGACGCACTCAAGGCCTTGAGCATCTGAATGAAAGCCACTGAAATATACAAGTATGCTGTGTTGCCAAACCTGAAAAAGGACCATCAAAATCAATGTGTGAATTATAAGGGAAATATGTGTTTTGTACATCTCCTTTAAGAAGCTCTAAAGGAGCACAGACTCACAGAGAGCATGCACAACAAGGCATACTAATGGGAAATTAGTAAAGTATAGTTCAATAATCAATACTAATGCAAGAAGCTAACAAAGTTATAATTGTACAGGGATTCAATTTGCAGACTGGATTAGGTACAGCAATGCACTGCAAGGTGTCATCTAGGTCACATACAGAGGGAGGAATAAATCTTTTTTTGTAATTGAGGCGTGTATTTTTGTTGTTGTTGTGAAGTTTGTGCTTTATAAAATTCTGGAACAACAAACTGCTGCATCAACGCATTTCTTTGCTTTGCTAATGCTGCGCCTTTGATAAATTTATGAATAAAAGCAACCAAATCAAGCAAAAGTCCATAATGGAGCACTCCTGCATCTAGCCCAATAATGGAGCACTGCATCTATACAGAAAGCTAGCATAAAGAAGCCTGCTACTGAATTTCACCACAATCACGTTAACAATTTATATAGTTCTAGCCTTTGGTATACCATACTACCAGCTACCAGATAAATGGTTCAAAAAGGCACCCCATAAAAAATTTGAACCTCAATTACATCTGCAAGCAAACTCATTAGCAACAGTGCATAGGAAATCAGCCAGCAGCACTGAAAGTATCATCCTGTTTGTGCATGTTTATAATTAATTTAGATAAGATGTTTTACCATTTCATGCATGCTTGAACAGGCATATTTTGAATTCGGATACAGTTTTATACACATCCTTGCAACATATAAGAAATGAAAGATCAAGACCACACTGTAAACATTTAGCTTACCACAGACTTGAAGCGAAGAAGGCACTAATTGGAATTACGCATGTGGCATATCTGCATTAAGGGGGCAACCAACTAGGAGTCAGACTTATACATGTAGAAAGGGAAGAAGAAGTGAATGTTCTTACATATGGAAAGTCATCTTGACAGGTGCAACAACCTGCATTACAGATAATAGAAAAACAAAATCCATTAGCTCCAGAAATGTAAATCACGTTACCAGAGAACCTAACAATCTAAACAAAGATGGAAATCATAATATTACCCGTGTTAGTTCTTTCACAATAGCAATGGTTACTTGAAATAATAATGTACAGTCAATTGATTGAACAGGAGCATCATAGGAAAATGTTGCAGAGAAGCCCACCTTAAAAACTCGGACAAGGAAGAATGTCACGATTCCAGAAAATGCCATGTGAATCATTGTGAGCGTGATAGGGAATGGGAATTTGAAGTACTTTGGAGAAAGGACCCACTGCAGTAAAAAAAAATTAAAGCATTAAGTTCACAACCAAAGTCCAGATGGATTAAAAATACACACATGATTCAAAATGTGTGCAAATTTCAGACTCAATGTTTCCAGCACACCAAGTCCTCTTGGGAATATGCTTAGAGGCACATTGTACCACAGATTACTGATAGTGACAGTGTGCTGTAGAAAAAAAAACGGTTCACTTTACAGCGATAGCTACAGCTTTAAGGACCTATATAGAAATCAAACGTTGCAATAGACAGTTCACCAACCTAATAATCCTAACAAATATGTCTAGTCAAAGTACAACCCGTGATATCAGAATCACATGAACCACACTACACGCAAAACATTAAGCCTGCATACTGATAAAAATGCTTCGCATATCAGCTGGATTTGGGGGCAAAAATGGACATCAGTTTTCACCAGCCACTACGCAGCAAGTGCTACCTTGCTTCACCACCACTCTACCGCAATGGAAAACATAGGGGGGGCGCATAAAGCCGCATTGGAAGGAAGCAGAGCCCTACTTTGTTGAACAGGATGACGCCCGACGAGAGGCAGATGTAGATCAGCAGGTAGAGGTAGGTCAGCACGAGCTGCCTGCTGATCATCTTCGCCGCGCCCCCCAACTCGCCGCTTGGGGATGGCGGTCGCTTGTTGGAAGGCGAGTGGCTGGCCGCTGGCGGCTCCGGGTAGTTGGATGCGGAGGCGTCGGCCGAAAGGAATCACAGATCGGAGAAGGGTGGGGGATGGAAGTGGAAGGAGAGCGGCAGGGGATGTGTCGGGCGAAAGGGCGAGGCCTAGGAGCGGTGGGTTTCGAGATCCGTTGGGCCGTTCGATGGGGATCGGATGGTGGGATGGATATGGCTGGATTGATCGCCCGATTGCAAGGACCAGTGCGCTGTGTCTCTGTCTAATATAAGGATTTGTCTAAGGATAAAGAATACTTAAAGACTATCACGCATAATTGTAGTACCAGTGTGGTAAACTGATACTTCCTCCGTCCCTAAATAACTATCATCATTGACATACATATCACAACTTTGACTCAATTTATAGTAAATATATGCAAAACATTTATATCTCTAAATAAATTTGTCAAAAAACTAGATTCAAAAATCTTTTCAATGAAATTAATTATATATAATAAACTTTAATATTTTTTAGTATATATTTAATCAAAGATGTTTGTTGAGAAGTGAAAACGACTAGTTGTTTAGGGATGAAGGGAGCAGTGTCTACGCTAATATAAAAAATGCTCCTGTTGTATTTTGTTTTTTTTTTCTATTTGGTCTGTTTCAATGCTCGTAACTACAGCTTCTAAATTTTAATATACATTGTCTGTCAGTATTATAAATATTAGTGTCTTTTCATAGAGTTAGTTAAATTTAAAGTTATCTCACTTCTCAAAAATGATAACTAGACTTATTTTTGGATGAAGGGAGTATGTAATTACTATATAAATGTGTAGGTATAATATATATATATATATATGTATATTAAAAACTAAAATAACCTATAATTTAGGACGAAAGGGTAGTAGTAAGTATTAGCTCTCTTTTCTCTCTCTAACAGGTGAGGTGCCATCATCACTACACTATTGTTCAGTTGCCGCAGCCAGGCTGCGATGAACAAGGGTTTAAAATTTGAATGGATGATATTCTGTGGATAAACTAATTTTATTCCCATGTAAACTTAAATCCTAGAGAACTAACTTAAATTGTAATCGATCATGTTTAGAATTGAGCAGAAAGGTGTTGTTCATATCATCTATCGAAAACTAACTATATAGTGCATCGATTTACATCCCTTGAGGTGCCTTATTTAAACAAAACTATATATTTATTTTGATCAAGAAGTGGTGATGCTTCTTCACGAGGAACATTGAGTACTGCTATGTATCCGTGGTACGATAAATTTAATTTTATGCCCATAAACCATGTTAGGAAATTGTGAAAATTAAAAGTGAGAGATCAAACTCTTTCCATTGCTCTGACTAGGTTCATACCATAGTAATTACACCATGCACCTGTTTGGTTCTCATGAATTAAGAGGAATTGAAAAATAATTTAATAATGAAATAAGGATTTTTTTTACACATTGGTCTTAATTCATAGGATCCAAACAGGTCCTCAAAGTAGACTAAAATTGTTTATGGTAGTGTTCTATTAAAGTGCAAAATAAATGGAAAAAAAAGATTAATCTTATATTGCTAATGGTGTACACCTCACATTCATGTTAACACATTGGAGACGGTAACCGTAGAAATATAGACCTCCAATAACTCAGAGCACATAGATGCCACTTTTGTTTGTGATTTGTCTCAACATATTTTCAGTTTCCAAGGTATTTACCAGAGATAGTGTAGACTTTTGTTAACTCACATTCGAATTGGGCACAGATATTGAGGATAGCTATTTTTTCATAGGGACGGTGTACATCTGGTGTAATAACTTGGCACTATACCAATACTTTGTGTATGGTCAATAGAAAAATAAAATAACTCTGTTTAGTTCCTAGCCTAATTTTTTTTCACCTATCACATCGAATATTTGGACACATGCATGAAATATTAAATATAGACTAAAAATAACTAATTACATAGATTACAATAACTTTGCGAGACGGTTTTTAAACCTAATTAATCTATTAGTTGACAATGTTGTGCTACAGTAAATATGTGCTAATGATAGATTAATTAGTCTTAATAAATTCGTCTTAGGGTTTTCTAGACAAAATATGTAATTTCTTTTTTTATTAGTTTATTTTTAATAGACTAGATTAGTGTCGCAACAGTCAATGTGGCACTAAAAAAATCACCCTTCAACTACACCCCCTTAGAGCATCTCCAATAGTTTGGAAAAATGACTTGCTATCCTTGTTTTATTGGGAAATGAAGAAAAAACGTTCTCCAACAGATTGATATATGACTTGCTAAATTTTTCCAAGTTGGAATCGGAGGCCATCTACTTGCTATATTTACCAAGTCAGCTTCACTTGCTATCCGGCGTTTCTATGTTATTTTTACCAAGTTGGAATATTTTTCTGTGTTATTTTTACCAAACTATTGGAGATATACATGAAAAATTTACTTGTCAAAAGTTTTAGCAAGTTGCTAAATGACAACTTTTTCCAAGTCAAATTTTCCAAACAATTGGAGATGCTCTTAGGTAATTAATAGTAGTGTGAGGAGGATAGTCACTGTATATACATACATAGGCTATGTTCGGCAGGACTTATGAGCCGAGAATAAGCTGAAACGACTGATTTGTTGTGAGAGAAAAATAATGTTCCACAACTTATTTGTATGAATTAAAATCAGATTATAGCATTGTACTAGGGTGAGCATAATTACGATGCACTAGCTTATCTAGTCCCTCACAAGACACCTTCGGTCCTCCTCGATCTTTGTGTTTATGTGTGACGCTAATGGTTTTGCGGATGAATACTGTCACTCTGTCATACATGCGTTTCACAGTTCATCCATACAGTATACACCGTATCTAATCAACAAAGTATATAACATAAACAACACTGTATAGTGTACATGCATGCCTAACTCAGCACATGATGACATGGTACTATATTAATAAGTTGACACAAAGGACGAGGGTTGTTAATTTTGATATCGCACAAGTGAACATCAAGAGTCAGTCAGTCTTAGTCTTAGACAGTGTCCACTCATTGATAACCATGGGGGGTCTCTCTGTTCTGCGTCTGCAACGCATAACGCCAACCGGCTCTGAACTGAACCAGAGCGAGACCAGAGAGGTACCCTCTTCGTCTAATTAAGAGTGTCGTCCGGAAAACGTGTTTATGAGAGAGATAGGGTTTTCTAACAATAGACGGAGGGAGTAGCTAGCTAGCAAACTCAGAGAAATCGCCCGGCAGCAGAAGTATGCAGGAGTGACGTCTCGCGCGCGCACAAGTCCACGGCCCTCGCGTAGTTTAAACGTCCGCGCCAAAGCGACCCGCTAACCGTTCCACGTAAGTTAGCGAAGAAAAGAGCGACCCAGTAATCGCAAATCGCACCGGCCCAGTCACGCTCGCCGCTGTCCCCGTTCAAGTCGTGATCGTGATCGCTGCCTCCCTCGCTAGTCGCTGCGACTCCGAGGACTTGACCTGGAAAAAGAATAACGAAGCTCGTAATCGCATTTACGCCACTCGTAACACAATACTCCTCGTATTAAGTTTTCCTAATCAAACTCGACCCAGTGGGACCGAATCGGAGTCGTCGACCACCCCCCGGCCGGCCCCGCTCTCTTTCGCGTATAAGAACCGCCTCGGGCACGGACCGGAGCCGTGTAGAGCTCAGCTCAGCAGTCAGGAACAGAGACCAGACCAGACGGCAGACCACGGGAAGAGAGCGCGCGGCGCGGCGTCGATCGGTCTCTCCGGCGAATCGGCCATGGCGGTGGCTCATCTGCACCACGTCAAGGCACTGACGCCGAGGTGGTTCCTCGTCAAGATTACGCCGGCGGCCCCGGCACCGAGGGACGGCGGCGGTAAGAAGGCCGCCTACTCGCCGGCGGTGTGGCAGAGGGCGCAGGACGAGAAGAAGAGGAACAAGGACGACGACTACGAGCGCGCCGACGGCGGCCTGCCGGCGTCGCCGAGGATCGGCTGCATGGGGCAGATCAAGGGGAGGCGGAGGACGAGGAGGGAGTGCTCGAGCGCGCGCGGACCGGCGCCGACGGCGAAGGGATCGCGGTACCGCGGCGCCGGTGCCGGTGCCGGCGGCAAGGTGGCGAATCTCGTGCTCGGGCTGTTCGGGATGGGGCGGAACGCAAGGACGACGTCGCGCGCGTGCGCCAAGGTCAGGGACGTGCCGCGTGGCACGGCCTCCGCGCCCGCGCCAGGGAGCACTCGTGGTGGTGGTGTCCGTCGCGGTGCGGCCCCGGCGGTGGCCGTGCTTGATCCGCCGTTACCGGTGGTGATGGTGAGGCGGCCGGCGACTGACGACAACGCGCCGAGCCTGTGGGAGCGGCGGCGCGGCGGCAGGGCCCTGGAGAGTCTTCAGCTGACGTAGATCGCCGCAGAGTTGGAGCTGCTTGCTGCAGGTGCAGGGAGGGGCACACCACAATTAAGGTATACAGGCTAGGGGATGCTGGTGTTCTGTAGTCTTCTAGACCTCTGTAGCTTTAGCCTAGTTTGGAAGGCAGGAGTTTTTCCTGGTTCTGAATTGAACCGTTTCTGTAAAACTTCTATGAAATTGGTGCGTTCCTGATTAGGACTTAGCTACTCTGTAAATTTGTGCTCACCTTGCTATAAGATGCTCGGCAGCCTGGAAGTTTCATCGTTATTATACTCTGTTTCTGTTATCTCTTTTTTTCTTTTGTTCTTCATAACGTAATAGAGATCTCAACATAATAATGGATGGCTTGTATTGTGTCGACCTTGAAGTCTTGAACTAGAAGTCAGCTCTGCTGTATTGTAGTACTTGCATTTGACTTAAGTCAAATATTTGCATCTTTGACCAATGAGTTTTTCTAAAGAAAATATATAGATCCATAACATAAGATATGTCTTAGATTACTATTGTATGAGATATACTTTTATAATATATAATTTATATGTGATGTAAAGCTGTAAGTTTTTTTTCAAGTGGATAATGTTAAAAATAGCAATGCTTGATTTAAGACAAAGCAATTGCCTCATAAGAAAATAACGGAGAAAACTAGTAAACGTTGTTGATGTTTGTGATTCAACCAATTATTCTCCGAAATAAATAACAAATTTGCACGGTCCGAGGAAGAATAGTGATTCCTTATCTACGGCGACCGCGAGTGAGTCATGCTTAGGAATAGAATGTGAAATTCGTTCTTCCCTATGCCATGTTTAGGATGTGGATATTGCTTTATTCTCAAAACCCACTGTGGAGTGTTTGCTTTCCAGTTTCCAGGGATGGAATTTTAATGAAATAATTCAACGTGGGTGTTTGGTTCTCACTCCCTAAAGTTGTCAAGATCCAGTTGACGTGGTGCACCTTTTTCCACGTGTGCGCCACGTCAATCGAATTTTAGCGCCACTAAAATTGGCATCGACACGTGCAACCTTGTCGCCATCACTTTTGACGTCGAGCACAGGATCTACTTCGGAAAAGGAAACCACCGGAGACGTATTTATGAAAAAAAACTTTTAGAAAAAAGGCTCAAATGCAAAAAAAATCCGGTCGCATTGGATAGTTTCGAATTCACTTCACATAGTGAATTTCACACGTTGTAGCCTCAATGGATGGAATCGAGGTCCTTAGACTGACCGCAGTGCGGTTCTTTAAACGGTCCTGCAGTATCTCATAGAGGAAAAAAAACATCTGCAGCGCCTGCTGTAAATGATACGGTATGAATCCGTCCTCCGCTAAATCTGACGTTTTCCCGAACTCTCGCTATCGGCTGGCCTGCCATGCGTCAGAGCTAGAAGACATGCAAGGGAGAGAGAAGAGAGAATGTAGCATGGGCTCCACTATTTAAACTAATTAAAAAATGTTAACTTACAAACCAAAAAACCAAATTAAATTCTGATTGCACCATTGAATTTGTTGCAATTAATTCTTCAAAACTAGATCTCTCATGAATATATTTAGATAAAGTGACAAGTGAACTCACAGTGGATAGAGGATGGATGGATGCGGGAGAAATGAGTATAGAGGAGAGAATCTTGATGACTAGGCAGTGTAGAGGATGAAAATAGAGGAACGTGAGTGCGCAGTTTATTTTTGTGATTATCAATTTCATGTTAATTTTCCGACAATTTAAGTTTTATAGTTATCAATTTCAGTAAGTTTTTTATTATGTTTTTTAGTATTTTCATTTTGTCTTCATTAATTTTAGTTCCTATTTTTCAATTTCAATTTAAGGTAATTTCAGTTTCATTGTTATTTTGTACTATTTTTTTCATTTTGACTGCTTTAGTTTTTAGTTTTTATTTGTCAGTGCTAGTTTATTTTTGTAGTTATCAATTTCAGTATTATTTGCATTCATGTGTTTTTAGTGTAGAGAAGAGCAGCCAATCTGTTAGGAGAAGGAGCAAATCGGCAGAGAGGAGCATATTTGATTGATGGAGTGATGGTGGCTGTTAGTGGATTCGGGCAGAAACGAGGAACGAGTTTAGACAAGCTCTATACTAACTTGTCTTCTCAGTTGTTAGCTTATGTATTGCTTATTTTAATAATTTATCCTTCGAATTGGCTCTTTTTTCCTCTCAACTTGATTATACTATGTAATAAGTTCAGTATATGTTTGGAGTAGCAACTTTAGTATTACAATATATAACTCTTTTTTATATTTTTTGTCATGAGTTTGGGAATACTATGTACCAACTTTAGTATATTTTAGAGTAGCAACTTTAGTAATACATGTTAGCAAAATCTTTTAGTATGTATTACACATAAATTGCTACTAAAATAAAAAAAATTAAAATGTATACAAGTGAGATCTAATTTTATTTATCTCATCACGTAGAACACAATGATATTGACGGTATTGAAAATGATACACTATTTAAAAGTTATAATGATTTACAAAAAATATTCATTTTTTTTTGCTTGCGTCATTCAGCGTTGTCCGAAATATGCATTAGGGGACAGGGGACTCGAGTGGCCGAGTGGGTGGAGCGCATGCGGACGTACTTCATACAGTACAGCCAGTGTTAGATGGAAATGGGTCGTGCGCTATTCGTTAGCGCGGCCAGTCGCGCTTTATCATCGATTTTCACATAGTTGAGGATGAAAAATTGTTAATTCTGTCACAACTAAAAAGACTAAAGAGTGTATATTTTAATGCGACATTCTAGCATGGGCACATGGTTCTGCCTCCTGTGATACCCTAACTTCAGCCTTCTAATCTCGCCGCGACGTTGCTTGACAAAGGGAAAGAAAAAAAACACCACGACGCTGCTAGACAAAGGGAAACAAAAAAAAACAAAAGGGAAGAAAACGAACAAAAGGAGAAAAAAGCAAAAGAAGGATTTGCTATATTTCATGGGTCTGAAATCTAACCTCTTTTCAGGTGACGACTACAATCTTCAGATATTCATCCAATGGTCTAAATCTATTAACATAAATCACAAGAAATAAATAATAATTTTTTTCTAGAGAAGAACAAAAACAAAACTGTTTAAGTGTCTGAAATATAGAAAATGTGCAAAAGAAAAGGAAAGAAATAAAAAAGGAAGAAAACGAACAAAAGTAAAGAACGATATTGCGGTTCTCCTTCCGTGACCGGGCCGCAGCCTGCCTTGTTCGTTCTCAGTTCTCACCGCAACGCCTCCTCCTCCCCGGGACGTTCCTGCGTGAGCATCTCCAACAACTCTCTAAAATTTACTTGGTATATCTTAAGTTATAGCAAGTTAGTATTTTATTTAGCAAGTGAAAAAAGATATGTCTCCAACAACTTGCTACTCTCACTTGGTAAAAATAGAGTATGACAAATGGAACCCGTCTGTCATTGCCTGTTCCTTCTTCCCCTTCCCCTTCCCCTTCCCCTTCCCCTTCTCCTCCCCCTCCCCACCGCGTTCGAATCCCATGGGGCTCTGTTTCAGCAAGAAGCATCAAGCGAAGCGCCGAGACGGGCAGCCATCCCGTGACGCCAAGAAGAGCGGCGACCGGAAATCCAGCAGGGACACCGTGCTTGTCGCCAATGCCACCTCAGGCAAAGGCGCCGCCGCCGCCCAAGAAGGTTGTAGCCAGCCCGGAGGAGCCGGCGGACGACAAGAGGACGGTGTTCGTCGTCAAGGCCGCGGCTGCGGGGAAGGGCGGGTTCGAGGAGGTGGCGAGGCCCGTCGCCGTGGGCCGGGCGCCGGTGCGGACGTCGAGCTGCACTAAGGAGGAGGTGGACGCGATCCTGATCCAGTGCGGTCGGCTCAGCCGGAGCTCGTCGGTGTCGGGGAAGGCGCCATCTGGCGAGCACGGCGGCGGGCACCGAAGGTACGCCGGATCCAAGTGGAGCTACGACTTCGACCACGAGAGGAGGGCGGCGGCGGCGACGTCGACAAGTGCGATTGGGGCAGGGAGGGGGCCGCGGTGGCCAGGCCCTCCCCGCGCCGGAGGACGCCGGAGCGGAAGCGCTCGTCGAGCCACGATGGCCGCACTGGCGGCGGGAGCGGGAGCGGGAGCGGTAGCCGCAGCCGTCGTCCGCCGCCGCGGATTAGAAGGTGCTGGTAGCCGCACGCGCGATACGCAGTCGCACCGCGCGCGAGGGGGCTCAATTGGCAGTTGGAAAAAATACAAAGTTGATTTAAGGAGTTATTGGAGAGAGATTTTTGTGTTTTTGCCAAATTTATAAGAATACCATGCTGATTTAGGGAGTTGTTGGAGATGCTCTAAAGATGGCAATGGATACCCGAAACCCGACTACCCGATGGGTTTTACCCGATAAAGAGACGGGTATGAAAAGAATTTTATACCTATGTGTATACTCACGGGTAAAAATCTCTACCCAGTGGGTATGCGGGTACGGGTACAGAAACATACTACCCACACCCGTGTAGCCGCGAGTAATTTATACCCGCCTTAGCAAGGTATATGTATTCATTACTTACTATAAAATATACATATATCTAATATATCTATGACTATTTGACTATTAGTTAGTGTAGTTTGTTGCTATGTTATAATTTGTTGAATATTATTCACAAATTATCGATCATATATGATTTTAATAATATAATATATTTATATTTTTTTACTTTATTGCGGGTATGCATTCGGCTATGGATTACCCGTCGGGTAAAAATACCTGTGCGGGTACGGGTATGGGTAAAATCTTCTACCCGTGGGTGAATATGAGTATTTTAACGGGTAAAATTTTATCTCGCAGGTACGGGTATGGAGTTATTTACCCGTTGCCATCTCTATTCCTCCCCCCACCGCGACGCCACCTGCCACACTGGCTGCGCCGCCGCCTTCTACCCATGACGCAGCGACGTCCGTCCTCCAACGCGTCGCCGCCTGCCCCCGCGGATCGGCAACGACTCTCTTACCCCGTCGGATCGACCAGCGAGCTCCCACCCTAGACGGCCAGCGACCTCCTACCACCGGCGGATCCACCTCGGCTCCCTTGCCCCCGCGGATCGACCGACGAGCTTCCTGACCCGAAGACCGTCAACTCGCACCACTAGCAGATCGACGGTGGCTCCCTTCACCCGGTCCCCGCCCCGGCGGCCCCACGGATCGACCGGCGAGCTTCCTGACCCGAAGACTGTCAGCTCGCACCACTAGCAGATCGACGTCGGCTCCCTTCACCCGAACCCCGCCCCCGCGGCCGACGCCACATCCCCCGCCCGGCGGTCGATCCACCCAAGCCTTGACCCCCCTCCGAGGCTCCCAGCTCGACCGCTCCATGCTCTAATTTTGTCTGCTCTGAAACAACACCCAGTACTTCAATAGTGTGCTACTCTCAGATTTAGTGGGTTTGTCTTCAATATATCTGTCTTCAGTAGGTTTGTCTTCATGAGATTTATTCAGTAGGTTTTTCAAAACCCAATTTACATATTTTTTTGACCAAAACACCAATTTACAAATTTTGAGAAGGGTTATTCCTAATGCAGTAATGCATATAGCATGTCTCACTCTCAGAGGGCTTACATGTTCACATCCCTTCTTTTAAATACCCCCACATAAAAGTTAGGGTAAACTTTCCGATAACTTGTACCCTTTGGATAATTTGTACCAACATGTGGCCAAACCAAATTATCTTGTCTATAACTGTTGTAACCTCAAAAAAAAAACTTCATAGGTTGTAACTTGTGAAGAGTAACCCGCTCACAATGTTTCTCGCTTGATAATCTTTGTTTTTTAGAAAAAAAAATGTTTCAATGATGATGACCAACTGCCGTTGTTTCAGACTGGGTCAGGGAGATCAGTCACAGTAAGGGTTCCATATTAAAAGGGAAGTGCTTTCCTGGAACAAAGGAACATTGCAAAGGAATTCAAGAGAAATGGCACAATTTGTCCTAGAGGCTAAAGAGGTCGTAAAACAAGGTAAATTGCCATTTTTTAAGATTTCTTACACTTAGGTTTCACAGTTGGTAAAGATAGCTTTTATATTGCACTGATGTGCACAAGAGTAACTTGCTCACAGCGTTTTCCAACGCTAAATAGTTGGTCAGTTATTGTTTAGCCTTCATTCGAACTAAACAGTTTTAAATAAACAAAACAGGCATTTAAACAGGCTAAACAAATAATTAGGCAAACAGTGCTCGCTTGGTTGTGCGGTTCAATTCTATAACTTATATCATTTGATAGAACTTATTCTGCAGCTTATATCGTGTGCTTGAAATTCTTACCTGCATGTGTTCAAAATTGCTCAAAAATTAGATATTAGAGTTGCAAGACAACAATTCAGCTATTATAGAATTTATGTACTCATGCTGGCTAAGGACAACACAATTTAACGTTGGGCTCACATGAGCACCATAGGTTGGCCTAGATCCAGTTGCACAGGAGGCTGCCTCTAATGCTGCAACAATTTACAAATTTTGAGAATATCATCAACCCTCAATGAACAATTGAGATAACTGATTAAGTAATCAAATTTGCCCTCAACGAACAATTAAGATAACTGATTATCCTAAACTAAGATTAAGATAATTTATATCCTAAAATTTAGTACCGTTATCACTATTCATTGACCGACGAGGGCTATGGATAATCAAGATTAAAGGTAGGGAGGAATCTTTCCTCTGCCATGACCAACTCAATAAAAATTAACATTTAAACCAAACAGGAGGTATTTTAGTATTATCCTTTACTAATTACATAAATTATCCTTCCTGAAAGGACTCTTAACAGATTGAGGTTTGGTTAAGAGGATGCGGTCGAAGCCTACATGACATTGCCTATCTTTAATGAATTTTGCTTTAGTTTGTAGTCTAATTATTCCTTTTGTATTTGTAATGTCAGTGGAAACAACAATATCAAAGCCACAAAAACTTCCTAAATTTGCAAACCGTTAATTTTAGTAGGGTCCAAAAATTCGTTTCAGGGGTGCATGCAACATAATAAGCTACATAGTTTCTGAGTTTGGATATAGTAGATCTCCGAATGTTTCAGTTATCATGGAGGTAGCTATAATGAGTAATCATGTAGCAGACAAACACAATTAGCATCGATGATGATTGATAAAAGGCAAATGGAGGTACAGTATTAAGTAAGCAGTGATTAGTTGTTGATTAGGTAGAGAGGAGGGAGAAGCAGCATCCAGCAGGCGCCAGGCAAGAGGCAACAAACCTGGTGCGCCATGGGAAAGATCTTCATACATTGATTGATACTATCTTTCTAGATCTAAATGCAAACATGGCAGACAAAGAATACATCACCACTAGAGCAATATTATCTACACGTAACGATTGGGTGGACATGATCAATATGAAAATGATTGATATGTTCAAGGGCGGTGAGACGGTGTATCACAGCTTTGACTCCGCGGTAGATGATCCACATAATTACTATCCAGCAGAGTTCCTTAACACTCTGACCCCAATGGACTGCCTCCACACGTCTTAAAGCTCAAGCTCGAGTGTCCTGTCATATTGCTCAGGAATATCGACCCTGCCAATGGGCTATGCAATGGTACAAAGTTGGTGGTGCGGGGGTTCCGAAGAAATACAATCGACGCGGAAATCATGGTGGGGCGGCATGCTGGGAAGCGGGTATTCCTTCCTCGAATACCGCTATGCCCGTCTAATGATGAGATGTTCCCGTTCCAGTTTAAGAGGAAGCAGTTTTCTATTAGGCTAAGCTTTGCGATGATGGTCAACAAGTCACAGGGCCAAACTATCCCAAACGTGGGCGTGTACCTACCTGCACCAGTGTTCTCTCACGGTCAGTTGTATGTTGCGATGTCTAGAGCCACATCTAGAGCGAATATTAAGATCCTTGCCCTCCTGCCCGATGCGGATGCAAATGAGGAGGCGGCCAAAAAGATGGAAAAGAAAAATGCTAAAAGAAGTGGAGAGGGGAAAATAAAGAATGCATCAAATAAAAAAGGTAAGGATAAGAAGACTCAAATAGTGGATGAAACTTTCACAAAGAATATTGTATTTAAGAAGGTTCTAGCGCCATAGCCAAGGTAATAGAACATTACTAACACATACAATGTTACCCATGTTATAGACACTAATGTTTATATATCTATTTGAATATGTGTACAAGATTGTATGAAGATGCAACAAAACTTATTTGCAGGCCTATATATTAGTGCACGAAAAAATGGTTATCAGAGATATCTCCCTACCGATATAAAATATTAACTTTGTGAGTTGTGACACACTCTTTGTGATTATGTTAATTCTAAACAAACTCTGATTTTTGGATTAAATGTTATTTCAACATCGGTATTTAATAAATATTGTTATCTTATCGTGCGATCCATGCGCTTTTAGTATAAAAGTTATTATCCCATAGCAATCCACGACATGCTACCTAGTTCCTAAAAAATAATAAAGAACAACTGAATAAGCTGCGGCAAGTTTGCATTCAATTGCATAAAGTCGTATGTTCAGAACCTAGAAATGTTATGTACTCCCTCCGTCCCTAAATAAGTGTCGTTGTTGGTGTGCGTGTCACGTGTTTGACTCAATTTGTAGAAAATATGTGCAATATTTATATCTCTAAATAATTTTGTTAAAAAACTAGATATAAAGATCTTTCCGATGATACTAATTACTTAGCTTAAATATTAATATATTTTAATATATAATTGCCGGCAATTTTTTCTCGGGAAGCGAGAACGACAGTGACGGAGGGAGTATATACGTATTAGGCGCAGATAGAAACTTACATTCGTGTCCATACAGCTCAGGGGATATATATATAAGAGTAAAATTCACCGCCGGTCCCTAAACTTGGCCGGTGGTGTCATCTCGGTCCCTGAACTTATAAAGTGATATCTGAAGGTCCCTAAACTTGGTCGCTGGTGTCATCTTAGTCCCTAAACTTGTAAGGTGATCACCACTGGTCCCTAAACTTGGTCAGCGGTGTCATTCCAGTCCTTAAACTTGGCTTTGAGTCTCATCCGGGTCAAAACCGGGCGATTTAAAAACTTAATATAAAAAAAATCATAACTTTTTTATACAAACTCGAATGAAGACAAATTTTATATCAAAATTGTAGCTCTCAATGCGATCTACAACTTTGTAATTGAAACTTTTTTGAATTAAAACCGTTTAAAGTCCCAAAATATCATTTTAAGTTTGTAGATTTTGATTCAAAAAACTTAAAATAATATTTTGGGACTCTAACAGTTTTTATTCAAAAAAGTTTCAACTACAAAGTTGTAGATCGTGTTGAGGGCTACAATTTTGATATAAAGTTTGTCTTCATTCGAGATTGTATAAAAAAAGTTATGAATATTTTTATATTAAGTTTTTAAATCGCCCGGTTTTGACGACCCAGATGAGACTCAAAGCCAAGTTTAAGGACTGGAATGACACTGCTGACCAAGTTTAAGGACTAGTGGTGATCAGCTTACAAGTTTAGGGACTGAGATGACACCAGCGACCAAGTTTAGGGACCTCCAGATATCACTTTATAAGTTCAGGGACCGGGATGATACCACCGGCCAAGTTTAGGGACCGACGGTGAATTTTACTCTATATATAAAATAGAAAAAAGAAAATTAATATAACATAGTCTTTTGTATTGCACATTATCCCTCTAAGCTAGAAGGAGCCAACTATTATTTACTTTATGGTTGTTTATTGGAAGAAGACCAAGTGCTTGAACCTTTACGTGAATGACTCATAGGTGGAGGAGATGGCCCAGAAGAACCAGGAGGGAAGAAAGGTAACGGCGGAAACGTCCACGGGAACGACGCCGGCGGAGGCGGTGGTGGAGTTGGAGGAGGTGGCGGTGAATACAATGATGGTAGTGGTGGGAAGTGCGGGAGAGGAGGCAGGTGCGGGAGTGGTGGCATAGGGAATGAGAATTGTTGCGGTGGCGGAGGCGGAGGCGATGGTGTTGTAAAGATCGGCGGCAGATGAGGAAACGGCAATGACGGTGATAGCGGAGGCGACGGTGGCGTCCATGGCCATGGTGACAGTGGGAAAGGGAACGCCGGTGGTGGAGGCGACGGCGGGGTGAGGAACGGTATCGGTGGCAGCGGGAACGGGAACACCGGCGGCGGCGGGGTGAAGAACGGTATGGGCGGGAACCACGGCCGCGGCGTGCAGAACGGGATAGGCGGCCACGGCCACGGCGGGCAGTAGAACAGGGACGTATTCAGGGCTGCAGGTGACGCGCCAGCGCCAACGCCGCCGTCGCACTGAGCTGGGCCCGGCTTGCTGGGGCGGTAGTAGAGCGAGTTGAGGCTGTAGAAGCAGGCGTTGGGCTCCTGGCTAGGGAAGGAGATGTGACCGACAGTGGTGGTCACGGCCGGCACGTTGCACAGCGCGGACGGGTTGTCCAGCACGGCCGCCCGGCAGAAGGATTCGGCGGCGGTCGCGCCAGGCGCGGCGCACTCGAAACCATCGATCGCCGGGATGTCCAGCTGGTATGCGCCGTAGCTGTTGGTCACCTTCTCGGCCGTGATCTTGATCTCCTCCTTGGAATTCGAATTAACTTTGATCATGCAGTCCAGTCGGACTTTCACACCTGAATGAAGAGAGAAAAAATGAGTGCTGAAAAATTCAGAACATTGGATTCTTTATATTATATCCGAATGGCTTCGGAAGTAGATTCATACACAGATGATGAGAGATAAATGTTAATTGCAGATGAGTAAAGCTGGTGATGCTTAGCGAAAAATTTTCAAGTGTTTAAGTTTGGATTCAAGGCAGCACACCAGTATTTGATAAGTACAATTCAAAGTTGTGCTTCATCGATCCCTGCCATAGTTAGAACTCAGAATACTCAAATGTAATCGTGTCAGTTTGGCATTTCTGTGCCATGTAATTGTGTCAGTAAACGTTCTTTGTTGGGCTCAATTTTCTTGTGTTATGGACTTTGATCCTTGCAGAAACGTTACCATTTTAATTTTGTTATTAATCCCTGCTACTATCATTAAATTAACCAAATCGTGCATCCTAGCTGTGTTATCTTGTTGTGTTGTGAAACTATGACAGTAGGACAGGGATATCCAGTTGTTTTGCGTACGATTCTTCAACAATTATTGGAAAGACGGGAAGGAAAATTCTTGCCGGCAGCAAAACAAAATGTGTTCTTGTTTGCAGCATGAAATTATGAAGCGTGGCACTGGCAGCAAGAAAACAAGGTATGTGCACAAGCAAGCAATTCGCAGACGCAGAGCATTGAAAGGATTGAATTTCTGAAATATTGTCACATTTCTGAACGAAACATTCACAGTAATTGAGTTCTGTAATTGCGCAAGAAACGCGACACGCATTTAAAGGATATTACGCTTCATCTCCCTAGATTAAATGGGGCAGTGGACATTGCAATGGACATGGGCAATCGAAGGATGAAGTACCTGGCAAGAAGTAGCTGCTTTTGGAGAAGGAGCTGGAGGAGCAGGCATCACAGAACACGGCTCCCACCACCGTGATGTTTGCGGCGCTGCCATCACTGTCCTGAGAGCTCTGGCATCGCGCACTGCCAAGAAGAGCAGCAAACAACACCAGGATCTCCAACGCGAGAGGCAGCCCCAGCTGCAGCTGGTTCTTCATGGCGCAGCAGCGCCTCCTCATCTTCACACACACAGAGCTCGTGTGAGAGCTGAGAGGAGGAGGCTGATAGGCCTGATGGGCAGCTCCTGCTTTATTATATCCAAATACGTTAAGTACAGTAGCACGTCCACTTTCAGCCTTGTTAGCAGAGGCATCGAGTGTCAATTTGCCAACCACAACTCCCTCAGACAGCTGGGCCACCTGAACATTGGGCAAGGGAAATGTGCGACCGAGTAGATAGTAGCATGGTGAGGTCTGAAAGAGAGGATGAGGACACGTCCCTCCAACTCAAAAACAAACAAGGGCATGTGAAGGGCATGTGGACCCTTTTGCCTGAGCCGCAATTAACAAAGGACGCCAACTCTGAATTTTGCAGTCGCAGGCATTCTAGGCGTCACGGGCTCGATTTTGGTGTTCTGGAAGCATCACGGTTTTGGAGCGTACCTCGTAGCAACCAACAGATGCAATTGGAAATCAGAGAGCGGTCTAAGACTATCTCCAACGTAGAAGATCCAAATAAAGAGACCTATTTTATGATTTAGGTCACACATAGTGAAAGAATTGCTTATCCAAATTTTAGCTTCTTCAACGACGAACCCCCCCCCCCCCCCCAAAAAAACTCATACAGCAAGCTCTAGCCACCGGCGACTTTGACCGTGGCCGCGCCGGCGCCACGGGCGTGCCTGGCCGCGCCCCGCCGGAGCCGCGCGACCGCGCCGCTGCGCCTCGCCGGAGCCATGGGCCCGCTTGGCCCCTGGAGCCGCGCCTCGCTGGAGCCGGAGCCGCGCCGCCACGCCTTGTCGGAGCCGCGGCCTCGCTTGGCCGCGCCTCACCGGAGCTGCGGGCCCGCCTCGAAGATGCACACGGCGTAGTCCGCGGGCGGGTCCCTAGCGCCCACCTCCGTCCTCGGCAGCACCGCCATGGCGGCCTCGTCCATGCTGCCGCCGCCGCCGTGGCACCCCGCGCCCGCGAACACGAAGCGCGGTCGGCCCCGGTCCTGCCGGGCGCCTCCTCCGCCACCGCCGCCGATATTTCGGATCCTCGATAATGTAGTCTTGAACTGCACTTTGTTCGACTTTTTTATTTGTTATTGTATTGTTTGCTGTAGTTCATGTGTCATCGATTTTTTCTGGGATAAAGTACGAGAAATAGAATATAGCAAACCAGTACACGAACAACAAACTAGTACATGACATATGAGGACCTTTTACCGTAACTTAGTTAAAAGGTCCTAGACTAATCCTAGCATGCCTTAGGTAATTGATTGACACAACACAACACACATAGTGGTCTTAGTAGTTCTAGAAGCGATCTCACATAGCAAACTGAGTAGACCCTTCTCCGTAATAGCCTCCCATTGCGGGTGGTGGTGGCGGTGGTGGTGGCGGCGGCTGCGGTGGAGGCCCCTTGTTCTTGTGATGCGGACAGTTGCAACATGGATCAAGGCATATTGCTTCATCTGAACCGCCTGCATCGCTGCCGTCATCATCATAGTCCTTAAGCATGTTTTTAACTTCTATTTCAAGATCGTCGATACGACCCTGCAGATAATAGATGTATTGCTGATGCGGCCATATTGGAGGAGGATCCACTCATCTGGTGAAGCCGCAGTTTTCTTCGGAAATAGAAGACTGACATTCACAAAATGGCTAAGTATTAGCAAACATTAGAGGCATAACAACAACAATTAAATAGAGTTATCCATGCTCGCGGGCATTTGAAGAAACGTCGGCCTGCCTCCAAATCGTCGTGGAGCATCTGCACCAAACAGTCCTCACCATGGCGGCATTTTGGTCAGTCTTCTAAGCGGTTATCGTATCCCCTAAGAGGACGCTCCCGGGTGAAATCATTTTTGCTGTCAACGGGAAACTCGTATAGTGTCTCTAAGAAGGAATCAGGACCAAGAGAGCCCTCCCACACAATGGCATCTTCAGTAACATTTCGTCATACCCTAACTAAATACCCTAATACCCTAACTAACATATCTTCACTAACACCCTAAGTCACTAACTAACTAACGTAACCTAAAGCACTAAAGTAACTAAGTCCCTGGCTACCAATCCCTAAGTCACTAACTACCTAACCCTAACTCACTAAACTAACCTATTTCACTAATCCTAAGTCACTAACTAATCTATTTCACTAACCCTAACCCTAAGTCACTAACTAATATATTTCACTAACCCTAACCCTAAGTCACTAACTATCTATTCAACTAACCCTAAGTCACTAACTAACCCTAACTCAATAAACTACCTAACCTAAGTCACTAACTAATATTTTGCTAATTAAATAACTAGCTAACTTTAACAAAAAATAACAAAAACAAAAATGAACTAACAAAACTAACCTGAGATTGGGGTGCTTGAGCTGGGGAGCTGCCGATCGGGGGGGGGGGGGGGGGGGCGCCGGCCCCTGTCCGCCGGGCCTGTCCGGTCGGATGGACGGAGGCGGAGGAGGAGGGCAGTCCGCCCCGGTCCAACGAGCAGGCGGCGGGGGAGGAGGGGGAAGACAGGCGGGCGAGGCAGGCGGGGGAGGAGGGGCACGTCGGGGGCAGGACGGGCGGGCACGGCGGCGGAGGCGGGAGGGGCGGGCACGACGACGGCGGCGGGACGGGCGGCCGGGCGAGGAAAAGGAGGAAGGAGGAAGAAGACTAGTGTGCCAGATCTAGATGGGGTTTGTCGCGCCAAGCCGCCTGGCGCGGCAAAGCCGTTGACCGCGCCGGGCCGCCTGGCGCGGCAAACGCACTAGCCGCGCTAGCCCGCCTGGAGCGGCAAACTGGCAAGCGGGGCCCACCCGGGCCTGCGTGGCCGGGCGGTGCCACGGTGGCGCTTTTGCCGCGCCGCCATGCATGGCGCGGCTAACGCTTTTGCCGCGCCGCCATGCATGGCGCGGCTAACGCTTTTGTCGCGCCATGCGGGACGGCGCGGCAAAAGGGTTAGTTTTGAAAAAAAAATTGAACAGTATTGTTTATGAAATATTTTATTTAATTAGGTTATTAATAAAAAAATTCACGATATGCATGGTAGAGTCGTCGGCCGTGTCCATTACGATTGCGAGCGGGGAGTAGAGAGCTCGACACGGCCGTGTCCAGAATACAATTGCTGCAGGGTGAGCGGCGGCAACGTTTGTGTCTATTGGTTGTTCGTTCTGCATGACGGGAATGACAACGGGATCCTGACAAATTTTCTCACATGATTAGACTACCCGCACCGGCACCCTGTAAACGATCCTGCAGGATCGATTTACAGGAAAAATCGCTGCACCGGCACCCTGTAATTGGTCCGCTACAGTCCCGGACGAGCATTTCGTCCGCCAAATGAAGCGGGATAGCGGGAGGACGCTACCGCTCGACGTGGCATGGGGCCCGCGCCTCTGCTCTGCTCCGCCCGTGCCGACGAGCTCCGCCGTGACTCTGCTCCGCCACGGCCGGCGCCTGCGGAGGGAGCCGCACCCTCGCCGGATCCGCGCGGGAGGAGGCGGATGACCGCGCCATCGCCCGGATCTGCGCGGGGAGGAGGAGGACGGTCGGGCCGGATCCGCGCGGGAGCTCGCCGGATCCGCGCGAAGAAGGAGGAAGAGGAGCCGCGGCACCGGGAGCCGCACCCTCGCCGGATCCGCGTGGGAGGAGGCGGACGACCGCGCCCTCGCCCGGATCTGCGTGGGGAGGAGGAGGACGGCCGGGCCGGATCCGCGCGGAGAAGGAGGAAGAGGAGCCGCTGCCGCGCCGTACGGGAGGAGGAAGAGGAGCCGCTGCCGCGCCGTACGGGAGGAGGAAGAGGAGCCGCTGCCGCGCCGTGCGAGAGGAGGAAGAGGAGCCGCTGTCGCGCCGTGCGGGAGGAGGAGGAGGAGCCGTCGCGGCGAGGAGGAGGAGCCGTCGGGTTCGCCGGGCGACGAGAAGAAGGAGGAGCCGCCAGGTCACGCGGGAGAAAGAGGAGGACCGTCTGCCGCCGTCGCGTGTCCACGGGAAAGAGAAGGGGAATGGATGAGGAGAGAGAAAAGGGAGGAAGTAGAGAAAAATAAAAAAAGTGATGTGTGGGCCCATTTTCAATATAGAGGAGAATATAGAGGATGAATGAGTGCGGGAAAAAATGATATAGAGAAACGAATTTCGCTGACTAGGACGGAATATTCTTTTCAAAGGATGAATATAGAGGGTGATGAGTGCGGATAGTCTTAGATCCCGTGGGTAAAAATAGAAGCATCTTCATTCGACGTTTTCACATGACAAATTGTCTCTGTCTACTACATTTGACAATATTATGATACAGTAAATATATGCTAATGATAAATTAATTAGTCTTAATTAATTCGTCTTATAGTTTTAAGTGAAAATATGTAATTTATTTTTTTATTAGTCTATTTTTAATAGATTAAATTAGTGTCCCAAGATTCGATATGATACCCAGAAATTTTTTACCGTCCAACTAAACACCCTCTAAACAAAATATGTTATTTTTATCTCGTCCATCTATTTCTTATCTTTCGTGAAATCACGTGAATGTCCATAGCAAGATGATCTCAGGAATCAAGACTACACACTTATTGCATTAATTGATAATATGTCTAATCATGAGTCTAATATGTTTTCTGTTTTCATTTTTAATTGCTATGTTCTTTTATTAAAAATATGTATTTATATTTTATAAATTTATTATCACTTGAGATCTTAATATTAATCTAAGCCGTTTCTTATAAGCCATAGTTAAAGTACATATTATATTACTTTTATAAAAAAGTGTCACAAGACACATCCATATGATGATGTACTTTCTCTAATTAATACTTTCGTTTGACTTATCAGCCGACTTATCAACCATACTTTGATTTATTCTCTCCAACAAAATACTATTGAAACATCTGAAATCAGCCGTAAAAACGACCAGCTGAATAGCCGAAATCAACCAAACACACCTTTTCCACACTTATCTAGCCAGATAAAATTTATCAACTGTTTAGAGGAATTTATCTACACCTTTTCTAACCTATAGATGTTCATCGGGCTGGGCCGACATGGCCCGCGTGCCTCCCGTGCCATGCCTAAGAGGCACATAGGCCTGGCCTTCAGCCCAAGCACGGGCCCACGGGCCTATTTTCGTGTCGGGCCGGCCCACTAAGCACGACGATTCCTAGTGAGCGGGCTGGCCCGAGGCCCAAAGGAGAGAGAGGGGAGGGGAGGGGAGAGCCGAGAGGAGGCGCGACCGCCACCTGCACGCTCGTGAACCGCCGACACAAAAGGAGGAGGTGACGACCGTCACCTGCGAGCTCGCCCTCGAGGATGATCTAGCCTCAGGCGACGCCCGCGAACCACGACGAGGTAGACCCGCCGGTGCTCTTGCTCTGGAGGTGGAGGACAGGAGGAGACGACCACTAGAGGGAGACGTGGACGCCACATGAGGGACGACCACGCGACGCCGTGCGTGAGGGAGACAGGTGTCGAGCCGGATCCGCCGAGTAGAGGGAGAGGAGACGAGGAAGAGGGAGGGGCGCCGAGCCAGATCCGTCGAGGAGAGGGAGAGGCACCGAGTCGGCAAGCCGGATCCGTCGAGGAGAGGGAGACCGGAGACGGGCGTCGAGCCGGATCTGCCCGAGCGGCCTTCGTGGGAGGGGGAGGGTCCGACCGAGGAGGTGACCGGGGCGTGGGCGCGTGGCCGTGTTCGCGAGTGGGCATGGGTGTGTGGGCGGCGGCAGTGTCGCCTGTGACGGTGCGACGGGATGGAGCGGCCGAGCCGGATGGGAGGTGGGTTAGGCGGTTGGCTAGGAGGGAAGTTAGTTAGAGTTTGGGGGTGGGCTGGCTGGCTGGGCTCTTGGCAGGCCGAATGGTCCGGCGCCACCGGGCCGCCCTGCCGTGCCCGCCCGCGGTCCTGGGTGGCGGCCCAGGCACAGCCTGTGGCACCGGGCTGGGCCAGCCCGGACCCGAGGTCCTCCGGATCGGTCCGTACTTGTGCGGTGCTTTTTTTCGTGCTTCGTGCCGTGTCTTCGTCCCTCAGGCTGCATGAACATCTATATTGCAACGGAACATGCCATGTCCAAAGAAAAGCAGCGCAACGGAACATGCCATGTCCAAAGAAAAGCAGCTTAAAATGAGTTTACTTCTACCTTCAGGCCTGTGTTTTGACCGTGGTCCGAAACGAGAACGGGAGACGCCCAGGACCCGGGCCTCACGCGTACTCCTCCTCACTGGAACGATGCAAGATCCAACGGCACATGTGACATACCACCACAAGCCAGGTCCCGTCTCCACATCCTAGACTAGGGCACCCAAACCCCGAGCGGCCGAGCCGTCCCCAGGTTGCCAATCCGCGCACAGCCAAACCCAAACCCTTCCTGCCCCCGACGGGCGACGGCGATGGCCGCCGCGACAGAGAAGACGGCTGAGGACATCCGCCGCGAGCTTCAGGAGCTCCAGCGCCAGCACCGTGAGGTACATCTCTTTCTTCGCTTCTCGAAGCCCCGAGTCTCCGGGCCGTCTGCCCTGACCCATCTCATCCACCTCGCAGATCACCGAGCGCCTGCGCGACCCCCGTGGCCTTCGCCGCGGTGCCCCCGGCCCTGGTCCTGGGCCTGGGGGCCCCCGCTCGCTCCGCGGCTTCGTGAGACCCGTACGCTCCTTCTCACCTGCACTTCCTTCACGCCTCCCTCGTTTTGCTTAATGTATTTGTGTGCCCGTAACACTTTTCTTCAATGTTTCTGATGTAGCCTGTGGGTGCGGAATCGGGGGATCAGCCTCCGCAGAAGCGTCGGCTTCTATCGGCCGTAGTTAAGGTATCGTTTTTTTGGCTTTAATTAATCTCGGTTCTGTTTGCACAATTGTAATGGCCTGTTTGTGGAATTGAAACCCTAAAATCATGTCTCGTTGCTTGACTTTACAAATGGAGGTGGACGGCACTGGAATTAATGAGGAAGGCACAAAGGATGTGGATGTGGATGCGGAGGGGCACGAGCCGGGTTCAGGTGCCACTGAAGGCAGTGACAGGAGGGGTTTCAACGATGGCGGGTTCAGAAGGGATGGTAACATGCGGATGCAGAGGAGGGTGGTGAGTACTGATTAGATCAAAGCGTGTATATATTGTGGTTTTGATATTCATTGAGTTATATGTACTTTTGTGGAGCTTACCTTTTTTCGTTTGGTTATAGGACTATAATTCGCTGCCAGAGCCAGCTCCAAGGGAGCTTCCCAGGAATGAGGACCCAAATTTGGTGAGAAGGAATAAGAGGATGCTGGGGCAACTTCTTGTCGGTACATTAGAGGTAAAGCGATTCTGTGCATACTGATGAATCTACAGTCCTGCAAAAGAATACATATTGACCTAATGTGGTATTTCATTTCTGTTTCCGTCTCTAGTATTCCTTAAAAATAGCTTTAACCTGTCCTGTTGGCCAGCGTTAACAAACAGCTGAGTATCGACTCAACAAAATACTAAATCTATTTAGTCTCTTGTTCCCGCAATGTTACATTTATTCCTGTGAATTTGGCTGCCAATGATATGTACTTACCAATCTAAAAAGGAACTTCACATTGACATGTTGCTACCTAGCATTATTATATATAGCACAGCTGGCCCAATTTCCAGGATTGCCTATCTTTGGATGCTGGGTGTGCCAATGCCATCACTGTTGGTGAAAATTTTGTACATCACTGTTTGTGAAAATTTTGTTTATCTTATCCTACTCATGATTGCAATGCAGAAATTTCAACAAGAGGATAAAAAGTTATCCAACTCTGAGGCATTTCTGCGCAGAACAGAGACTCAGCGAAAGGTTTGCTCACCTTTCCCATGCATATGTCAAAGTTAATGACTGGTATTCAGTAGGGGCTATTTCTACCATGTAATAAGTGCTTTTGTATTGAGATTTCGTATGTGCATAATCTATGATAACACATTTGGTGTTCCTATGAACACAGCTTCTACTTGTGATATTTTGTACAGAATGCATCTGCATTTGCTTCTGAAAAAACAAAAATGGTTTAACACACATAATATCTTACAGGATAACAGGAATGGCAATTTTGATGTTGAAATTCTTTTGTGCTATGGAATAACAAAGAAGGAACTTGTTAAAGAATGAAACCTTGATATTCTGTGTGCTCCATACTTGGGGGTATACTTAGGACAATACATCATGGAAACAATCTTTAATAATTGTGATTTACCTACATAGAGAACACACAGTCAGATAATCTTTAGTACAGAATTCTGTGTTTTCTTTAAGTTGTCGTATCTCACATATGAAACTAGATGTTATAGAGACTAAGACTATTTGGATCACTAAATTCTATTTAAACATATCATGGATACTGAAACAATTGATTGGTTTTAGGCTGAACAAAAGGTTCGTGAAGAAAGTGAAAGGTTGCGACAGCAGGAACGTGAGCAAATTGCAGAGAAGCGTAAGCGTGATATGGTAAGTTCATGACTTGTATTCATCTGTTACAACTACACATGTCAATTGATATTTACTTTGCAAGCATTAAATCCTTGATGCTCTTTATTAGACACTTCGCGCACGTGTAGCTGCTAAGGCAGAGGAAAAGAGGTTGGAGCTGTTGTACATTCAATGGACTGAGCATCATAAAAGGCTGTCCAATTTCTTAAGGTAACTTTGCTGCTTTGCATTATTCTTCACTTTGACTTAGACCCAAAAATTGGAATCCTCATTTCCTTCACTCAAGCTGTTTCACTTGTTTATGTACTTATTATTCTACTTTCTTGTTTGATGGATCTGTTATTTTCTGCATTCTGCAGGTTATTTTTATTTCTGGTCCAAAAGTGTCCATATTGACAATTAAATTGAGGGAAGATACATTCTAATTGTATGCAGACTTGATGTTTGATGACTATTAGTGTATCTATTGACATTGTATACTGATGAACAATATTTGTTCCATGTTTGACTCCAATCTCATTATCCCCTTATGTTTGGCAGGACAAAAGCTGAACCACCTATTTACTACATGCCAACTAAACCAATTATTGATGATCCAGCCATTGTTGAGCAGAACAAGGAAATGGTACATCTTAGTATCCTACTCAAGAACTTTATAACTTGTGCATGTACTTGTTCTTTTTCCTGTTTCATGAACCATTGTTTTTGTGGGTGAATCTAACTTGTGAAAAACACTACAGGCATTCGAAGAATGGAAATCTATGCGCAGGGCTGAGCTGACTCAGTTCCAAAAGCAAGTTGAGGAGCAATATCTCTCAAATGTGGAGAGGCAGTTGGAGAGGATCCAGAATGCCCGGAATGCTCGGAAGGCGAACGGGCCTGCTAACATGCAAGAAATGGACAAGGAGCTGGACACACACAGGGCAGAGCATGGTCCGAAGACTCGGCGAGTTCCTGAGGAGGGCGGCAATGATGATGACGAAGATGCAGAGGACATGGCTGCGGAAGACTTGCTGATGGATGAAGTTCTGGGCATCAACGATGGGGTCAATGTGGACCCATCCAAGCCGTCCGAAGAAGCTACTACTGAAGGTGGTGAGCCTGCATCCGAGGAAGCACAATAGGATTCTTTGTTCACACAAGCTAGGCACAAAGGCGTACCATTCCGTATGCTTAGTTGCCGTCTTGTTGGAACTGCGTGTGCGTGTATTTTTGTTAGACGTTCCCCACTGGTTAGGCTATGTGTTTAATTTTGCTGTTTTGGTTCTTGGATGATGTTGAGACCATGCAACTGTCGTTTTTTTGGGAATAGTCGATTACTATTATCTTATACTTGTTGTAAACGTACTATAATTGTTACCAGCAGACGTTTATTGCCAGCAGGTTCTGTTCTTCGCTACCCCGTGCTTGCTGCCACTGTTCTACACGTTCTCTCTCATGAATCATCTGTCGTTCTTCACCCTTTGTGCTAATGCACATTTTGGCAGCTATTGTCAGATACTCGGATGGCAATCCCTATCACCGCTGTCCCAAGGTGTACCTCCAACTCTTTTTAATTTAAATATTCATTATTTATTCAAAATAAAACTAAAGAAGGTTGAAGATGAAGTTTGAAGATGTAGGTCACCAATTTACATCCTTGCGCCTCTTACGCCACTACTTGACATAAGTGCATAAGGGCACCTGTAATAGTATAAATCAACTATAACTCAAAGTCAATCTGTCCAACAGTACTAACTTTTAGCAATAACTTATAACATGGTTAGTTTTACATGACACTTTTACATAAACTTAAAACGTGTGTATGAGCTTAGCTTTTGAATTTTTGATTAAGAGTTATTTTTTTCTTTTTATTAAAACATAAAAATAATACTTAGAATTAGCTTATGAGCTAACCATTACGTCTAGCCTAAGAGCTGTTTTCTTTGTTCTCGCCAAATAAATATAGAGCCAAGAGAAGCCACACTTGGCTTTGGCTCCTCTGATACTATAGTGCGGAGCCGCAGCCTGAAGAAATCTGGCCAAATAGGGCCTAAGGGCGTGTTTGGTTCCCACCCCCTAGAGTTTAGCCACTAAAGTTTAGTGGAGGTTACTAGAGTTGTAGTGTTAAAAATGATTTTTAGTGGGGGTGTTTGGAACTTTAGTGACTAAAAGTGAGTAAACTTTAGTGACTAAACTCTAGGGGTGGGAAGCAAACACCGCCTAAGTCCTGGCACCATTAAATCTTCTCCGAACACTAACCCTTATCTAACCTGTCTTGTTCTTCACTACTGAATCCACATCGATCGTAGACTCTTATTAGGGCGTCTCCAACTGCCTTTAAATCGCGGGCTCCCGTGAAATGCTATTGGACGCTGAGGGAAGAGAGAAAGTAGCTACGCTTGCATACTCGTCTGTCTTGTACGGAGTCCGAAGTTCTCTCAGCTCTGACAATCTATGTACAAATCCTCTCCACTTCTCTATTTTTTATTGTTTCTAGTTTCTAAATCGCTTGGTTATTTCGTTCTCATTGTTGGGGACGCCCTTATTCAGTTCTGTTATTTAGGCGCCTTTCGAGATTATGCATCGCACATGAATCATGAATGCTGGATGTGTGCTCATCAGTGATGACTAAAACACCGCGTTTATAGCCATTCTAAAATTATGTGCAATCAATTTACAATGTTTTGCCGTGCAAAGATGGACCACCGCTTGACAAGCAGCAAAGCCAACCAAAAAAAAAACATGACATCTCAGGTGAATACTCGATCACTCTATTTCAAATTATGATACGTTTTGGCTTTCTTTTTTAATACATTGCTTTTACTACATATCTGGATTAACATATATCTAAGTGCAAAGCAAAAACTATATATCTAGAAAAGCCAAAGCATCATATAAATCAACTATTAACTCAAAGTCAATCTGTCCCACATAAGAGAAAAGCCAAAGCATCATATAACTTGTAGGTGGATAGAAGCCGCCGTGAATAATTGAGAACATGTTAACTTTTTACAAGAAAAAAAATGAGCCCAGAAGTGCTACTATGTATTGCTTATTATGTCTACTCAGTCTTGTTCAGGGAAAACACTCTCAAGGAATTTTACAAATCGTTTTGAATACGAATTCGGATCAACAGCTGATATTGAAAGGGGATCGAACTTGAGTGATTTGACTGCATGCTCGACCCTTTTTGACATATTGTACTCCTGTAATATGTCTATAATACCAAGGTAAAGAACAACATCGTATTCCTCAATGGTATTTGGGTTTTCATGTTCAGTGTTCATGTCCTCGTGCATTTTCCGAGCTCGAGCTGGCATATTCACCCCTAACTGCACACGAAACCTGAGAGGACGATACAGAATAGGTACACATGAATCAGCAACATAATTCATCTTGTTTAAGGTGCGAGAATGCATAATTCATCTTCCTTGCTAATAACTACCCAAGTATATTTGACTATCATGTTTTCATCTAATCAGCCAGTACATTTTAAAGTTAAGGGACGGTCTCGGTCTGAGTGTACAGGTAGCAGAAAAGAGAAGGGTAAGTACTCGACTACGGCTGGCTAGTGGAAAGTTCCTCCGCTCGCCAGTAAACCCCAGAAGACTCCCCAATTTTTAACATAGTATGTGTTCTAGTACTGCATTGCAGCATCTACTGTGAAGCTGGATCATCAAATGTTTTGGCAAAACTGAAGAAAATGTACCGTCCGGTGCCTGGCAAAACAAGATCAACTTCTTCATAACCAGCTTCCGATGCTCTAACCATGCTTCCTCTTATGTGGGAACCACCAACTGTAGTGCCTGGCTCATGAGCAACAAGCAAAAATCCCTTCCAGGAACTTTTTTCCTCATATTGCAACAGGTCAGTATCTGGTCAAGGCAAAAAGAAGCAGTTTATTACTAGGTAACACAGTGAAAAGCTGAAGGTAAGCAACCAGTTATTCAATGCCCAACTGCTGACAGAATAGAACTCACAACATAGAATGTATTCATGTAAAAGATCATAGCATAAATAAGGCATAAATAAGGGAAAATTTGTTTATAGCGCTTGGGTGAACCAGTTTTCCTTGGCAATTCTGCTCTATATTTCACTCTTACATTACCTATATTTTTGTTGTGGCCCTTTTTTGCCATTTTTGGATCAGCTGCATAAGTTGGCTGTGATACCATTTTCAAATTATCGAGTAAGATTTTTTGTCATAGCAATAGTGTTTTGTCATGATTTGTTCAGTTATAAGAGAAGAAAAAAAATGAAACCAGCTTAAGGTTGGGTAAATGCAATGTTACAATTACAATGAATACTATACCTGCAATTCCGCATCTTTCAAGACTGCTCTGATGTGATGAGGATGTCTTCAGGTGATAGGGAGCTCTAAAATGGATCCCCAAGAGCATGCTATAATCGATGATAGACTGGGATTCCAAGAACATACAATCAAGTGATATTTGCCTGAAAATGGTCCGCAGAAACGTTTAGAAACCATATCATATGTATATTACTTATCAAACCATATGAGAGTATAAAACATTTGATAGACACTGATCTTGGCCTAAAGTAGAAATCTATCATAAGTATATTACTTTCTACAGTTTGTATTTATTATTATTTTTACTTTCTTGTATTTTTTATTGTGAGAGTACTTGTGACTTCATAAATAATTTCAGATACTTTCTGTGAAAAAGGTTCAGAGTGTCAGACACTGAAGACTAGTAGAAAATACAAGTACAACCAGAAGACTATTAAGGTGTGTAGAAAAACAAAGGGAGCAGTTGATCATCAGCTTACCTGAAAAGTGCGTCCCGCCATGGTTTATCCACATGAAAAACATATGAAAGGTCAAGGTCCTTCAGTGTTGTGTTCTCATTTATATTTTGCTTTTTTGTTGATCGGCCTTGTGTAGAACCCTTTAAGTCATACTTACGATGAATTCGCAGCTCAGTGCAGAACATATTTCCCATCACAACAAAGCGAACCTGTACAAAACCATAAGAAACTATCACATATGACATGCATTTACAGCCTAAATAAGAATAATGCAACAAGAATGTGATCGTGCACCTTTCTCCCGCCTTTCAGAGTAATCCTGTGCACGCCAAAAAATTTTGTAATGAGTGTATTATCATAAGCTCTGACATGACTGTAATATTTTGGAAGCATCTTCAACAGTATCTGCAGCATGTATTACATCAAACCAATCTGCAGTAGGCATAACTTATCACTCAACAACGATATAAATTATTTTTTATCCTATGATTTTTGTCTATATGAAGGACCATAAATCTTAGGTGCAATTTTTTTTCCCTGGCTGTAGATATATCAACAATTCATCCACAGATTAAGAACAAGTAAAACATTGCTTCAAAAAAAAAGAACAAGTAAAACACAACACTCATAGAAAGCCTTCGAGGCGATACCTTCAGCTCAGCTTTTCTCAAGGTTTTTATGACAAAACGTTCATCCTGGGAAAGATAGAAAATACTGCCACTTTTCCCAGGTGAAGAAAGCTCTTTCAGACTGTCATCACCACATATGGACATCATGTAATCTGCAGCATCAATGTGGAACATTTCTCGAAGATTCCTGAAATGAATGAGTCAATTACCTACGACAAAATGATGAATTGAAGAATCTGTAGAAAAATCCAAGCCAATGGGAATTCCTCTACAATTTGTATGATCTCTTATTAATTGTTGAGCTATAACCAATTAAACAATATTTAAATAGGAAAACATAGTAAAAACAGAGAAACATGACTTTCAGAAAAAAATCAAGTTGAGGCTTTGAGCGATGCTATTATGGTTATGGCAGACTCATTCTAAATCAGACAAACTGATTCAGAGGTGATCATAAGATTCTTGCTAGTTTTTAATTCATTCTGAGATACAATCTTCTGCAAGTAAAAATATAGGCAATCTAATCATCACATTAGCTACTCTTTTATTAAACAAATCAGCCACATTGCATTCGTTTAGCTAATACTTGATATCTTCTATAATTAATTAGATGGGCGAATCATAATAGACCAACATAGTTAATTAGATGTAAATGAACCATAGTTTTAATTTCACAATCAACACTCCCCACCCCCCCCCCCCCCAAAAAAAAAAAAGGAAAAAGAAAAGAAAACACATTCGGCACTAACAGAACAATATGCATTCGAGAAAAAACAGCAGAAAATCTTATACAATTAGCAATCAGGAAAGAGACATACCAGAAAACCATAGGGCAATAATCATTCCCAAAGAATTCGAGAAAAAACAACAGAAAAGTATGAAAAATGCTAAATTCTTGTACAATTAACAACCAGGAAAGAGACATACCGGAAAACCATAGGGCAATAATCCTTCCAAAAGAAATTGACAGAGCAGTGCGGAGGGGTATACTGCGAGCCTTCGGTAGGGAAGTACATTCTTATCCGTGCTCGAGGTCCAAAATCATTTGAACGGACTTCACGCAAAGGCACAGGGGTGATTTTACCTACTGTATACCTGGATAGCAATATCATGGAGTGGTTACAAAGGACTGTGCATAACTGAATAGCAATAGGGAACTAGTTACCGAAGTGTGGACATTCACTAGATTAATTTTTACTGAGGTATACCATGTTTGAATTTAGTATAGTTATACAATTCCCTAAATCACATGGACAAACAAACAATATAGTAAATTTAGGAGATATAAGGGTGTGTGTGCAACCCATGCCCCAAAGAGGAGCTAAGGATTGTTAGTTTCTCAAAACCACGACACATACCATAGCAGGCAGAGGAACTAAGAATTGGTTTGGTGGGGAAAGAAAAGTTTCTGACTCCAAAGCAATCCAGGATTTAGCTCCAAGAGAATAAGCAAAGCAAAAGAAGTAGCACCTCTGTGTCATTCTGGGCTGGGCACATTATAAATGGGGCTGAGTGGTGTTGTGAGGAAACCTATTACTTGATTTAGTATGGGAACCATCGTTCACTTTTTGAGAGGAGCTACGGATTCACCAAATTTTGCTAAGCTTGAGTTTACTACTAGAGTCTTCCTACATGGCCTTTTTAGATCTGGAACTGCGTACATGCCCTAAGAGACTGGAGAGTACAATTAGTACAGGCAGCGTCAGAAATATGCCATGGTAACTATTTCTGTATGTAGATAGTGGCACATGATATCGAATATCACAAATTTTCATCCTAAAAAGGAAAATCATAGTTTTAGCATATCAAAATTATTCTTGAAAAGAGACTTTCACTTGTCATTCAAATAATGGGAGGTTTCAAAACAACTTTTTTTTTATGCAACAGGTTAAACAAAATTTTCACTACCCACTGCTAATACTTCTTTACATAAGTAATACTTTGCTCATAAATAATGTGAGTTCTATGTCTGAAAGCTATGCATATGCTCCTTTCAGATGTAGCATACCTGTGTGGAGAGTACAACTGTCCTAAATAGATACACACAGTATACATGTAATGATACAGAAAAAGAAAACAACTACAAGAATCTATTCTTGACAAAAATGAATTAAGATGACATATAATGGAAGACATCAATACAATTAAGCACTTACCTAATGCCAAGTTGTAAATTAAGCATTAGGTAATAGCTCCTGTGGCCTTTGAAAATAATCTCCATGGGCCCTCCAGCTTGCTTTTGCCAGGTATGCTCCTGTGTTTTACCACTATCCAGCATTCCGGAATCATGGCATTTTGGCTTTTCCGAGATAAGTACTCCTTGTACATATTCTCTTTCATAGACCAATACTTTATCAACTCCACTATCTTGGACAAAATTATCAGTTGCCAAGGGCTCAGTAGATGAATCTTGTGATAAATTGTTTCCAGAATTATCATCAAAAACTGGTGTGGTGCCATTTGAAATACGTCTGGGCCAATGGAAAAGGCTGCGTAGTCTCCATGTGTTGCAAAGTTTTTGGAATAAAAAAAATAAGCCACCATTGATATTTTCATTACCAGAGGACGAAGAACTTGAAATATCGTGGTCTGCTACACACTCAGACACTTCAAGGTTACAAGGCATTTTACTTCCTGGTTGATAAAACATACCATGTCCATCCTTGAGTCCCCTGTCCCATGTACCAATGTAACATGCTCCTGATGCATATTTACAAAAACCTTTCCCATGAGCCAGTCCATTAAGCCAATTACAGTCAAGAGTATCTCCATTTGTCCATTGCATCACTCCTCTGCCATACATTTTACCAGATTTCCAGCCTCCAATGTAGATGTTGCCATCAACCCATGTATATTTACCAAATCCATCTGGCAAGCCCTCGTTCCATAAACCTTCGTAAGTATCACCGTTGGCGTAACCCATTGTGCCCATCCCATGCTTTTTGTTCATCCTCCAGGAACCTTTATAAACAGATCCATCAACTCCTTTGAAAGTACCTGTTCCATCAATGAAACCTCCACAGATATCTCCATCGTATGAAGCGCCTGAAGGCCACTGAATTACTCCTCTACCAGTCATCTTGCTTGTATCCCACTCGCCATAATAAAGAGTTCCATCTGTCCACATATACTTTCCAAATCCATGAGGAACTAAACCAGCGAAGTTGCCAACATAGATGTCACCATTTGGAAGGGTATTCCCCCTAAACAGAAAGACAAGATAAGGCTACCAGCACTCACAATTTATATTAGATTAGAATGTCTATGTAGTAGTGCTTCCAAGATTTTAACAACCAAATTGCAAAAATTATATCTATTTCTTTTTTTAAAAAAAGAATCTTGAAGTAGCGCACTTAGCAGTGGGCAGGGTTTTTTTAAAAAAAAAAACACTGAAGAGCCTTCCATTAGTCATTAGAACTAGAACAAAAGAAAAGGCATGTTTCATGGTAAAGATGAGTTAAGCACACCTCTGTGTGTTCCCTGCGCTTGTCTCTGCACTGGCCATGCCAAGGTTTACCAGGACGGCTCAAAAACCACAAAATTCATTCAGCAAGATCTGAAACAAGATCGAGAAGGTCGTTATACACGATGGACCGAAAATAAACGCTCACTTAAAGGAAGTGCAGGCTTGATCCCAACAAGATTCACTCCTGATGGATTTCCACCGGAATTAACCCTCGTGCTAGATTACTCCACTGAATCATTACCATGAAAGTAACTTCAAATATATTATAGTTCATATAATACAAATAAAAAAAAGCACGGTCTTGACCACAGAATTTCAGAGAGCAGGGCACGTGGTGGGTCTCCCTTGAAGTAGAAACTGACAACTCATGAACTGAAAATACATTTCTATCTCTACGTAGAGAAGATGCTTTTGAAAGGCCACTTTTTAATCACATATAAATTCGAAACTTGTAGAAACTGCTCGAATTCCACCAATCCTATCCTAGGTGCTTGAATTCCCGCGCAACTGGCTGCCCAGGCAAGAGCATCTCTAAGCAAAGCGAAGCAAGCATGGACAGGTCTCGCGATCACCATACCTCATAAGCAGCAGCAGCAGCAGCCGCCGGAGCTCATCGCCACCGCAGGAGATGGCGCAGAGCCAACCACGTATCCCATCCAACGCCCGGGCCTCTGGAAGAGGATCACAGCTCGAGAACAGAAGAGAGAGAGAGGAGGAGGAGGAAGCCGGAGAGGAGGGGAAAGGGAGCAGGAGATCGAAGGGGACAGGCAGGGCGAAGGGGACTGGGGCCCGGTGGGGGAGGGAAGGGGAGGAGAAGGACGGGAACCACCACCACGTTGCCCCCCGCTAGTGGCCGAGCTGGCGCCGACCAATCCCAGCGCGCGCCACGCCCCCACCCGGCCCCGGCCCCGCCCCCGACCCCGAGATTTTTTCCCCTCCTCCGTTTCCCTCATTCCCCCGTCGCCTGACGCCGAAACTCCCCGCCATTGGGGTAAATTCCCTCGGCCTTTCGGCGGCGGCGTCGATCATGGAAAGCGACGGGACGTTGGCGCAGGCGGCTCGATCCGCCTGCCAGGTGGGGAAAGTGCTGGCAGCGCGGGCGCCAGTGCGGAGCGGGCGGGCGGTGAGCCGTGCGCAAACGAGAGTATCCCCGTCCCCGTCTCTGGTTATTACTGTGTCCGGGGCTCCGGGCGCGCGGAGCCGCGGACACGGGCGCATGCGCATGTGGGCGGTCGCGGCAGCGCGGGGCTGGTGGGGGCGGGGCGGTGCGGTGGTGAGCCGTGAGCCCGTGAGCGAGCCGAGCCCGCGCGGACGAGAGGATTGGATTCCCGTGCGTGCATGTGGGCGGGTGGCCCGGTCACTTTCGGCGGCGCGCAGTTGTTCTGTTCGCTTTCGCTCGCGTCGAAGGAGATTGGAGCCTTTTTCTTTTGCGTTTTTCTTGTTGCTGGCGGGCGGCTTGGCGGTCGCCGGTGGGCGTGCGAGCGAGTTTGGTCACGGCGGCAGTGGCGGCTGACGGCGACGGGGAATTTAATCAGGGAGTGATTCCGACTGTTGATGGCCATGTGAGTACTTCTGTTAGGCCTTGGTGTTCAGGTTACCGTTCGGGTAATTCGAAATTCGGTTAATAAAAATTACCACCTGAATTTAGTTCGAAAAATACTACCCGTAATTTTAGGTACCGGTAATTAAGGTTTAGCTATTACACGATATACCTAAACTTACATAAATAGTAAACTACACAGAACTTTAATAACAACTCATATAAAATTTTAACGGTAGTTTTGAAAGAATAATATATTATAGTCACTCAAACAAAGAAAATCATATGCTAATAAAATGATAAGTTTATGTATTCAACTAATAACACATGACACAAAAATATAACTTTGGATAATTCGGGTAGTTCGAGTACCCAGGGATATTACCCTAATTATCATAATTAATTTCAACTAATCAAAATTAATATTGAACTTGGGATCGGTACCTCTTTAATCTTTGGTCGAAAACAATAGTCCAATGTCCATGAAAATTTAGTTGTTGTATTCACTTTTGTAAGGAGCAATTTGGTAAGGAGCGATGTTCCTAGTCTGCCAAATGTTTCTGATTTGATTTTTTTTCTTATGTTTTTTTTATAGACAGAGTTCGTTCTTTTTTTTTCCGTGGTGTAGATATCAATGTATCTAGTCGAAGGTATAGACTTACCTGTGTACTTAGGATTCGAGCTTAACACTGGTATCTGATTAATCACCTTAAAGGGAAAGGATATGTGTGATAGAAGTAAATAGAAAGACCAATATTAAAAAACATTTAGTTGTTTTAGCGGTTCCTCACACACGATTTTGAGACACTTGGATCTGCTTGTACCTACAACGAAAGCCATCAAATCTCGTGGCTCCTTCCTCCCTCTCCTTCGACAACAGTGGTGGTGGCGCCGAGCTTGTGGGTGTCGACGAGGTAGGCCTTCTCCTCCTCCTTTTCCGTTAGAGACGAAGATGATTGCGACGATGGGTAGGGTTCCGGCGAGCTCAACTCTAATGGGAATAGAAGGAGCCGACCAGGGAAGGCAGGCATGCAAAGTGGCATGAATGGTCTGGCGGTGGTAACGACAACTAGACTAGGCTAGGACAAGGGAGGCTTGCTGGAGCTCGAGAAGATGACGATAATAGAGAAGAGGAAGGAAGTGTGGTCGCCATGGGTGCTAGGATTCGCCAGAGCTCCGGTGAACCCTAGCGTTCGCGGTAGACCGACGGAGGGCGGCAGAGCGTCAGAGCGGAAAAAAATCAGATAGAGACTCCAACACTGTAGTAGTTTATGAGGTTCTAAAAGTTAATAAAAAGGTTAGTGAGATATCCACTTCTTATGATATTTTGCAGGATAACAAATTATTTTTGGTGGAAATTCAGAACAAAAGAACTACCAACGGGTAAAGAGATCAACGAGGGTTCATTTTGAGCAATCAATGTCCACAGTTTCTCCTTCGGAATGGCCAAATATGCCCAGTAGACAGACTCGATAGAAACAGTAGAGGCTCGACCCTTGGCCCGCCGCCAGCACTCGTCTCGCCCGCGGCCGGTCTCCTCCATCCGCTCGCCGTGCCGCAACCCGAGGAGGAGACTGCGCTCGGTCGAGCACCACCTGGGGCCCAGCGTCCTCGCGGGTCGCGACCAGCTCCGGCGCGGCGTCCGCCCTCTGCAGCCCCGGTCTCCCCGCGACCGTCGCCGCTGTCCTACTTCGCCACTCGCCACCTTGGCCGGCGACGAGCACCACCAGGACACCAGGTATTCCCTCGCCTTGGTCCTCCCTTCCTGCTGTGCGAAGCCGTGCGCCCAAACCTTAACCTAATTCGTAGGTAAAACTGTGCGCCCAAACCCTAACATACTATTCGTAATCGGATCTGAATCTAATTACAGGTGTATATGCATGTATTATGAGTACTAACTTCGATTGCTTTGCAAAAATTATTGGGTGTACATGCGTACACCCATGTCCTTCACTGGGTTCGCCCCTGGGTGTGGGTCCGCCCTTGGCCGAGTGCCGTTTGGATTTGGAAATGGGAGTCGGATCGGCGAATGGCACATCTTGTGTGATTTGCGTGCTCTGCTAGTATGTGTGACGCGTTCATGGGCTTACTATTGAAATGCAACTTGCTACGCATTTACTGCCTTTTGAGATCCCGGAAATGGTGTGGCAAAAGCAATTTATCAATATGTTTCTTCTGCAGGAACTGTTGTGAGGACTGATGCTATAGCTAAGCTTGCTGGATGGACGGATGTGATTGCATCGAGCCACTATGGCCTACAGATGATCTTCTCGTCAAGTATCAGTACATCTCAGACTTCTTCATAGCCCTCGCATACTTCTCGATCCCATTGGAGCTCATCTATTTTGTGAAGAAGTCGTCCTTCTTCCCGTATAGATGGGTTTTGATCCAGTTTGGTGCGTTTATAGTTCTTTGTGGGGCGACCCATCTGATAAACCTGTGGACTTTCACCACGCATACAAAGACCGTTGCAATGGTCATGACCATAGCAAAGGTTTCTACAGCAGTTGTGTCCTGTGCAACTGCTTTGATGCTTGTTCATATCATCCCCGACTTGTTGAGCGTGAAAACTAGGGAGTTGTTCCTGAAGAATAAAGCTGAAGAGCTTGATAGAGAGATGGGACTGATAAGGACGCAGGAGGAGACTGGTAGACATGTTAGGATGCTTACACATGAAATCAGAAGTACTCTTGATAGACATACAATTTTGAAGACTACTCTTGTTGAGCTAGGAAGGACCTTGGGTCTGGAAGAATGTGCACTGTGGATGCCATCTCGAAGTGGCTCAAGCCTTCAACTTTCTCATACTTTGCGCCACCAGATTACTGTCGGATCATCGGTGCCAATTAATCTTCCTGTCGTCAATCAAGTGTTCAGTAGCAACCGGGCAATTATAATACCCCACACATCTCCTTTGGCGCGGATTCGACCTCTTGCAGGGCGATATGTTCCGCCAGAAGTGGCTGCAGTCCGTGTACCTCTTCTACACCTTTCAAACTTTCAAATAAATGATTGGCCTGAGCTTTCAGCGAAAAGCTTTGCAATCATGGTTTTGATGCTTCCATCTGATAGTGCAAGGAAATGGCATGTGCATGAATTGGAGCTGGTTGAGGTTGTTGCTGATCAGGTTCGTGCTTTATTTCTTGCTATGGTTACTATAATATGCTACCTCTGTTGAGAAAGGATGTAAATTTACTTCTGTCTCTACTCAATCTATCTAAACTTTGGTTAAGTTTATAAAAAAGAATATTCATATTTATGATGTCAGACAGGTGTATTATGAAAATATATTCCATGACAAATCTAACAATACTTAATTGATAGTGTAAATATTGTTTCATTTTTTATAAATTTGGTCAAACTCAAGACGGTTTGACTCATGCTAGAATTACATTCTTTTCCGGATGGAGGGAGTATATGCTTGTAGGAGAGGAAAACATGTTTGCATCTTTCAAATTCGTATGATACTGATCATGATCAGTCAATTAAGGCATCCGTTAATTGAGCAGGAAATTATATTCACAGGTGCAATGTAATGATGACAAGAATACCTCCAAATCAATACATAGGTTCTTTTTTGAAAGCATAGGATTCTGAACCCAACTATCCAGCTGCAAAAGACACATGCTCTTGCATATCTACACCTTTCTGACAGTTAAAAGTTTAAATTGGTATTGCTAGCCGATCTATGGTTTATCTTCTTTTTTTGTTTCTTCATCAGGTAGCAGTTGCACTATCTCATGCGGCTATTCTTGAAGAATCCATGAGAGCACGTGATTTACTAATGGAGCAGAATGTTGCCCTGGATTTAGCTCGAAGAGAGGCTGAGATGGCTATCCGTGCTCGCAATGATTTCCTAGCTGTTATGAATCATGAAATGAGAACACCCATGAATGCAATAATAGCCCTTTCCTCCTTGCTTTTGGAAACTGAGCTTACTCCTGAGCAACGTCTAATGGTGGAAACAGTACTGAAAAGCAGCAATCTGTTAGCAACACTCATCAATGATGTGCTGGATCTTTCCAAACTTGAGGATGGAAGCCTTGAATTGGAGATTAAAGCATTCAATCTTCATGCTGTTTTCAAAGAAGTATGCACCATCAGTTTTCTAACACTCTTTCCATTCCAGTTATAGGTTACTTTAACTTTTCTCTAAGTCAAACCTCTCTATCTTTGACCAAGTTTCTAGAAAAAATGAAAATATATGTTAACTTCTACAAATTTAAATAAATGCACTAACAAGACATATTTTATGGATAATTAATGAAACTAATTGATGTTATTGTGGTGTATTTTTGTTTAAGTTTGGTCAACGTTAGAGAAGTTTGACTTAGGTAAAGAAAGTGACCTACAATTGGTAACAGAGGGAGTATCAAACATCAAGATACACTGCACTTCTAGCTAAAATTTCTATTTGGTATTACAGGTGATGAGTTTCATTAAACCAATTGCATCTATCAAGAGGTTATCTGTATCGGTTATGTTAGCACCAGATTTGCCGTTATGTGCCATTGGTGATGAAAAGAGACTCATGCAAACTATTCTGAACATCTCTGGCAACGCTGTAAAGTTTACCAAGGAGGGGCACATCACGCTTGTAGCTTCCATTGTGAAGGCTGACTCTTTGAGAGAGTTCAGAACCCCAGAATTTCATCCAACTGTAAGCGATGACCATTTCTATTTGAAAGTTCAGGTAATATTCTGGAAAGGCTTGTTGGAATAATATGTCTTGGGCTTGTCAATGAGCTCATGGTCTTTCCATAACCATAAAACAAGTTTTTTGTGCAAATAGTTGTATGCATTATTCCCAAAATTAAAAAATGAAACTGGAGCCATCCATTTTGTCCAAGTAACAGCTAACAGTTTCATGAACCTTAATTGCAGCCTATAAAAAAAATCTCAACTATTTTATTGTGCAACATGTAAACATCTATAATTTGTTCTCGTCTCCTTATGTGCAACTGAATTTCTCATGCACTCTGGTTTTGGATCCACTATGCTAGCCTCACAATGAAGTCTTTCATGTTTATTCAGTAGTAAAAGACGTTTTTTTAAATGCTAATATTGTGCATTTTCTTGTATGACTTGTTACCTGTTCCTTTTAATCATGTCTCTTGGTCATTAATTGCATATGCATGGTTTGATGAATTTATCCATAAATAAATTATGTGGGCGTCAACTCTATGTAGGTCCATGTACAATTGTCCAATTCTTCCTACCAAGTTTACATCAATAGGCGGTACCTGTTCAGCTGTAGCTGACTATTAGTACGCTGATGGGTACCGATACTACTGTAGCTGTTGGTTGTGTGGGTGGGGGTGGGGGGTTAATTGTTTTCTTTGTTCTTATAATCTATGGTATATAATTCTACTGTTTGGGCCTGATGATATTTGGAATCTGATTACTTCTTTGTATCATTGCGACATTAGTTGGCTGTAGTCATTTGTTGCATTTTTATTTGAAGTTGCTTGGATTGAATTAGTCTCAGGACTGCCATATGTCCTAAGGTCACTAGCAAAAGATAAAATAGTCTAGGATTAGAAGTGTTATACCAAATCTTCCATGAACAGAGCAGCCCTGAGCCTTCTGCCCTTCTATAATGCTAACACACAAAGCTTTTGTGTGTTGAAAAAAAACCTAGGTCGGCCAAATCATCACAACATTTACTAACTATATCACAAGGCGCAGATGCTTATATAAATTTCATTTTAGTCGATACTAGATACTATTGGTCCTAGGTTTCATGCTTACAACTGGAGAAGGGTTTTATATTTGCAGATTATGAACATGCCATGGATACATGAAGCAGAGTTTTACTTCTATTCTTAGCAATTATTAACTGTTGCGTTGCTTTACATTCTCTGTTACTTCACTCTTTTGCAGGTCAAAGATACAGGTTGTGGAATTGGTCCTCAGGATCTACCCCATGTATTTACAAAGTTTGCTCATCCTCAAAGCGGAGGAAACCGAGGGTTTAATGGTAGTGGTCTTGGCCTTGCCATATGCAAGAGGTAATGTGATCTTACATTACAGCTCCTTTCCTGTAGTTTCTTCTGAAAATGGTGTTCAGGTGTTGTTTTTGGTGACTCAACTTCCTTCTATGCAGCACAATTATTTATTTATTTTATGCATTGCCAGTATGGGACTCATTAGTGATAACTCGGTTATCAATCCTTCATTAGAACTAATCAGCATCTATGCAAAATTCTGTTGCAGGTTTGTTAGTCTCATGGGAGGGCACATCTGGATCGACAGCGAAGGAACAGGAAGAGGTTGCACTGCAACATTCGTCGTCAAGCTCGGTGTGTGTGACAACACAAACACCTACCAGCAGCAACTGATCCCTCTAGTCTGGCCAAGCAGTGCAGACTCTGATTTGTCTGCTCTGAAAGTGCTTCCTGACGTGAGAGGATCTAATTCCCTGAAACCTCGGTACCAAAGAAGCGTATGAGCTTAGTGTAAATGATTGACGGCATAGTGCCAAGTAGGGGACCGATTAGTGCCATCTTCTAATTCTGTTTGTAACCCTGTCATAGCAGGCATATAATGTACAAATAATGTAAAGCAAATGGAGACTGCGGCTGTGTATCTGGGTGGCAACGCTGACTTGCTGCGTTGAGTGGTATGTCCTACCAGCGGATTGAATTGCTTGTTCTGGGGTCTGGAGTGTGCCGTGCGCGCGCCCGTGTGCTGCCCCACCTAGCTCGTTGCTTGTTCCTGTTGTAACCTGTAATCCCATATTTATCGTGTAATATGAAATTCAATGCAAATACACGGTAACCAGCTGTTTTTTTGGCGCCCTCGCACCATCAGTTGGTTCAGGCCACGTTCAGTTCTCCACATTTGCCCAAATATTTTGCATAGTAACAGTGACATCGAATCTTTACACGCATGCATGAAACATATTTTGTAGGTAAAAAAATAACTAATTGTACTTTTGGTCTGCTCATGTCGAGACGAATCTTTTGAGTCTAGTTGGTCAATGTTTGGACAAAGTTTGTCAAATAATAACGAAAGTGTTACAATAACTTTTCACAACATATTTCGCCAAAAAGGCCTCAGATCGTGGATGCCAGTTGCATGGGTCTTAAAGGCTAATTGTCATGTGTGCAAATACATGAGGTCTTGTTTAGATGCATATGTATTTATCTGTGTGTTGGAGTGGCTAATTTTCATCACGATCGACTCCAATACAATAGGTGCGGCTTGAGTTGAATATATAGGCATCTTTTTTTAAAAAAAAGAAAGAATATATAGGCATCTAACTAAACAAGACCTAAGGTAAAAATAAGAAATAAAAATGCAAACAAGGTCTCGCAAATGTGAAAGGGAAATTGTACTGTGAAAATCTTGCTGAATGCTATGAGATAACCTAATTGCCATTACTCAACGAAAATCGATACAATTTTTTGTTCTTAAAATTGAAGGGGTCTATATTTTTTAAGCATGAAGATCATGGATATACATATACCTTGTATTTTTGTTTCAGGCAAATTTAGATCTCATGGACTAACAAATAGTTGGCTAAAGTTTAGCCTTTGAGGATCCAAACATATTGACTAGTGGTTGTTCAAACAAGACTGCCCCAACTATTTGTTAGTTCACTAGTGCATAGAACCTAATTAGTTGGACTAATCCTAGTATATCCAAACATGACCTTAGCATGTGGATGGTGGATTATAAGCTTGCATGCTGTTACAATCTGCAAGTAAAAGTGTAAAACATATAGTTTTCATATTATAACATTTGCAAGTTAACATAAAGACTTTATAATTTACTTTGGTCATAATATAATTCCATCCAATTATGCCTAATGGTGAATTTTTTAAAATCTTTGACTCCTAATATCAAATATAAAACGTCGATAGGCTAATAATACAAGATTTATTACTTAAGATAATACACGTGTTATTTTATACCTTAGGTGTAGCTATACCAAACATAATTTAATAGTGTGTCCGACTAAAACTGAACTGAATGTGGTTCAGTATTATTCAGTATTTCGTGGTCAGTTTTTTTTTTTTGTCTCATGGCAACACTACTGCTTAATAAGATAATATATGTTTTATATAGATACGTGCTAACTAAAGTTGGAGAAAAAATTATAACAAATCTGTGACTTATGTCTTATGATTACATGAAGTAATAAAAAACGAGGGTAATGCGGCTGCCATGTGGAATTAATAATAGTGTTACGGATAAAAGACGAGGTCAAAATCCGGTGTCTGATTAGAGGACGATACGTTGGGCCCGCCTGGACGTGATTGAACGCCCAATTTCTGCGCTAACTCGTCGTCCACGCCTCCCCGGGAAGCTTGCGTACGGGCGTGGCCCTAGAGTTCATCTCGTCTCCTCCCTCCACCTTTCGATTCCGCCTCCCTGAAGGCGTACCGGCGAGATCAAGCGATTTTGCTGGCCAATCGATCGGTCAAGCCGACGATGACGCTGGCATCGGCGGCACACAAGATCCCGCTGGAGGTTGCGCACACCCTCGTCGAGATCGCCGAGGTCGCGCGCTACGCCTACCACCACCGCCCTGGCCACCCTGCAGCCCACGACGGGGACCCGACTGCGCCGCCCGCGGGGGCCGATGGCGGCGGGGGCGCCAGCGAGGAGGCCGCGCGGCTGCGGGAGGAGAACGCCATGCTCCGCGCCCGACTCGCAGATGACCTGGCGCTCCTGCGCGAGCTCCACGGCGCGCCCTGCGTCTCCAAGGAGTGCCCTCCTGATGTAAGCATACTTTCACCTACCTGATATATGTTGTTGTGACTGTTATTTTTTTTCACCCTATGGAAACCGGCACTAGCTTATATACAGGTATTATAGTTACAAAGGAATGCAGGTCCATAATTGGATCCGCTAGAACTAAATCATATCCCAAAGAGTTTGGACCTTATTCTTCCCCCCAAATTATCATATCCCAAAGGGTGACCATATTCTTCCCCCGAAATTAATTCCTATTGTATCTCGAAACGTATATTTGATATCTGAGCCTCGAAGGGTTACAATCACCAATTCTTCATGATAGATTAACCTTATTGTGTGGCACTTTCTAATTTATCAACTATTGGCGATAAGAAGAAACATAATAGAATTAAAATTCATTTTGTGTATTCTTATGCCCTGTCCACTTTATATTTACATGTTTCTTGTATATTGGGTTGATTTTGTTCCTCATGGATGTAATTTTGTTGTGTAGCTGTACAACCGACTGATGGCGGCGGTCAACAATGCTAGCTTCCTTGCTCATCTCGAGAAATTACAGGATGAATCAGCACGTGAGCATAATGAACTATCCTGTGGCAACATGACAGGTTCATTCCTCGCTAAGCATTGTGAAGTTTGTTTCTAGATAGACTATGTTTTGTGGTCACTGTTGGTTCTTCTAATACATTTTGCAAAGTGCTAGGAAACTAACTCATTTTCATTTTCTGCTTCAATGGAATTAGAGGTGAAAGTTGCAGACATTCCAGACAAAATGGGTAATGGGAAGAAAGGATCGTGGGTCTTGGTTGCTTGTGATACTGCTGGGACCAATTTGGAGGAAATTAGTGGGATTGATGATGAAAATTATGTCATAATCAATGAAGACGACATAGTTGATGGTATTGCCACCTTTGTCGCTAGGTGCATTCTTGAAGATCCAAAATCCAAGGTACTTCTTTAAGAGTTTGTTTAGATGCCACCAATGGTTGATGAGCATTCTCTTCAGCTCTTCTATGATGTCTAACTGTTTCTCATTACATTTCCTTCAGTCGTTATCTCCAGTGCAGCTCCAAAAGGGTATGTCTATCCTCCATGCGACCTTGCTGCATTCAAACATTGCACCGTTACAGCTGTCCGGGTTTCTGGGGTTTATCATTTCTGAATAGTTACCCAAAATTCTCAACTCAGCTACTATATATCTTACTATGCATGGATGATAACCAGACCTTTTTATTTTAGGGATATTTCTTGATTACTTGAGGACATATGAGATATAGGGCATTGTAAAAGATGTCGATCCTTATGGTACTTGAGAGTGTACACTTATAGCGTATGATGCACACCATTGCTAGCAAAAGCTACTGGTTTATGGAGACAATGCCTTGCTAAAGTAGACATCACTGTTTAAGGATCCATTGCTGCTTTGATGAGGTTGTGTATGTGAATTGTAAAGATTGATTAAATTGGTTTTCAGATTGCTGTTTGATGAACTTGTACTTGTGAAAAATTGTTGGGTACATTTTTTTTAATGTTTTCAAATTCTCATTAAATTAACTTATAGATGCATTGTGTGGTTTAACATGGATGTTAGACATTATGTATGAGGTTGAACTTGCTTTTTTACTTGCCACCATCAGTTTATTATTTGTGGATGAGTTTGAGCTGTCTTCATGTGCAATCTGATATGCTGTTGGATTTAACTTGTAAGCAGCTGTTGCAAAGGCATTAGATAGCATGAAAGCTCGATGGAGATGGTCAACCTTTTGGGAGGCTGGACAGATTATTTATATCTTGGCTACTTGGGGAATCACATTAGCAGGGTAAATCTCTCATCATTCCTGTTTGTAGTTGCGCATCAAAAGTTTACTCCACTCAACCTCTCTTTTGGATTTTTGTTGTATCATTGCTCAAAACCTATATTTCTCTTTGTTCTTTAGGTATATGCTAGAGACATTTTTTTTCTTTTATATTGGTTAATATCATCATGCTTTGCCGTAACTGTCCTTTAATGTACTACAATTATGTTAGGATTATGCTTAAGTGACTCTGTGAAAAAAATACTTACTTTATTATCTACAAATGTAAATAATGTGCATGAAGCATGTTTGATGGTTCTTTTCACTATTATCTTTTGAATTGGATGCAGGTTGTACAAGAGCCGTCACGTCCTGAAGGTGGCAGCAAAGGGTGCTGCTGTGTCTGCCAGATTTGTTATGAAGGCCCTGTGAGTGCAGAAGGCCCTCATGTGGGATCAGCAAGTTCCAAAATGTAAATACAAAACTGGTCCCATCAGTTGTACATATGTGGTTGTAATAACATGTTTAATCATGAAGTAATGATTGTCAGACATAAAAAAAAACCTCGTCCCATCAGTTGTACATATGTGGTTGTAATGACGGTGGTGTAATTGCACAAAAGCAATGGTAAGATGATAGATGATCCCATGCACCAGTTGTACATACAGTATGTGATTATGGGTGCAAGCGGTACTTAGAAGCTGTGAGTTATGACCAAACTGTAGTTGATGGGTTTATCTCGACATATGCCAGAGTTGGGGTAGTAATTTGGATTCCATTAAATTTATATGGAAAATTCAACTTGACTGTTTTTTATTTTCTCTGAGTTAGTATATACTAGTAGTATTAGAGGCTTGTCCCCTCGTGCTTGTCAGATTTCTTTTACTACCTGTTTGGTTTTCTCAGCCCGTGTTTGACTGTTGTGCACATTTGGAAGCCCGTGTTTGGGCATGTCCGCATGTGCTGCTCGCTCGCGCTGTGCCTATGGTTTCTTCGATCGTGCGCTCCGTGTGTGATATAGTTACTATCGTGTAAAAAAAACCTGATCATATGGAGTACCCTTATTTTATCACTAGTATATGTATTTGCTTGGTCTTAAGGGAGAAAAACATGACCACATGAAGCATCCTTATATCAATGTTATATGTACTAGAAACACAAATAAAACTAATAGGAAAAAGTCTACTTTTCCTCTTGATTTTTGCGATAGTCTGATTTTCATCCGTGAACATCAAAACCAGACAGAACGTCTCCCTTAACTGTTGAAACAATGCAACTTACCTCCCTAAGTGGTTTTGAGTAGTGGTTTTGCTACAGTTAAAACGGTTTTACTACAGTAATAGTGGTTTTGTCTTTTCTTTTTATTATTTATTTCCGCTAAATCTTTAAAAAATCATAGAAAAATTATAAAATAGAAAATTCAATTTTTTTGGACTCCACATGAGTAGATCTACACAATGAACATATAATATACTCCCTCCGTCCACAAATGATATTCGTATTAGACTAGTCAAAAAGTCATACAAAATATACTTTGACCATTAATTTCTCTTATAATATAAAATTGGTGGCTAAAAACTCAATAGCATCTTAGAGACACTTTTAACACGAATCTATTGATGTAAGTTTTATATTCTAAACTTTTATACAATTTGATTAATTGTTGGTCAAAATTTATAAAGTTTGACTTTTTGACTAGTCTAATATGAACATCATTTGTGGACGGAGGGAGTAATATACTTTAGTACAATGTTTTTGTTGTAGCTTTAGATAAATGCTTTTCTGTAATTAAAATAAATTTATAACTATGTTATACATGATCCAATGAGTGTAAAATTTTTATTACAATTTAATATTATAATAATTAGCCTACCATAAAAATTTCACCATAATTGGACTATAAACTATAACTATGAATTATTCTAATTAATTATAGAAAAGCATATAATTATATGGAATTAATTGAAATAATTAATCGCTATAGTTTCTATAGTCCAATTATGATGAAATTTTTATGGTGGACTAATTATTATATGTTTGAACTGTAGTAAAAAAATTCATACTCATTGGATCATGTATAACTTAATTATAAATTTATTTTAATTACATAAAAACATAAATATAAAGCTACAATAAAAATTTTGTACTAAAGCATACCATATTATATGATCGCTGTGTAGATCTACTCATGTGGAGTCCAACAAAATTATATTTTATAATTTATGATTTTTTTGTGATTTACTATAATTTTTTAAAATATTTAACGAAAATAAATAAAAAAGAAAAAGACAAAACCACTGTTACTGTAGCAAAACCGTCATAACTGCAGCAAAACCACTATTCAAAACCACCCAGGGAGGTAAATTGCATTGTTTCAATAGTTAAGGGATATATTTTGTCTGGTTTGGAGTTTAGGGAGGAAAATTAGACTTTCGTAAAAGTTACGAGAGGAAAGGTTGACTTTTTCCAAACTAATATGAAAAAGGAGACTGGATCCGGCCCACCTCCCGCAAGCTCCCAGCAGGATCGCTGGAGAAGCCTGGGAAGGGGGGCGGAGGGGATCTGGATGTTGAGGTTGCTAGGGAAGGGAAGGGGGGAGAAGAACAGGCAGAACACCTCTCGCTCACTAACGGAGCAGACCCCAGGCTAAGCCGGAAGCACCACCGGGGAGGGAAAAGTTGTGTACCATATGCGCGCACACAGCAAGGGAGAAGACAATGAAAATGAAAATGAACAGGATTACATCTATGGCTGTATCACACAGCAGGGGAGAAGACGACAAAAATGAACAGGGTAACAGTAACTCCGTTCCGTACATCTATAGCTGTATATATTAGTATAGATTTGCTTGGTCTCAAGAGATGAAGATGGATTGTTTCCATTATTTATTTATAGAAAACATGTATTTTCTTGTAAATATAGAACATAACTGACTGTTTTAGACCGGGGCAGCTCCAGGCTGCCCAGGCTACAGCTCGGGACGTGGCCCAAAAATCTATATAGCAATTTTTTTTTCAATACAATTTTGCTATAAAAATATACATTTAGTCCTATCTGACGTGGTCTAAATTTTTTTATACTATTTTACCTCTTTCTCTTGACGTGTTTCTAGATCCGCCACTGAGTTTTAGACAAGACAGAATAGTCTGGGTGACAATTTCTTGCAGTAGTTTCAAGCTAAGCAGGCCAATGCCAGCGATGCTGCTAGGTCCTAGAATGCATAATTGGGCCAAGCTGGATAAGCATACGCGGAGGCTGCAGTAGGCTAGCTCAACACAAGAAGTGGGTCTTCCCACTCCTAGCCAAGGCCCACGAACTTATTTTGCCTCTCCACCTTCCTCTAATCGTGTGCCTTCCGTTCGCAAACCCTTCTCCGCCGCCTTCTCCAACCACGACGACGCGTGCGGTGGCGGCGGCAAATTCCCACAGCGATGGCCACCAAATCCCACAAGAGCAAGAAGCCTACCGCCTCCAAGCCGTCTATCAACCCTAAGTCCCCTTCCTCCGACAAGAAACCCAAGCCCCCGAAGCTCACCGAGGAGCAGCCGGAGGAGGTGCCAGCGGTCAAGAAGCCGAAGAAGCAGAAGGTGAGGGACGAGATCGACGAGATCTTCAGCGCCGCGAAGGTGGGAAAGAAGCGGAAGACGCCGCAGCGGGAGGAGGCTGAGTCCCATGGGGACAGGAGGAAGAAGCCCAACGAGAGGGCCGAGGGGGGCAGCAGCAAGAAGAAGAGCAACAAGACGCCGGGGAGTAAAGGCAAGGGTCGGGTGGACGACGATGACGACGAGGAGGAGTTCGAGGAGAAGCGGCCGCGTCGGCGCACTGCGGACGGGCTCGCCATATACTCGGCCAATGAGCTCGGGTTCGGCAAGGCCGACGCCGGTGGCACCCCGCTGTGCCCCTTCGACTGCGACTGCTGCTTCTGAGTTTGTCAGCTGCCTGCTTCAATGTAGTTGTATTGCTTGATGAATTCGGTTGTGAGTGCGCTTACATCTGTGCTCTGGTGAAATGAAAATTTTGTTCCTGTGCTTTTAGTCTATTACTATGCTCCTGGCTTAAAGGAAATATTTTTAGTATTTTTAGAGGCTCGATCGATATCCCACAGGTGATGTTAAAGGTATGCTGAAATTCAGTCACTGCATACTGACTGGAGCATTAAGAAATTCAGAGCCACTGTTTACTGACCGGAGCATTGAGAAATTCAGCTAGACTTTGTTGATCACCTTCCTATATTCAACACATATTGATTGGGTTGTAGCTAAAATTTTCTAGCATTTCAATGCATCAAAATTTGCCAAGTACTGAATGTTGTATCATGATGGTGACCCAGCAACTAGAATGGAAAGATGTCTTGCGCATGTTTTCGTGGGCATTGTATCTGACAAGCCCGATCGTCTCCCCAGTGTGGTAAATGAGGTCTATTTTTTTTTTTTATTTGGCCGAAGAACATGTTCTATTGCGAGGAGCAAACTCAGAAAGTGAAACGTCCTCAATTTTCCGCGAAGGGAAAATCCACAGAACGAGTTATAATATGACAAAACCAAGAACTGATCTTATCATATTATCATATATCAGTCGATATCTCAGTCATACATCGTAAGATTACATAGATATAAGCATTACATCATTGAGTAACACCTATTACAGAGTCTAATTTTAGCGGAAGACTATTGAGTGAAGGCTCCTCCTTCACAGACATCATCAGAGTTGTTGTAGCGCAGCATCGACCGGATCCTCCGAACCAAACTTGAGCGTAGGCACGAAACCTCCTAATCCTTCTAGAGTCAGTACCTCGGAAGCAGGAAATCTGCACACCGCCAGATGTGTGCAGGCCATGGTCAGCACCGATGAGCTTTAGTGGAAAAGATAAAACAAGGGATCTGGCGATCCTAATATTTGGCTGTGGATTTGCATCCTAGCGCAAGAGCAGTAGTAATATGTAATATTTATCAAGTTTTAACACATTCCCATACACACACATTCACATCCATCCACCATATCCATATCCAACATCACCACACCATCACCTCATCTCATCTCACACACTCAGTCGACAGAGTCTAGCTCCCTCCCAGCCTTGTCTCAACGGCCCACAACCTCACACCAGGTTCACGGCCGGCACTCATATACCAGGGGGAGAAGAGAACTCTCACTAGTCGGAAACAAGTCAGGGAAAAGGTCCGCGACCAACGAATTGGCCAACGTATCGATCGATCAACCATACACTCTGCAGAGGTTCTACAATATCCACAAGATCGCCATCCTCGACACTCTAGAATGCCTAGGCGGATACCGGTCGCTTGCCAGCCTAGAATAATGCCACCCTACCACTCAACCCTGGAATCACCCCAAGTATGTTTGGGATGGCTAAGTCTGTGAAGTCACGTTCCCTCTCCCGAAGTGGGGGCCGTGATCGTCTCGGAAGGGTGTGGGACTCTGATACCCGTACCTTCCTTGCACTCTCTCGCCTAGCAGTAGTGGCATTACCCTACCAGGTAGTCCGACCGTCCCCGTCCATAAGGAGCGAGTGGCATGTAAAGGTATTCCCCGTGGTCAGGTCCCCGTTCCACCTAGGGTGACTAAGCCGGAATGTCTTCTCAAAGGTTTTCATTATCCGTGCCACCACAGCACGCTCCTGATCCGGGCTCCACCAGCGGCTCACACCCGGATCCACCTCAAGTCACCACTTAACCCGCCACAGGTTTCACACCATAGGGGCATCCAGATATGCCCCACGGCAAGACTCGCACCAGGCTCGTCGTATATTCCGGCTCGGTCGACTCAACCCTCACCCTCCACACACCCAAGTCACACACGCAGCACGCTCACACATCACCAAGTCTGGCATCACCCGCCAAACCATTCCCAAGGGTTCACCACCCGCATCACATCTCAGATATAATACGAAGTGGAGTTAATAATATAATGGTGAATCATGCAAGCAAGCAGGCGAGTAAGCATGAATAAGTGAGCGAAAGCGCAAAGCAGGGTGTTGTGGTAGAGTGGGTTGTAATAAGGTAATAAAGGCTTAGGTAGTATCATGCATTAATATACTAGCAAAGGAATAAATATAAAAGCACTAGCAAGTCTACTTATTTGCAATGTCTAATAGGTTTCTCTAAAAGGAGGGTGCTGCCATGACACCTGCGAAGTAGTCGTAGTCGTGGTTAATTATTCCCCGTTGGTGTTCCATCTGCGAGGTCGTCTCCTCCTGAGTTGACTCCGCGTTGCAGTCCTTGTTGTCGTCCATGCTCTCTTCTCTTGGTCCAATCGTATGCTACTCCATGAAACGACGCACACATGGCAAGAGAACACTCACCCCATAATTGAAAAGACAACAAGACGCAGGAAGATCCGAGACACTAAAATACACAAGATTTAGCTCTCTCGGCGTTTGTCCGATTTCCTCGAGCTAGGATCAAAGTGGTGGTTGCAAGTTTAAGTTTTGGCCAAGCCAATACGGCTTTATGACATAGGGTTCAAACCAATGCTTATCCTTAGCAAACACCACGGCTCACATCCTTCGATTTGATCGTCATTTAATAGGGCGAAAATCGGAGGATGGGCCTAACGAATGAAGAACGATGGGGTTCGGCTCTTGTAGCCCTATCTCAAAGGTCAACTGATCGTAAGAACGGTTAACACCGTTGTGACTTGACTCCAAGGTACCTTGGCTTACCCGCTAAGACAAAAGCGGTAGCGCAGAAGGGTTGGAGGTCTATAATCCTCTCGATCCATACGACACAGTACGTCGGGAACCAAGACTCAGGGTTATTCAATATATTGGAAACGAGCGAGGCTAGCTCAGCACATCTATGCCATGTTCTCAGACGCATCTTCAGGGAAGATGGTTTTAGACGGTCGATCGAGTCAACGTACAGGGTTCTGAGATACAGCATAGACCATAGCTTTGCTTAATAACAGAAATAGCAAGAACTCGAATATATAACTCAAAGGTTCATTATTTTCCAATACGCATGTCATGGTAGAGGACAGAGTATTGAAATAAGCGATCCATTACAAGATACAGGTGCGCAGACTACTTGTAGGGTACCCGACCGAGGTGCTCTGGCACTATGTCATTTCTTAGATTCATAGCGGTGCGGTTGTCACCGCGAGAATCCAGATATGCGATGGTCATCGGGGTACAAGCATACAATAGTCTGTGCACGAAGAAGCATTTATAAAATAATCTCCAGCAAGTATAAAAGACTATAGAATATTCACAAGCAAGCAAAAAGGCTTTATAAAATATTCAAAAGTTAGAAGGCATAGCTCCATGGTCATGGCAAGGCGAACTTGCGACCACAAGATACTCCCTCGAGAGATCGAATTACACTCGGCATCGCGGCCATGGCGAGTCGGGTCTCGCGATCGTAATATCCGAACGAGGTACGATCCCTTAGCCGGCTTAAAGGCTCGGCACATATAGACATCACACGAACATTCATTCAGGCAACATTAAGAACCATAAAGCGACACAAGACACATCGAACCAAAATGAGTGGAGTAGCACATTCCCATAGCATGAGATTGGATGGATTCCTGTATCACAAGTGCATATACAGGTGGTCGTAAGATCGAGGTGCACGAGTACAGATAGATAAATAAGAGACTTTCCAGAAGTGGCTCGGTAGATCGACTATGAGATAACGTGGTTCCCAAAGGGTCATGGTGGCGGCACATAGAGTCACGAGATCTTCTCCAACGATATAAACTACGACAGGGCACGGGGTCTCCTTAAAGACACATACTATAGTTTCCAACAGGGGCATCCTACGGTCAAGATGAGAATAGAATTACCTTATCGTCCAGCAAGTCAACTAAGTCTCGCCCCACTCGGTCTAACGTCCAACATATCGTCCAAGGTTCGTTCTATTCGGGCATCGCACGCAGTGGTCCGGTCTACAGCCAACGACATAATCACGTCAACGACTACGCATGGCTACAACGGGAAGCAACACGTGTCCATCGGTTGAAAATAGTACTCGGTCTACGCGTTCCGTTCGGCAAGCAAGGTCAGGGATTGGAAGAGAGGCATGGTAGCTCACCATGATTCATCAAGAGTAGTGTCCGACGTTGCTCGGCATCATCCTCGTGACTTGGTCATCATCCATCGGCTTAGCGTGTACCTAGAGAGAAGTTCGTTCGAGGACAAGTAGATGACAACGAAATAATAGATGATGACGGAATAATTGAGATAACGAGTTCACAAGGATATAGCCGGCACGAGGGCATGGACATAGATATGAATAAATGGTCATGTATTACAAAGATAGATCAAAGGTTGTCATGTACAGGATATAAATTGGGACTTCGTCTTCGTCTTCGTCTTCGGCTGACGTAGCGTGTTCTGGATGTGGCAGGGGTTGTATCGTTTCAGCGATGCTTCGGATGCATAGGTGGATCAGCGAGCATCACCTTCTTGTCACAGAATGAGAATCCTTCAGATAGTTTCAGAATAGAGAACGAGTAAGGAATGGAGCCATCAGGTAGGAAGGAGGTGACCTTTAGGAATGTTGAACGGCTTCGCAGATGATTCGGCTTGTGTACAGACTTGGCGATTTCCGAACCCTGCAGCAAAGTGAGAGTAGCGGCACAAGGGCTACTAGTCAATAGGGTGATCATAGAACCAGATAACAGGAAGGAATTGAAGTAAGAACATGATTTCGCGAGTTCTCAGTATGACAAGATAGTTAGCTGTAGGTCTAATAAATCCCATAGACAGGCAAGGGATTTTCAGTAAGCAAACGGTGTGAATCTGCGACAGATATACAATCAGATCGATTCAGTGGATAGCAGAAACTTGATCTAGCAGTGTAGCCGGCAACAGCAACATTGATCTAAGGTCAATCTAAGATTACAACCAGTCATGGCTCGACGGCCCAAAGGATGGTTCAGCAGGATACATCGATAGATCGGCACAGTTCATGTAATCAGCACAAGGATTGCAGTGAGCAACCAACCAAATCGACCCCTAGGTGGAGATAGGGTTCCAGGGTGCTCACCATGACTCGTGGCCGCCGGTAGGGCGCGCGGTGGAGGGCTCGGTTCGGGCATCATCGAAGCGGCTCGGTTCGGTGCAGAGAGGGAGAAGTTGTTGGGGCGGCGCAGTGAGGATCCACGAGCACGGCGTCGGGTCGGGGAGAAGGCGACGGCGTGTAGAAGACCGGCTCGGTGAGATTCGTGTGCTCAGCGTCGGAGGTGGAGTCTTCGTGGACGCGCAGGGGTGGCTTGGTGTCGGAGTGGCGCCGGACGACGAATTTGGGAGAAGGGCGCGATGGCGCCGTGGTGGTGAGGAAGGGCGCGGCGAACGGGGCTTCAGTGGGTAAGCGGCGGCGGCCTAGTGGGGAAGAAGGAGCACGCGCGGTAGGTAGCAGCGGCGGCTGGGCGGAGGTAGGTGGCGTGCGGTGCGGAAGTAGGTGGCGGTCGCGGCTGTTGGGCGCGGGCGCTCCGTGCGGCGGCGGCGGCTTCCAGGAAGGAGCACGGTGCTCCTAGGGTTCGCAGGGAGAGGCGCCGAGTTGGGCCAGATGGCCGTGCGCGGGCCTATGGGGAAAAGGGGTGAGGGGGGAGAGCGAGCGGGCCTGAGAGAGGGAGGTGCAGATGGGCCGCGTCGGTTGGGTTTGGGGGAAAAACCGGTTGGGCTTGGTTCGACTGGGCCACGAGGTGGGGAAGGAGGGGTTAGGTTGAGGGCTTTAGGCCCAAGATATGGGTGGAGGGTTTGTCTATTTTGCTTAAGGGAAAGAGAGGTATTCAAACAGGAGTTTGGGAGAAATTCGAAAAGGGTTTAGAATGAAATTCATATGAGGAAATTTAGGATCTTGATGGAGGTTGATGACGAATTCCCGAAGGGTGGTCATAATAGAAGGTTGGGGTTTGCTGAGCGAAATTCGAGATAACCTCAAGAAAAATACATGGATGTTGCTATGGTCATGTGCTCTCCATCATAAGACTTAAGTCATAAAAAGAATCTCCGTCAAACTCCTACAAGCTATACTATATGAATGCGACAATTTATTTATAAATTGTTTCCGGTTCAGCTAGCAACTACATGCTCCACACAATCACATGAAAATTTTTAAAAAGTTCAAATTTTTGGGTTGTTACAGTCCACCCACCTTACAAGGATCTCGTCCTCGAGATTTAGGAGTTAGTGCTAATGAGTCAGGTCTTCGTTGTCAAGTCATGTGCAGTAATGCATTTGGTTTTGGATTCTAGCATTTGAAGAGGAGTTTTGGTACATTTGTTTTCAGAAATTCTTTTAGAATGGAGAAACTTTGTTTTGCAAAGTAAGAGAAATTCTTTTTAGGAATTCCATTTCTAAATTTCTAGTCGAAAACACTTTGTAAATATTATTTTTTTGGAATAACAAACTTAAAGGTTTGTTTTGGGGAAATAAACCGGTATTTCAGATCCTTTTAGGAAATCAGTTCGACTTTCGAAATCAAATCTTTTGTCCAAAATGTTTTTAGAACATCCAAAAAAATTAGTTTTGGTAAAAACTGTGTTTTTGCAGAGCGTCCTCTTTTAAATGAGAGAGTTTTCGAAAACATCTACATCGAGAAATGATTTTCGCAAGTAGAGACGGTTTGGTTGAAAACTTCCTTAAACACAAATAAATAAAGCGGGTTTCTCGAAAAAAACTTTTCAAATCTTTTTTTTTATAAAACTCTTTTGAAGAGGGAAATCGTGGTTTTGAGAAACTATTTCAAACACCATTTTGAATGCATCTTGCAAACGGTTTTGGGAAATCAAGTTTCAAACGAAATTTTGGAATCGGTTTTTGTAAATCAAGATCAAGCACCATTTTGCGGAAACTCTTTTTCTTTGGACAATGATTTTTAAACAAAACAAAATCCATTTTTAAGTCGTTTTAAATTTTCGCAACCAAGACATATTGAAAAGCCTTTGAAATTTGATTTTCATAAACTCTTTCTTTTGAAACGATTGTTTGAACGGGAGATTTTCTCAAGCTGTTTTAAAAGAAACCTAAACGAGAGTTTTTGAAAACTTCTTTTCACACAACACTTTGAGATGAAGGCAAGGTTTTGAAAATACTTGAAACAGATCAAGAGTTTTGAAGGCAAGAGTCTTTTATTTGGAGGCAAACTTTTCAGAAGCTCCTCGCAAGAGGTTTTGAAAAAGGTTCAAAATAGGCTTTTGATATTTTAAGTCAAAGCTTTTGTATAAAATTTTTTTTTTGAACGCTTTTTGGAAAAATTATTTTCACGAGCAGTTGAGCTTTTTTGGAAAGAGAGCATTTGGAAATCAAACTATTTTGCAAACTTTTCCAGACAAGCTTTTGGTTAAGAGATGTTTTGAAATAGTGAGAACAAGCAATTTTGAAATCATTTCAAGGATACGTTTCGTAAAACTTTTAAAATCCAAGTTGGGTTTTGAAGATGTTTGAAATCGACACCGATTTTGAAGTCAAAGTCTTTTGAAAATCTTTTTGTTCCCAAAAACAAAACACACCCGTTTATTATTTTTTTTAAGAGCTTAGAAACAATGATTTGAAGACACAAAAGTTTTTGAAACGGGGCGTTGCTCCCTTTTGTTTTGAAACTGATTTTGAAACATACAAAACTAGTTTTGAAATGGATTTTTAAATCGTGTCCTATTGAAAGACAAAGATTTTGCAATCAACTTGTTTTCCAGAAACCATTTTCAAAACGGCTTTTTGAAATAAACTTTGGAAAAACCCTTTTTGGTTTTGACAAATACTTTTTAGCATAGTTGCAAAACATCCTTTTCGCAAAGATTTGCTTGATAAAATGGTTGCAAAGCATCATTTGGTAAGCAGAGTTTATTTTTGGAAAGTGGTACTTAGCCCTCGGTTTGAAATCAAAATTGTTTAAAACAAAGCCGAGCCAAGGACTTTTGGTTTGAAAACATTTTACTGAATGAAAGCAATACTTGGTTTCCTGAAATCGAGTTTCAAAACACTTTCCCGAAAAGAAAATGGTTTTCAAAATACCTTTTTTTTAAAAGAAACAATTTGAGAAGAGACTAAATCTGTTTTCTTTGGAAAAGGGAACGCCATTTTTAAAAGGGAGGTATTTCGAAATCAAAACATTTTGTAAGGTTTTTGGTAAAACAGTGTTTCAAAATAGAGAGGATGCATGGTAAAACAGTGTTTCAAAATAGAGAGGATGCATGGTTTGTAAAATCCTTTTGATTTTGAAAACACACACACACTTTTGTTTTTAAAAGATTTTCGGGGAACAAGGGCTTTTTAAATCTAATATAGTTTTTGGAAAGTAGTGATTTTGTAGATAGCGTGGTTTTAAAGAGAAATCATTTTCGAATCATCTTTTGAAATCCAAGTCAAGTTTAAGGTTGAAAATATAAATCCAAATTTTACAAAGAAAAATGGTTTATATTTTCAATCAAATAGGGGAAATTTTGAAGTTTGAAGTTTAGAAATCAAATCTGATTTTCTAAATAGTCTGGAAAGACATGGTGCATCGTCACATAACTTTGGGTAGTTGGGTCACTTATGTACCATTTGAAGGGATCTTGGGTGGGATCTACCCCGAGATAACTAGGGTCCAGAGTCATTATTAAAAATAACTCTACAAATTACACTCATGTAGTAAGAACGAATGAAAGTGCAATAACACAAGATCCAGGCAATCAGACAACATTACAACTCCTATATGCATAGTGTTGACTTAAGGTGACTCTTTAAACCTTCAAGTCTCACACATCTACCGTCTAACGTGGACAGTCATAGGGTATGTTATTTTCTAGTGAGCTTTTCCAGGGTAAGAGTGCTAGTAAGTAGCAGAAGTCAAGGTGGGGAGAAGAAACAAGTGTCAGCAGTTATTAGACGAGATATTTGGCTTCTATACTAGTGTTTGGGTCCTGAGGTTTCGTCCTAAGGTCAAGTATGGCTCTGATACCAACTGAAACGTCCTCAATTTTCCGCAAAGGGAAAATCCACAGAACGAGTTATAATATGACAAAACCAAGAACTGATCTTATCATATTATCATATATCAGTCGATATCTCAGTCATACATCGTAAGATTACATAGATATAAGCATTACATCATTGAGTAACACCTATTACAGAGTCTAATTTTAGCGGAAGACTATTGAGTGAAGGCTCCTCCTTCACAGACATCATCAGAGTTGTTGTAGCGCAGCATCGACCGGATCCTCCGAACCAAACTTGAGCGTAGGCACGAAACCTCCTAATCCTTCTAGAGTCAGTACCTCGGAAGCAGGAAATCTGCACACCGCCAGATGTGTGCAGGCCATGGTCAGCACCGATGAGCTTTAGTGGAAAAGATAAAACAAGGGATCTGGCGATCCTAATATTTGGCTGTGGATTTGCATCCTAGCGCAAGAGCAGTAGTAATATGTAATATTTATCAAGTTTTAACACATTCCCATACACACACATTCACATCCATCCACCATATCCATATCCAACATCACCACACCATCACCTCATCTCATCTCACACACTCAGTCGACAGAGGCCAGCTCCCTCCCAGCCTTGTCTCAACGGCCCACAACCTCACACCAGGTTCACGGCCGGCACTCATATACCAGGGGGAGAAGAGAACTCTCACTAGTCGGAAACAAGTCAGGGAAAAGGTCCGCGACCAACGAATTGGCCAACGTATCGATCGATCAACCATACACTCTGCAGAGGTTCTACAATATCCACAAGATCGCCATCCTCGGCACTCTAGAATGCCTAGGCGGATACCGGTCGCTTGCCAGCCTAGAATAATGCCACCCTACCACTCAGCCCTGGAATCACCCCAAGTATGTTTGGGATGGCTAAGTCTGTGAAGTCACGTTCCCTCTCCCGAAGTGGGGGCCGTGATCGTCTCGGAAGGGTGTGGGACTCTGATACCCGTACCTTCCTTGCACTCTCTCGCCTAGCAGTAGTGGCATTACCCTACCAGGTAGTCCGACCGTCCCCGTCCATAAGGAGCGAGTGGCATGTAAAGGTATTCCCCGTGGTCAGGTCCCCGTTCCACCTAGGGTGACTAAGCCGGAATGTCTTCTCAAAGGTTTTCATTATCCGTGCCACCACAGCACGCTCCTGATCCGGGCTCCACCAGCGGCTCACACCCGGATCCACCTCAAGTCACCACTTAACCCGCCACAGGTTTCACACCATAGGGGCATCCAGATATGCCCCACGGCAAGACTCGCACCAGGCTCGTCGTATATTCCGGCTCGGTCGACTCAACCCTCACCCTCCACACACCCAAGTCACACACGCAGCACGCTCACACATCACCAAGTCTGGCATCACCCGCCAAACCATTCCCAAGGGTTCACCACCCGCATCACATCTCAGATATAATACGAAGTGGAGTTAATAATATAATGGTGAATCATGCAAGCAAGCAGGCGAGTAAGCATGAATAAGTGAGCGAAAGCGCAAAGCAGGGTGTTGTGGTAGAGTGGGTTGTAATAAGGTAATAAAGGCTTAGGTAGTATCATGCATTAATATACTAGCAAAGGAATAAATATAAAAGCACTAGCAAGTCTACTTATTTGCAATGTCTAATAGGTTTCTCTAAAAGGAGGGTGCTGCCATGACACCTGCGAAGTAGTCGTAGTCGTGGTTAATTATTCCCCGTTGGTGTTCCATCTGCGAGGTCGTCTCCTCCTGAGTTGACTCCGCGTTGCAGTCCTTGTTGTCGTCCATGCTCTCTTCTCTTGGTCCAATCGTATGCTACTCCATGAAACGACGCACACATGGCAAGAGAACACTCACCCCATAATTGAAAAGACAACAAGACGCAGGAAGATCCGAGACACTAAAATACACAAGATTTAGCTCTCTCGGCGTTTGTCCGATTTCCTCGAGCTAGGATCAAAGTGGTGGTTGCAAGTTTAAGTTTTGGCCAAGCCAATACGGCTTTATGACATAGGGTTCAAACCAATGCTTATCCTTAGCAAACACCACGGCTCACATCCTTCGATTTGATCGTCATTTAATAGGGCGAAAATCGGAGGATGGGCCTAACGAATGAAGAACGATGGGGTTCGGCTCTTGTAGCCCTATCTCAAAGGTCAACTGATCGTAAGAACGGTTAACACCGTTGTGACTTGACTCCAAGGTACCTTGGCTTACCCGCTAAGACAAAAGCGGTAGCGCAGAAGGGTTGGAGGTCTATAATCCTCTCGATCCATACGACACAGTACGTCGGGAACCAAGACTCAGGGTTATTCAATATATTGGAAACGAGCGAGGCTAGCTCAGCACATCTATGCCATGTTCTCAGACGCATCTTCAGGGAAGATGGTTTTAGACGGTCGATCGAGTCAACGTACAGGGTTCTGAGATACAGCATAGACCATAGCTTTGCTTAATAACAGAAATAGCAAGAACTCGAATATATAACTCAAAGGTTCATTATTTTCCAATACGCATGTCATGGTAGAGGACAGAGTATTGAAATAAGCGATCCATTACAAGATACAGGTGCGCAGACTACTTGTAGGGTACCCGACCGAGGTGCTCTGGCACTATGTCATTTCTTAGATTCATAGCGGTGCGGTTGTCACCGCGAGAATCCAGATATGCGATGGTCATCGGGGTACAAGCATACAATAGTCTGTGCACGAAGAAGCATTTATAAAATAATCTCCAGCAAGTATAAAAGACTATAGAATATTCACAAGCAAGCAAAAAGGCTTTATAAAATATTCAAAAGTTAGAAGGCATAGCTCCATGGTCATGGCAAGGCGAACTTGCGACCACAAGATACTCCCTCGAGAGATCGAATTACACTCGGCATCGCGGCCATGGCGAGTCGGGTCTCGCGATCGTAATATCCGAACGAGGTACGATCCCTTAGCCGGCTTAAAGGCTCGGCACATATAGACATCACACGAACATTCATTCAGGCAACATTAAGAACCATAAAGCGACACAAGACACATCGAACCAAAATGAGTGGAGTAGCACATTCCCATAGCATGAGATTGGATGGATTCCTGTATCACAAGTGCATATACAGGTGGTCGTAAGATCGAGGTGCACGAGTACAGATAGATAAATAAGAGACTTTCCAGAAGTGGCTCGGTAGATCGACTATGAGATAACGTGGTTCCCAAAGGGTCATGGTGGCGGCACATAGAGTCACGAGATCTTCTCCAACGATATAAACTACGACAGGGCACGGGGTCTCCTTAAAGACACATACTATAGTTTCCAACAGGGGCATCCTACGGTCAAGATGAGAATAGAATTACCTTATCGTCCAGCAAGTCAACTAAGTCTCGCCCCACTCGGTCTAACGTCCAACATATCGTCCAAGGTTCGTTCTATTCGGGCATCGCACGCAGTGGTCCGGTCTACAGCCAACGACATAATCACGTCAACGACTACGCATGGCTACAACGGGAAGCAACACGTGTCCATCGGTTGAAAATAGTACTCGGTCTACGCGTTCCGTTCGGCAAGCAAGGTCAGGGATTGGAAGAGAGGCATGGTAGCTCACCATGATTCATCAAGAGTAGTGTCCGACGTTGCTCGGCATCATCCTCGTGACTTGGTCATCATCCATCGGCTTAGCGTGTACCTAGAGAGAAGTTCGTTCGAGGACAAGTAGATGACAACGAAATAATAGATGATGACGGAATAATTGAGATAACGAGTTCACAAGGATATAGCCGGCACGAGGGCATGGACATAGATATGAATAAATGGTCATGTATTACAAAGATAGATCAAAGGTTGTCATGTACAGGATATAAATTGGGACTTCGTCTTCGTCTTCGTCTTCGGCTGACGTAGCGTGTTCTGGATGTGGCAGGGGTTGTATCGTTTCAGCGATGCTTCGGATGCATAGGTGGATCAGCGAGCATCACCTTCTTGTCACAGAATGAGAATCCTTCAGATAGTTTCAGAATAGAGAACGAGTAAGGAATGGAGCCATCAGGTAGGAAGGAGGTGACCTTTAGGAATGTTGAACGGCTTCGCAGATGATTCGGCTTGTGTACAGACTTGGCGATTTCCGAACCCTGCAGCAAAGTGAGAGTAGCGGCACAAGGGCTACTAGTCAATAGGGTGATCATAGAACCAGATAACAGGAAGGAATTGAAGTAAGAACATGATTTCGCGAGTTCTCAGTATGACAAGATAGTTAGCTGTAGGTCTAATAAATCCCATAGACAGGCAAGGGATTTTCAGTAAGCAAACGGTGTGAATCTGCGACAGATATACAATCAGATCGATTCAGTGGATAGCAGAAACTTGATCTAGCAGTGTAGCCGGCAACAGCAACATTGATCTAAGGTCAATCTAAGATTACAACCAGTCATGGCTCGACGGCCCAAAGGATGGTTCAGCAGGATACATCGATAGATCGGCACAGTTCATGTAATCAGCACAAGGATTGCAGTGAGCAACCAACCAAATCGACCCCTAGGTGGAGATAGGGTTCCAGGGTGCTCACCATGACTCGTGGCCGCCGGTAGGGCGCGCGGTGGAGGGCTCGGTTCGGGCATCATCGAAGCGGCTCGGTTCGGTGCAGAGAGGGAGAAGTTGTTGGGGCGGCGCAGTGAGGATCCACGAGCACGGCGTCGGGTCGGGGAGAAGGCGACGGCGTGTAGAAGACCGGCTCGGCGAGATTCGTGTGCTCAGCGTCGGAGGTGGAGTCTTCGTGGACGCGCAGGGGTGGCTTGGTGTCGGAGTGGCGCCGGACGACGAATTTGGGAGAAGGGCGTGATGGCGCCGTGGTGGTGAGGAAGGGCGCGGCGAACGGGGCTTCAGTGGGTAAGCGGCGGCGGCCTAGTGGGGAAGAAGGAGCACGCGCGGTAGGTAGCAGCGGCGGCTGGGCGGAGGTAGGTGGCGTGCGGTGCGGAAGTAGGTGGCGGTCGCGGCTGTTGGGCGCGGGCGCTCCGTGCGGCGGCGGCGGCTTCCAGGAAGGAGCACGGTGCTCCTAGGGTTCGCAGGGAGAGGCGCCGAGTTGGGCCAGATGGCCGTGCGCGGGCCTGTGGGGAAAAGGGGTGAGGGGGGAGAGCGAGCGGGCCTGAGAGAGGGAGGTGCAGATGGGCCGCGTCGGTTGGGTTTGGGGGAAAAACCGGTTGGGCTTGGTTCGACTGGGCCACGAGGTGGGGAAGGAGGGGTTAGGTTGAGGGCTTTAGGCCCAAGATATGGGTGGAGGGTTTGTCTATTTTGCTTAAGGGAAAGAGAGGTATTCAAACAGGAGTTTGGGAGAAATTCGAAAAGGGTTTAGAATGAAATTCATATGAGGAAATTTAGGATCTTGATGGAGGTTGATGACGAATTCCCGAAGGGTGGTCATAATAGAAGGTTGGGGTTTGCTGAGCGAAATTCGAGATAACCTCAAGAAAAATACATGGATGTTGCTATGGTCATGTGCTCTCCATCATAAGACTTAAGTCATAAAAAGAATCTCCGGCAAACTCCTACAAGCTATACTATATGAATGCGACAATTTATTTATAAATTGTTTCCGGTTCAGCTAGCAACTACATGCTCCACACAATCACATGAAAAATTTTAAAAAGTTCGAATTTTTGGGTTGTTACAGAAAGCTGCCTCAACTTCAAAAGATCTCGTCCGATACTGTTTCAAAGTCTCCCGACTGCTGATTGATTTCTTTGAGAAAAATATATATCAGGGCCCAGGGGAATGTGATGCCATTTTACACGACACAGCTCTTCTAAGATCATCAATACTACGGAGTACATTACAATGCCAGATTATCTATTTCTCAGTGCCCGCTCTATTTATTTACCCACCAAGCATGCCCTTCTGTTTCTCGGTGGGGCTTTCTTGTTGGCTCTGTAGATACATATTTTATGGTAATGCTATTACTTGCATTCTTTTTGGGCATGCTTCCACTGGTGAAAACCCATGCTGTGAATTTGGGCATGCTTCCACTGGTGAAAACTCATGCTGTGAAAATTGAAATTTGGTAGAATACGCAATACCTATAATTATAAACTATGCTTATTGTGTGGTAGTATCCAAGTATCACTACCACTATACAGATCCAATCCAGTCAGCATGGAGAAGATAGCAACCATATACGCCTCCAAATAATAAGCATATACGTATTGAGATGAATATGTACACACCTTAATGCACATCAACGGTTGATGTGCTGATGTCCTTACATGCAGATTTTAGCAGGCAGATTTTAGTTTCTCGCCCTCAAACTCTCGGAGGCTTCCAGAATTTTGTACTAAAAAAAACTTGACCCGCGGGGTAAGACAGCCTCCGGGCATTATGCTTAAAAAGAAGATCTTCTCACGCAGGTCGAGAAAAACCCCCGAACCTCTGCCCCACCCATAAGAAGAAGACCTTACCTTATCACGCAGGTCGAGAAAAACCCCCGAACCTCTGCCCCACCCTCCCGTGAGACTGGGCTAACGAGGAAAAAAAAAACACGACCCGCAAGGGATAATAAGACAGCCCCCGGGCCTCACCCTCCCGTGAGACTGAGCTGACGAGGGGATTTTTTTTCAACGCACAAATATACTACGCCTCCTCCGGAGGACAAATCTGCGAAACGGGGATTCTACGAGCGACAGGGTACGATTTTATTGCCCAGCCCGACGTGGCACGTGGAACGCCACACAGCCAGGTCGCCGTCGCCGAGCAGATCAGTTCCAGCGGCCGGTGCGAGCGAGCGAGCAAGGTGTGACCGATGGCGGCCGCGTCGCTGCTGAGCCGGGTGCGGTGGCTCCTGGTGGAGCACCCGGCCGTGGCCTCGTTCCGCTGGCAGCCAGGCCGGACGGTCGGCGCGACGGCGTCCTTCGCGGCCGCCGTCATCTGCGGCTACCTCGCCGCGGTGCTCGTCCTCCGCCGCCTCGTCCTGCCCCGCGTCCCGCCGCTCCCTCCGCCGGCGCTCCGCGCGGCGTCCGCGGCCCACAACGCGGTCCTGCTGGCGCTCTCCGCCGCCATGGCCGCCGGGTGCGCGCTCTCCACGGCCGCCGCGGCGCCCACCGCCGCGTGGCCCTTCTGCTTCCCGCCGCGGGGCGCCACGGAGGCGGCGGGCCCCGTCTTCTTCTGGGCGCACGTCTTCTACCTCTCCAAGGTGTACGAGCTGGGCGACACGCTGCTCATCCTGCTGGGCCGCCGCCCGCTCACGCTGCTCCACGTCTACCACCACGCCGTCGTCGTCGCCATGTGCTACCTCTGGCTCGCCACGCGCCAGTCCCTGATGCCCGTCGCGCTCGTCACCAACGCCGGCGTGCACGTCGTCATGTACTCCTACTACCTCTCCTGCAGCGTCGGCCTGCGCTGGCCCAAGCGCTGGAAGCGCGCCGTCACGGAGCTGCAGATCGTGCAGTTCCTCTTCAGCTTCGCGGCCTCCGTGGTGATGCTGTGGCTCCACTTCACCGCTGGCGGCTGCGAGGGGATGGCCGGCTGGGTGTTCAACGCCGTCTTCAACGCGTCGCTGCTCGCGCTCTTCCTCAACTTCCACGGCGCCGCCTACAATGCCGCCAAGGGCAACAAGGGTAAAGCAGAATGACGAGGCCAGCAGCTTAATTTGCCAGCGACCAATTTCTCGTGGGATTTAATTGGACTTTATCACGCTCTTGTGATTCGAGCAAACTTATGATTTGAATCTTATTTTAACCACTCCCGAAACCAGTTGTTTGATGTTGCATGTTAGGCCTGTTTGGTTCTCTCCCACTTTTTAGTAGGCACACCCTTATTAAAAGAGACTAAAAGGAACTAAAATGGTTTTTTAGTCCCTATTAGTAGAGATGTTTGACAACTTAGCTACTAAAAGTGTAGTGGGAAGAAACCAAACAGGCCCTTAGATGTGACAATTGGCGCAGCCAAATCACTGATCCCAACTCTCTGAAGTCTGAAAGACTTGCTCGAAAAGAAATACATATTGATCGCCCTCAATTGAATTAAGGAGGAGTTTTCTTTTTCATTTTCATTTTGCTATCTGTCCAAAATAATTACGAATCATGTCCTATGAAGAGAGAGGTATTCGTCGGGTCTATGTAATTCTTGGTTTTCCATCTGAAAGACTTTGCGATCAGAGGAGTATTGCTCGTGATATGGGGGTGTTTAGTTGAAGGGTCGTTTTTGATGTCACATCGAATGTTGTAACACTAATTTAGTCTATTAAAAATAAACTAATAAAAAAATAAATTACATATTTTTGTCTAGAATCTCTGAGACGAATTTATTAAGACTAATTAATCTATCATTAATACATGTTATTGTAGCACAACATTATCAAATCATAGACTAATTAGGCTTAAAAAATCGTCTCGTAAAGTTATTGCAATATGTGGAATTACTACTTCGTTAAATTTTTAGTCTACATTTAATACTTTATGCATGTGTCCAAACATTCAATGTGAGTAAATGTGATAGGTAAAAAAAATTGATAGAGAATTAAACACACCCATAATCTATCTCTGCTTTCTAATATCACCGTTCCCTAAAAGAATGCAATTCTTGGTTTGTTCTCAAACAACCGTTTTAAGTTTAACTAAATATGTAGGAAAAGATAGTATCACCAATTATGATAAAAGAAATATATTATTATAAATATATATTATAATGAAGCTAATAATACTTATTAGATATCACAAAAGGTGGTATATTTTTTTAAAAAAATAGTGAAAATAGATTAATTTAGTACCATAACTAAAATTGTATTTCTCTTTCTAGACGAAGTATTAAAAAACATACTTCCACCTTAGCACCAAAACTCACGTGTATGAATAATAATTTTCCTATCACAATGAAATTCCGTAGCCTGTAGTTTGTTTGATCTTAATGCATATTTTACCTAGTTTGCTAAATCTCGTCTAAAAACTAGTACTGGTCTTGTTATAAAATATTTATAAAACAATAAGTACACACTTTAAGACAAATCTACCAGCAATTATTATATTTAAATGTCAAAACTCAATAAAAGAGGGTAACGCACGGCTACTTTAAAATGGTTCAAACAGTTCCAAAACATCACTTATTTGTGACCTGAGAAACAAATTCAATAAAAATCTGCTAAGGTTTGGATCAAATATCATCATCCTTTCGATCAAAAAAAAAAAATCATCATCCTACAATTTGGCGCCAATGCCAATAATGGTTTTACTCCATATTATGAATAAAAACCATAACTAATACGCCCTCGAGGAATATTGTTAGCACACTAATTTCTTCTCTATCAAATTTTTTTCTGAAAATTTCAAGCTGCTGCTAATAAACAGGCATCCCTGTACGCATGGGTTAGGACAGAGCCCTGCTTCGCTTTCTGTGTGAGTGTGACGTCAATTTCGCATCAGCGTTTGCTATCATCACGACTAGAATGTACCGTGAATATACAAAGCACAACACAACAATTGTATATATAGGCTAATGGGAAAAGGCAGTCTCAAAATACGATGCGGACGAGAAAAGAGCCATTGTCGATGCTCCTTTTTTTTCAATTGCAGAAATCAGAGTAGAAAGAATACCAATTCGGCACTTCCGGGTGCTTCTCTAGGGTTCTAGGAGAGGTTGGAGCCCCTTTTATTTTATCAAAAGCAAAGAAAAACACTATTTTACATCTTACCAAAAAATCTTAAAAAAAAAACAAGGACATTTTGAACAGTATCATTATAATTTTGCAAAGTTAAATATATGTCACTGGTATCTTACTGACATATGAGACACACATGAGTCAATAACATATGAGCCAAAATGACATATCTCTAATTTTACAAAATTATAATGACAGTTCTCAAATTTTCCAAAAAACCATAAATATGGTAGGTTTTTCCGAGGGGAAAAAAGGCGAAACTTACACAGGTAGTGAGGTAGAGTAACAATGTTCACTGTTCATCTCTTTTCATCTGCACCACTGCTCTCTACCAGTGATCCACGAAACCATAACAAAAAGGCGCAGAAGGTACAGCACGAATCACTTAGAAATAGATCAACAGAAGTATATGAAACGTAGGGAAAAAAGCTCAAGATTGACTAATCACGTGTTTTGAGCACACGGTTTCTCTTCACGCTTACGCAATTTGCGCCTCGGATCATGCATACCTTTTTTTTTGTTTTCTAGAGAAAAATTAGTCTTGAACCGAAAACCGAGATGATAGTCTTAGACTTTTCACAGGACGTAGTGCTGCAACGGCTCCACCGATCTACACCCTCCAAATTAAGGAGAAAGAAGAAACGAAACAAGGGGGCCGGGGGAAGAAAGATTTTTGCCACCTGCAGACCTGCTGCTACGCGAGCTAGAAGCTACTGGGCGCCCGGCCGGAGAAGGCCATGGCGAAGAGGAGGATGACGAGGTAGAAGAGGATGACGACGAGCTTCATCTGGAACATGGCGAAGAAGAGCTTGACCATGAACACCAGCAGCAGCGCGTCGAATATGATCGTTATGGCCACCTCCAGGGGCTCCATCGCCGCCGCCGCCGCCGCGGACCAGACCACCAGCTAGCAGAGGCGAGAGATCAACGCTTTCTGGGACGAGCCAAGAAAACAAAAACAAGAGAGGCAAAAATTGGTAAAGGTGGATCGGTGCGGCGCTGGTGAGGCTGAGGGTGGGGGGAGAGACGGCGAGGGGAGACAACCAGCGAGCGGAGTAGAAGACGCACCTGACTCCCCTGAAGGCGACGCGTTTTCCGCTTCAGTGACACGGCTTGGCTTTGGGCCTTTGGCCTTGGGTTGGGTCGTCGTCGCCGATTGCGCGAGGGTGTGGCCGCCAGACGGGCAGGGTGACGAAGGTTCGGAACAAAGAAGAGCGGGCCCGCCGACGTGAACCACCGAGCTGACGGGTCGGACGGGCGCGGGGTGTCACCGTGTCAAGCCGCACCCGCACCCGCACCGGCGGGTACACACCGCGGCGGATGATGGATCACCTGCCACTGCCACTGCCACCGCCACCGACTAGGTTTTAGTAACCTGTGCGGTTTGGTCAGTGCTTCCGAGCGCAACAGCACACGGATTGCTAGACTGCTGAGACACATGTGTGCGTCTGCGTCTGGGTTTTCATTAGCTGATGATGACTCGATTCAGGAATCGAAGAGGTGGCAAAGTCCCGGAGATCATCCCATGTGGGCCATGTGGGCAAAGAGCCAGAACTGAAGGTCTGTTTGGTTTGGTCCTGCTAAAGTTTATTCTGCTAAATTCCGTTCTTTTTAGCCACTTTAAAGCCAAACACTATGGTTAAATGAGACCAAATGACCTTTATTCCTCTCTAGTCACTTTAGCAGTGACTAAATGAAACTAAACTATTTAGCTGACTAAACTTTAGCAGGACCAAACCAAACAGGCCCTCAAGACCAATTAATCTGCAAGACGAAAAAGAAGAGGGTGAACATTAACATATATAATTAGGTTTGCCGTCCACCTCAGTGTGGCTAAGATGCATCACAAAGTCATGTAAGATTAACAACATTAGGTCTCCTTTAACGGTAGCAATTACAATGCAAAGATTTTCACTTGGCAATTCATGTTTCGAGAAACTAGTGCTTTGGAGGGCTTACAAGGCTGGTGATTGGTTTTCTACTGCTACCAAGACAGTCTTCAAGTCTGGAAGTGCATCAGAACCTCGAGACTAATTAATCTGCAAGAATAAGAGGAGTGAGCAGTAGGCAACAACAGTACGTCTCCTTTAACAGTGTGGTAAGGCGTATCACAGAAGCACAATTGTACGCAGGTTAGAAAACAAATCAACAGCAATAGGTCTCCTTTAACAGTAGCAACTACATATGTCAAAATTAGTTTGCGCTTAACAATTCACATTTCAAGAAAGTTTGCTGGAGGGCTGTATGGTTAGGACACAATTGCGTTCAGTATTTCAGTGCTTGGTTGGTGTTCCACTGCTCCATGACAGTTTTGAGGACTTGAAGACTAAAATAACGAGCACAAACCAAGAATACAATTATACAAGTGAACATGTTGGAGTAGTAGCAGGCAGTACACCAACAAATCATAGGGCATGAATGTAACAAAATACTAAACCAAGCAGTGGATTCGGCGTGTAATAGGACCATTTCTTTCTATTAATACAATGACTCACAATTCTCCTGCGTGTTCGAGGAAAAAAACAAGAATACAAGCATGAAGGTCCAAAACAAAATTCATTTTATAGTGACGATTCAATTTAACGAACGATGTAGCTGTTACACCGTTGGCGAAGCAATAAGCATACAGACTCATTGACTATAACCATAAAAAGCATACATGTAGGCTATTGAGAGATGTTTTTTTATATTTTCCAAGCCTTCAACTGAAAAAAGACAAGTGCTTTCAAACTGGATGCATTAAATTAAATTGAACAAGAATGCATGAATTATCTTCAAGAAACTTTCTTTTTTTGTTGCTGTTTCATTTCTTTTCCTTTTCTTCTCTTTGTTTAGTTGTTACTTTTTGTTCCTCCTTTTTCCTTTACTTTCTTAGTTCGCCTTTTGTTTTCCTTCAGACATTTTCAACATTTACTCATTTTTTTTCTTAATAGAATAATGACAGGCAGCTCTACTCTGGTTGAAGAAAAAAATAGTGCTTGCATAAGAACATTCATCTCATCACTCACTGATTTATGATCAGACAACAGAATAGACAATCAGCACAATGATATGCACCTGTTTTTCATGGTAAATGTAACGAATTGGGGAGATCTTCCAAAACTCATTATAAAAAAATCTTCTTGTCCAATTGGAATGGTGGAGCCCTTCATAGGCACTCAATTCAAAAGAGAACCCATACCACCAAACCAGGGTCATATAATAATGTTAGTGCCCATAGTACCTATGCTTAGACTTGAGCTTGAAACACTATTTCTAGTATATTTACATCCTCTGGAGCATCACCACTGTAATCTTCACTCTCTGTAGCAGAGGTGTCCAGAAAAGGTCCAGTAGACAGATTCAAATTTTTGGAAAGGGGAGCTGTAATATCTCTACTATTCTTCTGAAGCTGGTTCAGATCATGCGAGCTATCTTGTGTTGCCAAAAGTTTTGAGAAACTGGGTGAAGTAGAGCATGATGACAACAATGTTCGAAACTCAATTGCAATAACTTTAGAGCATAATTCTCCACCATGAAAGCATTCATGACCTGCCAACAGAATTTGCGAATTGCTACTGTTTAAAAGGAGATATCCTTGAATACCTGTGCAAGTCACTGCATCAAGAGATCCCACATTCAGTAAGTTAATTATCCATCAACTCTATTCTGCTACTTTACCTTCCTGAAACTTGAGAAGGCACAGGAATCCTCATTTGCTCAGAAGTCAGAATTGTCCCCACTGCTGACCAACCATCGCAACAAATTCAAGTAGTAAGTTCCCACATCAGTAAATCCAAGATCTCATAAATTTCCAATGACAAAGGATGCTTCCCTTTCCAAGAAAAGAAGGCATGATATTGTCCCCTTAATTGCAACCAGCTACACCCACCATCTTTCTTAAGGCTAGCCCCTTGCATCAGTATCCTCGTCTCAGCAGCATCTTTCCATTTACCACACGATGCATACATGTTTGAGAGTAGCACATAGCCTGCTGCATTATCCTTCTCCAACTCATGAAGTTTCTTTGCCGCCCTCTCACCAATCTCCTTGTTCCTGTAAGTGTTGCAAGCACTCAGAAGAGCTGACCATGAACTTGTGTCTAATTTACTTGGAACCTTCATGAGAATCTCTTCTGCTTCTGGCAAACGGCCAGCTCTAGCTAGGACATCAACCATGCAAGTGTAGTGTTTATCTTTAGGTGGGATGCCATGTGCCTGCATTGTTTCAAAATAATGTATGGCTTGCTCCACCAAACCACAGTGGGAACAAGCAAATAGAATAGCTAGAAATGTATGCTCGTTTGGTTTTATTCCATTTGCTATCATATCCTCAAACAACAAAATAGACTCTTCAGCAAAGCCATTTTCTGCAAGTCCTTGAACCATGGCAGTCCAAGTGATATTGTTTTTTTCAGGCATTTGATAGAACATACTTCTGGAGCTGTCCAAATCCCCTGACTTGGCATACATGTCACTGAGTGCAGTCCCCATAAAGATGTTATCTTCGATTCCAAGCTTGACAATCTCAGCATGAACCATCTTGCCCATCTCTAAATAGCACAGGTTTGCACATGCAAGAAGAACACTTGACAAGGTAATTTCCCCTGGAATCTGTCCTGAAGCCAACATTGCACAGAAATAATTTAGTGCATCACCAAATCGTCGATTTTCTGCATAACCAGAAATCATTGTATTCCATGAAGCTGCATTCCTTGCAGGCATCTTCTTGAAGAGCTCCTCTGCTTCCACCAATTTTCCATTCCAGCTATAACCTGAAATAAGAGAGTTCCAGCATACTGTGTTCTTTTCTGAAAGGGAATTAAAAATCCTCTGAGCATCCGTGCATTGCTTGCATTTGCAGTACATGTCAATCAAAGAGCTGGATACAAACAAATTGGTACTAGAGCCCGTCTTTAGTGCATTGGCATGTATCCTTGTTCCTCCCCTTAAGTCATGAAGGGTAGCACAAGCACTGAGCACGCTAGAGAAACACGAAATGTTTGGCCTGCAACCGTCAGCAAGCATCTCACTGTAAAGCTTCAATGCTTCTGCAGTATCACCTTTCTGTTCATGCCTTGCAATCAAAGTACCCCAGGAGACCTCGTTCCTCTCAGGCATTGCATCAAGAACTCGCCGTGCTCCCTCGAGGTCACCCAAGTCAGCATACACATCAAGTAATGCAGTCCATGAGACGACATCCCTCACCTCCATGTCATCAAACACCCTGTGTGCCGCAGCAGCGTCTCCCATTTTTAGATACAGAGTGATCAAAGAATTGTGTACCTCAACACTCTTTTCAAACAAGTTCCATTTGATTGCTAATCCCACCACGCCCATGGCAAGATCAAATTCACCTGCACCAACACAAGCCTTGATCACACAAATCAGAGTAACCACATTAGGTCTCACACTGCAGCTTAGCATCTTGCGAAACACAGGGAATGCATCCTTATGGAGTTCATTGCGGACAAACCCAGCAATCATGGCTGTGAAGAAGGCAACCGAGTGGAGCGGGCATCGTTCATATAGCTCAACCGCATCTCTCACAGACCCACGTTTCATGAGCGCGTCGACCATGGTTGTGTACGACACGACACTCTTCTTGGGCATTCCGTCGAACAGCCTACGGGCGGAGACAATGTCCCCGGCCTTCACCTGCTCGGACACCATGAAGTCGTAGGTGAAAGGGGATGCTGCATTGGCAACAACACAGTCCCGGAAGACCTGGTCCCGGTCCGCGGCGCGCGCGAAGGCGGCGTAGGCTGTGAGGAGGTTCGATGCGACGGAGCGGTCGGCGGCGACGCCAGAGCGGAGGGTGTGCGCGTGTAGCGAGAGGACAAGCGGCAGGCAACCGGAGGAGGACGCGTAAGCGGGCGTGGTGGTGGAAGCAGCGGTCGTAGTCGTAGCGCGGCAGAGGCGGAGGAGGGAGGCACAGGTCTCGGAGTAGGACTTGAAGGCCTTCGCCGTGGGCGCCAGCGGTGGGCCGTTAGCCAGGCGGAGCTTGAACGCCCTTATCGGGAGGGTTAAGGGAGAGAGGTCTTTCTCCGGCTTACTCCTCGTCGGAGAAACCGGGGCCTTGGCCAGCTCCGGCGATGGCCGTGGCGGCCGTGGCCGCCTCGTGCGGACCGCCGCTCTCATGCTCCCATGATTCGAACTTCGAAAGACTTCCTTTCCGCTTGCCGCTGTTGAGAACTTCGCTCTCTTTAATCATGCGCGATAGTGGGCTGCTCGGCTGGGCTGGCTGGGCCAGATGGCCAAATTGGCCCGGATCAGTAACACATCATCAACACAAACACAAAGCCGACGATATGAACAAAGCAAGCAGCAATGATTCCATTATGTTGTTGCAATTTCTGACAGATACATTTACAGACAAATCGTGTGCTATGTGCCACAGCCTGCGGCCATTTCTAACTATCACTCTCAGCAAGCAAATGCTAGACACAACAGAGTTCTGCACTCTACAGAAGCGCTGCCGGAGATCCTCACTGGATTTTCTCCATCCCGTAGGTATCTTCAGCTCCACTGGCTACCTTTCTTCTTCTCTCTGCTATCATCTCGGTGTATGCCTGAGAGAAGAAACCATAGGATCAGTTCTATTATTCTTTGCTAATACAACACTATGGAAGAAATGTTCACAACGGGGTTAGGAGGACAAAGGTATATGACACAAAAGAAATGCTTAATTAGCAGATACTCCCTCCATTCCAAATTATAAGTCATTCCAAGAATCTTAGAGAGTCAAAGCTTTCTAAGTTGGACCAAATTTATATAATAAAATAATAACATTTATGATAATAACTAAATCTCGTTAGATTCTTTATTAGTTATATTTTCATAATTTACCTATTTGATGTTATGAATTTTTATATTTCTCTCTATAATTTTGGTTAAACTTGAAAAAAAAATTGACTCTCCAAATTTTTTTGGAACAACTTATAATTTGGAACGGAGGGAGTATGCTGCAGTTAGAGGTTGGAACTGATAGCACAGACGATGCTCCTGACTCCTGACTAATAATCATCTCGAAATATGGAACTAGAAGAAGTTTTGAAGCCAGTAAGCAACTCAGCATTCTGAGTGCTGGCATGGATGATGAGTAGTTGCTACCCTTTGCATATGTCAAACTAGTTGCAAGGTAAATCTGCATTGATTTAAGTGTACCATTTGCAGTTTGAAAGCACCATATGCTAAGGACGATACAAAACTACTCCGGAAATCACATGTGTTGTCTCCCTTCATTAACACTCGGGAAAAAAATCATGAGAATTGAAAGAATTAAACTGAAGCCTGGATCACACATTAGAAAAACAACTTGTAATCAATCATCTAAGAAAACAAAATCGTAAAACAGAAATTAAATTGTTAGAAAAAATGATGTGCAAACCTTAGGGTAGGAGTAGAGAAATATGTACCACCATGCACATATTACAAAAGAAACTCCAGCTGTAACTACAGCAGATTGGATAAGCACCCAACTACAGGCGACCACAACAGTTCCCGTAAGCAATATTGTCCAAGGCTGACACCTGAAAAGGGGGAAACTATAAGACTTGAGCATTGAAGATAAACTCCTGAGTCTTGATGTTTGATAGAAAACGGCAACATGAGAAGAGGATCGAAAAAATCTAATAACTCCTTTCTAGACGCTATTCACATAGCTCCATTACCTTATGATGAATTTTGGAAGCTGAATGTTGTTATTTGTGTACAAGAACCACAGGCAATAAAAATTATCATCAATCGCATCATGACTTGTTTACACTTTACTGCAGACAGAAAAAAAAATGAAAGGGCTAAGCATGTCTATATAGGCACGCCATTAAAATTTTTTCGTCAGAGCCAATGACTCTATTCATTTGACCTATAAACCAGCCGTACAAATCAGTCGTTGAACTGTATTTTTCTCTCGTAATAATTCGGCCGGCTTAGCTTCTGTTTATTTGTATGGCTCAATAATTACGAGAGAAAAACATTGTTTCACGACTGATTTGTACGGATTAAAACCGACTTGTAGCTCAAGCGAACATGTTGACAATAATATTGAAGTAATTCCGACTTTTCATTTAAAAACGAACAAGCAGCAGATAATTTAGAATCTAGGTACATCTGATAACACACACGCAGCTACGATAACAAATTTGGGGCATCTCTACTATATGTGTTGGCAAACAAACCATGCTTAAATGTCTACACCATCATAATATTCGCCAATTTTGATCAATGCAATGTCCAGAAAGAAACAGCTAAAGGAGGAGCAAAGGAACGCACCAGGCAGGCTTGGTGTCCCAGACAGAGTCGTACTCGAGGGACAGGTAGTTGAGGTACCCATCCATGTCGTCCACAACCCCGTCCTCATCAAAGAACGCCGCCGCGCCGCTCTTGCCACCCTCCCCCTTGCCCCCGCCGCCGCCACCAACCCGCGCCACGCCGGCGCGCCTCTGGCTCCTGCCGCAGAGTTGTAGCCTTGTGGCGGCAGCAGTGGCAGCACAGGAGAGGAAAGGGGAAGCCGCGGCTGCGGCCGCGCGGGTGCCGCATGGGCAGGGCGGCGCCGTGGATGGGTAGAGCAGGCAGAGCGCGCCCATTTCTTGGCTTGTGCTCGCAGTACGGCGTCGGCCTCCTCTTCCAAAGCTGCTTCCGTCCGGCGGCTGCCGATGCTGCGGTTATGGCCAGTGTTTGCTTTGATTTCCTGGCAAATCTTTTGTGCCGTATATCATCTTCGCAATTAGAAGAATTTGGCAATTCTCAGAGGTTCCGGGTTCCGGCCCAATAGAAAGTAAAGCCTTGAATCCTTGATATGGGAGATGGCCTGTCCTTGCAGCCCAGATCCTCACGACGGTGTTACTAACTGCACGCGGTATATCAGCAAAATGTCTACAAAATTAAGAAGATATCTAGAAAAAATGGGGAAAAGACCAAAATACTGTTATCAATGGCTAAACACGTTTTGAAAACTTTTCACCACAAAAAAATGAGATTCAATTACCACGAATGCATTCAACATCAAATGTATGTTGCATTATTGCTAGTTGCATCTTTTTTTTTATTATGGACAGTTTTTAATTAACATGCAATTAGGATGTTAGGCATAAATTAAAATGGTTTGGATTTTTCCTTTTTTTGATATTTTTCAGTTCCTAGACCTAAATCTACTTTGGAAGCTTCGAAAGATACTTTTATTAGATCTAAACATCTATTATTTGATAAGGGTTTTTGGTCCCAATCTATCTCTACATTTTTATATTTTTATTTTTTTTACAAAAACTTAGAGTGTTTTTATGGTTTCAAATACTTATCATGTATTTGTTCTTTTTTTAACTCAAAAAAGAGATGAAACCATCTTGAAAATCACTTCTAATCACAATCAAGAGATGATTTAAATTAGTTTTAAGAGTTTAATGGAAAAAAATCACCTAGAGTTAATGTCTTTCTTTGGCTTCTCATTCATAATAGGGTCCTTGCCAGAGATAATCTGGCCAAAAGAAGGAAGGTTGAAGATGAGTCATGTCTCTTTTGTGAAGAGAAAGAAACATGTCATCATTTATTTTTCGATTTTGTAGTAGCCAGGAGATGCTGGTGTTTGGTCTCTAAGTTTTTCGGCTTTAGTATTGGTGCTGATATGACTAATCTTGGGAGTATTTGGCTCAGTAATAAAAATTTTGGTGTGGTTAATATAGTGACCTCTTGTGTTTTTGGTCAGTTTGGAAACTTAGAAACGAGCTTTGTTTTCAGAAAACTGGGTGGAAAAGCATGGAAGTGCTTATCTACAAGATTGTTGGGCTTTTACAGAATTGGAAAATTCTGTGTCCAAAGGAGAAGCTGGTGGTGCTAAATGGTATGGTGGAAAGCTTGAAGGAGGAGGCGAAAATGGTGTTGTGGCTGCCGGCAGGTCCATGGGCTGATCTCTGAAGTCGTCTCGTGGGATGGAAGATGAAGAACCTGTTGGATGCGGTGGGCGATCGCAGGAAGAATTCCTAGAAGCAGTGAAGATCCTTCCATGGTGGGAGGCTTTGGAAGCATCCTTGAGGGATATATATAATAGGTTGTAGCTCTGGTGTTTTTCTTTGGCGATGGCTTTGAGTGGTGATCTTTATGGGCGTTTTTTGCGGTGGTGGTTTGCTGTGGACTTAACTGATGCTGTTAAACCATGGTCTTTTGATGTTAATTGAAAAGGCCGAGGTTGTTTGCCCTTGAACTCTAAAAAAAAAATCGGACCGTAGCTATAGTTCACGAAGATTAAAAAAAAGGATCGTGATGACTCAAGAATGAGCAAAGTAAGATCGCGACCGCGCCCATCAATCTGAAAACTTTTCTCGGAAACTTTTTTTAACGGCAAAGTTAGAATGAGACATACTCGTGTTTGCATCAATAGAGAAAAATGCTACAGTCACAAGACAAAAAAAAACGGAAAGACGAAGCACAAAATAAAAACTTGGAAGCTAGGCTAAAGAAGCAAGCGCCCTTAAGACCGTCTTGCTGGCAGCAAGCACATTACGCACCGTTAGCTTAATAATTACTCAAAAATAAGAGCAGGCACCTGTTACCACACCATCTCACGAGAAAAAACGGTCGTATTAAACCAAGAAACCACGTAATTGTCTTCTAAGGAAAAACGAAATGAATGAATCCTTTTTTTTCTTTGAAACATTAAAACGAAATGATCGAATTTATGTACGACTCAGCTCACCTGGCAATCCTTATCGACTTATCCTTGGGCCCTTGGCACGCGTGGCGCGCTAGTGTCGAAAAGGACCATCGCAGCATGGCAGACGCACATGCTAGGCACCAGCACCACATGCACGTGCACGCTCATCAGCTCCCTGATCCTGGCGCTGGCCCTTTTCAACGCTCAGGACTTCTTGATCAGGACGACGCACACTACACTCCAGTCCAGACATCCAGGACGCGACGCCCACTGGTGCCAAGACTACTGGTACACGGCGTCTGACTGATCTGGCTCCGACGATATTGCAGAACGCTATCCGGATGCAATCGGCGTGACAAGAACCGTGACTCACCCCCGCGGGACACTGCTCTCTCTCCGACTTGGCATGCTACCAGACTCGATAAGGCCAGCTCGTCGTATCCCTCGTCTCGTCTGGGCCTGATGGTGCTGGGCTGCTGGTGCCGTGGTGCGCATGCGCCGCCGACTATATGACATGGTGGCGGCGACGGCGACGTGATCGATGGGCAAGGCGAGCGAGGGAGAGGAGGATGAGACCGACCGTGCGGAACTGTGGATAGCGACGACAGCGCGACGTGACGAGGACAACCGCCAGCGATCGATCCATGATCGCCGATGACGCAGCCTCCGGCCAGGGAGACGAATAAACTAATAACATGCCGGTCGATGCCAGCCAGGGGATTCGTATATATGGTTTCTAGAACGCACGCAACGTACGTCCCGTGATGATGGTTCCGTCTCCATCGATCCGTCCGCGTCATGCATAACCTATTAGTGATGCATGGCCCAACGCAACGCCCGCGCGTGTCGTCACGGACTCACGGTCCACTGACCATATGCCACCGTCCAAGGTCCAATTAGTGAGTCGCCAACGCCCAGCACTCCAAAACAGCGACGATCTGTAAGCGAACTTGCACGCACTGATCGATCGTGGCACGATATTATTGGCTCTGTTCGGCACAGCTTATTATGAGCCGGCTCATAATTTGAAAACAACTGATTTATACGGATTAAAGCTAATAATACAAGTACGATTTGTTATTCTTATCATCATAATAATACATATGATACATCACATGGCTCGTCATCATGCACATGAAACTGCTGCTTTACATGCACTCTGACAACCGGTGCTGATCAGAAATGTGTATGTACATGCCTGTCAGCTGCTAGGTACATAGTATAGATATTCACACACGCACACGCACGTACGCACGCACATCAGGAATCAGAATAATGTACATGGTGATCGATTAGGTGGAGAGAGAGAGACGCGAACGCTTTAATTTATTAGTGGCATCCCCTGCTGGTTGATTGATTATTTATGAAGAAGGTGTGCTGGGTGGAGTACGTGCAGGATGATGAGCTAATAAGGGGGGATGACGTTATTAGGCCTGGATGGACGTGGGCTGGATGATGGAGTCCAGGTCGGACCTCATGCTGTGGTCCGAGCGTTCGCTCTCGCCGCCGGCGAGGACGCCCCAGATCTCCGGGATGGCCCGCCGGAGCGCGCCGATGTTCTCCAGGGCGTAGTCTGCTTCCTTGCTCCTCACCCTCTTGCCAACCTGAAACAAAAAAAATTGACGAATGGATTAGTAGTGTTTTATGGTTTTCAGAGAGGCATCGCATCAATGGATATATAAGACTGCGCAGAGAGTGGCGGTGCGCTCATCAGTGAAGAAACTTGTTAGGCACAAGAGTTATCGATGCATCGACGACATGCATGATCGATCGCCCGAAAGGCAGACATAATGTGCGTGCTGACGTGACGGCGCAACCACGCACTATCGATATGCCACCTGTATACGTACGTACGTACAAAGACAAATGAAAACGAAAACGTACGCGTCAGCTAGCAGCGCTCTCTCACCTAAAGGCCAAAACCGACGAAGATATTTCTCCTTGCTCTTCCCGGCGGATTTTGTGGCGAAGAGAGAGACCCCTTGAATCGACGACAGGCTCGTGACGTGAATTGGACCGTCCAATTTCAAAAATTCTGCCGATGGACTGGCTGCTGCTCCGCTCACAAATGACGGTAGAATATACTGTAATCTGTATATATATACCTAGGGGCAGCCAGCCGCTGGAAGCGGCAGCCGAAGATGCCCATAGTATTCAACAGAGGAGAGGAAATCGAAATTTTCTTTCGTTATTATCGCTCGCCCAACACAAGAAAAATTTGTCTGCGTTAGATGCACATGATCTTATAATATCACGCCTTGCAGCTACCTACTCGCTGCCCAATCGCCACGCCAGCCGGTGACTAGATCAGGAGCGCCAATAATCATCTTGGCTGATGCCTGATGGAGTGATGGCCACTAAATAAGCGCGCATGTGAGCGAAAGCAGTCCTGATCACCGACGACGACAGGGCGAGCAAGCCAATAAAGGCAATGGCGAAGGGCAGCCCGATCGCGCCAAGCACATCTCCCTGCCATCGATATCGACGCCGAGCTGGGGAATATGCTTTCGCTATCGGACAGGACGCCGGGCACCGGCGCCATCGCCGTCGCCGTCGGGTGGTGGCGGTGCCGTGGTGGGTACCAACTAGTACTCGGTATACGTACTCCGTAACTAACACAGGCTCAGGCTGTGACTGTGAGCGCACCGGCCACCTGATCGAGCACCAACTAGTACTTGCGTACCCACCCATCTGATCTGTCCGGTCACGGCAGTGCAGTGCAGTGAGCACAACCGTGTACGTGTGTGCATGGACCGAGCTGGAGAATGGCGAGGTTGAGGTATAGTACGTACCAAGGCGGTGCGGAGGCCGAGCGCTTTCCCCGCCGCGATGTTCCTCTCGCTGTCGTCCAGGAAGAGCTGACAGAGCAACCAACCACCACCAAAAGAATTATTAGTGATACTGTCTGTGTAGTATAGCATACACGACGGAGGTAATAATCCAGGGGAGCTTAATAAACTAAATGAATTGCTCTTATTCAATCAAAGCAAGTGGTGATAAGGTCCCGCCTGATAGATTAGGTCTGCGACTCTGTTATTAGTCACTGGCTGTTATTATTACAACAAGTACGTACGTACCGTCCGGCGCGGGTTGGAGCCGGCGGCGCGCAGCCCCGCCACGATGGCGTCCACCGCCGGTTTGAGCACCACGACCGGGTGCGGGTGGTCGCCGCTCTCCTCGCTGGCCTCCTCGCCGCCGAAGAGGTGCGGGTTCATGGTCTCGAAGCAGACGACGGCGTCGAAGACGGCCTCGTCCACGCCCAGCCGCTCCAGCGCCCGCCTCATGTGCGCGCGGTCCGAGTTGGTGAAGAGCTGCGCCGCCCATCATCATACATGGTTAGCTGATAATGTACGTGTGCGGCCAGGTGTCTTGTTTCTGGGTGGTCGGTCGTCACATGGAAAGGTTTCGTTGCGTGCTTTACCACTTTGCGCTGCGGGATGCTCTGCAGCAGCCGCGCCAGCTGCGGGTCGGCGGGGATCACGTCGTACGGGAGCCTGCCGTGCACGTAGCTGCAGGGTGAGCCCAAGCGGGAATTCGCCGTCAGTTTTGGACGAAATGCTGTAGTTTCGATCGAGGAACTAAAATTCAAATTTGGGTTGGTTGGTGTGTTGCGTGCTGACCTGTGGTACTCGTCCGGGTGCACGTCGTAGCCGAGCGCCTGCGGGAAATCGACGAAACCAGACACGGAATCCACGAAAAAAACCAGTCAGAACAAAGAAAGATTAGCTGAAATGGGCTGCTGCCGCGATGAGCGAGCGGAGCAGACAGCCAGACGAAAGGAAAGAGAAGGAACGTCGCGGTCACGTCACGTACCATGAGCCCGGCGAGGGAGCTGCCGTGCGTGCGGAAGAGCTCGACGCGCATGGCGGCCGCCTTGTCGGCGGAGACGCCGAGCTTGGCCTGGAGGAACTCGTCGATGTTGCGCTTCAGCGCCGGCCCGATGCCCGTGTTGCCCGGGTACAGGGTGTCGTCCAGGTCTGCACGGAGTGCGCGGGGCCACAAAAAATCGCACGAGTTATTTACGCATGACAGCAGCAATCGCCCCGGACTGGAGTACGTGGAGTCCGTCCGTCCTGGACTGCGTGCGAGAGGTACCAGCGGTCGACGCTCACCTAGGAGGACGCAGTCGAAGGGGGAGTTCGCGGCCATGGCGGGAGGGCTCGAGAAGACGAGCGAGCGAGGAGAGCTAGGAGGAACAGGGGAGAACCGGGGGCGTTGTCTGGAGGCTGGAGAATCGGTGCGACGAGCGAGCAAGCAGAGCGAGAGAGAGAGAGAGAGAGTTGGGGGAGCGAGGCGTGACGTTTAAATAGAAGCAGTTTCGGACGACGCCGGGGGCTAAAGGGCAAGGGAAAATTTGCTAGGGGACACTGAAAAAACATAGCTTTTGTCATAGACTACTACAAAAGAATGGTTTTACCACGGACCGCTACAAAAGTAGGGTCATTTGCTGCTGGACACTATAGCTCTTAGAATATGATTTCTCATTCAAACAGGTAAGTAAACATAATATCTGGACAGAAACACCCATGTTCTTCAATTCAAGGTTGAGACAACAGAACAGGTCATATTTCATCACCATAATATGCACGTTACAACAACATTTCAGTAGACCTATGAACATGACAGATTTAAAAGAAAGTAGCAGGTCCAAGCCCACAAAATAACAAATTTCAACCACATTTGGCTATTTAACTAGCTAACAGATCCCAACATCACACTAGAACATGAGTTGAACGGTTGTTCTTCTAGTCTTTTCTTTCCTTGACAGTAGCGTAACAGTTGAACGGTTGCAGTTCCTTGAGTTGGGGATTTTGCACGTGATGGCCTTAATGACGGGAACAATATCCTGGTGCAATAAAATCGTCATTGTAGGCTATATTATAATTGAAAAAAACTAATAAGCATCAACCATTTCCTTTGAGCTTTCCTGTCAGCAGTTTCAGCAACCTGTTTAAGGAAATGGAAAAGTATGTGGAAAATAAGGAGAAAAAAAAGAACCACTTCATAAATCATAACCTTGCAGCACCTACACCAAATTTATAGAAGAACAGGATCTGTGCTTTATAGGTCCATCCTTCATCACATCAAGCTCATAAAGTGTTCTTACAATCCGATTTAGCTCCTTATTGATGTGTAAAATACATGAAAAAAAGAGCATGCTCCTTCATCACATCGGCCATAGATTTCTTTTGGGGTAAAATTAAGGCTACAATTACCACTAACCTAACCCTAGGGGATAATGGAAGGAATTAGTTACCCGTTAGGAATCCATGAAAGATCGGCGTGCTCTTGGAGAAAATGTCGCTCAAGAATCGTGGTGGCTCTATTTACATCGCCACCTTCGGGACTGGGTGACGCTGATTCTCCGCTAGCTTGGCACGCGCCCCTGCTGCTTCAGGCGCCGCCGCGGGAAGCGGGCATAGCTGTCGTCACGCAACTACTGTCAGGGGCCGCCAACACCATGAAAGGATGTAGCTGCCGAGAACTGCCGCCGCAGCCGGCGGTGGAGAGGATGCGCCGTGCCGCCGCGGCCTCCGGTCCTTTTTCTGTGCGAGCGAACAACGGTTGAGTCGGGTTGCACAAGCTTCGTACTGAAAGGCAAAGGGGCAAGGGCATACTCGTCATTTGATGTGTCTAACCATTAAAATGAAATATTATAATGGATTGAGTGTCTTATAGCATATTACCCAGGATTTACGATGTTTGCTGGCAAAGACAGAAAATTTTGATGGTTTATAGCAAAAGGCACACTTTAACGATGTTCCCTGGCAAATTTTGCCAAAGGGCAAAGGCCCGCCGCGTGGACCACGGGGGAAGTGGCGCCCGCCAACGTGCGTGAAACACGCTACAGCTCGGTTTCGTGGGGCAGGAGCAGGTGTAGTTTTAAGCGCGGCTCGTGTTCCTTGCGGCGAGCTCAGGCTCAGCGTACGCGTCCCCGCCCTTTTTTTTGGCCTTGCGGAGTTGCGGACGCGGTCGGCTTCGCTGGAACAACGAGCCCCACGACGACGCTGCCGGTCGGCGATCGGTGGTTAGGCTTATATTCCTTGCCAGCCAAACAGCTCCGTGGCTTTGTAGGCAGTCAGTCACTCAGGCGTGCTGTCGATAAGTGTATCGCAAATAGAAGACGTTTTGGAAAAGATTTCGGTCAAACATTACAAATATAAATCATAAATAAATTTTAAATTATTGAGTTTAAAAATGTAAAAATCATATAAATAAATTTACCTTGAAAAGTACTCCCTCTGTCCCATAAAGCAAGTCGTCGTGGAGTTTAAAAATTGTCCCGAAATAAAAGTCGTTGTAGAGTTTGCAGCTACTGCCGTAGGCTAGTTTCTGCAGCAGTCAGGTGCATCAGTAGGCTTTGTCCCCTCCACAGTCGTTCATCTATGTGTAGCGCATGGTACAACAACAACATTTAATGCGGTTCATTTTGTTTGCACTCGTAGGGGTAATGCAGACTAATTGCTATCTCCTTGGTACTCCCCCAAATTGTAAAACGACGTGTATTGTGGGACGGAGGGAGTATTTTCATAAAAGTATATATATATACCAATTTACAACAAATATTTTTAAAGAAATAAATGGTCAAAGTTATGCTTTGAAGACCGTGTCGCTGTCCTAAACGTCTTCTATTTGTGATACAGAGGGAGTATGTTCAGTGGAGCCGCGACGATCTGAGAGTCCATTTTTATATAGTTTGGTCCACGGGAGAAAGTGAAATATCTAGGATTATATTCTAGATACGTGGCGGTAAGAGCAAACGCTATTACTAAAATTTCATCATCAAGAGGCTAAATTGGCACATGTTGAGATGTATACACCTGCTTATCGAACGGTTGAACTTAGATGGACAGATTTTACCCTAAGAAATGTAACTAAAGTGCGCACCATTTGTATCATTATTAGTAAGTACGCCGATGGCACCCTTCCAATAACTTCTCGCTAAAATTCTCAAACCTACCTCTAAAATTATCAAAAAAAATTATGGATCGAGAAAAACTAACTTTTTTCATGATTTCAGATGCAAGAATTTGAGATACCAACTTCTAGCCAAATACAGTACTCCCTCAATATAGGAAAATAGAAGTCCTTTAGGACAGCGACACGGTCTCCAAAGTATAACTTTGACCACTTATTTCTTTGAAAATATTTATTATAAAGTGGTGTATGTATATTTTTATGAAAGTACTTTTCAAGACAAATTTATTTATATGATTTTTACATCTCTAAACTCAATAATTTTAAAGTTATTCATGATTTATATTTCCAATGTTTGACTCAAACTTTGTCTAAAAGGACTTCTATTTTCTATACGAAGGGAGTACGCGTTAACAAATCTATAGTAGGCCCAAATGCTACTTAAAATTTCAGCCAGGACATATCCAGGATACAAGCTATCCACGTGACAACAATGCCTTCTGTCAGTGTCAGCCCAACCACAGCGCAAGTTTACAACCCACAACCTAACGCTGGGCCTAATTCTGTTAGGTGTTAGCCACTGATCAGCCCAAAACAACCTTCTGCTCCACTCGACCACACGCATCCCGGATTCCCGGGAATCCAGAAGGTTCGCGCGAGAGCTCGAGCTCCCCGTACCCCGTCCCGGCACCAAAGCCAACCCGAACCTTCCAGACCCTGCGCCGCTGCGCCTCCTCCGCCCTACGATCCAGCGCCATTTTCTCGATCCGAAGGTTCCTTTCCCGAGCAAACGACCTGACGCGCGCCGCGATCGGGACCTCCACCACAGCTGCAGCGAGAGCTAGCCAATGGACGTGCTGAAGCGCGAGCTGCAGCGCAAGCGCCAGCTCCTCAACGCCGATTTCGGCGGCCGCAAGATCCTCCGCCGCGCCGAGATCGAGGCCCGCGAGCTGCAGCGCATCCGCGAGGCCCAAAAGCAGCTCAGGCATTCACGCCGCCTGGTGTCCTCCCCCTCCCCCTCCGGTTCCTCTTCCTCGAGTTCCTCGCCCACCTCCGCAGCCGCTGACGCTGGCGCCGAGGAGTCGCGGGCAGAGAGCGGCTCCGGGGAGTCGCTCCCGAGGGAGGAGGTCATCCGGCGCCTGCGCGTGCTGCGGCAGCCGGCCACGCTCTTCGGCGAGGACGACGCCGCGCGCCTCCGCCGCCTCCAGGACCTGATCGAGGACCCCGCCGCGCTCGCCGACGTCGACGCGGTGGAGATCGGGGAGGGGCAGACCAACGACTTCCTCCGCGACATCCAGGCGGTGCGTGCCAAGGCTGCGGCAGCGACGAAGCCCAAGGCGGCCGGCGCAGAGGCCCAGCGTGGGGAGGGCGACGGCGTACCGAGAGATGTGCCGTTCGAGGAGCTCTGCGACGAGGACAAGATCACTGCGTTCTTCAGGAGGCTGATGGGCGAGTGGACTCAGGAGGTGGACGGTATGCCTGAGCCGGAACGGCGGACGGCAAAAGGGAAAGCCGCGGTAGCCACCTGCAAGGAGTGCGCGCGATACCTCGACCCGCTCTTCAAGCAGTGCACGAAGAAGGTATGGATCATCAGTGTCTCGTACTCGTAGTACTAACAGTTTGAATGACCGGCTGCTTATTGCGAACATTTGGCTGGATGAATTCATAGGTTTGTCGACCCGTATGACAGAGAATGACCGGCTTTAATTTGAACTTTTACTACGATTTTGTTTTACCTTGTTTTACAACATTGATTATTACTACCTCCCTTTCCTTTTACAAGGCGTACACACAAAGTCAAGATTCAAACTTTAAAAACCTTCATTTGCCTAACAATTTTTAACTATTATAATACAAATTTGATATGGTTAGTTTGTAAACAATTGTACTATCCAATAATCCTAAGTTTATTACCCATAAACAATATAATATAAAGTAAATGAATGGTCAAAGTATCTCGGTCACGTCTTGTAAAAGGGAACGGAGCTAGTATCTAGTGCTTAGTGATAAAGGAAGTGTATAAAGCATGAATGTTGTCTTGGTGACTAGCTGATTGTGAATGATATAATGAAAGGATGATGGTTCTTTTTGGGCTTTTTGCTGCTAATGCTCCATATGTTCGTTTCACATTTAAGATGCTGTCTACTATATCTCTGCCTTACCCAATGATTTAGTGATGCACGGAGTTGCCAGGAGCCAGCCGCCGCCGCCCCTAGGGCTTAGGGTGCGTGCTGCCGCCATCTTCTTCACCGTTGGTCCCCCTCCCTCCCCCTCCGGTATCTCACCGGAGGTCGGAGGGAGTGGGGATCCATCGTTTTTAATAAGTTTTCTAGTAGATTGTGTCATCTATAGTTAGAGTTTCTCCATGCCAATGATCTTGGTATTGAGGGTGTATTTCCTTCTCCTCCTTCCCGGCGACGGCGAGGAGGTAGGGTGGATCCGGTCTCTCCATGGTGGCTCTGTTGAAGATGAGGACAACAACTTCGGCGTCAACATCTACATCGACAAGACAACATGGAGACTTTTGTTTCCGGGCTTCGGCATCAAGACGGAGATGATGTCGCCGCCATGGAATAATTTTCTCCGGTCCCTTTTTCGTTTTGTTGTGGTTGGATCTGGCCACGATAAAGGACTAGGGAGAATAATTTTCAGATCAGTCTTCCTCATTCTTCAGTGGCAGAAAAAAGAAGAAGGAAGACACAAGGAAGAAGAAGAAGTTTCTCAACTCCGCCTGCATGAATGTTGGCCGTCCGTTGGGCATCTGTTCTCAGGCCGAAAGCAACTGCTGCCGAGTATTTGCCTGTGCGGTCATCTATATGAAGCGTCAAACAGGTTTGGATTTGAGAGTTTGAGCCTTTCACAGCTTGGGTATAATATAGATGAGAATCAGTTTCTGGATACATGTTTTTTCCAGAGTACTTGTAATATGATGATGTACCCAGCTATTATTTAATACAATTCTTCTTTCGTCTCAAAAAAAAAATGATTTAGTGATGCAGTTTCTGATAAATATTTGTTTAGATCTGTATCTGAACTATTTCTTCTATTGATTGAAGATTCTCACAGCAACGAGCAATACATTTAAGGAATACAACCATACAATGAAGGCAACAGAGATATGATGTATGCTGTTTTTAAGTGTATGGGTTCTAATATCATTAATTTGCCCTTCTGAGATGTTCAGGGAGGAAATCTCTGTACATAAGAAGGGATTTGTCTTAACGATTCACTTTTGCCCTTGAATAGGAGGGCATCATCCTGAATGCACAAACACAACCGTCGACGATCAGGTTGCACCTTGTGCTTTAAGTAAGCCTGCTGATTTGTTTATGATCTCCCCTGCCTGCCAGTATTGGCGACTATTTTCTCCAATCAAACTTTCCATGTGAGATTATTTTAGTGATTTCTGAATATCTGTAACTTTTGTAGTCATTATCACAGCCACTTTGCATCATTTTATTATTACAGTAGTGTTTAACTGGAGAACTGCCTTCTTTATGTTCTTATGGATGTTTTGTCTATTATAAGAAAAAAAGGTACTTGTTTCTTAACGGATAATATGAATGTTTAGAGATTGGTCATGAAGGTGTACCTTGTTGAGTCAAAAAAAATTGCATATGTAAGAACAGGGACGAATTTAGGCACATTTATCAGGGTCCGCTGACTCGATAAAATCTACCAATCCTTTAGTAAAACACCGTTAGGGCTTAAGAAAATCCATGTCATTTAAGGAAGTTGACCCTGATCACCCAGGTGATGCTAGATTCGCCTGGCTAAGGAGGCATGGAATAATGTTTGCTTCCTATTAGATTTTTAAGTCAGCCACATAGGTGAACTAGGTTAACCATTCAAGCTATTCTAACTACAGCACTGCTTTTTTGCTTCTTATTTTGTACAATTTTCCTTGTGTCCTTCACTGTAAGAAGTAGATTATTGGTAAGAGCATCTCCAAGAGTTTCCAAAAATCATTCCCAATCTTGATTTTTTTTGGGGAAAGAATGTAAAAAATTGCTCTCCCAACAACTCCCTATCTCAACTCACAATCTTAGCGACTCTAGTAGATCTTATGTTCATATGTGCAGACGATCTTGTATCACAGGACTCAGTTCATTATTTTGTGTCAAATTGCAGGCTCTCCCTCCTGATGTCCGACAAACACTGCTGGAGGTGGTCAAGTGTTGTATGAGACGAGACTACTTGGCTGCAGTGGACAACTATATCAAGCTAGCGATAGGCAACTCTCCATGGCCAATTGGTGTGACCATGGTTGGTATTCATGAGCGATCAGCTCGCGAAAAGATCTACACGAACAGCGTGGCTCACATCATGAATGATGAGACGACCAGAAAGTACCTGCAGTCTGTGAAGAGGCTCATTACATTCTGCCAAAGGAAGTACCCAACTGATCCATCAAGGTCGGTAGAGTTCAACAGCCTGGCAAATGGCAGTGATCTGCAGTCTCTTCTGGCGCAGCAAAATGCGAAGAATTCCGAAGAAACACTTCGATTAGTGGCTGCGTCATGACAAGGTTGGATTAGATTTTTGCTCGGAATTCTGGGCAAGTTCGATTCCTCTTGTGGGATTTGTGAGTACTTATTTGTAAGAACCTGAATTGCATTATGTCCGGTCGTTCTGCCTTACTGGACTGTGGAACCTAATCAAACTGGAGCGTCCTAATACTGTTCTTGGACGTTGCTAGACTTTTACCGTATATAAAATTCTCTCTTAACTTTCTCGTCTTAAGTAGACAATAGCTTGCTAGTTCGGACTTTTGCAGTAACCACGGAATTTCCAAAGTTCTAATTTAAGCCTTGTTTAGATGCACTCAAATCTATTCCATTTGGAAAACATGGCTCCAATGTGTTTTTTTTTTCCCAAAAAATGCAATATTCACGTTCTAGAAATACCATGTTTTGAAAACTAGGATTTTGTAATTTTTGACAGAAAGCTTTGTTTAGTATGCAATAGAATTATACTGGCATTTTCATAATATTTACTTACGAAACAATTAATGATATGTTATAATTATAACAAATAAAGGCCAAAATATACTTCAAAAAAACCGACTTGTAATCACAGTTAAGTTTTGCAATTTTTTTCAACTTTTTACAAGTTATAAGATAAATGCCCTATCAAAACATATTGCATGAAGAATCTAATGAGACTAATCTGATTTTATAGATATTAGTGCATTTCCTATAAACTTTGATTTGAAATAGACCATAATTTAGAACGAAGGGAATACATCTACTCTTACATCCACTTGAAAGGCCCGACTAACAAATTGTCTAAAACATGTCGTTTTACACTTGCACACTTTCATTTCCTGTTCTTCAGACCGAGTCAATCTATAAGACAAAAATCACTAGGCAAATGTGCCACAATCCTCCACATGCGAAGAGAAAGGCCCAAAATATGACACTACACCAAAGAGTTATCAGCCACAGAAAACATCAACCAAACAGCTCCAAAGTATATATTAAGAAAATGCACACTACACCAGAAGGTGCCCAAGCTGTTTTCTTAGCGCAAAGTGCCCAAGCTGATGGGTAAAAAAATATGACATTAAATCAACTATCAAAATTGTTTCAATTTACAATTCTTTCAACCCAACTAAATTACTAAGTGAACAAGGTGTATAGCTTTACAACTTCATCGACGATGTGGAGAGAGCCCAGTCTCGTACACATCAGTGCAGTTCTGCAACTGCAGCCGATATACACACCGGATGCAATCAGTGCCCCTTGTGCAAAACCTAAGGGCACATGAATGCGAAGCAAACCCCCGGAACCCTGGCTCGGAAGTACAAAAATAGAACACAGAAGGTCAAGCTGTGAAGACTATCATATGCTTTACACCGTTGAGGTTATTTGGTTAGCTATGACGACAGCACGGACTGTAGAGCAAGCTGTTGCTGTGGTTGCAAAGAAGACCATGTAGAGGCTAATACTGAAGGAGGCAATGTTGCCTGAAGTTGTCTTAGTAGATTAATCATCCTGCTGGCAGTCTGTTCTGTTGCTAGATCTTTGCCCGCACATAATATCTGCATTCCATACAAAAAGCAGATTACGTAAAGTAAATAATGCTTTAAGGCCATTGAGAAGTCACTTGGATAGCTCAGTTTCCTCCAAGTCTTTAAACAGTTAACTCTTGTCAAAAAAAAAAAATCTTGTAAAAAAAAACAGTTACATTGGCTTCAGCTTCACTACAAAGCCAATAATAATAAGCTAGAGCTATCTGAACTGGTGTGGAGTCATCATGCTAGGATGGCAGAATCCACTAGATCTGCAAATCCTTAGTTCTTTTTCCAGTGTTTTTCTTAAGATCACTAGGTGAGTGCCCGTGCGTTGCAACGGGATAAAAATCATTTATGTATGACAAATTGGAAGAATCAACTCAACCAAACACAATTCGTTGTTGCCATACAGTAGTGCAGTTCATTTAAATTGATGGTGCTCCTTTTCACCTATCTCTATCTGTATTTGTGATTTTCAGAGGATCAACTTACTGCTACTACATACTCTGATTCTATACCGCAAATATACTTGACATGTCATGCTATCTAAAATCCAAATTTATACCAAGTGTGTCATTGTCACTATGCACAAATCCATTCAGATTGTAGCTCACGAAGGAGACAATAAGAGGCAAAAAAAAAACATGTTTGATAGCTGAAAGTGAAGATTCCCATTTTTCTATAAAGTTGCAAATGTCATCCAAACCCCCTGGCTACAACAATGTGTCCCCTTCCACATAACACTCAGGGCCTCGAGCAATCGAGCAGGCATGATGTCCCCTCTTCTCCGATGACCCAGTCAGACCGCGAGGCCTGCACGGGCTTCGCGCTCTTGAAGGTCTTCGACGAGTCCTGCACGATCTTTCCTCCATCCCTGTGCCCCAGGCGCACCTGTACGGGCCTCCATGTCCCTCGCCACCGTCGCTGAGGCCGTCTACAGCTGGGGCTTCTTCCACACCTTGTGAACCACTGGGACGGGATAAGACGACGGTCAAAAGCCCCCCTCACAAATGGGGCTGGGGCCAAGGCCGAGGCAGGCAGCGGCCCGATGTCCTTCGTAGATGGCGTCGGGATCGAGGTTGCGGCAGGTAGCAGCCAGACGCCCTCCGCAGACGCGTGGTTGGCCGAGAACTTGGCACGCGTCGGCGACCGGACACCGCCTCCGCAGACGGGCGAGGAATTTGCCGCTGCTCCACACAGACGCCGACCAATGTGTCGTCTGTGACCGGGCGAGACGGGAGGTCTGCGGGTGGACAACATGCACATGGTGGGCGGCGCGGCAGCCAAGCTCGAGGCAAGGTGGGAGGCAACGAATGGTAGGGACCAGAGAGGAGCGCCTGGTTAGCTGGCCCATGTGGCAGCCCAAATAGGAGTTACGGTGGTACAACTGCGCAGCGGCTTCACCACAACGAGGGTAGACGGGTCCTCTTCGTATTTTTTAGTTGTAGAGATAGAGATTGCATTATCATGCCAAAAAAAAAGAGATTCCTTTCATGGTCAAGTCACATTGTGCATTCATACTTTCCAATTTGACCTTTTTTATATAAAAAAGAAGAAGAAAAAGACAGCCTCATTCATAAACAGGTAACACAAAACCTTGTTTTGGGATGGAATGAAACAATGCTTTGGTGTAACATGGAAGTCAATAACTCAAATGAAAGACAACCTAATATAACCGAAATATTAGGAGTTAGTAATATAACCTAAGAAAAGGCAAAAGGTACCTCTGCAAAAACAGACACAATCTTTGAAAGATACTGATTATTATGACCCATAAGCTCCCTCTCAGACCTGTTGAATTTTGATTACACAAAAAAAATAGCTGTTAAAGAAACGTGAAATAAAACAAAAGTCTAGACAATAGGGGATATTGGTTAATCCCAGGAAAAGCAACTCTGCAGAAATAAATTGTGGGAATCACTTACTTCTCAAGCATCGCACACAGCTGTTCATGGACAAGCTTGGCCTCAATTAAGTCATTTTTTATCGGAAGGCAACTTAACCAGGTAGGAATTACCTGTTCAATGAACCAAGTGATGTATGGTCACAAAATTTTGTACAGTTCATAAATTAATGATGTAGCAAAAAGACTGTTAGCAGTTAATAGGAATTGCCCATTACTTCAACTGTAGCATTGAGAAATGTTATGATATACTACAATAAGGCTCAGTGGAGCATGCTAGATGCCATGACAAATGCTAGAAGAACCATATGCCTAAGTATTGTTGAGTTCAGATATCTTGAAAGCATAAGATACCTGCGATACGTCGATGCTATCATGATGAAATTGACATATTTTTCCAAGAGCAGAAACAGCATTGTCATAGGCCATCGCATTATCCAAATCCAGGGCATTAGGATGCTTGATTACATTGTATAATCTGGATAGGGCCTCTGTAGAAATAAACAAGATTGTTAACAGCATTGAATGACAAATGCAACTATACAAAAATCTAATAAAACATAAATACAAAACATACCCCCAGTGTGAGGCCTAAATGCAGAACCACCACATTCGGCACAAATGCCAATTCCATAAACTGCCGCCTGAAAACAGCAAGTTTGAAATGAAATTGCACACTCTAAAGAGATGAAGGGTTGCTGTTACATGTAATTCTGCTGCACTGGGATGTAGAACAAATAAGAAATACAAACCTGCCTGACATCTGGATTTTCACTCATGCAGGCTTCTAATAAAGAAGGAAGGTATGCATCATAATACCTGAGAATCAGATATCACAAAAAACATGTAAAATGATCACAACTCACAATGATCTTTCGCCTTCACCAAACAAAGTGCTATGCACGAATCGTACAACTGTTACCTAATTGCAGATTCACGGCAGTGCTCGGCGACATCATCAAAAATGCATATGGCAATCCTTCTTTCTTCAGATGTTTTATCCTTGCCCTAAATTGGTGGAATGTTAAAATTTTAAAATGTACAAACAATGTTTAGTTTACCAGGACCTAAATTGGTGCCCTAAATTTATGTTTCATGTGAATATGAGTTCCAAGGTAATAAATCTAGAGTAACATCAAATTGTGATGTAGTGTTCAGTGCACACAGCCTTAACAAGCAAAGCAAATGCACCAAATCCAATGGTTCATCATCTCACTTACCAACATAGGGGTCAAATACACAGAGAGTTCATCAAAGAACGGAAGAAAATAAGTCTTGAAGGTTTTAACGAGAGTGCCTAGACAATCACCAACCTGCAGGCACAGAAGTACAGGTTCTCAAACCAATAAGGTTAAGTAATAAGCACTAACAATTGTTCTCCGCACAAAAAGTAGGTTCAAAGCACAATACAATAATGCATCCACCTTTCCAGTAAATTTCTGAATTAGCTAATTTCTATGTTAGTGCACAAGCATTTGTATCAATGAGAAACATGAGTATATCTGGTATGCCTTTAAGAAGAGTTAGAAACTGAGTATTTTGGTAGCTTACTTGGTCAAAGATTTCATCTTCCTGTTCGTTTTCTTCTCTGAGTAGCTCCTCTTCTTCAGAATCAAAGTCCTCAGCCCTTGCCCTTTCTGTTCGTTCTATCCTCCTGTTAGTGCTTGCAACTATTACTTCTTTGATTCCTTCCACTGCAGATCTTACTTGATTTTCCTCAAGAAGTGTTCCTGATAGCTGATCGAGAAAAATGGGTAAAAGATTATTCGAGTGATAGCACACAATACCAATGTAGTATACAAAGCTAAAAAGGAAAATGATGCCTACAAGTTGATTAAAAGCATTGACCAATGTCTTCTGTTACAAATAAGAAACTACTAAGACTTTATTTCTGAAAAAGGTAACACAGCAATTACATTAAGAGGCCGTTTGGATCCCTTCATTTTGGTGGAATTGGAATCCACTCAATAAACTAGGCTATTTGGCTTGGAATTTAACTTTCCACCACTTTCCAAAGTTCACATATAAGCCTATCACAAATTCATAGGATGGGAGAGGGAAATGGATTTTATAGATCACCATGCTAGATTTCTATTTTGTAACTTATAACACTCTCTTCAACTCACTCCCCTACAGTATAAATGCAACACATATCTTGTATAGCCAACAATAATATACAAATATAATCCATATTAGCTTAATTAATGTGTCTAAATTATAATTCTTAAAATAAATTCAATTCCAAGGATCCAAACGGGCCCTAAAGGATAAATGGGTAAGGGTAGGACTTTTGCCAAAATAGCCAAGTAGCATGGTACGACCAAGTAAATATGAGCTTTAAGGCAAACCAAGCAAATTAATGACTGGACAAACTAAAAAAAATCTGAAACCCCACTACAATTTAAACAACTCGGTTTTTTGAATAATCTCATTATCGCACTGTTTAAACCACACCAATATGTCCAGGTCCGCATGGTATCGTGCATGTATTCAAAACTAGACACAATCATAATCTGGTAAAGGGAATGAGATCATAAATAATAAAAGCATGTAAATTTAACAGCCATGTCAACAAAAGAATGTGAAGACATGAAAACTGTACTTCAGATGAAGCAGAAGCTCTCATGAAAACAAGAGGTATTTTCTTCAGTGCAAATATCAAATATCATACAAGTACAGTATTACAAACCTGTATGGATTCATTCAATGATTCCAGTATGCTTGCACAAATTTGTGGCTCAGGTTCCTGCTTAGAATTCCAATTACATGGTTAAATTAAATCATGTTAACAAACATAACAAAAATTCAAGAAATAGTATGCTTTTATCAGCATGACAATGCCCTTACTTTATGCATGGCCTCTACAAGGGCTGGAACTATGTAATCAGACAGTTGCTTAAGATAGGATTTATCACGGCCTTGAGCTTGACCCTTTTCTATAGCCAATTTTGCTGAACGTAGAAGCTCAGGCATTGCTGCAAAGAGCGTATAATGTATAGCACAAGACAACATGCTAAAAGAAGTAAAGACATCAAAATTTTCAGTCACATACCTGAAATAGCTGCCTTCCTAACTTCTTCGTGAAAATAGAACTTAAGGAGAGGTACAAGTGTAGTTGTAACCTGTACAGATCCAGATATAGCTGTAGCTCTTTCATGAAACAAGAACCCGAGGAGAAAGAAGGGGTCGAAATAGTGATATGACCTGATCAATCCATGGGAAAAATCCTTCCTTGAGCTCATCAGCGTAGCAACACAGCATATTACATGCTGTAGCTTTCTCCTCCAGCAGACTAGTTCGGATGCCGATCCTCTTATCACCTAGTGTAATAGTCTCGACACTGCAGTAGTGCAGGCAGTGAGTACACATTGCTAGTAGATAGAATAAGAGCCTGAGACTGAGAGCATCTCCAAGAGTGTTCCCCTATCCAACCCTAGTGTACTCAAAATTAAGATTTATACAGCAAAAAACACCCTCCAACAGTCCTCCTTATCCAACATTTTCTATTTAGTGGTATCCTAAATTACCCTCACTCTCCCTCAAATTTGTGGTGACATGTTGGCCCCCTATATGTTATTTGAGAAATAACTGTTGGAGGAGAGATTTGTTGTTAGGATGCACCCTATATGAGGATACAAGGGAATTAAATGTAGTAGGACTCAAGATGCTTTAAGACCTAAAAAAACCCTTCTATACATGACTATTAAGATAATTAGTGTTTGCTTAATTTGCTGGTGAGATGGATGTGATGACCCAAGATGTGAATCCAATACAGGATAGCAAACAACCATTGATATTAACATGACATGGACAAATTCTTAAGATGTGCCTATGACCACACATTAGATTCAACATTTCCACCATATTGGTATCACCAAAAGATGAAAGTTATCCAGGAAACAAAACATAACGAAAATGCCATACTATCAAAAATATGGAAGAAAAACTGAACATACCCCTCGTCATCAGATTCACCATTTTCATTTTCTGGTCCAGCAGAAGTGACACTCACATCTGGTTTGAGCTGAGCAGACTGGAGCAGAGGGGGCATAACAACACTCATGTATGGTAAGAAATCCTGACCAAGGCATTTACACAGTCTTGCCCATGCCTACAGAGGCAAAAAAATAAATCATATGAGAAAAAAGATTTGAATTGCTAAAAAAAATGAGAACAAGGTTCCAAGTTCTAACATACTTGTAACATGTAACTTGTTATAGGGTCATCAGCCTCCATATAAGATCCTTGCAGTGTCATAAGGACCTCCATCACCTAACACAAAAATGAATTATCAATAGCATTAAGTCATTATTAAAATTTAAAAGATACAGGACAGATAGCATATAACATCCTACAACCCGTTTGATTTCTTTTATTGAGTACAAAGGCTACAAAAAAATAATGTTTAAATACTTTTATAGACGGAAATAGTTATGGACTGTATAGAGTATACTGTAATATAAGGGGAACTAGCAAACCATTACCTGCTTAGCATCGTCCTTAAACTTTTGTTTCCCAACTGCCATACCAACTAAACTGATGCATTCCATGGATTTTGCACGCAACATTCTGTTGGATTTATCAGTTGCATTCATCAGAATAGCCTTGAGGTATGGCATTACTGCATCATAATATTTTTGGAAGTGTTCCTGAATCAATAAGATTGAATTTTTTTGTTAGAATGTTAACAAGAAGGTTTGAACCGCATTTTCTGATATACCTGAGAAGAATCTGCTGCTGATGCTAAAGCAGTTAAAGCAGCTTCTTGCACCATTTGGTTTCCAGTCTACATCATAAACATATACAAGTTTAAAAATATAGAATAGACATTATGCCCATGCCTGATGTCTATACAGTATAAAGTGAAGATGTGAAGACTAGATGTGAGATCCACCTGAAGCAACAATAGAAGTTTCCCAACTATAACATCCAAGTATGGTGTCAAAATATCAGGTCTGCAGTTTTCACTGAAGTTCAGAATAGCTGATGCAGCATGTGCCTGAACTTGTAGGAAATAAAATAAATATTAGAGCATGCCTTGTTAGTTGGCTTATGCGTTTGATGAGGAGCAGATATAGTAAAAAAACTCGACCAGGGGAGAGATGTCCCCCTTATTTTTGTCTTAAGAAGATGGTGCCACGACTCAAGCCCAGGCTGGCTCAGCCAACTGCTTCTTTGGCATGTTGTGCTGACCAGTTACACCGTGAGAGTGTAGGCAGGAGCAGATATAGTAAGCCAATTACAACAAATAAAAGCATGTGGCAGGAGAATCAGATGCATGCAGAATGTCTGATACAGGTATTTGTCCACTGCAGCAGGCCCAACTTCAAGCCCTCGACTCCATTTAAACCGATATAGTCTATAATATATCACTAGATTTACCAGAGATTAGTAACTTGAATAGCTTATAGCTTGTAAGAATAGTTGAATGATGAACAGCTAGAAAACCATCAAAAGATATCTCTCTGAACTCAAATGGTACCAAAACTAGTGGAAACTAATTCAATTCAACTCCAATTCCAAAATGTAGCTATTGCAACTAACAAACTTGTACCATTAAAACCGACAGGTGTTCCTGTGCAATCATCACTGGAACAGAACCATTTAAAAGCTTCAATATAATCTTAATTTGGTTCAAGGAGAAGAATCAATCCAGCACCTTTTGATCCCTTGTGTGTTCTCCAGACAATTCTGGTTCAGGCTGTTTCACAGGGCCGGCTTACATATGATTTGCTCCTGGTCTGAAAGAGACTTCTTTTTTTGGCTGGTGGGAAAGAATTAGTGAATTACATCCAAGGTGGATGGTGATGTCAGGAAAGGGAACAACTCTCTAATTATTCTCGGAGCTTGGTCGATCTGGAAAGCCTGAAACCATTGTGTTTTTTATGGCTCTGCCCCTGCTCTAGAGGAAGCTCTCTTGCTTGCTAGACAGGAAGTACACCTTTGGGCATAGCAGGAGCCCAAGGGCTTTCCCATTTGGTGGTGATTTCCCTTAGTAAAGTTTCCATGTTGGTCAAGGTGAAATATTTGTAATTTTTGGCGTGTATGTAAACTGATTTCTACGTAGCTAGCTAGCTATTTAGTTGGCTAGTTGTTTGGGTGGTGGTGTGTGTTGTTAGAGATCTTTCTCTTTTTCTTCTAAATATAATGATACACAGCTCTCCTGCGTGTCCGAGAAAAAAATCTTCATTTGCACCTCAAACAAGAGTATTCAAAGGAGAAGTGATAACAAATTAAAATACAAGTCAAAGTTACGAAAGGTACCTCAAACAGCACAAGGGTGGTATCATATGTGAGGAGCATCCACACAGCTCAGTTCTAAAATGTGCTGGTTAAATGTTTTCCGTGGTTCATATGCACTCGCTAGTTCTGGGGTTTTGTGGAATGGTTTACATGTAAACTGTAATTGCTAAGAGTATCAGGCACACGACTCTTATAAAATTCATTGCCTTCCATATGTTTCTAGTTGTTCAGTTATTGGGTCAGATATACCTCGAATGTGAGTTCTTTAATAAATCTAAGACGCACCGAAAATGTCTCTCTCTCCTATGGATGCCTTGCGATCAATATTGTAGATGTAATCATGCAAACATCTCCAAATTGAAGTCAAATATGCATGTCATGCACAATACAAAACATTCAGCAAACAATATGCATTGATATTAGCAACAAAGCACAACGCTTAAGGCAGAGAAAATTAATTGATGAACAAAATGGCCAAAAGATACCAACTGCTAAGATGCTGACTATGCATAGGTATTTAGCAAAAAGTGCAATGAAAATTAATTGATGAATAAAATGGCCAAAAGATACCAACTGCTGGGATGCTGCCTCAATAAACAAAGGCTGAATCTTGTTTCTATGTATTAGACCTAAAACGTTATCCTATTGAATAATCTAAAAAAAATCCAAAGTATAGCCAACCTCAACACATCCAAATAGCACACATAAACTACTAGTAACAAGGTACAGTGGGTCTCATTAATACGCTAAGTCGCTAACTACAGCAGTGATACATTAACCACTCTCTAATGCACATGACTGTATCCAAAACAGTCATTAGATACCACTTAGTGTACCCAAAATAACTTGGGCAACTACACTTCTGTGGATGATGGCATCAATCACACTAGACTAGTCTTGTTTATATAAATATAAACTAAACAAAGTAACAAAGCATTAACCATATATGCATTAAGCCCATGGATTACAAGATCTTCACTGCTTTCAGAAATCAAATAGAAACAAAACAGATATTATAAGGGCCAATTGCATGAGAAAATGAAATAAAAAAAGATACAGCAAACACTTGCCTGTACGCGTGGGTTCTGGACATCATCCATTGCTGAAGCTAGTGCAGGTAGCACAACATGGTGCAACTGATTTTGCAACTCAGGCCCCAGGTCTGTTGAAAGCTGCCCTACTGCATTAATCGCTGCCCACCTCACCCGTGGGTGAGGATCCTGGAAAGAATTCAGCACCATCCCAACCACCTGCTCCAGATTCTTAATCATCACCTTAGCAGAGCCCTCTGCGATCTGAGCTATCGTCACCAGTGCCGCATGCCGTCTCTTCCAATCTTCAGAGGAGAAAAACGATGGGAGCAACTCAGCTGCCACGGCTAGAATCGTATTACCACCAACAGCAATTGACAGCCGGTCCAGACACTCCTGTGCGAAAACATAGCTTCCCGTCTCTCCAGCGTCTTCCTCCTCTAACACCGCAGCATGCCATGCCGGTTCATCCTGGACATCGAGCAGCATACTCATGAGCACCGCAAACAGCTGACCAACGTACCGAGGCAGCTTCCGCATCATCCCAGGCGCACGCTCTCGTGCCTCAGCAAGCGTGACAACAAACTCCACGGCAAGGTGGCGGGTGCCGTCCTCTAGTCCTGGGGCCTCGGCAATCTGCAGCATGGAGGCGACCACGTCGGGCAGCTGGCGGCGCAGGAACCGCGGCTCTGAGCCGGCGAGCTCGATCATCATCTCCAGAGCCTCCTGGGCGGAGCCCTCGTTCCCGCAGTTGAGAGACTCGGCGAGAGCGCGCATCATGGCCGGAAGGAGGTCCTGGAATTGGTCGCGGGCCGCGGCAGAAGGAAGGGACTGGATGAGGCTGATGGCCGCGTTGAGTCCCGCGATGCGCACGTCGGCGGAAGAAGGGTGGGAGAGCGCGGCGAGGAGGAGCCCGTGGAGGTTGGGGAAGCTGGCTGCGAGGTGGGAGGCCAGCCGGGCCAGGATGTTGAGCGCCGACTCCTGCAGTCCCGGCGGGGAGGACGGGGAATCGATGGACTTGTACAGGAAACTGAGTAGGTCTGGCCACGCATTGGCGGGCAGGAGGAAGGAGGCGAGCTCGGCGACGGCGTCGGAGAGCTTCCTGGAGACGGACCTGGGGAGCGCAGGCGCGGAGGCGGCCGAGAGGAGCAGCGCGCGGAGCGAGGACTGCGTGGCGGGCGACAGCGCGGGGTAGACGAAGGACTGGGATGACGGGGCGATGAGGCGGCGCAGCAGCACGGCGGCGATGGGCGCGGAGGGGTGCGCCGGGGAGAGCAGCAGGTGCGCGAGGCTCAGCGCGAGCGCGTCCGGGTGGGACCCGCGGAGGGAGTGGAACTGCTGCTCCGCCCGCGACCGCGCCTCGTTGGCCGGGGAGGTGAGGTCCGCCAGCAGCGCCGTCAGCGCCGCCGGGTCGGCGCCCAGCACCGCCGCCGCCTGCGGATCCATAGGGGGCACGGAACGGCGCAGCGCGAGGGGAGCGAGGAGGCGGGGGGGATGCGGGTGGCCGCGCGGGATTTTTTTGGTTTTGCGGGGGAAGGCGGGGGGAATTTTTGGGAGCGGCGCGGTGAGGCGAGGCGAGGGGCGAAGGCGGACGGAGGAGGGAGGGAGGGAGGGAGACTGGGGGGCGGGGGCGCGAGGCGATGGAGTCGAGACGGCCGGGCCGCGGACACTGGAGGGTGGTGCCGTGCTGGGAGACGGGGGCCCAGGGCCAGGGGCTAGGAAGTGGGGAGTTGGAGTAGTACTGGTCCATGATGAGTGGGTCCCGGATGGTCATCAAAATCAGAACAGCGCACGCCACAGCTCACCTGCTAATTATGCCATCATATTCTGATTAGTGACTTCTTTCTCTCTTTTTCCTGGTTGCTATCACACTTTGGCTCTCTTCGTTTAAACGTATCAGCCAAAATTAATTATACTTTTCCGCTAATAAACAGCGTTTCTCCCGTAACTAATCAGTTTTACAGGTCAGTTGCATAGCCATAATAAGTCGTCAAACAGAGCCTTGGATTCTTGCGACCAATTTTTTCCAAACTTGGAATCGACGGAGTTCTTGAAGGGTCACTTTTCTAGAAGCTTAAATTTTCAGATTTAACAAATATTATGGTTCTGCTTGGTTCAAACAAAACCTAAAGTAAAAAAACATCGGATTGGTAGATTTGATATAAGTTTCGTTATGACAATTATGAATGAAAATCTAATGCAAACCTAAGATTTTTTTTCCAGTGGGGCCAATGTTGATACAATTTAGATGTTGGAGATACTATTGTTTATACAGAGAAATCCATTTGTATATATAATCGTACTATATTCATGCACAGATGGTCCTATGAACACTGGATACTAAACTTAAAAAATAACCAGGCACCAACTTTCTGAAAAGTACTCTTCTTAAACATCTTCTGGAGCATGCGAACGGTTTAAAACATGATTCAACAAAATTTAAAGCATGACCAGAATCCTCGAAAGGCAAGGGAAAGGCAGCTCGAACCTGGACAAGGCTAGCCTAGCCGCCAGCGTAGCGTACGTGCAGCTTGCACGAGATGTGTGGTCTCTCTCCGTCGAGATATTACACATGTATACTCCTATGACACGCTTGGGCTACTTCGCAGATACGGCCCAACTTGAAGGCCTTGCGGCCCGCGACCAGGCTGACGCAGCCGCCAAAGACTCTCTTGATGACTTGCTCGACAAGGAAGATCCAGATAGACAGACCCGGATTCCTTGCCAAAACGAACCAATTATAATCTGTTAGGATTCGGCAAGTTGTAACCCTCCTCCCCGGCTATATAAGGTGAGCAGGGACCCCTCTCGAAACATCTCACATCATCTCAGATCCCATCGGATCATCCAATCAGCAATACAAACCAGCCACCAGAACACAGGACGTAGGGTATTACGGCGACTTGTCGGCCCGAACCTGTCTAAATCACCGTCTCACGTCCCTGTGTCTACGCTTTGCAGACGTCTCGCACGCCTCCGCCGCTCAATCTACTACCTTGGGCATACCCCTCGGTAGACTATCGATCATATTTCGTCGACAGTTGGCGCGCCAGGTAGGGGGTGTGTGCTACGACACCATGATCTGTCAAGCGGTCACTTTCCCTCGCTCCATGGTTCTTCCGGAGGCTGGCACCACTTTTCAGATCGGATCTATGATCTGGACTGTGGGCGACCACGTTCCTGCTCCGGAAATCGTGGAATTTGCGCAGCTTCCTGCGTCGGGTGCCCTGCCGCCCATTCGTCGCGTCACCGCGCCGACACGCCGCCCGCCGAGAATCGTCCCTTGCGACGACCTGATTGAAGCCATCGACCGAGCCAACCAAGGAATCGCAGAGTGCATCGACGCCATCGAGGTAGCTCGTATACAGCTTTCCGACCAATCTTGCCTTGAGCAATTTTCAGGTACACCATCGGGAGTTTCCAGCACTCGTCCCACCCGCCGCCCAGATCGGATCTGCATTCGGCTCGTCGCCGCACTTCGTCTCCAACGTCCATGCCCTTCGGGCTACGCGGCACGGCTCCTACATACCAGCATCAGGCGCTGCGACAACTCTCCGACCAGCTCCAGACTTTTGGCTCCGACCAGATGGCGCCGACTAATGTACACGACCGGGTGACTCCATCTCCACTCGTTGGCATGGTGACTCTCAAAGAGATCTCCGGCGACACTGTCTCGGAGACTTCGGCGTCTGGATCTACCACGACAAACGACTCCACCTCCACGCGGTCTACGACTGTTATCTCCACCGACTCCGGGGTCGACTTCCCACCATACCGCGGTGGCATCATCTTCAACGTCTCTGCCGACAGTCCTCCACCTCCAAACGAAACGGAAGGCGAACGCGCCAATCGGGAGCAACGCAACATCGACTGGCAGCACCGACGTAACGATGAGCGACGCGGCCAGGAGCGCCGCGACCAGGAGCATCGCGACAACGAATGACGCCGGGATCGCGACAATGTTGGAAGCCGCGACCTCAACTACGAATTCGACAGGGTCGATGATCAACCCGTTTACCCGACCCCAAGCGCCAACCTCGCTGTCGTCTTCAACGAGCTCTCCAGGCTTCCGGTAACCCCGGAGCTACAAAAGGTTGTCGCCCATGTCAAGGCTGCTGCCGTGCAGTGCAACGAGAGAGGGCGCTATCCCTCGCCCTCCAGATCGTCGTACAGCGGGACGCCGCCAAGCCCGCATCCCTCGCGCCGAAGGCGATCGCCGCCACGTCGCGACCAGGAAGTCTCCCAAGGCAATCGCGCCCGCGATCAAGCTCCGGCTCCCGACGCCTCGACAGGGCCACGCCCTTTCACCTTCCGGCTCCGAGCCATCCGATGGCCTCAGGGCTTCAAGGTCACCACGGTGGACAAGTACGATGGGAAGGCCAACCCGGAGCAGTGGCTCACCACGTACGAGATCGCCATTCAAGCAGCCAGAGGAGGACCCGACGTGATGGCCAAGTACCTCCCCGTCATGCTATCGTCTTCGGCCAACAGCTGGCTCCACAAGCTCGCCGAGAACACCATCGACACCTGGGAGCAATTAAAGGAAGTCTTCGTCAAGACGTACAGCGCTACCTGCGTCCAACCAGGAACGCGCTACGATCTCCAAAACGTCCACCAGGAGCATAACGAAAGCCTCCGGAGCTACATTCGAAGATTCTCCAACATGCGCCTCACGATTCCAAAGATCGCCGACGCGGAAGCCATTTCCACGTTCTCCAACGGCCTGCGCCACAAGGAGCTCCGCGACAAGATCATCCGAAAGAAGGTAGCCACGGTCACCGAACTGATGACGATCGCCAACTCCTACGCTGACGCCGACGCCGCCCATCGCCACCACGAACGCTCGTGTCGCCGATCACGATCCCAGGAGCGTCGTCGTGATGATGATCGTCGCAATGAATGGCGCAATGAAGGATGCGACCACCGCTCCAGGCAACGCGACCACCGCGACGATCGAGATCGCCGGCATGATTGACCAGAGTCTTCCCGTCAGAGGACGGATCACCGTCGGTGTGACCGTCGCTACATTGCCAACACCAATACTCGGCCGAAGCGCACCTATGACAACGACTACGAGAAGCTCCTCAACGGTCCCTGTCCTCTCCGCAAAGGTGCCAAACACTCCATGCGCGAGTGTGACACCATCGCCCGTAACGTTCGTGGGAGCGACGACAAGCGACCGCGATTCGACAACGACAAGGACAAGGACGCTGATGCTCACGAGCCTGCTTTCCGTGCACCAGCGAGGACACTCTCCATCTTCGGCGGCAACGTCGTCATCGAGACCGAGCAGAAGCGACGCTAAGTACGACGCGACATCGCCTCCATGGCGGCCATCACCGACGACCCCGCCAACGTCCGCTACCTCGACTGGTCGGAGCGCCCCATCACCTTCTTCAGGGAGGACCAGTGGTCGGACGACAAGTACCCAGGGCGTTTTCCTCTCGTCATCGACCCGGTGATCTCCAACTGCCGCTACCGCAAGGTCCTCGTCGACGGTGGGAGCGCCCTCAACATCATCTTCTCTTCGGCTTTCCGAGAGCTCGACTACTCCAAGCGGGATCTGTTCCCGGCGAACTTCCCTTTCTGGGGCATCGTGCCAGGGAAACCCTCCATGCCCGTCGGGCAGATCACCCTCCTAGTGCAGTTCGGCACCTCCGACCACTTCCGCGAGGAATACATCACCTTCATCGTCGCCGACTTCGACACCGCCTACCACGCCATCCTCGGTCGACCGACGCTCTCCAAGCTCATGGCTGTTCCACACTACACCTACCTCGTGCTCAAGATGCCAATGAAGAAAGGCGTCCTCAGCGTCCGAGCAAATCTCCAGGTGGCGTACGAGTGCGAGCAGGAGACAATCAACTCCACCAAAACATGCCAACAGATCCAGGGCGTTCAAGACTGCATCGCCAACGCCGCCAAGCTCCGCCCCGATGATCTCGTGATCCCGGAGACCTCCGACCAGCGCTCCAGCAAGAAGTCGAAGGACACAAAGCAGGTGGCCCTGGTGGATGGAGCTCCGGAGAAGACTGTCGTCATCGGCACCAACCTCGACCCCAAATAGGAAGACGCGCTCGTCAGCTTCCTATGGAGCAACGTCGATGTGTTCGCCTGGAAACCAGCGGACATGCCCGGAGTTCCACAGAAGTTCGTCGAGCACTCCCTAAACGTCTCCTCAACCGTCAAGCCGGTTCGTCAAAAGCTCTATCGCTTCACGCCAGACAGGAAGGAGGCAATTAGGGTAGAGCTCACCCGACTCCTAGTTGCCGGTTTCATCAAAGAGATGTATCACCCAGATTGGCTGGCCAATCAGGTCCTTGTACTCAAAAAGAATAAAGAATGGCATATGTGCGTTGACTACACCGACCTCAATAAGCATTGCCCTAAAGACCCCTTCCTCCTCCCTCGCATCGACGAGGTCGTCGACTCCACCGCCAGGTGCGAACTTCTCTCCTTTCTCGATTGCTATTCCGGTTACCATCAAATTGCCTTGAAGGTGGAAGACCAAATCAAGACGGCGTTCATCACACCTTTCGGCGCCTACTGCTACACGACCATGTCGTTTGGGCTGAAGAACGCTGGAGCCACATACCAGCGTGTGATCCAGGATTGCTTGAAGGACCTCATCCCGGAGAAGGTCGAAGCTTACGTGGATGACGTCGTCGTCAAGACTCGCACCGTCAACACGCTCGTCTCCGACCTCGAGGAAACCTTTAAGGCCCTCAACAGGTTCAAGTGGAAGCTTAACCCTAACAAGTGCATCTTCGGCGTGTCGACTGGAAACCTCCTCGGCAACATCGTCAGCCGCGACGGCATTCGCCCAAACCCCGACAAGACTTTGTTCGTCCTCCACATGCGAGCTCCCTCCAATGTGAAGGACATCCAGAAGCTCACCGGGTGCATGGCGTCCCTTAGTCACTTCATCTCCAGGCTCAGTGAAAAGGGGCTTCCCTTCTTCAAGCTCCTCAAGGCTGGCGAAAAAATTGTTTGGGATGTTGAAGCCGATCGCGCTTTCTCCGACCTGAAGAAGTACCTCACCCAGCCTCCTGTGCTCGCCGCACCTAAGGAGAAGGAGCCCTTGCTGCTCTACATCGCCGCCACAAATCGGGTCGTCAGCTCTGTTATCGTCGTCGAACGCGAGGAAGCCGGCCACTCCTACCCCGTCCAGCAACCTTGTTAATTCGTCAGCGAGGTATTGAACGACTCCAAAACTCGGTACCCCCAGGTACAGAAGCTCCTCTACGCGGTCCTTATTACCGCACGCAAGCTACGCCACTACTTCCAAAGCTCTGAGAGGGTCACCGTCGTCACAGAGTTCCCCCTCGGGGATATCCTCCGCAACAAGGACGCTACAGGACGCATCATCAAGTGGGCCATCGAGCTCGGCTCCTACGACATCGTCTTCTAGGGTCGCCAGACCATCAAGTCTCAAGCACTCGCTGACTTCGTCGTTGAATGGACGGACCTCCAAACTCCAGTAACGCCGGAAGCGCTAGAACACTGGACCCTCTTCTTCGATGGCTCCCTCACCTTGCACGGCGCCGGCGCTGGTCTCCTCTTCACGTCTCCCTCCGGCGAAAAGCTCCGCTACGCTCTACGGCTGCTCTTCCCAGCATCCAACAACGCCGACGAATATGAAGCCGCCCTCCACGGTCTCCGCATCGCCAACGAGCTAGGCGTCAAGCGCCTCATGGTGTACGGCGACTCCGCCCTCGTCATCAACCAGCTCAACAAGGACTAGAACTGCTCCCACGACAAGATGAACGCCTACTACGCCGCCATCCGGAAGCTTGAAGGCAAATTCTTCGGTATCGAATACCATCATCTACCGCGCGACCGGAACCAGGCGACCGACGAGCTATCCAAGCTAGCATCATCAAGATCTCCGGTCCTCGTCGGTGTATTTGTACACGATTTGCTTGAGCCTTCCATCACTGACCACCCAAGCTCCGCCTCATCGACGGACGCCACGACTCCATCCCCGCCGACAGAACAACTAGTTGCCGCCATACCCACAACGCCATCCGATTGGCGCGAGGACTTCATCAAGTATCTCTCCGAGAACCTTGTCCCTGCTGACAAGACAGAAGCTGAGCGCCTCGTTCGCCACGTCAACAATTACATCCTGGTCGACGGTGCGCTCATACGCAAGAACTCCAGACACGAAGTGCTCCAAAAATGCGTCTCTAGGGAAGACGGCCTCGAGATCCTCTTCGACATCCATGCTGGAGAATGCGGGAACCACGCAGCTGCAAAGACGTTGGTACGCAAGGCTTTCCGTGCAGGATTCTACTGGCCATCAGCGGTCGCCGACGCTGAACAACTCATCCGCACCTGCGAAGGGTGCCAATTCTTCGCCAAACAAACCCACGTTCCCGCACAGGAGCTCTAAGCAATACCGGCCTCGTGGCCTTTCGCCTGCTGGGGACTCGACATGATCGGCCCCTTCCGACCAGCTCCGGGCAGCTTCAAGTGAATCTACGTCGCCGTCGACAAATTCTCCAAGTGGATCGAAGCAAAGCCAATCACCAAGGCGACTGCCGAGAACGCCGTCTCCTTCATCGACGAAATAATTCATCGCTTCGGTCTCCCAAACTCCATCATCACCGACCTCGGCTCCAACTTCACCAGCAACGTCTTTTGGGACTTCTGCGAAGGGCACAGCGTCCTCGTCAAGTATGTCTCCGTCGCCCATCCTCGGGCCAACGACCACGCCGAGCGCGCCAACGACATGATCCTCGACGCGTTGAAGAAGCGCCTTTATCAGAAGGATGAAAAGCACCCTGGTCGCTGGATGCGCGAGCTCCCCTCCGTACTCTGGGGTCTCTGGACTCAACCCAGCCGCAACACCAACGTTTCGCCATACTTCATGGTCTTCGGCTCCGAAGCCGTCATCCCCGCAGATGTCGTCTTCCTTTCCCCGCGCGTCGAAAACTACAATGAAGAAGCCTCCGACCAGGCTCGTCGCGACGACCTCGACCGCCTTGAAGAAGAACGGCTGGCATCTTGCCTCCGCACCGCCAAGTACCTCGAAGGAGTTCATCGCTACTACAACCGCAACGCAAAAGATCGATCTTTCATCGTCGGCGACCTCGTCCTCAAGCGGAAACTCAAGACCGACGGCCTGCACAAACTATCTTCACATTGGGACGACCCCTACACGGTAAAGGAGGTCACCCGACCAGGCACCTATCGTCTCACTGACCTCGAGGGCATCGACATACCTAACTCTTGGAGCATCGAGCACCTCAGAAAGTTCTATGCTTAAGTGGCCCGTACCGCCCACCTATGGTGATGAATAAAGATTAAGCAACGTTTCCATCTCTCCAACCCGTCTCCGGACGGCTCGCCGACTGCTCCAACCCGTCTCCGGACGGCTCGCCGACCGCTCTAACCCGTCCCCGGACGGCTCACCGACCGCTCCAACCCGTCCTCGGATGGCTCGCCGACTGCTCCAACCCGTCTCCGGATGGCTCACCGACTGCTCCAACCCGTCTCCGGACGGCTCGCCGACCGCTCCAACCCGTCCCCGGACGGCTCGCCGACTGCTCCAACTCGTCTCCGGACGGGTCGCCGACATCTCCAACTCGTCTCCGGATGACTCACCAATTTCTCCAAAATAGCTTGGCTGGTGCTAAAGGAGTCTCAGAGCAGGGGCTACTGTCACTGCCGGACGCGTGCATGAGCGCCCTCCCTCTGCGCTATGGCGGCCAGTAGTCCCCCCAAGTGACGTCCTGACCTCTCTACGCGTGCATGAGCGTCCGCCCTCTGCGCTACGAAGGAAAGGCTAAGCTTGGGTTGAGACCTCCGGAGGCAACACGTTTCAGTGCCTGTACGCGCCGGTTATGCGCACGTTCTCCATTCGGTCTCCAAGCAGCCTGACTGACGCTGACGAAAACTCAGAGTCGGGGCTGTTGTCACCATCGAACGCGTGCATGAGCGCCCGCCCTCTGCGCTACGATGGCCAACAGCTCTCCCAAGGGACGTCCCGACCTCTTTACGCGTGCATGAGCGTTCGCCCTCTACGCTACGAAGGAAAGGCTAACTTGGGCTGAGAATTCTGAAGCTACATGCTCAGTGCCTCGCATTCGCGCTACCCACGCGCTCGACAACGGTCTCCATTCGCCCATGTCACGCCACGATCGAGCCTCTCGGAAAAGACCCTGACTGTGGTACCTCCCTACGCGTGCACGAGCGCCTGCCCTTTGCGCTATGGGATGCCAGCAGAGGTTCCTTGGGCGACGCCCTCGACTCCTACGCGCAAATGAGCTCCGCGCTCTACGCTACGGATCCCGGGATAACCCAAGGTCGAATAGTTCATCGCTACGGCTCACGACAATCAGGTCCGCGGCATTCGGGGAACGAACAAAACACGCCGACTCGCTTCAAGTTTTGATTTCGTTCGCCCAAGAGTCTATTTACAGACTATCTCCTAATATACAAACTACTGGTGCCCAGCACCAAATAAATCTACACCGCCGACGAGGGCTTCGGCGGCAAGCTCGAACTCTTCCTCCAGGCGCTCCATCTCGGCCTCCGATGTGTTCGCCGCAAAGCCGGCGCCCAGCCTCGACATCTCCATCCGCGGATAATGCGAATGAAGAATGGCGAGGCCATGAGCTGCCACACTCTGCGCCACCGCCTTGGTGTACGCCTGGAAGCGCCCCCACAGGCCCCGCGCCTTCTGCACGACGTGGTCGCCGATCCTCCGCTCCTTCTCAGCTGGAAAGAAAGGCTCCTCATCGATGCACTACACCAACGGGGCCACCTCCTCCGCCAGCAACCAGAAGCGGTCATGGTAACCCTCGATACGCCGCTCCAGATCTACAAATTGTATTTGCACATTTTCCCGGTAAGCTGCAAACGCCAAAGCAAGGGGTAAGAAAACGACCACCTCCGACCACGCTTCACCAAGAAGACTTACCATCATGCATCGCCTGCCACTTGCGCATCTCCTCGTCGGACTTCGCCCTCTCCTCGGCCAGGAGACGTTTCTCCTCGCCCGCCTGCATCGCCTCTGCAAGAACGCCTACATGACTCAAGCCTCCGACCAGATGGCGCACTAAACAAAAAGGAGTACGACATCGACAACTCACGCGCGGCAAACTCGTCGGCTTTCTCCGCTCGCAGCAGAAGTTGGAAGTTCTCCTGCCCCTGCTGCTGGATGACCTCCTCAAGCTCCTGAGAACGTGCATGGTGAAAGGATAAAGATGCCCAAGAGGGGGGGTGAATTGGGCTTTTCTAAAACTTTTTGCAAGAATTAAAACCTATCAAGCCCAATTAACCCCCTAGTGCCTAGAAGTGTGTGAACAAGAATCAACCGCACAAAAAGACTATTGCTACACCATTTCTACTCTAGCATGGCAATTCAATTCATGAAAGAACAACAAGTAAATGCGGAATTGAATTGCTCAAAAGTAAATGCGAAGTAAAGAGAGTAGAGATGACACAACGATCTTTTTGCCGAGGTATCGAGGTGTCGGCACACCCCCTAGTCCTCGTTGGAGCACCCGCGCAAGGGTATCGCTCCCCCTTGATCCGCGCAAGGATCAAGTGCTCACTACGAGCTGATTCTTCGCCACTCCGGCCCGGTGAATCGCTCGCTACCGGTCACAACATGGCTTGGGTCATCCACAAAGCCTCCGGATGATCACCAAGCACTCCGATCGCCACCAAGCCGTCTAGGTGATGCTGATCACCAAGAGTAACAAGGTAGAACTCTCACTTGACCAAGACAAGGCCAAAGAGATGGATGGATGCACACTTGCTACTCAATTCTCACTAGAAGGTGTCTAATTCTCACAATTAGCAAATCACTCAACCTCACTAGGGCTCTTGCTCTTTCTCACACTCACAAGGTGTCTCTCAGCAGATGGAAATGGCAAGAACACTCAAATGGATGGAGGGAAGGAAGTATATATACCCCCCAACCCGGCCATCCAAAAACAGCACAAGACAGGTATTTTTCGGGGGCATCGGACGCGCCGATGCCAGTCATCGGACGCTCCGATGACCCCGTCCAACGGTCTACTGTACCTTCTTGTCAGACATGTTTATGGAGCATCGGACGCTGGGGAGCGTCCGATGCCCCTGCATCGGACGCGTCCGATGCCGAAAAGACCTCTCTGGAACCTCTCTGCATGGCCGTCGGACGCTGCCCTCAGCGTCCGATGCCAGCGTCCGATGCCTTTCACAATTCACAGCCAAGTGAATAGTGACACCGGATCATCCGATGTGGCACCATCGGAGCCTCCGATGGGCATCGGAGCCTCCGATGCCCACTCAACAAGCATCCGATGCCCATACCAAGGGCAAGATCAACTCGGATCGCGACGCGGTCTTAATGACTTTTATTCCTCTCGACATAAGGCATCTCTCTGAGCTACCTAGGGCTATGAAATAACAAGTGTGCACCACACCTACCTCAATAGACTCATCTAGGTCAAGCTACTGATTCACACCCCTCTTTATAGTACGGCCAAAGGAAAAACAAAGACCTAAGACTACCTAAGTGTCCTCCAACACTATGCGACACTTAGCCTAGCCTACCACCGTCTTCGTCGTCCGTCCTTTGAAAACCGAAACGATTTCCATCGCCAAGGGACATGAACTCCATATGCCCGTATCGTCGCCATTACCGTGACCTAACTCATCCCTGTTTCTGCAAAACACACGTTAGTCACAGTAATCTTGTGTTTCATCCAATCACCGAAACCCACTAGGGGCCAAGATGCGTTCAATCTCCCCCTTTTTGGTGATTGATGACAACACGAGATCGAGTATAGAGAAGAGAGGTTTTTAAATTATGACATGTATGAACTTGCAATAAAAAAGAGAAAATGATTAGGGCAAGTTCATACATATCATGCCAACATCCTGCACTCAACAAGTTAGAGTGAATAGCAAGTGCAAGAGTAAAGAGCTCAAATACATAACAAATGAGAATTGAGCACAAGTAATCGAGTAAGACGAAATGACATGTCATATATAATATATCATAGTGAGCACACACATGTCATATGATCCATAGCATAAGTATATAACATAAACATGCACAAAATATGCGATAAGTAAAGAGCGATTGTGAACAAAACACAACATCATAAGACGCAAAACCCTCTCTCACATCGCTCCCCCTATCGCTATACTCGGCCACTCTCCCCCTTTGGCATCAAGCTCCAAACTACACGTCGGAGGGCGGAGGTGGTGCAGACGAGTCAGGAGCCGTCTCTGGAGTGCGCTGAGAGAACTCAAACTGTTGTAAGTACTCCTCTGAGTCGGAAGAAGTGGTGCCAGTAGCCTGCTGTCCCTCGGAAACTGGAAGCTGCTGCGAAGCAGTCGGGGTCTGCTCTGGCACTAGCGGCTCTACCTGCTCTGACTCTGGCACTGACTCTGTCGCAGTCACGGTAGTAGTGTCAAGCTGAGTAGTGGAGTGCGGAAGCTCATGTATCGGAGGTAACTCAGCCTGCACGGTCGTCGTGGTGTCGGACTGGACGGGCTCCGTCTGCTCTGAGGACGCTACTGAGCTCGGAAGAGTCTCCGTAGTAGAAGTGACTGGAGCTGTAGACGTCTGGACTGGGTCCTGCAGATTTGGCGTGGGGAACCCAGTGAGCTCGCTGAAGGTGGCCGACAGATCTCGAGTCACAGAGGTCGTCGTAGCGTAGAGCGACTCTGTCGGCCTGGGAGTGAACCCTGTCCATAGCGGACTAAAGAGCGGGGCCCCGCCTGGAGTAGTAAAACTCGTGAACTGCGAGGAGCTGGGGCCCGGAGGCTGCTGCTGCTGCTGACCAAACTGCGGTGGCTGACCAAACGGCTGAGGAGGGACGGGTGGCTGACCAAACGGCTGAGGAGGGACGGGTGGCTGCCACTGGAGCTGTTGCTGAGGTGGTGGCTGCTGCCACTGCCACTGGGGAGGACCGCTGGCCAGTCTCTCCATGAAACTCAAGGTCTGCTGCTGGAGGGCCATCATCTGACGCTGCAGGGCGTTTGAACGCTCCTGAGCCTGCTGCTGTGCAAGTGCCTGCTGCTGGGCCAATCGCTGCTGCTCCTGTGCAAGCCTCTGGACGTCTTGAGTGACAGTCCTCTGCTGCTCCTCCATCCGTGCTAGAATAGCAAGGAGCGCTGGATTGGAGGAAGCAGTACCGCTGGACCCTGCCTGGTGGTCGTGTGCACGCGGCTGGTAGCGAGGCGGGAGCTGGTAGTCCTCATCTGAGCTGTCGGTGGGATCCGAGGCCACGTGTGGGTCACCACCCTCGAGATCGGCAAGCTCCTGCTCTGCGAGGGCCTGAACGGCCTCGTCCTGCTCCTGAGCCAACTCAGGGACCTCAGGCCTCTGGCGTGAACTAGTCGGTGCCTGCTGCTCTGGCTGCCTGCGGTCCCGACAGTATCCCAATAGCTGACTCATGTTATACTCAGGGAATACGGTCGCTGACCCGGTAAGGGACTGACTGAGGCGAGTACCGGTGGTGGCAGCTACCTTCCAAAGTATGTATGAAATCCAATGAGCATACGGAAGCTGCCTGCGGGCCTTGATGCCCTCTGCTACAGTGTCCTCTATCTCACACAGGATCACGTCCCAAACGTCAAACTCCTGCTGCCTGATCATATATGCAAGTAACCATAGCTGCAGCCTGGAGAGACCCTCTCCGAAGCCCACCCTAGGTAGCAAGGTCCGCCGTAGAATCGCGTTGAGGATCCGAGCCGTAGGGGTGAGATCCCTCGGAGTGCGGCTCGAACCCTCGCCGAATGGCTCTGTGAAGCACGGGCGAACCAGGTCTGTCGAGGGCTGGGCACCACCGTGAGGGCGGCGGGGTGGCTCTGTCCGGTCGTAACACAAGTCGTGGATCCGGGTCTGTGATCGTGTCAATCCAAACCAATCCCGGTCTGTAGTGGTCTCCCTCAAGTGCGAACTCAATAGTCTCTCGGTCTGGGTGTACCCACAATGAAGCATAGAACTGAAATACCCAGTCCTCAATATAGGAGCCAGACCGCCCCAGTAGGTCTGCCAGACCAGGTAGGAAAGTGAGGATGGGGCGAATCTGCTCTCCTGCTGCGTCCACAACTGCCTCTAGTGAACAGACACGCTGGGGTCGCAAAGAAATCCCGGCGTTCCTGTAACCCTGGTAGAAATCCTCCTGCAGCACAGTGTAGAACGACGGACCAGCCTGCTCCTGCCGCTCCCTGGGAAACCACTGCTCCACTGGTACGAGTCGGAGTGTCTGGATCTGTGAGCAAGTGGCGCCCCTAAGGTCCAGTCGCGGGATCGGCGGAGGAGCACGTCTCGACGGAGCTCGTGCGCCCCGCAGAGGGACATCGGGCCGAGGTGGCACCGTTGTCCGGCGACGAGTGGACCGGCGTCGGGGAACCTCCTCAGGAACCTCCTCCTCTGCCTCTGCCTCTAGAGCCTCGGCCTCTGCTGCCTCGGCCTCTGCCTGGCCCTGTGCTGAACTCTGGGGCTCGATCCCGGGAGCAGTGAAGGTCGTCCGGCGATCGGCAGACATAAGCGTGCCAGTCGGAGAGTGGTGGAACTGCTCAATCTCCTCAACTGCTCGACGCTGCTCGGGGGACAACTGGTCCTCAATCCTGAGTCCGCCCGTACTGCCTCCCTGCTCGGCGCTCGCTGCTGCATCGGCCACTGCCTGGGCCTGAGCTGCCTCGCGCTCCTGACGAGTGCGCTTCCGGCGCACGATAAGCTTCCCCTTCCCAGGCCTCTGACCGGAAGGGGGACGACGGGGAGGAGAGTCGTCAGGTCCACCACCAACGTTCTTACAGCGCATGGCTGACAAGAACGAGGGATACTGCACTGAAGAAGCTCTGAACTGATGGAACTGACGCTGAAAAGAGCAAACTGCCACTGAACAGAAACCACTGACCCTGAAAGATCTGACAGCTCAACTGACCAACTGAACTAAGAACCGCCCCTGTCACTGATCGGCTGCCGCTGACACTCGCGAGGCTTGGCCTCGATCCTTACCCGCGGGCTTGGCCCCGGGTTAACGAACACTGCCAACAAGGCTGACAACTGTCACACTGACTCGCTGCGAGACAGAAGAGAGAGATATATATAAGCATATAGAGTCTAGAGGTAAGCGAGACCTATGGAAGCAAAGCAATTTGATAAGAGAGAGAATGGGCTTTGCTACCTGACGAACGACGAACTGAACCCAAGAAGAGGTAAGTCGAAGATGATCCGACACCCACACGTCACGCGGAAATAGTCTGCACGAACAACGGGCGAAAACGGGGTCAAAGCATGAAGGAACGACGGTTGACGCATTTTGTCGAACACCTAGTGAGCACAGTGGAGTATGGAGGTGGAGGAGGTAGGGTTTGCTCACGGTGGGGGGGGGAGCTTGGGGACGAGGAGAAGCTCCGGCGAAGGATGCTTCGCGCGCCGGCGAACAGGGGCGAGCTCCGACGAGGATGCCGGCGAGCCCTCCGACGAGCGCGCGCGCGCGAGCGAGAGCGGTCGCGAAGGAGAGCCCGGCAGAGCAGCGGCCGGCGGGGATGGGTGAGCGCGGCGGAGCAAGAGCCGGCGGCGAGGGGCACGACGGCTGACGGATGCGGCGGCCGGCGATGCTAGGGTTAGAGTCGTGCGGCGGCGCTGGGCTGGCTCGGTGCGGGTGGGCGCGAGAAGGAAGACGAAGAATGACGTGTGGGACCTGACTGTCAAAGGAAGACCGAACCGCGCCGCTTAAGGGGGCATCGGACGCTCCGATGAAAACACATCGGACGCGCCGATGCCTGTCTAGAGAGCTCCAGAAAGGCCGAAATTACATCGGAAGCATTCGTTGCCTCAGCATCGGACGCTGGGGAGCGTCCGATGGACCATCGGAGGCTCTGATGGTGACACATCGGAGGCTCCTCTGCCACTGTTTCAGCCGGGGCTGTCTACAGTGCAGGCATCGGACGCTGTCTGGCTTCCGATGCAGCGTCCGATGCTGCTTCCGATGCAGCATTTCGGGTAGTTCTAAAGATCTCCGTTGCGGCTCCCTCTCTCAACTAAGTTCCAACTCAAATAAGAGGCAAATAAACACCAGTTGGAACCTAGTATGAGCATCCTCGCATAAACCCTCTATTTTATAAATATTTTGCCATAGGCTACATATCATTTTTAGGTAAAATAGGCGATAAATCCTGAGGAGACAACATGTGGCCACCAAAACTAGGGGTCTCAACCATTAGGAGCCTCAAATGCTCCCCCTAGCGGTGGACGAACACAGCGGTTGCTCAAAACATAACCGAAAAGAAACGACAAAGCAACAAACATGCATATGCAATGCAATACGGAATTTGAATCTAGGTTGCTTGTCAAGTCTGCTCATGGTTAAGCTTCTTCACACGCTTTTTAGGGCGGTTATCTTAACCACGTCTGACAAGCCTATGTGCATAGCATAATTTAAACATGGCATATATTACAATGTAATGCAAAGACAACCCCCTTTCACCTTTTGACAAAGTTACTTAGATCAAGCACATTAAACTCACTTCGCAATCTACAAAGGGTGTTCTCATCTAGGGGTTTTGTGAAGATATCCGCCAATTGATCTTCGGTTCTAACTCCCTCTAAGGATATATCTTTCTTTGAAACATGATCTCTAAGGAAGTGATGGCGAATATCTATGTGCTTTGTGCGAGAGTGTTGGACCGGGTTGTTAGCAAGCTTAACCGCGCTCTCATTGTCACACAACAAAGGTACCCTTTCTAGAACTACACCATAGTCTAAAAGGGTTTGCTTCATGTAAAGGATTTGTGCACAACAAGCACCCGCGGCTATGTATTCCGCCTCGGCGGTGGACAAGGCCACACTATTTTGCTTCTTCGAACTCCATGACACTAGTGATCTCCCAAGCAAATGGCACCCTCCGGATGTGCTTTTTCTATCAATTTTGCAACCCGCGTAATCCGAATCGGAATACCCAACGAGTTGGAAGTTAGCTCCTTTGGGATACCTGTGGCGGAATGGTCCTAATCCCATGGCCCACAGGTCCCCGTCAGCCTCTGACAGCCGAACCTATGTTCCACGTGACCAAGACAGTTTGTCACCGGGCTGCATCAGCGCCCATCGTCCGCAGGATCATCTCACCTTTCGGTTACAACACTGGATACTTTTACAAATAACATCGGAATACAGAGCGGAAGACTTAAATAACATTAGTTTTACAAACCGAGGTTCCAAATAAAATTAAAGGTGCAGTTATTACAAACTAAGTTCGGGTAATAGAAATAGGCAACGTAGCGGAGTATAACAAAATAGAGATACTCATGATCACCCAGCCCGAGGGTGTACACTTTATTCTTCGGCCTCATCGGCCTCTTCCTGGACGATGGTCATGCAGCAGGGCGCAAGACACATCGGGGACTCAGTCATACCTGCAGCATGGGTAACAAACCCTGAGTACTGGGGTACTCAACAAGACTTACCCGACTAAAGAAAAGGGAGAAGACTCAGGGATGAGAGGCTTAGGGTAGTCAAGGTAGGCTTAAGCAAGACCAAGTATTTTGCAGAAAAGCATTTTGTAAACCTCGTGCTATTTTTGGAAAGATTCAAGTATTTCTCAATTCTTCATTGTTCATGATTCATTTTACCTTCCAAAACATACCTAGTTGAGAACCACTCTCCGTTGACAGTCAGTGACCAAGTCTCCATAACCGAGGAGCAACGTTAATCCGGATAAATAATACTCAGCTGAGGATCCCTATTCACACTGCATATGTAGCACCCAAGCTTGCATATGCCAACTCGTCTACCACGATTCCTCCAAGATTGGACCGGTCCTACGCCACCCGGAAGTACAGTACACCACTCATATCCAGGCACGACGACCACGTGGGTACAAGCTACTTCCGCCATCTCGCCACTCCCAGTGCGCGGTTGTCGGTCCCAATTAAGGAGTCCTCGGAGCCAGAGCTTTCCGAAGTATGTGAATAGTTGCAAGTCTTGGCCAGCAGGCCCCATACGGATGGTCCCTAATTTTTCTGCCAGAACCATACCTCGGTTATATCTCACCCAAGCGTAATAGTCCTGTCAGTTTTTCAACCCTGTCCCGGTCGGTGTCAACTGTTGAGTCCCGGACTACAACATGACGGCACCGTACGCTCGGACAACCTCTCCTCGCTGTTGACTAGGTACGGATCAGATACTTAGCCAACAGTCGGGGAGTAAAGCCAAATTCCCATAAAAATTCTTTAAGTGATCTCACTTTTGAAATTAGCATTTTATTGCAAATCTATTGGATAGCGTTACTAAGCATTTTGCAAATAATTTTTAAACAGGGCGGGGTATTTGTCGGTGGAGGTAAATAGTGCAGGCAATAGGTCATCACACAACTCCTATAACCTAATGCAGTAGTTTAACTCAAAGGCATTTTAGGTAAACTTTTATAAAAACAAGGAAGGGTTAAAATGCACCGGGGCTTGCCTTGAAGAGCAAAAAGAACAGGCTCGGGGTCGGCAGTGCAGGTGTCGGAGCTCGGGGTCGCCTCGGGGGTAGGTTCGTCAGCGGCTGCCTCGACTTTGATGCCTTCTCCTTCAGACACTACACGTATGCAATGATGTATGCTTATGAGGATGCTGACAAGAACAAGAGACTTGCTAAAGCGCAGAATAATTCCACTGATTCTAGAATACAACTTTCCAACGTGAAAGCAACTCCTAGTGTGGACATAAAGTTACTTATCTCTACCCCTAAGCAAGATTAATCAAACCTATTAAGCATCATCTAGTAATCCTAAGCATAAGTCATGCATGGCATCACAAACATCATAGACCAGCTGGGTGGGGGTCTATGAACAACAACAATCCCAAAAGTCACATCACAGGGCATACAACATGAACCCTAATTGCTTTTCTATTTTTCCTAATTATTTAAAAAGGTCATTTTATGCAGTTGCTCCAAAATTTACCCAATTAATCTCATAAGTTCATTATGGTATAAATAGATGACAAAACAAATTTCCTAATTTTTGGAGATCATTAAGGTGCTTAACAAAAATCAAACATTTAATTAACAAAAGGCACTATTTAACAATTAAAATAAATGCCCAAAAATCAACTTGCTCCAAAAGGCCTCAAAATTCTACCAGAGACTAAACATGACATAACTAGCACATAAAAATTTATCTCATGATTTTTGGAGCTACACATGATTTTCTAAAAATCTAAAACCATCCATTTCTTAATAAAAAGAAGGATTTTTCATTTTCCAATTTTTGCAGAAAAGTAGGATTTCTTATTTTTCTAAAATACTACACAGTGCAAGGAGCATACCACATTTTTCTCAGGATTTAAGGAGCAACAGAATAATTCTCACAAAAAAGAGAAAACAGAACACTATTCACATTTTCAAAAAAAAAAGAAAAGGAGCACTGTGCTTCTTCCCCGCGGGCTCGGCGCGCTTGCCGGCGAGAGCGCGCGGCGGACCGGCCGCTCGGGCCTCGCGCTGGGAAAGCAGAGGGTGGGGGAAGCTTCGCGGGCTCACCGGGGGTCGGGAACGAGGAACGGCGAGGCGGTGCAAGGGTCGGAGGAGGGAGTTCGACGGCGGCGGTGCTTCGGCGGAGCTCTTCGGCGGCGAGTAAGCGTTCCGGCGGCTCTGTTCATCAAAAGGGATCACCGATGTGCGGTTAGGAGCGCACCGAGGTGAGGAAAAGAGGACGGGGGTCGGAGGGACGGGAGGAACACTCACGGCGACGAATTTCGCCCCTCACCGCGACGGGGCCGTTCGCCGGAGTCGGGGACGGATTGCTTGCGCCGGCGAAAGGAGGGGCGGAGGGGTGAAATTGGTTGCTCGGGAAGGTGGAGAAGCTCAAGGCGAAGGTGATGGGGTGCTCAGCGGGCTCCGGGGCGGTCCGGTGGCTCGGATTGGCGAGGTGGCGCCGATGGCGGAAAAACGGCGGAGGCTCGACGGCTTTTATAGCCGCGGGGTGGTGCCGGGGTCCGGTCAAAGGGGCGGGGAGCGATCGTGCGGCATTAGCGGAGGTAGGGGCAGGGTAGGGCGGCTCGACGTGGGCAGGGAGCTCGCGCGCGGCGCGGCGGCTTGCCGGCGGCCGGCAGCTGCCCGCTGTCCGCGGCCGAGGGGAAAGAGGAGGAGGGTAGGGGACGGGCGAGGCGGAGGTAGGGGCCGGGGAGCTTGCGCGCTAGCGCTGGCGGCGCACGACACGGGCGCGGGTCAGCCGGTCGGCGTGGCCGGCGCTCCGCCGCCGGCGGCCGGGCCCCCCCTGCTTTAAAGCTCGTGCACAGTGACGTCACCTTCCTCCTTTTTCTGAATTTTCGAAATTACTCCCAAAATTTGAACTACACAAAGAAAACTCAAAATACCAAAGTTGCTTAAAATTTTGAGATCTACAACTTTGCCAATATAAACTTTTTCTGAAACTTAATAGTTTTTTAGATAATTTTGAAAACTGAAAAGGGGACAAAATTGAAGTTTGAAAGAATTTGAAATTACTTCTGATTTTGTATTGAAACTTGAAAATCTGTAAACACCAAAGTTGTTCCTTATTGCAAGATCTACAACTTTTTTTATTGGGCCAACTTCAAATTTTGAATAGTTTTTGAATTAGAAAAAGAGGGGTAAAACTAGAGTTTGGAAATTTAGGGTTTTTCAAAAAGAATTTAAATTCTATTTCTGATTTTGAACTTTGATCAACACAACAAAACATCAAGACACTCAACTGAACAAGATTCACACAAAGCTAGACACAGAGATGAAATTACCATTTTGCCCTTATAGGAGGATTTGTGCCTTTAGGGTTTTTTTTGAAAAAAAAGACCACTACACAAGCCACCTCAGAAAAAGGTAAATGCAAAACAAGTATTAGGCAAACATAATGCATGGCAAGGATGATTAATGACTAAAGATGATGACATGTCAGGTTAATTACATATTAATCACCAGAGGTGTTACAATACCAAAGGCCAATGCTTGGGGTGTGCTTTAGGTACCTAAGGATTCTCTTCACCGCTATGAGATGTGATTCCCTAGGATCGGCTTGAAAACGAGCACACATGCACACACTAAACATGATGTCGGGCCTAGATGCGGTCAAATATAACAAACTACCAATCATAGAACGGTAGAGAGTTTGATCAACCGGGTTACCTCCCACATCTAGGTCGAGGTGTCCGTTGGTTGGCATTGGAGTCTTGATAGGCTTGCAATCATCCATGTTGAAGCGCTTGAGGAGGTCTTTTGTGTACTTCTCTTGAGATATAAAAGTCCCCTCCTTCAATTGCTTGACTTGAAAGCCTAGGAAGAATGTGAGCTCGCCAATCATAGACATCTCGAACTCCTTCGACATCAAGTCACCAAATTCCTTGCAATAGGCTTCATTTGTTGACCCGAAGATGATATCATCGACGTAGACTTGACAAATGAAGATCTCTCCATCAAGCTTCTTGGTGAATAGTGTGGTGTCAACCTTCCCAATGGTGAAGCCCTTCTCAATGAGGAAGTCCCGGAGGCGCTCGTACCACGCTCTAGGGGCTTGCTTGAGCCCATATAGCGCCTTGGACAACCTATAAACATGATTAGGATATCTAGGGTCTTCAAACCCGGGAGGTTGATCAACATAGACTAGTTCATTTATGAAGCCATTTAAAAATGCACTTTTCACATCCATTTGATATAATTTAATGTCATGATGTGATGCATATGCAAGGAGGATACGAATGGCTTCGAGTCTTGCAACCGGTGCAAAGGTCTCTCCAAAATCCAAGCCTTCAACTTGAGAGAACCCCTTTGCCACTAGCCTTGCCTTGTTTCTAACAACCTTGCCTTGATCATCTTGCTTGTTCCTAAACACCCATTTTGTTCCAATGACTCTTGCGCCTTTTGGTCGCTCTTCAAGTGTCCAAACTTGGTTGCCGGTGAAGTTGTTTAATTCTTCATGCATGACATTCACCCAATCCGGATCACCTAGAGCTTCATCTACAATGGTAGGCTCAACAAGAGAAACAAAGGAGTGATGTTCCATAAATAAAGCAAGTTTTTGAGAGCGAGTCATTACACCCCTTGTCGGACTTCCTATGATGAGATCTTGAGGATGAGCTTGTAGTAGAGGAGTAGTCCTTCGATCAACCACTTGAGGGGCCGCTTGTGGAGCACCAACATCTTGAGCTTGTACCACCATTTGATCATGGGAGACATAAGTATCTTCATTTGGATCCCTTCCATCTTTGTCATCATCAAGTGGTACATTGGATGAGGATGGCTTGTCAATGACTTGCACATCATCATCATCATCTTTAGGCTTGATGGCTCCAACCGGCATGTTCTTCATTGCTTCCCTCAATGGTTCATCACCTACATCATCAAGATTCTCATGCTCTCCTTGAGAGCCATTAGATTCATCGAATTCCACATCATATGTTTCTTCTACCATCCCGGTGGCATGGTTGAATACTCGATATGCTTTGGACTTCAATGAGTAACCAACAAGAAAACCAATATCACATCGGCGTTGAAACTTCCCTAGGTGTTGGCGCTTCTTGTAGATGTAGCATTTGCACCCAAACACTCTAAAGAAGGATACATCCGGCTTCTTATTGTTGAGTAGGTCATAGGGGGTCTTGCCAAGTAGACGATGGGGGAACAATCGGTTTGATGCATAGCAAGCGGTGTTGATTGCTTCCGCCCAAAATCTCTCCGGTGTAGAGTACTCGTCTAGCATTGTCCTTGCTAGGGTGATTAGAGTCCGGTTCTTCCTCTCAACTACCCCATTTTGTTGTGGTGTGTAGGTTGCGGACACTTCATGCTTGATCCCAACTTCATCACAATATTCCTCAATATGGGTGTTGTCAAACTCCTTTCCGTTGTCACTTCTAATCTTTTTGATCTTCACATCAAATTCATTTTGAGCTCTCTTGGCAAACTTCTTGAAGGAAGGGGTTGCTTCGGATTTATCATGAAGAAAGAATACCCAAGTGTATCTAGAGTAGTCATCAACAATCACTAGGCAATAGAGATTTCCTCCCAAGCTTGCATATGTTGTTGGTCCAAATAGATCCATATGAAGAAGCTCCAACTCTCTTGATGTTGATACAAAGGCTTTGGTTGGATGAGTGTTTGCAACTTGCTTGTCGGCTTGACATGCACTACACAACTTGTCCTTCTCAAATTTGACATCTTTCAAGCCCCTAACCAAATCCTTCTTCAATAGCTTGTTGAGAGTGTTCATTCCCACATGTTCCAATCTTCTATGCCATAGCCAACTAAGAGATTGCTTAGTGAACAAACATGTCTTCAAGTTGGCTTCTTTGGAGGAGAAATCCACTAGGTAGAGATTGTTGTATCTAAATCCTTTGAAGATCACTTGTGCATCATCTTTCTTGGTCACAACCACTTCTTTGTCGGTGAACAAACATTGAAAGCCAAGATCACAAAGTTGCCCAACGGATAGCAAGTTGAAGCTCAAAGATGCAACAAGAAGCACATTGGAGATGGTATGGTCATTTGATATAGCCACTTTGCCCAATCCTTTGACATTGCCCTTTGAATTGTCACCAAATGTTATCTTTTCTTGGTCATCGACATTCTCTTCTAGTGAGATGAACATCCGGGGATCGCCGGTCATATGTTGAGTGCAACCACTATCAATTACCCAATGTGATCCACCGGTCTTGTAGTTCACCTACACACACAAGAAATCAAGCTTGAGCTTTCGGGACCCGAACTTGTTGCGGTCCCTTAACTTTCTCAACTAGTGACTTAGCAACCCAAATTTGCCTTGGTCTATTCTTGTTAGGTGGCCCCATAAACATTACTTTCACTTTGCCACTAGAATCTTGTCTAAGCATGTAGTGAGCATTGAAAGCAAAGGGTCTAGCATGCTTGGGCAAGGGTGTGGGCTTTGGCTCCTCACAAGCATGAGCAAAGTGTCCTTCCTTTCCACACTCATAGCATCTCCCAATCTTCTTCTTCTTTGGCTTTGTGATGCTCTTGCGTTGCTTCATCTTCTCTTCAAGAAAGCCAATGTCATTTCTATTGGTCTTCATGACGGTGTTCATGAGAAGCTCACTTTGAAGACATTGACCCTTGGTGAAGTTCCTCAAACCGGTGGTGAGGTGCTCTTTCTCCTTCTTGAGCTTTGTCATTCTCTTGTTGGAGTTCCAATTGAGATGGTGTCATTTTGTAGTCCCTCTCCATCTTCAATCTCTTGTTCTCTTCTTTTAGCATGTCTAGCTCAAGTGTCATGCTATAGTCATCATCATGAGTTTGAATGACAACTTGCTTGGTGGTTGTAAGCTTCTCTAGATCAACCTTGAGCTTTGCATTCTCATTCTTGATCTTCACATAGTCATCATAGTGATCGACCTCAACCACTTTCTTGCCCTTGCCACTAGCACTTTGCTCAATATGCTCACTAACCAAGTCCTCACAAGATGTTGCTATATCACACTTAACAACAAGGTTAGGAGCATCATGTGTCTCATGTGAAAGCATATCATAAGCAATGGTGAGTGTATCATAATCTACTTTCACTTGAGTATATTGTTCCTTAAGCAAAGTATGACTAGTGGAAATGTCACTATGCATCTTATCAAGCTTTTCATTTTTAGCTTTGAGCTCTTTGTTAGAGGACTTGAGCTCCTTGATGGAAGATGACATAGTAGCAAGTTCATTTTTCAACTTATCACTAGCATGCATAGCATTGTCATATTTTTCAACAAGAGCATCATTATCACGAGCAAGCCTATCATTCTTAGCTCTAGTCTTTCTTATGATTTTAGTGTAGTCATTTAGCAATTCAACAAGTTCATCATAAGAAGGAGCTTTGAAGCCTCCATCACTATCATCATCACTAGAGTCATCATCACTTTGTACCTTCCGGTCACCGTTTGCCATGAGGCATAGGTGTGAAGAGGATGATGGCGGCGGCGGTGGTGGTGGTGTAGAGGTCCCAATGACTAGAGCGACCACCTTCTCCTTCTCATCATCACTATCTTCATTTGATGAGCCACCGGAGGAGTCAATGTCGGTGAGCCAATCACCAACAATGTAAGCCTTGCCACCTTTCTTGTGGTATTGCTTCTTCTTCTTGCCATCCTTCTTGTAGGGCTTCTCATTCTTCTTCTCATCTTCGCTTGATGAGTCATCTTTCTTGCCCTTGTTCTTGTTCTTGTAGCTCTCTTTCTTGGGCTTGGAGCATTGATGAGCAAGATGGCCAAGATCACCGCAATTGTAGCAATCCATTTCGGAGATTGGCCTTCTCTTGCTACTTGTGAAGAACTTCTTCTTCCTTGAGTCAAAGTTGACTCCATTCTTGTGAAGGTTCTTCAACATCTTGGTGGTCTTCTTCACCATGAGAGCAATGTTGGAATCATCTTCATCATCGCTTGTGCTCTCATGATGCACCTCAATAGCCTTGGACTTGCCCTTCTTGTCATGGCTTGCTTTGAAGGCCAAGTCCTTCTTCTTGTCGGTGGAAGAGCCACCACTTGGTGTGATGTGCATGTACATCTCATGAGCATTGATCTTCCTCAATACTTGTGTTGGTGTGGATGTGGAAAGATCACCTTGATGTAGCACCGTCACAATGTGTCCATATTTGTCAATGGGAAGGACACATAGAATCTTCCTCACAACATCGGATGGTTGCATTTGTGTGAGGCCAAGACCATTGAGCTCCTCTACAAGAACATTCAAGCGTGAGTACATTTCATTTGCATTTTCATGAGCAAGCATTTCAAAAGAGTTCATCTTTTGCATAACCAAATGATAACGCTCCTCACGCTCACTCTTGGTTCCCTCATGGAGCGCACAAATGTTTTCCCATAGATCATGGGCATTTTTGTGGTTCCGAACGCGATTGAACACATCTTTGCAAATGCCTCTAAAGATGATGTTTTTGGCTTTTGCATTCCATTTCTCATTTTCCTCCTCATTAGGAGTAAGGCTCGTGCCTTCCTTGGGCTTGGCAAAGCCAGTGATAGCGGCATCGCGGCATTTAACATCAACCGCTTCTAGGTATGACTCCATACGGATTTTCCAATATAGAAAGTCGTCTCCCTCGAACATGGGCGGTGGTCCATCACCCCCGGACATCTTAACTCTAGACGGTTAAGCCTAAATCGAGAGCACGAGGCTCCGATACCAATTGAAAGGATAAAGATGCCCAAGAGGGGGGGTGAATTGGGCTTTTCTAAAACTTTTTGCAAGAATTAAAACCTATCAAGCCCAATTAACCCCCTAGTGCCTAGAAGTGTGTGAACAAGAATCAACCGCACAAAAAGACTATTGCTACACCATTTCTACTCTAGCATGGCAATTCAATTCATGAAAGAACAACAAGTAAATGCGAAATTGAATTGCTCAAAAGTAAATGCGAAGTAAAGAGAGTAGAGATGACACGACGATCTTTTTGCCGAGGTATCGAGGTGTCGGCACACCCCCTAGTCCTCGTTGGAGCACCCGCGCAAGGGTATCGCTCCCCCTTGATCCGCGCAAGGATCAAGTGCTCACTACGAGCTGATTCTTCGCCACTCCGGCCCGGTGAATCGCTCGCTACCGGTCACAACATGGCTTGGGTCATCCACAAAGCCTCCGGATGATCACCAAGCACTCTGATCGCCACCAAGCCGTCTAGGTGATGCCGATCACCAAGAGTAACAAGCTAGAACTCTCACTTGACCAAGACAAGGCCAAAGAGATGGATGGATGCACACTTGCTACTCAATTCTCACTAGGAGGTGTCTAATTCTCACAATTAGCAAATCACTCAACCTCACTAGGGCTCTTGCTCTTTCTCACACTCACAAGGTGTCTCTCAGCAGATGGAAATGGCAAGAACACTCAAATGGATGGAGGGAAGGAAGTATATATACCCCCCAACCCGGCCATCCAAAAACAGCACAAGACAGGTATTTTTCGGGGGCATCGGACGCGCCGATGCCAGGCATCGGATGCTCCGATGACCCCGTCCAACGGTCTACTGTACCTTCTTGTCAGACATGTTTATGGAGCATCGGACGCTGGGGAGCATCCGATGCCCCTGCATCGGACGCGTCCGATGCCGAAAAGACCTCTCTGGAACCTCTCTGCATGGCCATCGGACGCTGGCCCTCAGCGTCCGATGCCAGCGTCCGATGCCTTTCACAATTCACAGCCAAGTGAACAGTGACACCGGATCATCCGATGTGGCACCATCGGAGCCTCCGATGGGCATCGGAGCCTCCGATGCCCACTCAACAAGCATCCGATGCCCATACCAAGGGCAAGATCAACTCGGATCGCGACGCGGTCTTAACGACTTTTGTTCCTCTCGACATAAGGCATCTCTCTGAGCTACCTAGGGCTATGAAATAACAAGTGTGCACCACACCTACCTCAATAGACTCATCTAGGTCAAGCTACTGATTCACACCCCTCTTTATAGTACGGCCAAAGGAAAAACAAAGACCTAAGACTACCTAAGTGTCCTCCAACACTATGCGACACTTAGCCTAGCCTACCACCGTCTTCGTCGTCCGTCCTTTGAAAACCGAAACGATTTCCATCGCCAAGGGACATGAACTCCATATGCCCGTATCGTCGCCATTACCGTGACCTAACTCATCCCTGTTTCTGCAAAACACACGTTAGTCACAGTAATCTTGTGTTTCATCCAATCACCGAAACCCACTAGGGGCCAAGATGCGTTCACATGGGCATCCTCCAGCCGCACCTCCAGACCAGCAAACTGGCCCTCGACGCGCTTTACCTCCGCCCGGAGCCGCTCGTTCTCCTCGGCCATCGGCGCCATCCGGTCAATGGCGAGCTTACGCTCCTCCCCAACCTTCAACAGGTGCTGCAGGGAAACGACGACCAACATAAACAAGAGCCACCTAGAAGTCAACATGAAGAGGTGAACGTACTCACCTGGATCCTCTCCAGCAACTTCGACGCATCTCCGATGACGGCGTCCGTCGCCGCACTCGCCGCCTCGTCATCAACCTCGACGACTATGTCGCCCTCGACGCGAAAGTGACGGACAGGACGCCGGCTCGGGTTCGCCTCAGGACGCTCGACCTCCTCGATCTCCAGCGAGGCAAGCGCCGCCGCCTTCCTCTTCGCCCCACGGGCACGATGGCCCAAGGACCCAGCCACCGGCGCCGCAGCACATCCCGCCACTCCGCCTCCCCTAGAACTGGCCCCAGGCGTTGGGGACGCCGCTCCGCTTCTCCAGTCTCGGGGACTTCGGTTGCCTCCGGCCACTCCGCCTCCCGAGGCTCGGGGACTGTGGACGCCTCGACGCCTCCTCCGACAACGCCGACTCCACCGACGCCCCGGCGTCAGCTTCTACAGGAGGGCTCGCTTCCCTCCGACCACCACCCTCGGTGCCCGGCACCCCTTCGGCATCTGCCGACCTACAAAGGGCACGTCGTCAATGCCCAAATCCGACCAGGGTAAGAGCTACAAAATGAGCAGGGGATACTTACAGGCCCGACACCTTCCTCTCTCGAGAGAAACGACGAGAACGCGGACGAGCGCCACCGCCCGCGGACTCCTCCTGCGGCCTGGGCGCACCGGCCGCCCCGCCAGACGACTCCCGGGTTTCCGGTGCACGCTTCGGCGTCTGCGCCACCTTCACCTTCGGCTTCGCCTTCGCCGTTCCGCCTCCGCGCCCCACCGAGGAACCCTGCCTGAAGCAGGCACTCAGCGGGACTTCGTCTTCACTGTCAGACTCGTCGTTCGACGAGTTGAAGACCACGCGGCGACGCTTCGCCGCCTCCTCACGCCGCCTGCTCGACTAGGGCTCGGGGACTCGGCTCCCCTCCTCCCCGCTGGTCTCGATCTCCTCCTCGTCGACCACCGCCGCTGCGACCACTGTCGCTGATGTACTCACGCGGCGGATCAACGCCCTTCGTCCATGCCCTCGACGGGGCTTGCGACACGAACGCTTCACAACCCTATGCTATAATTTCATGATATTCAACATTCACTCACACATTTTAACGAACACACGCAGGGCAAACATACTAACTTTCGGCGGAGGGTACTCCAGAGAGTGCGACCTCCGCAGGTACTCCAGTTTCTTCCTCTTCTGCAGGTCGAACAAAGCCTCGACCCGCAGGAACACCTCCTGCGGCTGCAGGGGCTCCGGCGCCTCCCGCGTCCGGTCATCCGCGTCCCCAGCGTACTCGTACGCTGGGTGCGCCCTCTCCTTGCAGGGCTGGCAACGCCGTTTGATGAAGTTTGTCGCCACCGCCACCCCGTTGACGCATCGCTTGTCGACCAGCTTCAGGAGCTCCTCCACCTGCTCCATCGCCTCCGCGCCGGGACACTCCGACCACGATGGCAGCACCTTCGGCTCGAAGGCTGGGTCGCACGGCGGCCTCGGCGCCTCCTGATGGATGTAGAACCACTTCGGCTTGTACTCCATCGCCTTTGAAGGTAGCGGCATCGCGATATACTTGTCCGCCATTCCGTCCCGCAGCTGGAGGTACACCGACCCGACGATGTTCGACGACCCGGTACCATTGATCTTCAGCCGGAAGAAGTGGCGGAAGAGATCGAAGTGGGGCTCGATGCCCAGATACGCCTCGCAGTAGTGGATGAAGACCGCGATGTGCAACATTGAGTTCAGCGTCAGGTTGCACAACGCGACCTGGTAGTACTCCAGCAACCCGTGGAGAAAGGGGTGGACCGGGATGCCAAAGCCGCACCTGAAGAACGCCTCGAAGACGACGAGCTAGGCGGTATTCGGTGTCGGGAAATCCTCCAGATAGGCGTGTCGGGGGAACGCCAAAAGGGTACCCCCAATCAACGCAAACAAATAGGTTAAACCTAGAACACCAACTAACAAACCCAGCTAAGCTAACCTTCCAAGCAACCGACCCCTCGGAGCCTGCAACGCTAGCACGCCACCAGGGAGCTTAGACTGGACCAGACCTTACCGGCCACCTCCTGGTAGCCCACCCCTCGAACCCGCTACAGCTGTGCACCGCTCCTCGGGACCTCGAGCCCCTCCGGCACGATAGCCCACCCCTCGAGGCTCGTCTCGACCTAGGCCTCGATATGGAGCTCGACCCCCACTCACCCGAGCCCTCAGCGCCCGGCCTTGAGCGAGTGCGCCACTACCCTTCGAGGCCCCCCACGAGGAGGAAACTTCCTGCTCCCTAACCCCATACCGCGCATTTAATGCTTCCACCTACTCCAGTCACGTCCTCTGCAGCCCGACGTGTACCACAGTAACCAGGGCAGAGTCAAAGTCTCGTTTTCACCACAAGCATGGGCAAAAGGCGCCAGTGCGGCACTGTTAACCCATACCCTACACTGTCGCACGTCCAAGCCACGTCTCGAGGCCCAGATTCCTGCCGCTCAATCGGGTTTCCCGGGACTTGCCCATAACTACGGAGGCTCGAGCCCCCCGCAGGAGCCACCTCGAGGCCGGCTCCGCGCCCCTCGAGCCCTAACCATTTTCATGCTATTGGAGGACAGGTACCCCAATACCCGGAGGGACCCCGCCGTGTCCTGTACGTGCCGGGATGGGTGCTGTACGGCTTCCACATCGCCACGCCTCCACGTCCGCGCCCGGGATGGAGGCCACGCTCCAAGGACGCTTCAACAGCAACGTCCACATCGGCTCCAGTGGCCCCGACAAGACAGGATTCCTACCCTACGCCATATCGAGCGTTGTACGTATCTATCCTGTGTAAACCCTGGCCTCCTCTTGTTCTATAAAAGGGGACGCCAGGGCCCTTCGCGCGAGGGGGACAGGACGCGAGTCCACGGTTGCACAACTCAGGGTTACAAAATACACGAGTCCACACACACGCACTCCCGAGTCCGGACTCCGGTCCACGCTCATTGAGCTTGTATTCGCCCCTGTACAAGCACTTAGGTGCAAGTAATACAAGAACCTCCTCCCCCGCTGGACGTAGGGCCTTCTTTGCCCGAACCAGGATAAATCCTTGTGTCATCTTGCATCACCATCCAGGAAGAGAGCACGCGATCATATTACTCGTTGGTGTCATACCCCCGGGTCCGAAACACCGACAGTTGGCGCGCCAGGTAGGGGGCTTCGCGTGTCCGAGTCGACTTCTCGTTGTTTTCTGGATGGCTTCATCCCCTCCTTCGTTCTCGGCTGGTGCCGTCGTTTGGTTCGGGAGCCTCGAGTTCCTGGCCACCGGCAGCGGCAACGAGCTGACCCTGCTCTCCACGGAGGGCCCGAGCGGGGGGCGCGTCACGCCACCCTGCGCTGGGGGCGTGGCGCGTCGCCCGCCCCACCATGCGTCGCCACCTCGTGAGCGGCGCCGTCGTCACCGTCGTCGCCGGGCACAGGCGGTGCCCGCGGCAAACACCCACGTCCCCGTAGCCGGCGCAGGGTCCCCGAGGGGAAACCAGCCCGGCGCGCGGCCGGAGACTTCCAGGGCGCGTGCGCACTCCCCCGGCGAGTTCGCGTTTGTCACGCGCACGGACCGGGAGCCAGGCCAGAGGCCCCTCGAGCCGTGCTCCGTCGACACCACTCGGCCTCCTCCCGCACGGGGCGTACCGCGCTCGACGCCAGCGGTTCCCGTCTGGCCTCAACAACTCCGCGGCTGTCTACGCCCCCCACCTCGACGAGCGCCGTCAGGACCGGGCGGCCGCAGAGCAGGAGGAGCGTCCGGGCGTACTCCTACGAGCCACCACCGACCTGGAGATCGTCTACCCCGCGCACGTCGACCGCGGCCTCTCACGAGCCGTCGGGCCACCTCGTCAAGCCACCGTCGGAGAATGGTACCGCGAGCTGCGGTCCCGGCACGAGCCAAGGCGGCGCGGCATCAGCAGCTCCGACTCTGATGAGTACGACTACCACGACCCTGACCTCTGGGACCCTACCAGGGAGTGTTTCCAGCTCGAGGGGGTCGTGGACGATGCCGAAGACGACGGCGACGACGACACCAGGCCGGCGCTCAACCTCGAAGAGGCCGGAGACGTGGCTGCGGCAGGCGGGTCGCGCGTCCAGGGGAGGAACGAACCCCCGGCGCCGGCTGCACCATCTCAGCACAGCGATGACCGAGCGGCGCAGCTCGCGCAGCTGCGGGAGGCCATCGCCAAGGCTGAGGAGGACCGACAACGCCTGCTGCAGCTCGAGAAAACCCTAGCACAAGAGCCAGCCCAGCCTCGAGGCGCCGGTGTTCGTGGCCGAGCTCGGGAGGTCCACCGGCAGATCCTCGAGGACGGGGCGCCAGCACGACCCGAGGTGCGTTTTCCGCGAGCCGGGCAGAACGTGGTGGCGGCGGCGATGCTGCTCCGTGATCTACCCGCCGTCTCCAACCCTGACGCCAGGCGCATGCTTGGGGAAATGAAGAACCTCCTCGAGACAGCCGCTGTGCAGCAGGCCGAGAGCTCAGCCTCGCGGCGGCGCGGGGCGGCCTCGGGGAAACCGGCGGACACGCCCCGCAACGAGCGCGAAGCATCCGTCCACCAGCCGGACGCCTCTCGAGCTAGGCCAGTCCGCGAACGGATCATCGACAACCGGCCACCTCGAGACCCCAATGACGCCCGCAACGACATCAACCGACGGCGCAAGGACAAGGGGGCCCAAGAGCGTGGCTATAGCGCCCATCGAGGGGGGCGCTATGACAGTGACGAGGACCGGCAAGTCCTCGAGCCCCCGGGCCCCAGAGTCTTCAGCCGGGCCATCCGCAGCTCAACCCTCCCCGACCGCTTCCGACCGCCGACCAACATCGTGAAGTATGACGGGGAGGTCGAGCCCAAGCTCTGGCTCTCGGACTTCCGCCTAGGCTGCCAACTGGGCGGAGCAAAGAACGACGACCGTGTGATCATACGCCAACTCCCGCTTTACCTCTCGGACACCGCCCGCCGGTGGCTCGAGGGGCTCCCGCCGGATCGGATCGACGACTGGGCCGACCTAGTCAGGGTCTTCGACGGGAATTTCAAGGGGACTTGCGTGCGCCCAGGCAACCCCTGGGACCTACGGCGTTGCAGGCAGGCGGCGGACGAGCCCCTCCGCGACTTTGCTCGACGATTCTCGAAGCAGCGCCTCGAGCTCCCCCACGTGCCTGATGAGGACGTCATCTCAGCGTTCCTCGCGGGCACGACATGCCAAGAGCTAGTTCATGAGCTAGGACGCTACCGTCCCAGGACGGTCGAGGACCTGATGGATCGTGTCACCAGCTTTGCCTCAGGCGACGAGGCAGTGGGGGCCTTCTTTGGCCGTTCCACGGACAAAGGTAAGGCGGTGACCGCACCGGAGGGCTCGAACAAGGGCAACGACGCCAAGAACGACAACAATAACAGCAACAAGAAGAAGAAAAACAAACGCAAAGGTCAGAAGGCGAAGCGCGACGCCAATGACGACGACGACGAAGAGGTGCTCAGAGGCGCCCTCGAGCCTAAGAAGCCCCGAGGCCCCCCTGACGGGGCTGTTTTCGACCAGATGCTCGAGGACCCCTGCACTTATCACAGGGGCCCCGTAAATCACAAGTTAAAGGACTGCCGACTGTTGAAGGGCTACTACTCCAAACTCGGCGATAAGAAAGAAGACACGCCTAAGGGCAAGGATAACAATCGGCGCGGCGGTGGGGACGCGGACGACAACTTCCCCCCGGTGCGCGACTGCTACATGATCTACGGGGGGCCGACCGTCGGGCTCTCAGCTCGAGAAAGAAAGAAGGAGCGCCGGGAGATCTTTGCACTCGGCCACGACGCCCCCCGGTATCTTGACTGGTCTGATGCGCCGATCACGTTCGACCGTGACGACCATCCGGACCGTGTCATAAACCCGGGGGCGTACCCCCTCGTCGTCGACCCCGTCATCGTCGACGTACGGTTCTCCAAGGTGTTGATGGATGGGGGCTCGAGCCTCAACATCATATACCTCGAGACCCTCGACCTCCTGGGGATTTCAGAGGGTCAGCTCCGACCCAGCGTCGGGGGGTTCCACGGAGTCGTACCAGGGAAGAAGGCCCACCCCCTCGGGCGCATCGACCTGCCGGTTTGCTTTGGCACGCCGGCTAACTTCCGCCAGGAGACGCTCACCTTTGAGGTGGTTGGATTCCAAGGGACCTACCACGCCATCATCGGCCGGCCAGGCTACGCCAAGTTCATGGCGGTTCCCAACTACACGTACTTAAAGCTCAAGATGCCGGGGCCAAAAGGGGTCATCACCGTCGACACATCCTACGAGCACGCGTACCACTGCGACGTAGAGTGCGTCGAGCGTGGGGAGGCAAACGTCCAGCTCGACTCGCTCGAGGCCCTAGCCGCCCTGGCCACCGAGGAGGCCCCTGAAGCGAAGCGCCACGCTGGCACCTTCGAGCCGGCGGAGCACACCAAGCTGATACCCGTCGACCCGACCTCGACCGATGGCAAGACGCTGGCCGTCAGCGCCAGCCTCGAGCCTAAATAGGAAGCAGTGCTCGTCGACTTTCTCCGCGCGAACATCGACATGTTTGCGTGGGGCCCCTCGGACATGCCGGGCATACCGAGGGAAGTCGCCGAGCACGCCTTGGAAATCCAGGCCGGGTCCAGACCGGTGAAGCAACGCCTGCGCCGCTTCGACGAGGAGAAGCGCAGGATCATCGGCGAGGAGGTGCACAAGCTTTTGGCGGCCGGGTTCATCAAGGAGGTACTTCACCCAGAGTGGCTAGCTAACCCTGTACTAGTTAGGAAAAAGAATGGAAAAATGCGGATGTGTGTAGACTACACTGGTCTGAATAAAGCATGTCCAAAAGTTCCATTTCCTTTACCTAGAATTGATCAGATTGTCGATTCCACTGCGGGGTGTGAGGTACTTTCATTTCTCGATGCGTATTCCGGCTACCACCAGATTAGGATGAAAGAATCCGACGAGCTCGCCACCTCTTTTGTTACGCCTTTTGGTATGTATTGCTACGTTACAATGCCCTTCGGCCTTCGAAACGCCGGGGCAACGTACCAACGTTGCATGCAGCATATTTTTGGTGTACACATAGGCAAAACCGTCGAGGCCTACGTTGATGACATCGTGGTTAAAACCAAGAAAGTCGGGAACCTCATCAGCGACCTCGAGACCACGTTCGAGTGCCTCCGGGCCAAGAATGTGAAGCTCAACCCCGAGAAGTGTGTCTTTGGTGTGCCTCGAGGCATGCTACTTGGCTACATTGTCTCACAACGGGGGATCGAGGCCAACCCCGAAAAAATCTCAGCAGTCACGAGGATGGGCCCAATTCGAGACCTCAAGGGTGTGCAGAAAGTGACAGGCTGCCTAGCCGCTCTCAGCAGATTCATCTCGAGGCTAGGGGAAAAAGCGCTACCCCTCTACCGCCTACTGAAGAAGACGGAACGCTTCGCGTGGACTGTCGAAGCCGAGGAGGCCTTAACCAAGCTGAAGGGATTGCTGACTTCCGCGCCAATTCTCGTGCCACCGCGACCGGCCGAGGGTGACGATCCCCCCGAGCCTCTCCTCCTCTATGTGGCCGCAACCACTCAGGTGGTCAGCGCGGTCATAGCCGTCGAGAGGCACGAGGAGGGTCATGCGTTGCCGGTTCAACGGCCGGTGTACTTCACCAGTGAGGTGCTCTCCGAGGCCAAGATCCTGGTACCCGCACATCCAGAAGCTGCTCTACGGCATCATCATCACGAGACGCAAGCTCCAGCACTACTTCCTCGCTCATGCCGTAACGGTGGTGTCATCTTTCCCCCTCGGCGAGATCATCAACAATCGGGAGGCCACGGGGCGCATTGCCAAGTGGTCCGTCGAGCTAATGGGGGAGGCCATCACCTACGCCCCGCGAAAAGCCATCAAGTCGCAAGCGTTGGCAGACTTCGTTGCTGAATGGACCGACACCCAGCTCCCGCCGGCGCAGATTCAAGCCGAGTTCTGGACCATGTACTTCGACGGATCCCTCATGAAGACGAGGGCAGGCGCAGGCCTGCTCTTCATCTCACCCCTCGGAGTCCACATGCGCTACCTGCTACGCTTGCACTTCCCCGCCTCCAACAACGTCGCCGAGTACGAGGCCCTCGTCAATGGGCTGCGCATCGCCCTCGAGCTCGGGGTCCGACGCCTCGACGCCCGAGGAGACTCGCAGCTCGTCATCAACCAAGTTATGAAGGCTTCAAGTTGCATCGATCCCAAGATGGAGGCATACTGCGGGGAGGTGCGCAAGCTAGAAGACAAGTTCTACGGCCTTGAGCTCAACCACATAGCTCGAAAGTACAACGAGGCCGCAGACGAGCTGGCAAAGTTGGCGTCTACGCGCGGCACGGTTCCACCAGACGTCTTCTCGAGGGACGTCTTCGAGCCATCCGTCAAAATCGCCCCGGGGGCTGGCCCCTCGACGCCACCCCTCGAGCCGGGCACGGGGGCTCGGCCTTCGACACCACGCCTCGAGGACGATGCCTCGACACCCGCTGAGGCAATGCAGATCAACGCACCTACCTCTTCGTCATCACGACTCCTCGATTGGCGAACGCCGTTCCTCGACTACTTAACGCAAGGCGTACTACCGGAAGACAAGACGGAGGCCCGACGCATTGCTCGAAAGGCCAAGACCTACGTCATCTACGGCGACGAACGGGAACTGTACCGTCGAAGCCCGACTGGGATCCTTCAGCGCTGCATCCCCCTCGAGGAAGGACGCAAGCTCCTCGACGACATGCACTCGGGGGCTTGCGGCCACCACGCAGCACCAAGGACCCTGGTTGGGAACGCCTTCCGTCAAGGCTTCTATTGGCCGACCGCCATTGGGGACGCCAAGCGCTTGGTCCAAGCATGCCATGGATGTCAATTCTACGCCAAGCAGACGCACCAGCCCGCACACGCCCTGCAGATGATCCCGATCACTTGGCCATTCGCCGTTTGGGGGCTCGACCTCGTGGGTCCCCTCAAAAGGACAAGTGGAGGGTACACACACGTGCTCGTGGCCATCGACAAGTTCACCAAGTGGATCGAGGCCAAGCCCATAGGCGACCCCACCTCCGAGAAAGCCGTTGAGTTCATCGCGGACATCATGTACCGGTTTGGGGTGCCTAACGTCATCATCACCGACAATGGCACCCAATTCACGGGCAAAAAGTTCACCAACTTCTGCGACGACAACAGCATTCGCGTGACCTGGGCCTCGGTCGCATACCCTCAATGCAACGGGCAGGTCGAGCGCGCCAACGGCATGATACTCCATGGGCTGAAGCCGAGGCTGTTCAAGACCCTCAAAAATTTCGGAAAGGGGTGGGCCGCAGAGCTCCCCTCGGTGCTGTGGAGCCTCAGGACTACGCCGAGTCGAGCCACCGGGTTCACTCCATTTTTCCTAACCTACGGCGCCGAGGCCGTCTTGCCTACGGACCTCGAGTACGGCTCACCTCGACTTCGAGCCTACAACGAGCAAACAAACGACGAAAAGCTCGCCAACGCCAAGGACCAGCTCGAGGAGGCCCGAGACGTGGCGCTCATCAACTCCGCGCGCTACCAGCAAACACTTCGACGCTACCACGACAAGCACGTGCGCAAGAGGGACCTGGCGGTGGGGGACCTCGTGCTTCGACGACTGCAAGACAATCGAGGGCGCCACAAGCTTACCCCTCCATGGGAGGGCCCATACACCGTAGCTGAAGTGCTCAAGCCAGGAACATACAAGCTCTACGACGACCAAGGCAGGATCTTGGCGAACGCGTGGAACATATCTCAGCTACGTCGCTTCTACCCTTAAAGGCCTCGAGGCCTCATTCATTTTGTTGCTTTGTACAAACACGCCCAAAATGAATGAACAAACTCGTGCTTTGTCTTTCATTTTGCTTAGCAACTTAAGGTAGCCTCGACCCTGCTTCGCCCAGGGTCGAGCCTCCCTCAGGGGCTGGCAGGGGGGCTCACCCCCCCAGACTCCGGAAAAAACGCGTTTTCTTTTCAAAAATTCGACCCTCATCTCGACTCGTGCCTCGAGTGAACTAGCGACGTCTAAATCCTAAAATACCTCGAGCCTCCAAGGGTCAGGGAGGCGTCGACGTAGACGGCCACCTACGCCCCCGGGCTACGGTACCCTACCTACGCCTCCCCTCGAGGGGCCCGCGATGTATCGAAGGAACACAGGCTAAGCTAGCAGAAACTCGAGCTTGCAACAAAGAGAAGTGGTCAAACGCATTTGAAAAGAAAACAACTCCTTTAAACAAACAAGTCATATATACATACGGGTCTCGACGGACCCTCATTCATGTCATAAAATTCTTACAGGGGCCTCGACGCCCAAATTTGGCACGCAGGCCCTAATCTTCGTCGGTATGGTACTCCTCCCCGAGGTCTTCCACGGCGGGCTCAGCCTCGACACCCGAGCTAGAGGGAGGAGGGTCCTCGACACCGCTGCTGGCGTCAGGAGGCAGCACGTCCTCCTCGAAGATCTTCGCGAGCGACGTCCCCGGCCTCTCCATCTTCTCCAAGATTTTGTCGACACGGCGGTTGTTCCACTCCTCGTCCCTCCCCTCGATCTCGATGAAACCATTGGCGACAACGTGGACCGGGAAGCGGAAGCCGGAGCGGACGACCGCGAGCGTCTGCTTGACGCCATGATGGAGAGCTTGCCGGACACGGTCCCGCGCGGCTACGTCGAGGAAGCACAAGGCGTCGACCAAGGCGTCGCCTCGGGCCACCGCACTTTCTGCCGCAGCCACCGGAGGAATACCCCACATGGAGCCGAGCCGGTCGAGGGAAGTGCGAGCCCGCTCCGACACCATCGTCTCGTCTTGGAGTTGGTCCAAGAGAACCTGGTTCGTCCCGCGGAGCTCCTCGACCGTCTTCTCGACCCCTGCGCAACGAACGAGGAAGTGTGAGACTGCGGCGTAACAAAAAACTTCGAGGCCCAAACGAGGACAAGGTGTAAGCCTCACCATCGCAATGTTGCCCCAGTGCGGCGAGGTCGCTGGTAAGGCCCTCAGCGCGCTGCTCGAGCCTGCGCTTCTCGGCCAGCATGAGGAGCTTCTCGGACCTAAGCTCCTCGACCAGCCTGCCCGCCTGCACGAGGGCCAGATCCTTTCGGATCACCTCCTGCCGCGCCGCCCCCTCGGCAGCTCGGGCGGTGGCGACACCGCTCTCGGCGTCTTCGGCCTCCTTCTTCGCCGCCTCCGCTGCGGACCGAGCGGCGGTGGCGTCGCGTTGAGCGTCCTCAGCCTCTTTTCTCGCCGCCTCCGCTGCGGTTCGGGCGGTGGCATCCTCGCCTCGGGCGTCAGCGGCCTCCTTCTTCGCCGCCTCAGCTTCAGCCCGGGCGGAGGTGGCCCCGCTTCGGGCGTCCGCGGCCTCCTTCCTCGACGCCTCGAGGGCGGCGGCGGCCTCCTCCTTGGCTCGAGCGGCCTCGCCTCGAGCCGCTCGGACTTCCGCCTCTGCCTCGTTAAGCCGGCTCGCCATTTGGACGTTCCGGCCCAGCTCAGCGCGGAGATCTTGAAGCTCCGCCTCAGCCCTCGCGAGGGCGGCCGACACCTGTGCGGACCGGCCCACCTCCTCAGAGCAGGACCGCTCCGCCTCCGCCATGAGCTCGGCCACCTCCCGGAAGATGGACCGCACCTCGCGCGGAGCCCCCCGATGGGCCGGTTGCTCGACGGGGACCATGGCAAAGGACGGGCTCGGCGCGTCGGGATACGGCCATACTGGTCGGTCAAGCTCGATGTCGGGCAGATCCTCCTCCGCCCCGAGCTGCCCCGGCTCCCTCCGTCCCTCCGCCGGCACCTCCTGTTGCTCTGCCGCCTCCCGAAGCGGCGTCACAACCTCGCGTGGGGGCGAAGACTCGAGTGGCGGCGGGTCGATCGAAAGAAGGCTCGACCCCGGGCCCTCTTCCCTGGCCGGGTCCTCCGGCGTCTTGTCAGCGCCAGCCGGCGCCTCGGGCGCCTCCACCGTCATCGAGCCCGCGGCAAGGAGCGGCCCCTGCTCCAGCTCGTTCAGGAGGTCCTCCACCGTCGGCTCCGACTCCGCCAACGCCTCTCCCCCCTTTCCCTCCTCCGCAGCCCAGCTCGTGTCGGTCGGGGCTTCGAGGGGCACAGTTTCCTCAGCCCCAGACACCGGCGGGGCCGTGCTCGCCCCGGGCGCTTTCCCCGGAACAGCCGTCGTGGTGGGGGGAAGGGTGGCGCTCCCAGCTGGCGCCATCGCGGGAGGAGGAGGAGGGGGAGGAGGCAGCGCCTCAGTGGACGTGGTGGTGGCGGGCTCGATGCCGTAAGCTGCGGCCCCTGCAATATGAGATGACGGTGATATCAGAACCGGGAAGGATACCTCGACCCGTGTGGTCGATGGCGACGGCCTCACCAAAATTCGCGACGACCATCTGGCCTCCTCGAGCCATGGCAGCTCGAGTCTTCTCCAGCCAAGCGGCTTCTCTAGCGGAGGAAGGTGCCATACCTCGAGGTGCTTGTGCCTCGACGGGGCTCGAGGTCTTGGCCCGCTTGGACGCAGCGAGGTCCACCTCCTGGTAGGAGCGCTTCCCCCTGAGAAACCAGAGATGGCATGCATCATCAAAAGTAAAGAGGTAAAGCCTCACTACCGACCAGATCCAAGAAAATTACTCACCCAAAGCGGCGGCTGGGCTTCTTCCCGGAATCGCCGGACCCACTCGGGGGCTTCGAGCCCACCCCACGGCTCGAGCCCTGCGCCTGGGCCGTCTCCGCAGGGCTAGGATGGGGGGAGGGCTCCCGATGCCTCCCGAGGCTCGACCTCGAGGGAGAGCCCTCCTTCCGCCCCACATCGCGGGAGGGCGACCGTACCTCCCTAGGGCTGTCGTCGTGGCGTCTGTCCCGGCGCGGGCTCCGGGACCTGCTTCGACGCTCGCGCTGGCGGCCGCGCCCTCCCGCGTCCGCTTCTGTGTCCCGGCGGCGGTGCAGCGATGGACTCCGGGGACGCTCACGCCCCTGGTCACGAGACGCCCGGGGGCTCCCTCCCCGACGCTCGTGATGGTGCGGGCTCGACGCCTTCTCCTGACGCCCACTCCTCCGCGGGCTCGACCCCGACCTCGACGGCTCGCGGCGGTCGGACCCGGAACCCCTCCCGATGTGGTCACTACCCCTCGAGGCTCGGCCCTTCTCGAGACCTCCCGCCTGGGCTGACGCGGGGGCGGCCTCCGTTGGTGCTGTGGCGGAGGCGCTCCGGGTTCGGGGCTTCCTCACGACAGGGGGCGCATCCGGCCGGAAGCTCGACGTGCCCTGGGCCTCCGACGAGGCGGAGCTGGGCGTGGCCTTCCGCTGCTTCACCCCGCGCGGTACCTTCACCGGGGGGACCTCCAAGACATCCTCCTGCACAGAGGAGCGGTCAGCCCTGACGTCGACGACCCCCGCGCGCCTCAGACGCGCATCCATTCCCTCGTCGTCGCTCTCCTCCTCGTCGTCACTCTCCTCCTCCGAGCTCGAGGAGCTCAGCTCGGGGGACTCGTCCCCAGGCTGCCGATTGCGGCGAGTCTTCGCCAACCTCTGCTCCCGAGCCGACCGACGTAGGTTTTTGTTTCTCTTTCTTCTTTCTGGAATCCTTGTTCTCTTTTTCCTTTTGGGCAGAGAGGCGCCTCACCTGTGTCTCCGCGGTGTCCTCCCTCACCGGGGGCCTCGAGGCACGACACGTGAACGTCCCCTGCGGAAAAAAAGGAAACGTGATTCGAAGAAGAAAGAAGGAGGGAAGGCTCGAGACGGGCTAGCTCGATGGGGGCCTACCATGTCAAGACACCCCTTGTCAGGTGCCATGGCGATCAGGTTGGCGTCCTCGGGGACGAACGACCCTTGGATCGTGATCGACACCCGGGAGACGCCCTCGCTTCGAGGCAACCTCTCCTCGGCCATCCTCGACCGATTCAGCGCCTCGAGCTGGGCTTTCGGCCCCATCTCGTGCATGAGAAGGGGGCGGTCCGCCAGCGGACGGACCCTTCGCTGGTGGAACGCCTAGATGACCGCTTGAACGGTCAAATTCTTCTCGTCCACCAGCGCCCTCATCATCTTCATCAGCGGTACCAGGTGGCGTTGCCTGTCCGCCGCGACACCCCAGGTTCACTTCTCCGGGCGTTGAGTAAGGACCCTGCCGGTGTACTGCGGAAGGAGTCCACCTTCATTCTGCAAGTAGAACCAGTGGCCGTCCCACCCGGCCTGGTTGGTGGAAAGCTTGTACCGCAGGTATTCGCGGGGGACATTGGCCGACGAGGCCCCAGCCCTCGCAGTGACGGTGAGAGAGCCCATGCGCACGAGCCGCCTCCCGCTGGGCTTCAAGGCCTTGATGAAGAGCTCGCCCCGGAAGAGATGGACGAACATCTCCCAGTGCGGCTCCATCTTCAAGTACCCCTCGCACACCGCGGCGAAGATGGCAGCGTGCGAGATCGAGTTGGGGGAGAAGTGTTGCAGCTCCACCTCGTAGTGGTGGGTCAGCGCCCGCATGAAGCGACTCGGCGGAACACCGAGCCCCATGCGGTGGTAGCGCGTGAAGCTCACCACGTACCCCTCCGGCGGGTGCGGCTCCCGGTGCTCCGCCGACGGGATGGCCCACCACGCGGGTCCCTCCACCGGGTTGGGGCGGAGAAGCCCCTGGGCCACCAACGAGTCCATCTCGCGCGGCGTCACCTTCGTCGGGCTCCAGTCTTCGGGCGGCAGCACTTGTGTCTGGGCGGCCATGGCAGCGACGGCGCGGATCTGAGCGGCGGACGGACGGCCGGGAAGATTCCCAATTGCTGACTCGAGAAGAAGGCGTGTGGAGGCTACGGCGGCGGTGAAGGCAAAGGCAAAGTAAAGGGTTCCTTTCCCCTCTCTTTCGATATTTATAGGGGAAAACCCCAACAGGCGGGGTCTCCCACGACGTAAAAAGGTAACCGCATGCATTTAATGCGCCCACCTAACCACGTCTCGAGCCGGATGCAGGGTACACGCGGCAACATCCCATCCGCTCAACTACCGGGGCCCTCCGCGGCCGCCGCTCCAACTTCACGTCCGCCGCCATGGCGCCACGATCTCCACTCTCTGACGGTTTCCGCCTAAAAAGGCGCGCCCAACAGACAGAAGGATTCCAAGCGACGAAGGTTTCTTCAGGAAGGTAAAAACGGGCCCAGGCCCTAAGCCTCGAAGCAGTGAAGGCTGGCCCTCGAAGGGGGTTCGACAGCCGGCTTCGAGCACCCGAGTCAGGGACACCAAGGGGCACCACTCGCGGCATCACTCGAGGGCCAAGCCCTCGAGGCTCCTCACGTGTATCCAAGGCGGGGAGCTCGACATGCAGCGAGATCCCCTCGGAGGGAGGCATCGAGCCACCGGGTCCTATCGAATGGACCCGGCACTCCTGCAAACTGAGCACCCATGCTTTATGAGATCGCCTCCGGGCTACAGTCGACCCCTATCGAACGGGGCACGAGGTCTCACTTGGATTCCCCGTTACCAGCTCACCGGGAACCTCGATACTCGCCCGCTCGTGGTAGTACGAGGCATCCCCCCTCGCATCCGATCGAAAGGACTCGCGGGATGACAAGCCAGGGCAACCGGCGTGCCGGACAGCTCGAAGAGCCGGCCGGCCGGTTCAGCCTGGCACCCCTCGACGAAAGAGGGTCTGAAAAACTCGGGAGCTCGGCACTCCCGGACCTAAAAAAACGTAACTAACACTCGCAAAACAGCCCTCGAGGGAGCCTTAACCACTCCCCCGTGGCCTCGGGGGCTACACCCGCGGGTGTCGCTCGCACGACACCCGCGGAATCAACACAGCCGGACCCTCGAGATCCAGTTAGCCAAAACCCTCGAAATCCAAAGTCGAGAGCCCCTGCTCGAGTGCGAGCACTCAAACAAGGGCTCGGGGGCTACTGTCGGGGGAACGCCAAAAGGGTACCCCCAATCAACGCAAACAAATAGGTTAAACCTAGAACACCAATTAACAAACCCAGCTAAGCTAACCTTCCAAGCAACCGACCCCTCGGAGCCTGCAACGCTAGCACGCCACCAGGGAGCTTAGACTGGACCAGACCTTACCGGCCACCTCCTGGTAGCCCACCCCTCGAACCCGCTACAGCTGTGCAACGCTCCTCGGGACCTCGAGCCCCTCCGGCACGATAGCCCACCCCTCGATATGGAGCTCGACCCCCACTCACCCGAGCCCTCAGCGCCCGGCCTTGAGCGAGTGCGCCACTACCCTTCGAAGCCCTCCAGGAGGAGGAAACTTCCTGCTCCCTAACCCCATACCGCGCATTTAATGCTTCCACCTACTCCAGTCACGTCCTCTGCAGCCCGACGTGTACCACAGTAACCAGGGTAGAGTCAAGTCTCGTTTTCACCACAAGCATGGGCAAAAGGCGCCAGTGCGGCACTGTTAACCCATGCCCTGCACTGACGCACGTCCAAGCCACGTCTCGAGGCCCAGATTCCTGCTGCTCAATCGGGTTTCCCGGGACTTGCCCATAACTACGGAGGCTCGAGCCCCCCGCAGGAGCCACCTCGAGGCCGGCTCCGCGCCCCTCGAGCCCTAACCATTTTCATGCTATTGGAGGACAGGTACCCCAATACCCGGAGGGACCCCGCCGTGTCCTGTACGTGCCGGGATGGGTGCTGTACGGCTTCCACATCGCCACGCCTCCACGTCCGCGCCCGGGATGGAGGCCACGCTCCAAGGACGCTTCAACAGCAACGTCCACGTCGGCTCCAGCGGCCCCGACAAGACAGGATTCCAACCCTGCGCCATGTCGAGCGTTGTACATATCTATCCTGTGTGAACCCTGGCCTCCTCTTGTTCTATAAAAGGGGACGCCAGGGCCCTTCGCGCGGGGGGACAGGACGCGAGTCCACGGTTGCACAACTCAGGGTTACAAAATACACGAGTCCACACACACGCACTCCCGGGTCTGGACTCCGGTCCACGCTCATTGAGCTTGTATTCGCCCCTGTACAAGCACTTAGGTGCAAGTAATACAAGAACCTCCTCCCCCGCTGGACGTAGGGCCTTCTTTGCCCGAACCAGGATAAATCCTTGTGTCATCTTGCATCACCATCCAGGAAGAGAGCACGCGATCATATTACTCGTTGGTGTCATACCCCCGGGTCCGAAACACCGACAAGGGCGTGTCTTCCAAAGCCAGAGACAATGTACAGGAGCAGGCCGGCGAACACGAGCTCCTCGAGATTCTCCCGGTAGAGAACACTCCGCGTCCACCCGCGTCCGCGTGCCCAGGCCGGCACCTCGATGCGGTCGTCCGACTTCGTCTTCGCCGCTTTCTTCGCATTAGCCGACGCCCCGCAAGGGCGCTTTCGCCGACCATCGACAGCGACGAGGTGAGGATGGATCTAGATCTGGGGCTACAGTGATTTTGCGACCGAGATCGCTCGTGCGCAAGAAGGAAGTAAAGCGGACGGGGTGACGAGGCAAGCGCAATTGAGCAAGTGAGGAACCGCCGCCGCTCGCTCCCCTTTTTATACGACGCGGCCCGACCCTTCAGCTCCAGGGTTCTTGGAAATCCGTGCCCGTTAACCCCACGACCGCCACGTCGCCTGCGGCAACCGCACGCGCGCACCCGCGCTGCATCTGCCGGAATGGGCCGCTGGGCCAACGGATTGCACAAACGGCTCGTCCGTTCGTTTTCGTTATTTCTTCAATTTTGATTACTTTGCGCCAATAAATGTGATACTAATGCACGGGGACTGACCATGCCTGCCAGTTCTGATATGCATTTCACGGGAACAGTAAACTCTGCAGTTACCGGTCGGCGCTACAGTCACTCCCGAGGACTGTAGATCTTCAACGTCAACCTCGGGGATTTTCCCCTCGTATTTACACTGACATATTTTTTCTTTGGCCCGGCTACAGAAATCATGCTGCTTATTACAGCAGGCCCGGGGACTACGTGTACACACGTTATTTTTTTTTCATAAAATGACTCTTTTTGTTGGCAGAAATAGAAATCTTACAAGCTGGCACCACGTGCCTACAGCACTACTCCAAGCTCGGGAATAAGTGGATACACTTCACCTCGCGTGAAGTATTGTTTCTTTCTTCCTTTGCAGCTCGATGTGGACTAGCTTGGACTTCCGCCGAAGCGTCTTCAGCTCTCGATGTCTAGCTACGTCCTACGTGGATACACTTCACCATATGAAAGATCTTCAAATTTTTTCTTGCAGCACTTCCTTTTTGCAGGCCGACTCAGAATACCCCACACGGCTGCACTTCGGCTGCAGCTCTGACTGCTCATTCGTGACCAGCTTAACCTGGTCGGACGTCTACTACAAGTGCATCCGTGACCAGGCGACCTGGTCGGAAAACGCCATCGTCGACATGCGACCAGACCCGACCTGCTCGGAGGACTTCACGACGCCCCGCTCAGCGGATGCAAAGTGCTCGGGGACTAGCTGTGGTGATATTACACCCGTATACCCCCATGGCACGGCTTGGGCTACTTTGCAGATACGGCCCAACCAGAAGGCCTTGCGGCCCGCGACCAGGCTGTCGCAGCCGCCAAGGACTCTCTTGATGACTTGCTCGACAAAGAAGATCCAGATAGATAGACCCGGATTCCTTGCCAAGAGGAACCGACTGTAATCTGTTAGGATTCGGCAAGTTGTAACTCTGCTCACCGGCTATATAAGGTGAGCAGGGACCCCTCTCGAAACATCTCACATCATCCCAGATCCCATCAGATCATCCAATCAGCAATACAAACCAGCCACCAGAACACAGGACGTAGGGTATTACGGCGACTTGCCGGCCCGAACCTATCTAAATCGCCGTCTCACGTCCCTGTGTCTACGCTTTGCAGACGTCTCGCACGCCTCCGTCGCTCAATCTACTACCTTGGGCATACCCCTCGGTAGACTATCGACCATATTTCGTCGACACTCTCTTTTTCTTTCTTTTTTTTGACAATACATGCTGCAAGCTCTGGCTCTATTCGCTTGACCTATAAGCAGATTTTAATCTGTTCAAATCAGTCATATAACAGTATTTTTCTCTGACAATAAATCAATTGTTTCAGCTTATCAATCGGTTTATAAATCTTGTCGAACTATTAAAAAATAGTTCAAATTAGAGGTCTTATGGTTCCAAATACATTTTATATTTGTTTTTGTAGCTCGTCTTGCACGAGATCTATGGTCTCTCTGGTGTTACTTCTGCACTTCATTTTACTGGTGCATAGCAGCCGTTCGATTAAAATGTTGCATGCGGATTTCTATGTCTGGACTGCCGAATCGGAAGTGCTGACCGTAGCACGTGCAAAAAAAAAAAAAAAAAAAACGTGGTAGCACCGGTTCTTCTTTATCTTGAACCAATACACTAGCTTAGAATTACTATTACTAGCTTAAGGCATGTTTGTTTGGATTTATTAGAGCAAAAGCAATGATCTAGCCCGCTCACCGGCAAAATAAACTCGAGAGTGGCTTCCAATTAATGCGGCAGCACCAATGCACCATGCAATGCATCCAATGAGGAGCATGAGGGCAGCAGCAAAGCAACGAATGGGAGCGTGGACGTCCGTATATTGTCTGCTTCAAGCCGGCGTTTTGTGAGATGCCCGCTCTGCACCATTTCTCTTTTACTCTCTCCGCTAGCGGGGATTCAGCCGGCTTGCAGACGGTCATAATACTTGCTCTTAGAAGCTTTTAAATCTCAACTGACCTTTCAAAAACAAAAAAAAAGAAAGCTGAAAAACATAGGCTGGTTGTAGTAATTTTTTGAGCTTTTAGTTTATGGGAGCTGTTTAGATTTTGGAAGGTCCAAAAGCTAATAGTGAAAAGTGGCCAAAAGCTCAAACAAATAGATTATTTAAAGTTATATCATAAATTTTATATTATATCTAGATATTGTGTATATTTAGTTTATTTGGTTCAACCATGGAAACAAAAATACTAATATATAATCAGGTAGCACCATCATCTGTTGCAGGGGAAGGGAAAACAAAGTTTGTTTAATTTTAGGTAGTCGAAGAGGGAGAGGGAGTAGTGACATCATCTACATAGACCAAGGAGTGACGTCGACGGTAGAACACTAGAACCAATAAGGAAATCACGAGAACTTATATGAGAAGTGTAGACCAACAGAGTTGATGCTGCGACGGTGGAGAGACCAGAGGCCGTGAGAGAATCACCTGTCTCACGTGATGGGGAAAATCGGGCAATCTGAAGGTCACGAGGGAACTGATAAAACTGAATTTGGAGGGGTATCCATGTTCTATAGCGTCATATTGGATGTTGTTGTTATCATATACAGGCTCGCATGACCAAACACAAAACATTGTTATCCTATCACCCCGCTAACCATTGACAAGCAAAAAAAAACCCAAACAAAACTTGTGCATAATAAAAGCTATGTATCTATGAAGTAAAAGCGTTTTCTAATTTGAAATGGATGGAATACCATGTAGACGACAATTCATTGTCTAAAAAATGCAGGTCGTAGTTGAGGCAGGATCATGTTTGCACAAAACTACCCTTTACCATGTTTGCCACAACTGGCGATGAAAAGAGATTTTCATGGCAGTAAAACAACACTAGCAGCACACCCACCACCAAACTTATGCCCCGAAAACATACCCACCCACCACCGGAAATCACGCAACATTATAGGCTATAGCAAACAACAAAAATAACTGCAACAATAGCTGCAGTGAGCACAACCAATAATGTCGTAGAGCTTTTTGTTTATGTTGGAGATAGCAATGCATATAGAGAATTGAGTAAAGTTTGATTTATCCATGAACTAGTCACTGCCCTCAAACTAAAATCCTAGACAACATGCCCCCTTAACTTTTAAACTCAAGCAAAGTACCCCTTTAACCATTTTAAAAGCGGTTTATTGGATGGTTTTGCTAACATGATAGTGGAGCCCACCATCATTTGGTTTTTCTTTTTCTTATATATATAAAAACAGTTTTTTCATAGGAAGTCGTATGAATACAAATTTTATATTAAATTTGTAAGTTTGACACAATCTACAAGTTGTGGTTGATAACTTTCTATTTAAAAGCTAGTCATAGACTATGTTCTGCCCTGAAAATTTATATAAATTTTGCATGCATGGAACTCCATATGAAAAGTTACACTTTTTATATATGTAAGAGGAAAAAAGACCAAATGATAGGTGGACTCAACTGTCACGTCAACAAAACCGCCCAAGCAACCACTTTGAAATGATCAAGGGGTACTTTGCCTGTTTTTAAAAGTTAGAGGGGTAAATTATAGTTCGAGAGGGTCTTTCAAAACCAACGACTAATTATGGATAGGACTTTACTTTAGAAAATTTCGTACACATCTAATAGGACTTGTTTTAGTTTTTATAAATGATTAATTGGCCTTAGTTTTTAAGTGACATATAAATTCACCACTCTTAGATATCTTCGGTCCCTTCAAAAGCTTGTTCGCACATGTTTAACACGTATAGAGATAAAGTCAATCCATCGAGTACAATGAACCCTAATACACATATATGGCTCATGATCTCATATCCTCAAAGACAGGCCCATTAGACAAACTCATAGGTGCATTGACCATACGATCACAATGCAAGAACGAGGATACAATATCTTTGTTGTGGCCATTTCTTTCTTAAGATTTGAAGCCTCTGATAAAGACATCATCTATGTATGTTGGTTGAATCTATAATAGTTTGTTTGCTCTATACCCATGTTTATTTGCACCTCTGTACAGAGAATGCTTGAATATATCTAGACCTTTTATTTATGAAAAGAACTTGCAGACTAGGATCAAGATGAAAACAACGCCGAAACATCAACAAATCCTTGTGATCACAAAATGGACTTGAATGTATCGATCAGGTTATGCTGCACCAGAGCCCGAGAGGTCGGTCTCTTTGATCCATGACCAGTGACCCCAAGATACCAAACAAAATAAAATGTTCTCCCTATTCAATGTGACACCAAGTAACATTTAGTTCGTGGTGAAGTTAAATTTGGCCAACCAAATTTGAGCTGCCCCAGTTTTGTCTAGTAGAACACAAAACAATATTGCGTCAGACAACAGGGGGGCTGATTGATATCGTGGCCAGGTGGCATTGCTGCACTCTCTAGATGCAACTCCTGTATTTGATGACCTGCTACTGTTCCTCAACCCAGCTCGCACGTTACTCAAAGCAACCAACAACCTAACTCCTAGGAAACGAGGTAGAGGTTCGTTTTTTTAACGTCTGGTCCAATGCAACGCGTGGGTAAGCCCATGGAGCGAGCAGGTGAGCGGTTAAGGCCTTGAATCCAACAGAAACTGTGTCAAACAGTTTTTAAGAGAGGAGTAATTCCTTGCTGATTCTGCGAAGTACTCTAAAATGACCAAGAGGTTGGGAGCTGAAAAAAGTAGCTTCTCTTGATTCCGTGAAGTGATTCTCCATCTTGATTTTGATAATTTATGTTAAATAATTAAAGATAATCACTTTCAGCTGTAGAATCACTTCTATCAGAGAATCAACTTTCATAGAGAATAAAAAACATATGAAGCTCTACCAAATAGGTCCTAAGTGACCTCCCTCTCACCTCTTTGGAGTCATACAGGATGCCGTCGCCGGGCCACCGTCGGGGTCCTCGACGCCATCGTTGGTCGCCGTGGCTCGCTCCCGTATGGGCCCCTCCTGCGCCTCGTCGATGCCGTGGAGAAGAGACTCATGGGAGAGGTGGAAGAACGCGAGCTGCTTGGTATCCGGCTATGGGAGGACATGTCCCGGAGGAAAGGTGCCGCTGTCCGTGACGTGAGTCCCCGCCTCGTTGTCTCGTCCCCGTACGAAATCCCAAAGACATGTCCATGGACGGGAGCTCGCGCAGGTCTTGGCACGGATCTGTCTATGAACGGAAGCTCGCAGTTTTTGGCAGTCAATGAACGGGAGCTCGTAGTTCTTGGTATCGAGGCACACATGGCACGGGGGCTCCCAGCACGACCAGCACGACCAGCACGAGGGCTCCCCAGCACAACCACGAGGCTTAAGCCGTGAATGACATATGGTGTGCCGTGTGAGCCGTCCAATGGCCGAGCCAGCGTCTAGCAGTTGTTCGATGAATGTCAACAAGAGTAAGAGAGGGATAACATCACCGTATTCTAGATACAAGGTAATCGTATCCTTCTGTACATCATAGCAAACATAGTTTCAACTCATCCTAGCTCAATTGGAACATGAGAATCAGACAAGCTAGGTTATACCGGAAGAGCCGGGTTTAAGGTATCAAACACGCCCCAGCAGAAGCGGCTGGCGCCTGGCTCACGTGATCGGTACATCCCCATCCGAAAAAGGATCGGACCCAGCGCAGTGCTCCGATGCTTCGGTGGCTGGATTCCGCAAGATGCGCACGAGCACCACCAACCTAGTTGGCTAGTTCAGAGCTCGATTTCGGTAGGAGGAAGCAAGGTCCCCGTATCGGCGACGAACAGGAACAGCGTCCAGCACCAGCTTCCTCTTTGGTTCCAGACACACACACCGCACATAGCCGACGCCGCAACAGTGCCTCGCTGCTCTGCTCCTGGGCGGAGCGATGATCTCAGCAGGACCGTTCAGCGACAGTACTACTTCGCCTCTAGGCGATACTCTAGCACAACTAAAGGTTAGAGTTATTTTTTAGCTTACAAGTAGCCCTAAACTAACTCTAATCAAAGAGGTGTTTGGATAGGAGAGTTAGATTGACAATAAATATACTTTTCCAATCATTTGGTGGGTGTGGAGGTAGAGAGAAAATTCATTTTTCTAGTGGTCCCAACCAGAAGTAGCCTAAATAATCACCTTTTGGTGGGAATAGTTTTTTAAGGTGAGATAGTTACAAATAGCTCAAACTAGCCATCTTGTTTGGATATTTTAGGCCTAGTTAAACTCCAAATAACTCAAACTAGCTCTAGCCCTCGTATGCATGTTAGCAAATAATGCAATAATAGATCGAACACGAGACACAGATTTTACGTGGAAAACCCTTGCGGGAAAAAACCACGGGCGCCAACCGGCGATCTTCACTATACGACGAGAGTTTACAGAACGCAGGGAATACAATGAGTTGTCTTTCTCTCTCTCAACTCTTCCCGTGCGGCTTACAAGATGTATTTATAGGGTGGACTGACTACTAGTCATGTACGGAAACAAATCCGCTAAATATATAACCCGGACCGTGGGCCTTCAGGCGTCCCCGTAGGACTCACGTTAGAATTCGGATCATACTCCAACAAACTCCACCTTGAGACGAATTCCATCTTGTAGCGAATGAAGTATCATCAATCAACTCACTTCAACAATAAATAATCACCGACGCCAAAAATCACTATGACTTAATTTGTAATACCAACTAAGCTTGAGCATAGCTCAAACTTAGCTCCAGGAACTGGCTTTGTCAACATATCAGCGGGATTATCACGAGTATTAATCTTGCACACCTTAACATCACCTTCAGTAATAACACCACGAATAAAATGATATCTCACATCAATGTGCTTGGTCCTTTCATGAAACATCTGATCTTTAGTCAGACAAATAGCACTCTGGCTATCACAATGAATAGTAGTGCAAGAAGTAACCCCGCAAAGTTCAGAGTATAAACCTCTCAACCAAATAGCTTCTTTACAAGCTTCAGAAATAGCCATATATTCAGCTTCTGTAGTAGACCGAGCAATAGTAGCCTGCAAACTTGCTTTCCAGCTAACAGCACAACCACCAATGGTGAAAACATAACCCGTGAGAGACCTCCTCTTATCCAAATCACCAGCATAATCAGAATCAACATAACCAACAAGTCCATCTCTAGATTTCCCAAATTGCAAACAAGCATTAGAAGTACCTCGCAAATATCTGAAAATCCATTGAACAGCTCTCCAATGCTCCTTACCCGGATTAGCCATGAATCTACTGACAACACTCAATGCATGAGATAAATCAGGACGAGAACAAACCATGGCATACATAAGAGAACCAACTGCACTGGAATATGGAACTCTAGACATGTACTCAATATCATCATCTGACTCTGGACATAAAGCTGAGGATAATCTGAAATGTGTAGCTAATGGAGTACTCACTGTTTTTGCATTATGCATATTGAAACGACAAAGAACCTTTTCAATATAACCTCGCTGACTGAGGTATAACTTGCCAGATTTTCTATCTCTAACAATTTCCATACCAAGAATTTTCTTAGCTGCACCTAAGTCCTTCATCTCAAATTCTTTACTCAATTGTGCCTTCAATTTAGCTATTTTTGATTTTTCTTTAGCAGCAATCAACATATCATCAACGTAAAGAAGCAAATAAATAGCTGAGCCATTGACAATCTTCAAATAAACACAACTATCATAATTAGACCGCTTAAAACCATGAGAGAGCATAAACGAGTCAAATCTCTTATACCATTGCCTAGGAGATTGCTTCAAACCATAAAGAGATTTCTTTAACTTGCAGACAAGGTTTTCTTTTCCAGGAATAACAAAACCTTCGGGTTGGCTCATATAAATGTCTTCTTCCAACTCCCCATGTAAGAATGCAGTTTTAACATCTAGTTGCTCAAGTTCATAATCATGCATGGCAACAATACTAAGCAAAGTGCGAATAGAACTATGCTTAACAACTGGGGAGAAGACATCATTATAATCAATACCTGGAATCTGACTATAACCTTTAGCAACCAACCTTGCTTTATACCTTGCTGGCTCAGTTGGAGAAATACCCTCCTTTCTTTTGAAAATCCATTTACAACGGACTGGCTTTTTATTCTTGGGCAATTTTACTAAATCCCAAGTATCATTCTTTTCAAGTGACTCCATCTCATTTTGCATAGCGGTCATCCAATTGTTGCAATCAGCAGAAGTAATAGCCTCAGAATAATTAGAAGGTTCTAAATTACCTTCAATCTCTTCTGCAACACTCATAGCATAAGCAACATTGCATTCTTCAATATACATTTTAACTGGCTTGGATTGTCTTCTGGTCCTACCAGCAGCAATAAAACGTTGTGGAGACTGCACAACTGGAGAAGAATGCTCAACAACAGAAGAATCATCAACAATTGGAGAAATTTCAGCAATGGTTGCATCTTGGTCAACCACATTATCAACATCTGGTGTATCAATTAAGTGCTCGACCTGCACACTTATTTTCTCTCCCTCAATAGGAGCATTAATGGATCGGTTGTCATAATACATAGTAGATTCATTGAAAATAACATTCCTACTAAGCACAATCTTCCGAGTATGGGGATTCCAAAATTTATAACCTTTAACACCAGGTTGATAACCAAGAAATATGCATTTAGCAGCTCTAGGCTCCAATTTACCATTATCAACGTGAGCATAAGCAGAACAACCAAAAACTCTCAATTGCGAATAATCAGCTGGAGAACCAGACCATACCTCAATTGGAGTTTTCTTATCAAGAGGAATGCAGGGTGATCGATTAATAAGGTAGCAAGCAGTAGAAGCAGCTTCAGCCCAAAAACGCCTATTCAAACCCGAATTAGACAACATACAACGGGCCTTGGAGATGATAGTTCTGTTCATATGCTCAGCTACACCATTCTGTTGAGGCGTATAAGGAATAGTGTAGTGTCTAACAATGCCTTGAGACTTGCAATATGCATTAAACTCATTAGAACAGAATTCCATCCCATTATCGGTGCGAAGCTTTTTAACTTTCTTCTCAGTTTGATTCTCAATCGTAACCTTCCACTCTTTAAATGCTGAAAATGCATCTGATTTATACTTTAAGAAATAAGGCCATACCTTACGAGAATAATCATCAATGATTGTCAACATATAACGAGAACCACCAATAGAAGGCTTGCGAGACGGTCCCCATAAATCAGAATGCACATAATCAAGAATACCTTTACTTTTATGAGTAGAGGTATTAAATGACACCCTCTTGTGTTTGCCAAACACACAATGCTCACAAAACTTCAACTTAATGATGCTTTGTTCATCAAGAAAGCCTCTCTTGCACAATTCATGCATGCCTTGCTCACTCATATGTCCAAGACGTTTATGCCAAAGATCAGTAGCATCTGAATTAGATGAATTGGAAATTACAGCAGCATCACCTGTAATTGTAGTACCACGAAGACGGTACAAATTTGGAGATTTCAATTCACCTTTCATCACAATAAGAGAACCTTTTGACACTTTCAAAACTCCATCTCCACCGGAGTACTTGTACCCTTTAGCATCAAGAGTACTTAGAGAAATAAGATTCTTGCTCATGCTAGGAATATGCCTCACGTCAGTCAAAGTTCTGACAATGCCATCATGCATCTTAATTTGAACGGATCCAATGCCAACAATATCACGTGGACTGTCATCACCCAATCTGACAGAACCTCCACCTTGGAGAGAATCATAAGTGACAAACCAATCTCTATTAATGCATATGTGAAAAGAAGCAGCAGAATCAAGAATCCATTCATCACTACTAGTTGCACATCCAGCAAAAGCAACAAGCATATCACCAGTAGAATCATCTGCCTTAGAAGCAGCAACAGAAGCATTACCTTCATCATTGGATTTACCCTTTTCTCTGTATGTGCCAGCTCTCTTCTCTTTGTTCTTCAATTTATAACAATCGGTGATAAAGTGATTATCTTTCTTGCAATACTTGCAGAATTTATCTCCCTTGCTTCGAGATTTTGATCGGCCTTTATAACCACTAGAACTTTTGCCTCTATTGCCATTGTTTGATTTATTTTCTGTCCTCCCATGAACAGACAACGCTTCTCCATTAGAAGTAGAACCTTCAGAAGACACCATCAACTTCATCTTTTCCTTGGCATGCAACGCCTCAGAAACCTCATCAAGTGTCAAAGTATCATGACTATATAACAGTGTATCTCTGAAGTTTGCAAAAGAACTAGGCAAAGAGCACAAAAGAATCAGACCCAAATCTTCATCATCATAATCTACCTCCATAGCTTGTAGATCTGAAACGATCTCCTTGAAGACCGTGAGATGGTTAAGGACAGAACCACCCTCTTGCAACTTGTGTGTATACAACTTCATCTTCATATGCATCTTGCTTGTCAAATCTTTGGACATGCAAATTGACTCTAACTTGAGCCATAGGGCAGCTGCAGTTTTCTCCTGCAGACAATCTTGCAAAATATTATTTGAAAGATGAAGCTGAATTTGGGACAAGGCCTTACGATCTTTTCTCTTCTCCTCGTCGGTCCAAGATTTAGAATCCTTGTTACCGAATTTATCAAGAGCATCATCTACATCAGCTTGTGTAAGAATAGCCCTCATCTTAACTTGCCACAGAGCGAACCTTGTGTCGCGATCCAGTTGAGGAATATCATACTTCATCGACATAGTGAAAAATAATGGCAGTAACCAGAAGAAAAATAATCTGCAGAAATTTAGGTACGTTACTGCGTAACCCTAGCAAAGAACCTGCAGCCTGGTATACTTACGTGTACGATCAGCAAAAAGAACAACCTTTTGCAACTTCTCTGGTACAATCCACTTGTGCACGTAGCAAATTTTCACCAAAAAATTAATTTCCTCCTTCACGAACGGCAACAAGGTTCTGCACCTCCACGAACGAGCAAAGGCTCTGCTAGCCTTGATCCGCGTGCGCTTGATGAGATGCCAGAAAAGCTTGGAATTTCCGGATGAGACTCCGCCTTGGACTTGACGCTAGGACCACGTCTGAGTCGCCGATTAGTCACGGCACAGCTCCGGCTTCGGCACGGTAGAACAAAACTGTCTCCGTCTCCAACTCGATAGAACTCCGCCTTGACTGACGCCGCAGGCGTCTGGTCGCCGTAGGCACGGAAGAAATCGCCGAGTTGAAGTAGATCGAAGTCTCACGGCGGCGGTAGAGAACCGAACAGGGAATATAACCCTAAATATTTTTTCAATCTCGTGTCTGGCTCTAGATATCACTTGTTAGCAAATAATGCAATAATAGAACATGAGACACAGATTTTACGTGGAAAACCCTTGCGGGAAAAAACCACGGGCGCCAACCGGCGATCTTCACTATATGACGAGAGTTTACAGAACGCAGGGAATACAATGAGTTGTCTTTCTCTCTCTCAACTTTTCCCGTGCGGCTTACAAGATGACAGGGTGGACTGACTACTAGTCATGTACGGAAACAAATCTACTAAATATATAACCCGGACCGTGGGCCTTCAGGCGTCCCCGTAGAACTCACGTTAGAATTCGGATCATACTCCAACAATGCAAATAGGGCGTAGGTCCTGCGCGCGGGCCGGGACCCTGACACGGACCACGGGCGCGGACACGCCGCGGTGGCATGCGATGCAATGCAGCGGCCGCGAAAACGATCCCGCGCCGATCCGCCGGATCCCGGCCCCGGGCCCGTGCGATGATGATCAACAACAGGCTGTCTCCAGGTCACCCACGCCACGGCAGTTCTCTTCTCCAACTTCGGACCGCCGCACGGCCGGAGTTCGATACGCGTGCATGCTGCGAGTGCCCCACACGCCCACACGCGCAGGCGCACGGGGTGTGGGTTGCAGACGCGACAGCGCAGCGCCGCAGCGGCAGGAGATTCCCCTGGTCTCTGCTGCGGTGCAGTGCAGCGAGGGCAAAAGGCGAAGCAGCAGCTGGGGCAAGCAGCCGAGGTCCGAGGAGGAGCGCTCTCGTACGCGCTCGCTCGCGAGTCCCGTGAGGCCGGGACCGGGGCCTGGGCGCCTGGCATGGCAGTTGGCAGTTGGCACCGAAGCGGCAGTGCAGCGCCCCAGCGCGCACGGTGTCTGGTCGGGGCCAGCCGCCAGCGAGTCCTCGCTTCAGGCCTTGTTTTGTTCAGTTCGCGAAATATTTGACGAAAAGTTACTAGCACTTTCGTTGTTATTTGACAAACTTTGTCCAAACATGATCCAACTAGACTCAAAAGATTCGTCTCGACATGAGCAGACTAAAAGTACAATTAGTTATTTTTTTACCTACATTAGTGCTTCATGCATACGTCTAAAAATCACACTCCGCAAAATATTTGGGGTCTTTTGGCCAACTGAACATGGCCTCAATTGCTCCCGCATGCAGCATGCTTCACGAAAGGAGATGCGGCCCGCCCAAGGACGGGATTGGATCTCTGCACCGGCTGCTTCCTTCCAGGGCCCAAGCCCAAAATTAGTGCTGCCGACCATCGCAGGCACCACGTGAAACGCAACGTGATGGTGGTCACCCAACTTTTGGTCCAATCATCACTACATTAATTAGGGGGTGTTTGGTTCCCACCCCCTAAAGTTTAGCCACTAAAGTTTAGTCACTTTTTGTCACTAATGTTCCAAACATCCCCACTAAAAGTCACTTTTAACACTACAACTCTAGTCACCTCCACTAAACTTTAGTGGCTAAGCTCTAGGGGGTGGGAACCAAACACCCCCTTAGAGAGTTCTGTTCAGGGCATTTAGGGATAATAACAAGACCCAGCAATGTAAATGCACCAAGCTCAAAGAGGCCTGACTAATAAGAATGTTCGGGCAGCAAGCAACAACAGCAACTCGCCAACCAAACTGCCAAGGCACCAGAGTTAAAGTTGAAGTGAAACGTACACAGCGTCGTCCCATCAGAAAACTACCTCTCTTTGTTGAACTGCATCCGTCTCTCGGTCTCTGTCACCTCCAAGATCACAGGCACGCGCCATGTTGAAACTGACTGACCAGTGATGGGCTGCTGGAGGCTGTTAGGGATGCACACCCTGTGGGGACGAGCTGTTCCAGGGTACTGGAGAATGCGGGACCAATGATTTGCCTACATCAAGGAAACCAAAGAGATCAGTAAACTGGTAGCCAAAATGAGCCGAGTAGTTGAGGGATTTGGGCAGGACAACTGCACTGTTCACCATTTTGAAGGACTAAGCCACCTACAAATTTTCTCCATCAAAATTATAGAGGGCAGTACTACTGAAGGGATAAGCAAACACTACCCATTCACCGTATGACGTAAACAGAAGTTGCAAAATCCCACTGCGAGATGAAATATGCTAAATGGCTCAACCTTCTATGATGTAATTAGCTGTCATAGTTCATTTACTGAAATGTGAAATTTAGTTGCAAAGATGCGCAGTCAAGATACTCACCTAAAACAGCCACCTTTCCAAAACCCACGAAAGGGCCTTTCTAGTGCGGAAGATTACAGTTTGTACTTCTATTTTTACTAAAAAAAAACAGGTAAGAAGAGAAAAGGATAATTTCAAGAAGAAAAAGAAAAAGAGAGAGAAAAGATCACCTCAAGAATGCAAGCATACTTGGTAAGACAAATCATCCTTTGACCCTGCCACTAGATCTGCCAGTGTCAACCTCATTCCTATTCAATTCCGAGCTTGCCACACCAAATGACTGCTTCACCTGAAGGGATTTAGTAACGCTAGTGTTCATCCTTTGATGTCAGAAGATTATGTCACAACTCGCAAGAGCCCCCTTATGTGCAAGTTGAAAGTTGAAACTAGAACCTGGTTGCGGAGTCCACATATGGTGCAGCACCACTATCCACATTAATATGCTTCATTCAACAAAGCATTCCACTTGCAGCAATCACTACAGATGTTAGGTGAAACTATGGTATTTCTTTGAGTAATAAGTAGGTATAAGCCAATACTTTCACTCCCACAAACAGAGGTACAATATCCATTATCAACGTATGGATATAGAGGCCGGATTTCTATCCATTATCTAAAAAAGACTTCTCGAATTCCAGAGCATGTGCCTCTACAATATCCTTGTCCGTGCAAGCATCTGCATCTACTTCCACACAACCCTTTCAGTTGACACAGGCTTACTGATTTTGTTACCTCATGGCAAAGCTGCGCTTCAGGATTACTAGCCGTATGGAGTAGTTGCTTGTAGAGTAGCATTAGAGCTGCCCATATGATCAAAAGCTGATGTAGGTGACCAGTGCTACAAAAATTGTTTCTGATGGCCTTCAAATGAATCCTGTGGAACAGGGATGACTAATGATCTCTGAACTTCATTTTGCTGTGATGAGTGGCATCCAACGTTTCTCTCTGTGATAGAGTGCACATACTACATTCTCTCAGCTTCATTACAAGCTGATTTTAGTGGAGTGACAGCAAGGAACAGTGCAAAACCAATAGATGCACAAGAGATCAGGACTACAATGATATATGGAAGTCGAATAGGGTTCTCAGTGTTTCCTTTCAGGTCATTTGTCCAAGTGCTATCACCAAACAGAACTTCCGCCGCGAAAATGATATTTGTAAACAGTGTAAGAAGAAATGCTAGGAAGCACAATATTTCAACATATAGAGATATCCGGTATCTGCCCATCAATAATCTTGATGAGGAAATGCGGAAAACAGGTATGACAGATGAAGGAAGGAGCATAGCTTGGATAATTGGGCAGACGACGAGTAACTGATATAACCCTTTAAATCCTGCAACCTTCGCATGGTATATAGTAGCAATCATGGCAAAAACCTTAGGTAACAGATGGTACGCAAAAAGAGGCAGTTTTATCCCGAAGAGATTCTCTGAAATTACATCACTATCAATAATACATGTCATTGATACGATGTGGCCTGAAAAGATAAGGATCACCAATAATACAATTGGAGCCACAGGATTTATAAATACCTGCAAAATAGAAATGAAATTCAGGTAGGAGCTTCATCCTTCAATGCACACTCCAAGCTTAAGTGATACTTTCTTTATTGAATATGCGTTGGCCAGCTGATGCAGAGGCAAGTTTTGGGAGTTTTCTGGTTTCAGGTGGTATGCCACCTCAGTGCTGTATTGAATATACAGTCTTTTAATTCAATTGAAAGACAGGGGCTTCGGCCCTAGAACTCTAAAAAAAAGCTCATGCAGAGGCTAAGTTTTTCAAGAAGGTGAGGAATAAGAGCATTTCCAGCAGCTTCCTTATAACTCATTCTCTATGTTCCCATTCAGGTAATGAGCCTAAAAGAGTTTGTCTCCAGTGGCTCACATTCCCTATCTCCCAAAGTCCCAATCTTCTCTGTTTAATTGATAATTCAAATGGCCATAGTACATTAGAGTAACAAATATGAAGGTAACTCATACAGGATATACCGATTATGAACTATGTCATGCCCTTGTCTACGTTGTTCGTGCACCGCTGAGGTTAGGGGGAAACTGTCACATAACGCGCAGCGTCGATCGTTTAGCCTTTCCCGGAAATGACGGAGAAGGCGATTTGGCGATTCCGGGGCGGCTGCGGAGCGCGGGCTAGGGTTTAGGCCGCCGCTGTTGCTGTGCTTCCTAGCCGGGTTTTGCCGGCGACCATTGCTGCCCCACCGATCTGGGTTGCGGCTATCTACCACTACATCCCCCGGCTAGGGTTGGGTGGGAGTGGATCGCCGTCTCGACGTGCGATTGTTTGTTCTACGGATCTCTTCTGAGGTGTCTCGATACCGTCAGATTGGGCCACCGGTGGATTGCTGGGCCTGAACCTATTTAGGTGTCGGGTGCTAGGGTTGGTTTCTCTATTCACTTCTTCGTCTCCGCCGCTGTTTCCCTGCTTTGGCCGCGATCGGAACTGAGGTGGGGGTGATACGGGATCTCCGGTGAGGAGGTTTCCCATCCGAGCCAAGGTTCACGGTTGCAGGAAGTAGGCGCAATGGCGGAGTTGGCGAAAGCAGGCAGGGTGGGGAAGTCGACGACGGACCTTACACTTCGCGATAAGGACCAGGTGGAGATGAAAGCCCCGTTGGTGATGGGAGACGCCCCGATCGCTGAGGGGGGCATGAAGGACGTGAAATCCTCAGAGGTTCACCCCGGGGATGTCCTGGATGATGGCACTGGAGATGGGGCAAAGGAAGAGGAGGTGATGGCTGATCTGAATCTAGAAAGAGGCCTGGTGGTGCATGGGGAAGGAACAAAGGAGGAAGATGAAGATGACGAATTTGTGTTTGATGAAGAGGAGGTTGCAGCGGTGATTCAAAATAGATGGCTGGCGGTGGCGTTGTACTATTCTAGCCAATCTTTCAATGCGAAGGCAATGTTCACTGAGCTGAGCGCGGCTTGGAGGGCCGGGGAAATAGTGAAGGCTAGAGCGATTGGGGACAATCGCTTCCTTGTTGAATTCAGTTCGACTCAAACTCTAAATTTTGTGCTGAGGGGGGGCCCATGGAAGCATAAGGGGGATGCTCTAATTCTAGTCAGTTATGATGGATTATCCAAATTGTCTAATGTGCTCATCACGGAGTTGCCTGTTTGGGTGCGCATTTATGATATCCCGCTTGGTTTAATGACAACATCCTTCGTCCGTGCACTTGGTGGAAAGCTGGGAAAAGTTCTGGAGATTGGAGATGTGATCCATGATTTCAAGAGGGTGAGAATCAGCCTTCCTCTGGCTGACCCGTTGAGGAGCAATGTCAAGATTAAGGCCAAAGGCCTAGGAATGATGGAGTTTGTGGTTAAGTTTGAAGGTATCCCATTTTTCTGCTTCAATTGTGGCCGCATAGGCCATGCTGTTCGAGAATGCCCGGAGGATATAGGGGAGGGAGGTGCTAAATTTGGCACTGATCTGCGCGCCTCGCCACTCAAGCGACAGTATGGGAAGCCTGTTGTTGTCCAAGCAATGCCTACGAATACAAGGAGAGGACTGAATTTTAGCGGTGCCCAGAGGGATCGAGTTGAAGCCATGCACAGCTCATCTGGTGCAGGGCGGGAGACACTGAAAGCTAAAAGGGCTGCTCCCTCGGTGCCTATCGATGTCCAGGCTGGTAAGGGGGAGGAGGCTGGTGATGATGCCCCTGCTGGACACGGTTCCCAGGAGATGGCTAATGTTCTGGCAATGGGGATGGAGAGCATGATGGTGGATGGAGGGATCCCTGATCTTAATTTATCCCTGCAGTCCAAGCTAAGTTCGGGATTCGTCAAGGAGAAGGTTTCAGGCCTTGAATCATTCATGGGGTCTAGCAGTGACTCACAGTCCTTCTTGATGCATGGTACCAATGGCAAGGTGCCAGTTAAACCCAGTCTACATGATAGGTTTGCTGGTGTGAAGGCAGCCAAGCTTGGTGTTCAGGGCGGCAAGACTGGCTTCAAAGGTCCTAAGGTCGCAGCAAAGGACATCGACAAGATTCGTATGAGCAAGAAACTTGTTGATGTGGAGGTCATGATGGGAACATTCCAATATATGCAAGAGTATGGTAAAGATCCGGAACAGCACGCCGGTGATACAAAGAGCGTGGAGTCCCCAGCTAAGAAGAGCAAGATGGCGAGTACAGCGCAAAACCTGACGGGAGCTCATGGCGAGCCCCGTCAGGAGAAATGAATGCGTTGGCTTGGAACTGCCGCGGGTTGGGGAACTCGCGGACAGTTCAAGAGTTGTGCGGCTTTGTCCAGTCGTACTTACCCAAAATTGTTTTTCTTTCAGAAACGAGAATGTCTGCGTCTCGTGCTAGGAATCTGTCCTGGCGTCTCGGTCTGCGTCATAGTCTTGCAATAAATAGTGTTGGTCTTAGAGCACTCACAATGCAGACTCTACTTAGAGTCTAAGTTCATTTATTACCTCGAAGATATCATAGACTTGGAGTCTAAATAAGACTTGGAGTCTTGTTTTTTCTTCCTCTCTCTTCAATAACTACACTATTACATCAGCAAAATACAATAAATAGGAGTGTAATAAATAAGTTTAGACTCTATAATAGAGTCTGCATTGTGAGTGTCCTTAGTGGGGGTCTTGTGTTATTTTGGGATGAATCAATAAATGTAACTCTCCTCTATCAAGGAGAGCGTGCTATCGATGTTTTAATTAATGAAATTTCAGGTGGTTCCCAATGGAGGGCCACCTTTGTTTATGGCGAGCCTCGTGTTGAAAACAGAAAATTTATGTGGGAATTGATTCGCAGGTTAAGTGGAATATGGAATGGACCATGGCTACTCGTGGGAGACTTTAATGAAGCACTCTGGCAACATGAACATTTTTCAGCTACTCCAAGACCTGAGAGACAAATGATGGATTTCAGGGAAGTCCTCAGCCATTGTGACCTCCAAGACATTGGTTTTAGTGGCCTCCCTTGGACGTATAACAACAACCAAGGTGGGATAAGGAATGTTAGAGTTCGGCTTGATCGTGGTGTGGCAAATCCGGCATGGTGCTCTTTATTCCCGGAGGCCACGGTAACTCATCTTAACTCCTCAAGATCTGATCATAAAGCTCTTCTTCTGAACCTGTCAGGTGAACGACGAAACCAGCAGGGCTGCCGATTGTTCAGGTATGAAATAATGTGGGAGAGAGAAGAGAGTCTGAAAGCTGAAATTGAAAACTCATGGCTAAGCAGGAACCCTGGTAGTGATCTTGGAAATATGGCCAGGGCTTTGAAGCAAATGTCTGCTGATCTTCATTCCTGGAGCAGAGCAAATTTCGGGAGTGTCAGAAAGAAATTAGAAACTCTTAGAAACCAGTTGGGTGCCCTTGAAGAAGACGACCCGATCCAAAATCAGGAGAGTATCCTAAACTGCAAGAGAGAGCTAGATGAACTGTTATATAGAGAGGAGATGATGTGGCTCCAGAGGTCGAGAATTACCTGGTTAAAAGAAGGCGACAGGAATACAAAGTTGTTTCATAGGAAAGCAGTTTGGCGAGCAAAGAAAAATCGTATTAAGAAGCTTAAGCAAGAGGATGGCAATTGGTGCACAAATCAACAAGAGATGCGACAAATGGCCGTGGCATATTTCTCTAATTTGTACAGGAAAGACGATAACATCCAAACAGAAGGCGTTGTTGATCTTTTTGAGGAATGCATCACGTCTGATATGAACGCAGAGTTGTGTAAGAGTTTTTCCCCACAAGAGATTGGTAATGCCCTCTTTCAGATTGGACCGCTGAAAGCTCCAGGGCCAGATGGTTTTCCGGGGCGTTTCTTCCAGAGAAATTGGGCCCTGCTGAAAGAAGATATTGTGCCAGCTGTCCAAAAATTCTTTGTGACAGGACAGATGCCTGCGGAGGTTAATGAAACTAGCATTGTGTTAATTCCTAAAACAGCTGACCCGGATTCGATGAAGGAGTTCAGGCCAATAAGTCTCTGCAACGTGATCTATAAAATTGTATCTAAATGTATTGTTAACAGACTTCGACCCCTTCTGCAAGATATCATTTCGTCGAACCAAAGTGCCTTCATCCCTGGGCGTATGATTACAGACAATGCACTTATAGCTTTTGAATGCTTACATGCTATCAACACTGGCAATGATGGTCGAGGTGAGTTCTGCGCGTATAAACTGGATCTTTCCAAGGCATATGACCGTGTGGATTGGAGTTTTTTGAACAAAGTTCTCCGGAAGCTAGGCTTTCAAAGTGAATGGGTGGACCGGTGAAAGGTCCTAATTGGCTAGAGGGGGGGTGAATAGCCTAATTTAAAATTCTACAAAGCACTAGAGCAATTTGTTAGATAATGACAAAGCGATAAATGCGGTTGCTCTAGCTCTATGTCAAATGCAAGCCACCTATTTGCAAGTCTAGTTAATTATGATCTCTAAGGCACACAAGGACTAAGTCACTACTTTACTAAACTAGTGAGCTACACAAGAGAGCTAGCAAAACTAAACTAGCTACACTAGCAAAGCTACTACTATTATTAACAAGGGAAACAAGTTACTCTATAACAAGTATGAACAAAGGAATACAAGAGAGTGGTAGTGTGATTTTACCGAACCGGGCAAGTGAAGATAATTGATATCACAATGGAATGCCAATCACCAAGGGACACAATATGAACACGAGATTTATCCCCGAGGTTCACGTGCTTGCCGGCACGCTACGTCCTCGTTGTGTCGACCAAGGCTTCGTGGTTCGGTGGCTAATCGGTATCACACACCGAGCTCTCCACAAGAGCGCCACAAGAACCTACCCCAAGCAATGGTAACTCAATGACACGTGCAATTTACTAGGAGTTACCTTTGGCTCTTCGCCGGGGAGGTACAAACCCCTCACAAAGTCGTTGGGATGGCCACGGACAATCACCAACTCGTGCCGATCCTCCTCCGCTGCCACCAAGCCGTCTAGGCACCGGCAAGTGCCAAGAGTAAAAAGAAATCCGCAGCAACAATCACCAAGATGCCTCTAGAATGCAAGATCACAATGCAAGCTCTTGGTTTCACTCGATCTCACTTGGATTCGCACTAACAATCAAAGAGATCAGAGGGAGGGATTAGATCTTGCTCAAGAGGATGTTCAAGAGGTTAGAAAGTCAAGAGAGCTCTCCCCAAACGCGGCCACGGCCTATATATAGAGAGGAGAGGACGGCAGCCCGACCCCCACCTTTCTGCGCTTGGTCGGTAGTACCGACCCCTCCTGGGCAGTACTACCGGCTTAGTCAAACTAGCCGTTTACTCACATCCCGCTGATTAAGGCGAAGCACCGACTCTTGGTCGGTACCTCCGAGGTCGGTAGTACCGGCCCTATGGCGGTACTACCGGCAGGCTACTTTTGGATCTACACAGAACGGATTCAAAAACATCCTCCAGACCTTGGAACTACCGACCCCTGGTCGGTACTTCCGAGCCCGGTGGTACCGGCCCTATGGCGGTACCACCGCCAGGTCATTTTCCATCCAACACAGAGAGCTCCGCAAACTTGCCAACCACCAGCCTTGGGTCGGTAGCACCGGGCGCGGTACTACCGAGGTTATGGCGGTACTACCGGTAGGCCTTTTCAAAAACACACAGAGAGCTCTGCAAAACGCCTCATGGCCACGGTACCACCGACCCCTGGTCGGTACCACCGCCGGCGGTAGTACCGAGCTTATAGCGGTACCACCGCCAGGCCAAAAACGCCCCAACACAGAGAAGGCTGCACGCAGCACCTATGGGCGGTACCACCGACCATCCTGGTCGGTACCACCGACCATACACAGAAAACTTCATTTTCTTCCCTGTGTTGATCCAAAACTACTCCAACAACTTCTCCTTTGCAAATGTGCTAACACCACCAAGTGTACACCACCTTGTGCAAGTGTGTTAGCATTTTCAAAACATTTTTCAAAGGATTTATCGCCTCATTTTAGTTATGTCATATGCAAATGCAACTAGAGGCAACTTGATAACCGTATACTATGAATTTATCCTCTTGATAGTACGGCTATCTATCCTAAATACACTCACACCCTCTATGGTGTCTTGAGTGCCAAAAACAAAAGAGCCTATTGGTTATACCTTTGCCTTGAGCTCTTTTATTTTCCTCTTTCTTCTTTTCTTCTAGTGAAGATATGGACCATCTTACGACCAATCACTTGATCATTGCATCACATGTCCATCATCATGCTTCACTTGAGCCATGGACCACCTTTTGCTAATCAAACACTTAATGACAAAGGTTAGTCCAATGGGTTTCATCAATTATCCAAAACCAAACTTGGGCTTTCAATCTCCCCTTTTTGGTAATTGATGACAACCCTCATACAAGATATTATGATAAAGATTTGAGACACCAAGGTAGTATTTGCTCCCCCTACATATGTGCTATAGAGTTTGGTTCGAGGTTCGGCACATATGCATGGATATAAAATTTTGGGTGAGCAATTACTAACTTGTGATACTAAGGTTTAAAGAATGGACCTTTGAAGCGCGATACCAATCGGAGTGCAAAACTCATGATCGTCCTTAGCACCATAATGAACTAGATACAACTTGTAAGCCAACTTTTAAGCAAATATATTGGCAAAAATGTTAAATTCCAAAAATCTAGTTCTATCCTATGCATGCTAGTACTTCATTTCATCATTCAAGTTCTAGTCTAGCAAGCAACACACAAGAGAGATACTACTTGAAAACACAAACTAATGCAAGACAATGCAAGCAAGCATATGTAACATGCACATTGCAAATGCATTCAATCAAGTTCATAGGCTTGCTCCCCCTACTTGTGTGCTTAAAAATTTTATCCCTTTCTTTTCATAAATCTTTCTCATTGTGCAACTTCTTCTCCCTTTTTGCATATCTTTTATGCCATTTTTCTCCCCCTTTGTCATCAATGACCACAAAAGGTGAGTTTTTCATTTGTAAAGCATGGGAGTAGAAATTGATCAAATTGTGGTTCAACTATAAACAATTGCATACCATATATAGCACGGTTTGCTCTAGAGTAAGCTTCTTCACACATCTTGCAATGGTTATCTTACTCATGTCGGTTATATACTTCAATGCTCATGTTTATAGTCAAACACTAGGATTGCAAGCCCATAAACATGTCATATGCCACCACTAGATCATAACAATCATAGAAGCAATAGTGGTACCATACCAACATCAAAGTCATTTGATTTTCAATGAATGAGGTCCAAAACCTACTAGATATGCCTAGATGCTCTAAACAAGTCCTTAGCAAGGTATGAGATGCAAATGTCAAACAATAATACCTTTGCTTTGGCTTGGAGGAGAGGCAAGTTATATAAGTGGGGTGCATTATCAACACATATTTGAGAAATCTAGTATGTTCAACTCATTCCTTAGCTTGCAAAACCTCTTCTCATCAAGTGGCTTAGTGAATATATCCGCAAGTTGATCATCGGTCCCAACACTCTCAATAGATATATCTCCCTTTTGTTGATGATCTCTAATGAAGTGGTGCCTAATGTCAATGTGCTTGGTTCTTGAATGTTGCACCGGGTTGTTTGTGAGCTTCACCGCACTTTCATTGTCACATAGCAATGGCACTTGTTTGAATTTTATTCCAAAGTCCTTCAAGGTTGCCCTCATCCATAGGAGTTGTGCACAACAACTACCGGCACTAATATATTCGGCTTCGGCGGTAGAGAGTGCCACACTATTTTGTTTCTTTGAAGACCAAGATACAAGTGACCTTCCCAATAATTGACATGTGCCCGATGTGCTCTTTCTATCAACCTTGCAACCCGCATAATCGGAATCGGAGTACCCAATTAATTCAAAGTTTGCTCCTTTGGGGTACCACAACCCAACATTTTGTGTAGCCTTCAAATACCTCAAGATTCTCTTTGTTGCCTTCAAATGACTCTCTCTTGGAGAAGCTTGGAATCTTGCACACATGCACACACTAAACATGACATCCGGCCTTGAAGCGGTCACATAGAGTAAGCTTCCAATCATAGACCGATACAACTTTTGATCCACCATGTTGCCACTAGCATCACCATCCAAGTGTCCATTTGTTCCTATTGGTGTACTAATAGCTTTTGCATCATTAAGACCAAACTTCTTGAGCATATCTTTGATGTACTTGCCTTGACTCACAAAAGTACCATTCTTCATTTGCTTGATTTGAAGACCAAGGAAGTAACTAAGCTCTCCAATCATGGACATTTCAAACTCTTTTGCCATCATATTTCCAAACTCTTCACAAAAATCTTGGTTGGTTGAGCCAAATATGATATCATCAACATAGATTTGCAACACAAACAAGTCATTCCCTATCTTCTTGGTGAAGAGAGTGGTGTCAACCTTTCCCATTTTGAACCCTTTGGATAGAAGGAAATTCCTCAATCTTTCATACCATGCCCTTGGAGCTTGCTTTAAGCCATACAATGCTTTTCTCAACTTGTAGACATGGTTGGGCTTCTTTTCATCTTCAAAACCGGGAGGTTGCTCAACATATACCAACTCATTGATGTAGCCATTGACAAATGCACTCTTTACATCCATTTGATATAGCTTGATGTTATGAGCACAAGCATAAGCTAATAGGATTCTAATTGCTTCCAATCTTGCAACCGGTGCATATGTCTCTCCAAAGTCAAGCCCTTCAATTTGAGTGTAACCTTGTGCTACCAATCTTGCTTTGTTTCTCACCACTAGGCCATCTTGATCTTGCTTGTTGCGGAATACCCATCTAGTACCAATAACATTATAGCTCTTAGGCCTCTCAACCAATTCCCAAACTTCATTTCTTGTGAAGTTGTTTAGCTCTTCATGCATGGCATTAACCCAATCAACATCCTTCAAAGCTTCTTCAATCTTGGTTGGTTCAATAGTTGACACAAATGAATAGTTCCCACAAAACATTGCCAATCTTGATCTTGTTTGAACACCACTTTGAATGCCACCAATAACCAAATCTAAGGGATGATCTCTTGCTATACTTGAAGGTTGAAGCACTTGATTCGCATTGCTTGTACTCGGTTGATCCGCTTGTTGCACATTGGGAGATGATGAACTAGCCACTTGTTGATTTTGTGCTTGAGAATCACTATCTTGCTCATTTGGGATGGTGACCACTTGCTCTTTGTCATCTTCAACATCAATCACTTCTCTTGGCCTAATATCACCAACATCCATGTTCTTCATTGCATTCACCAAATGAGTGCCTCTCACATCATCTAAGTTCTCATTTTCATCTTGAGATCCATTGGTTTCATCAAATTCTACATCATGAACTTCTTCAAGTGTTCCACTAGCCAAGTTCCATACTCTATATGCTTTGCTTGTAGTTGAATATCCAAGTAGGAACCCTTCATCACATTTCTTGTCAAACTTGCTCAATCTTGTGCCCTTCTTCAATATATAGCACTTGCAACCAAATACTCTAAAGTATGCAATATTGGGCTTTCTTCCATTCAATAGCTCATATGGTGTCATTTCCAACATAGGATGGCAATATAGTCGGTTGCTAGAGTAGCAAGCCGTGTTGATAGCTTCGGCCCAAAAGGATTGACTCACATTGTATTCACTAAGCATGAATCTTGCCAAATCATTCAAGGTTCTATTCTTTCTTTCAACTATCCCATTTGATTGAGGAGTGTACTTTGCCGAGAATTGATGCCTAATGCCAAAATCATCACATAGCTCTTCAATTCTTGTGTTCTTGAACTCACTCCCATTGTCACTTCTCACTTTCTTGATAGTTGTCTCAAACTCATTTTGACTTCTCTTGACAAAAGATTTGAATGTAGCAAATGTTTCACTTTTGTCACCAAGAAAGAATACCCATGTGTATCTAGTGAAGTCATCCACAATCACATAACCATATTTATTTCCACCAATGCTAGTGTATGTAGTTGGCCCAAATAAATCCATATGCAATAGCTCAAATGCTTTAGTAGTGCTCATTTCACTTTTCATAGGGTGAGTATTTCCAACTTGTTTGCCGGCTTGACAAGAGCTACAAAGTTTATCCTTCTCAAACACAACATCTCTCAAGCCCTTAACTAAGTCATATTTGATCAATCTATTTAGTTGCTTCATCCCAACATGACCAAGCCTTCTATGCCATAGCCAACCCATACTAGACTTAGTGATCAAGCATGTTGTCAATTGAGTTTCCTTTGCATCAAAATCAACTAAGTATAGGTTTCCATATCTAAATCCTTTGAATGCTAGGTTGGTTCCATCATTACTAGTGATCATCACATTATCAACACCAAAGTTGCAATTGAAACCAAGATCACATATTTGAGCTACCGATAGCAAGTTGAAGTTCAAGCTCTCTACTAGCAAGACATTTGAGATGCTCAAGTCATTGGATATTGCAATCTTACCAAGTCCCTTGACCTTGCCTTCACTATTGTCCCCAAATGTGATGCTATCCACTTTGAAGTCTTCTTCATTTGTGTTGATTGAGTTGAACATTCTAGAATCCCCGGTCATATGTTGAGTACACCCACTATCAAGCACCCAATGCCTTCCTCCGGCTTTGTAATTGACCTTGGATGGCCTTGCCATCAAGCATGTAGATGGAGTGTCAAAGATAGAAGGCTTTTTGTTGATAGCAATACTTGCAAGTGCCTTCTTCTTCATCTTGTTGTGCTCTTCATCATCACTATCGGATGATACATCACTATCCCATGTCACAACATAGGATCCACCTTTCTTTTTCTTGGTGAAAGAGAGCTTCTTCTCCTTCTTTTCCTTCTTGTCCTTCTTCTTCTTTGCTTCATCATCATTGTCACTATTTTGAGGACAATCGGCTATCATGTGATCTTCACTCTTGCACTTATAGCATCTTCTCACATAGCCCTTGTTCTTGTTGTTGTCCCTTCTCTTTCTTGCACCATAGCCTTTCTTCTTCATGAATCTTCCAAACTTCCTTACTAGAAGTGCCATGGCCTCATCATCATCACTAGAATCTTCATCTTCACTATCACTTGATTCTAGCTTTGCCTTGCCCTTGCTCTTGCTCTTGGATGAAGAAGTGGCTTTGAATGCCAAGCTCTTCTTCTTCTCCTCTTCCTTCACCTCCTCATCATCACCACCATCATTGTATTGATCTTCGGTCATTACATCACCAAGGACTTCATTTGGTGTCACATTTTGCAATCCTCCTCTCATGATGATGGTCCTCAATGTCTTGAATCGCTTGGGCAAGCAACTCAAGAACCGGTGGGTGAAGTCTTCATCCTTCACTTTCTCTCCCAAACTCTTGAGATCATTTATGATGCATTGGAGCCTATAGAACATCTCCGGGATTGTTTCATCCTCTTTCATCTTGAAGCTTGTGAGCTTATCTTTGAGCATGTACAATTTGGCACTTTTTACCGTTGAAGTGCCCTCATATGTTTCTTCTAGTCTTGCCCATACTTCATTTGCCTTCTCAAGATCTTTGATTTGCTCAAACACTTTTGGATCAATGCCATTGTATATAGTGTTGAGCGCCATTGTGTTGCATTGCTTGCTTTCACGCTCTCTAGGGGTGGGGTCTTCTTCATTGACAATAACATAACCATCTTGTGTGACCTCCCACACCCTATCATTGATGGAGCCAAGGTACATCTTCATCTTTCTTTTCCAATAATCAAAAGATGACCCATCAAAGTACGGTGGTTTGCCCCCAACATGGTTGAACACAATTTGAGCCATATTTGCACCGTAGGTTGTTAAGCCTTTGAATCAAACGGTGTTTGGCTCCGATACCACTTGAAAGGTCCTAATTGGCTAGAGGGGGGGGTGAATAGCCTAATTTAAAATTCTACAAAGCACTAGAGCAATTTGTTAGATAATGACAAAGCGATAAATGCGGTTGCTCTAGCTCTATGTCAAATGCAAGCCACCTATTTGCAAGTCTAGTTAATTATGATCTCTAAGGCACACAAGGACTAAGTCACTACTTTACTAAACTAGTGAGCTACACAAGAGAGCTAGCAAAACTAAACTAGCTACACTAGCAAAGCTACTACTATTATTAACAAGGGAAACAAGTTACTCTATAACAAGTATGAACAAAGGAATACAAGAGAGTGGTAGTGTGATTTTACCGAACCGGGCAAGTGAAGATAATTGATATCACAATGGAATGCCAATCACCAAGGGACACAATATGAACACGAGATTTATCCCCGAGGTTCACGTGCTTGCCGGCACGCTACGTCCTCGTTGTGTCGACCAAGGCTTCGTGGTTCGGTGGCTAATCGGTATCACACACCGAGCTCTCCACAAGAGCGCCACAAGAACCTACCCCAAGCAATGGTAACTCAATGACACGTGCAATTTACTAGGAGTTACCTTTGGCTCTTCGCCGGGGAGGTACAAACCCCTCACAAAGTCGTTGGGATGGCCACGAACAATCACCAACTCGTGCCGATCCTCCTCCGCTGCCACCAAGCCGTCTAGGCACCGGCAAGTGCCAAGAGTAAAAAGAAATCCGCAGCAACAATCACCAAGATGCCTCTAGAATGCAAGATCACAATGCAAGCTCTTGGTTTCACTCGATCTCACTTGGATTCGCACTAACAATCAAAGAGATCGGAGGGAGGGATTAGATCTTGCTCAAGAGGATGTTCAAGAGGTTAGAAAGTCAAGAGAGCTCTCCCCAAACGCGGCCACGGCCTATATATAGAGAGGAGAGGACGGCAGCCCGACCCCCACCTTTCTGCGCTTGGTCGGTAGTACCGACCCCTCCTGGGCGGTACTACCGGCTTAGTCAAACTAGCCGTTTACTCACATCCCGCTGATTAAGGCGAAGCACCGACTCTTGGTCGGTACCTCCGAGGTCGGTAGTACCGGCCCTATGGCGGTACTACCGGCAGGCTACTTTTGGATCTACACAGAACGGATTCAAAAACATCCTCCAGACCTTGGAACTACCGACCCCTGGTCGGTACTTCCGAGCCCGGTGGTACCGGCCCTATGGCGGTACCACCGCCAGGTCATTTTCCATCCAACACAGAGAGCTCCACAAACTTGCCAACCACCGGCCTTGGGTCGGTAGCACCGGGCGCGGTACTACCGAGGTTATGGCGGTACTACCGGTAGGCCTTTTCAAAAACACACAGAGAGCTCTGCAAAACGCCTCATGGCCACGGTACCACCGACCCCCGGTCGGTACCACCGCCGGCGGTAGTACCGAGCTTATAGCGGTACCACCGCCAGGCCAAAAACGCCCCAACACAGAGAAGGCTGCACGCAGCACCTATGGGCGGTACCACCGACCATCCTGGTCGGTACCATCGACCATACACAGAAAACTTCATTTTCTTCCCTGTGTTGATCCAAAACTACTCCAACAACTTCTCCTTTGCAAATGTGCTAACACCACCAAGTGTACACCACCTTGTGCAAGTGTGTTAGCATTTTCAAAACATTTTTCAAAGGATTTATCGCCTCATTTTAGTTATGTCATATGCAAATGCAACTAGAGGCAACTTGATAACCGTATACTATGAATTTATCCTCTTGATAGTACAGCTATCTATCCTAAATACACTCACACCCTCTATGGTGTCTTGAGTGCCAAAAACAAAAGAGCCTATTGGTTATACCTTTGCCTTGAGCTCTTTTATTTTCCTCTTTCTTCTTTTCTTCTAGTGAAGATATGGACCATCTTACGACCAATCACTTGATCATTGCATCACATGTCCATCATCATGCTTCACTTGAGCCATGGACCACCTTTTGCTAATCAAACACTTAATGACAAAGGTTAGTCCAATGGGTTTCATCAATTATCCAAAACCAAACTTGGGCTTTCAACCGGGTGATGACGTGCATATCAACGGTCCAGTTCAGAGTTCGCTTCAATGGCGTGTTGTCAGCGCCGATTACTCCATCTCGTGGGCTTCGCCAAGGTGATCCGTTATCGCCGTACTTATTTCTATTTGTTGCTGATGGCCTCTCAAAACTGATTAACCAAAGAGTACAACAGAATTTGTTGCAAGAGCTGAGGATCTGTAGGAATGCTCCAGGCATCTCGCACCTCCTCTTCGCTGATGATACATTACTGTTTTTTAAAGCGAATATGGAGCAAGCTTTGCAAGTCAAAGAGATAATTGAGACATATGAATTAAGTACAGGACAACTTATTAATAAGTCCAAGTGCTCTATAATGTTTAAAAATGGAGACCCTCGTGAGGTGCAGATTCAGGTGAAGAACTGTTTAGGGGTTGATGCGGTGGCGTTTGAAGCTAGATACTTGGGCTTGCCCACTCCATCAGGCAGAATGAAAGGTGAAAGATTCCAACCACTGAAAGAGCGGTTGACAAAAAGGATGAATGATTTTACAGAAAAATATATGTCAGCAGCAGCAAAAGAAATTCTTATTAAAGCTGTGGCACAAGCGCTCCCGACATATACTATGAGTGTATTTAAACTCCCACTCATGCTTTGTGATAACCTGACATCTATTATTCGGGACTTTTGGTGGGGTGCGGAAAAAGGTAAAAGGAGAACAGCCTGGGTAGCGTGGTCTGAAGTGACAATGAGGAAATTTCAGGGTGGACTAGGCTTTAAGGATCTCAGGTTATTCAATCAAGCTCTACTAGCAAGGCAAGCCTGGCGGTTATTGGCTTTCCCAGACAGCTTGTGTGCCAGAGTCCTGAAAGCTAAATATTTTCCAAGAGGTTCGTTAATAGATACGGTGTTCCAGGCCAATGCTTCTTCATCTTGGCAAGCGGTGATGCATGGTCTGGATTTGCTGAAAAAAGGCCTTATATGGAGAATCGGTAATGGTTCTAGTGTGAGAATTTGGAGAGACCCCTGGATTCCTAGAACCTTCACATGCAGAACGACCACTAGAAGGGGTCGGTGCAGGTTTCATTGGGTCTCTGACCTGTTAAATTCGGATGGCAGCGATTGGGACTATAACAGGATCCTAGCTACTTTCAACCCACCGGATGCAGAGGCCATTGCAAGAATCAAATTACCTAACAGAAGGGTGGATGACGTCATAGCTTGGCAGCTTGAAAAATCTGGAGTTTTCTCTGTTAGGAGTGCCTATCGGCTGGGTCTTGATATACAGCAAAGTCAATATGCAGAGGCAACCAGTGTGGCTCCATCAGGTGATAGACTATTCTGGAAGAAAATATGGAAATTAGCGGTCCCTCCCAAGATCCGGGTCTTTGCGTGGAAACTCAGCAGGGATGCACTGCCAACTAAACAAAACAAGTTTATTAGACGTCTGGAACCTGATGGACAGTGCTATTTATGTGGTAATGCAATTGAGGATAGCTTCCATGCTTTAGTGGACTGCACGTATGCAAAGAACCTGCGTGAGGCTATGCGTGAGCATTGGCCAATTCCTCATGAGAAGCTCTTTCGTAAATCAGGCCCTGATTGGTTCCTACTTATATTGGATAAATGCGCGCAAGAACAGGGAGAATTAGTCACCATGATTTTTTGGAGGGCATGGACGATACACAACCTCATAACCCATGACTCCAGTCCGCCAAGTGTGAATGCGTCTGTTTTATTTCTGATGAACTTGTATGACTCCATGTTTCAGGTCCGACAACAGGTTCCGCGGGATCAAGTAAAAGGAAAAACCAAGTGCTGGTTGTCTGACCCAGTGATCAATGAAGCTCCGAAGCATCGACCGCAGTGGGAAGCTCCGCCAGAGGGCTGGACAAAAATCAACGTGGATGGTTCATTCGTGGAGCATTCAAATGAGGCTGGTGCGGGAGTGGTGGTTAGAAATCATCGGGGAGAAATTATCTTGTCAGCATGGAGGGTACTGTCTAGATGTGGATCGGCTGATGAAGCTGAGGCTGAAGCGTGTGTTGAAGGACTCAGATTGGCCTCCCAATGCCCAGGTCCGATTATCCTTGAGTCTGATAGTGCGCGGATTGTTGCAGCGATGAATAGTTCCGTTGAAGATATGTCGGAGCTTAGATGTCTGGTGATGGAGGCAAGGGAACATCTGCAATCGCTAGTGGGATGGAAGGTCCAGAAGGTGAAGAGAGATGCAAATAGAGTAGCCCATGAATTAGCTCAGCTAGCTAGGAAAAATGCTCACTCTGCAACCTGGCGCGGGCAAGCGCCTGCGTGCGTATTGAGCCTTATCGCCTCCGATTGTAATTCAACTCCTAGCTAATAAAGCTTCTCTCTTTACCCGCAAAAAAAAAAAAGGGGGAAACTGTCACCGGTGGGAGGAGGAAGAGAAGCAGAGCTCGAGAGGAAAAGGATATTTTACACACCAGTCTTCTTAGTCCTCCTCACGCCACAGCAGCATCATGTATTCTTTGCATGGGCTCAACCTAAGACATGAACACGAATACGGCCGTAGGTTCGCAGGGAAAGAAGAGAATCTGCTGAAGTAGATTGGTACTGGATATGCTCTAATCTCATAATTCAACCTTAGCACTTGTTTTGAGAATAATAGGCTCCATAAGGCCTATAACTTGAACCCAAAATGTACTAGAACTATCTTTTTCCTAAAACCGTGCTACTCCAATTAGGTCCACTTGATTATAGTAACATATTGAAACTAATGCACCATTTAGTCCACCCAAAAAATAGGTGATGTTCTTGTAATACAATAATTTCACAAAGTTGAAAAATCAAACACGCAAGGTATAGTAGACATGCCACAACCCCAAACCCATTGTCAATTCTAATAATTTGAGAATTTGAATGCTGCCCTTACATTAATAGGAAGGCGAACAAAGAACAAATAGTCAATTGAACAAAAGACTTCACGGATAAGCATAGAACAGTGACACAGACCTGATTCATTAGCTGTCTAGCATCTTGGAAGTTAATAGCCATTGTGTTTTTGGACTCATCAGCTGCTGAAATCAGCAGAATATAATTCACAAGAAAGATACCAGAAAATGCAAATAGTATAGAAAAAAGGTGATCATGAAACAGAGAACCAAGGGTATGACCCTGAAATCTTCTCTGAACCTGCACACATGATAATATGATATCTGAATTAACATGGATAAGAAGCCAAAGCAGATCAAACATGCAAAGAATGAATCAAGAACTCAGTACATTCAGTACCCCTATGGTGAATTGTGATCTAGAACAACCAGTACACTCAGGCCATGTTTAGTTCCAAACCAAAAAACTTTACGCCCTGTCACATCGAATTTTTGGACACATGTATAGAGTATTAAATATAGACTAAAAAATAACTAATTACACAATTTTCATATAATTTGTGAGACGAATCTTTTAAGTCTAATTAGTTCATGATTTGATACTAAAGTGCTACAGTAACACATGTGCTAGTGATGGATTAATTACGCTTAAAAAATTCGTCTCGTGATTTACGGATGGATTCTATAATTTGTTTTTTTGTTAATATCCGAATACCTCATGCAACACCCTATGTAACGTCCGATGTGACATTCAATTTTTTTACAACTTGGAACTAAACATGCCCTCAGTACCCTAACTAAAAGATCACTTGCACCCAGTGGCGGAACCAGAGGGCGAGCAGGGGCCGTGGCCCCCCTGCACAGTAAAAACTATTTATTAGGTATAAAAAAATCAATTATATAGATAAAAAATATAACTTCACTATTTTTTGATGATAATACTGTGTTTTTTCGTTATGAATATTAAATATATATGTAAAAATGTTGAAAATCTATTGAGACATACATATTTATCATATTTAAGAGGTGAAATCATTTTGTCTGGTCCCCCTTAATCAAAAGTTCTGGTTCCGCCTCTGCTTGCACCGTGAAAGACGCATTCAAGATTGGTAAGACAAATTTTAATGGAAGGCATGCTTGACAAAGCTAAGTGCACCAATTCATCACTTGCAACGTGAAATACACGTTCAAGATTGATAAGACAAAATTTCAACAGAAGGCATGCTTGACAAAGCTAAGTGCATCAAATGTAGCTCTGTAATTTACCTGAACAACTGATGAATGAGTATAAAAGTTGTGTACTATTATATTTGTTCCAAGTAGTGCCATCAGTGAGTAAGCACTTTCACCACTCAACTTGGGGAACATTATATTCGTATTGACAGGAGTTTTAGGATGGCTGACTAATAAACCAAGCACAAAACAAACAAGTGTGAAGCCAGATACGTAGGTATTAAACATTCCGGCCTTCCTCTTGTCCTGCAATCAGCACAAATATAGGAAACAGAATAAGTTATAGAAAGTCTTAGAGCAGGTCATCCTTTCATATACAGTTATTTCTTATTTGGGGACTTATACATTTACCAGAAGGAAGAGTGAATATGGTAGCAGATTAATTACAATACTTGTAAAACATGCGACTGTGATAGGATTGTTGCTTTCAAATACAAGGTTGAACCCAACTACGATGCCTGCAATCTGAAAAATGACATATGTTAAGTATTTTTTTCCTTGAAAATGTTAAGTGTTTCAAATATACGAGCATGCTCTGTTAATTTGTAATGGTACAAGCAAATGTATATAGTGAGCATATAAAAATAAAGCATCATCAGAAAATGTTTTTTCTGAAGTAGACATACCATGCTCACTTCAGAAGTTAACAAGGACAATCCTGCTTGAAGACCAAGAACAACACATATTTCCTGACTATACTCCTGGTGGCAAATCTTTTGGTGCATGTACAAATATAACAATAAAGAAGTCAAGATCTGCAGAAGACTGCTGAAAAATAAATGAAGATAATGAAAAATAAAAAGAATATTTCTAGACAGAATTTAAACCTCAAGCTATTAAGTTTTTGTTGTCACATGTGGATATCTGATATTTTTTCAGAAGCTGATGACATTTTTTTCCAATAAAAGTATGTTAGCATAGTTATAACACTTAGGATACCATGAGCATTTTTTAGATACCTCCCACAAACACAAAAACAAATTAACAGCAGTAGTACAGGTGCACACAGCAGTTTGTGGTAGGTCCGCCCTATCCTAATGAATCACACCATTCTTATCAGTGACACCTCCACACGTACTGTGGTTCTGTGAGAGTTCTAGTTCTACAGTTTGTAACGGCAATATAGGACTGAGTAAATTCTTACCTCAGCAAGATTCTTCCGGGTGACAATGCCGATACAACTCGAGAGGTACTGACACAGGATAGCTGATAAATTAAAAAGCAGCACGAGCAGGACAAGATCGTAGCCAAACCGAGACCCAGCTTCCACTGTCAGCAACCATTTTCCGAAGTCAAGATACCCCATTGAGACCACGAGTGTTGGTCCAAGGATACGGAAAGAATTATGCTGAGCATCTCCAGCAGCCAGTGACTCCATGAATCGCAGTCGCACATCACCCATTGTGCAGGAGCAATGATGGTCTGCAGAAGCTCAGTATCGATCGACTCTACTGAAACCCAAGTGCTCACAGACTCAGGCCCTTTGTACTCCTCTCTCGTTATGATCCAAGCAGTTCACTTTGGATTTCCAAAGCCTAGTGAGTAGTGACCTCCACACCCTTTGTTTGGAGTGGTAGAGAGCAGTAGCGCGAAGGAGGTTCAGGAAGACACCAAGTGATAGATGGCACCTCTCACAGAACACTGTTTAAACAACAGACATCAGCCGTGAACGAGGTAGCAGGTCGGCTCACGAGGCGGCGAGATGGCTTGGCGATGGGGCCCGGCGATCGAAAGGCGATTGGTGGCTTAGAGCGGTGGTGCTTGCCGACAACGACCGGCGCGGAGGCGGGCGGCAGAGAAGGGGATCGCGTCTTCCTACCTAGAGCTAGAGGTTTCGGGCTAGCACGGCGCCGCGCGATTTGCTCGGGAGACGGGCTGCCACTCATGTCCGCAGGTGCGCCGTGGTCCGTGGCGAGGGACGCACGCAACGCAATAGCGCCAGCGCCACGAGACGCGTGGCGAGGCGAGCTGTGTTGCAAGCATGAGGAGGGACAGCGCGGACGGGCCGCTCTGCGACGGCGGCGGGCGGCGTGATGTAATCCTCATCCAAGAGCAAGCCGCAGCCCACACGCGCGCGGTTGACGGGGCAGTGTGACCTGGGACTCTCGGAGTGGTGGGAGCAGGGCGCTGCCTAGCCACTACCATTACCAATTTACCGAGGTTGGTTATCTGAGTCAAAATTTTGCCTTTTATAGCATTTTTCTTAACTTAATTCATATTTAGTCTCTTTTTTTTCAGATAAAGAAGATATTTTATATCCGGCTTCATCTACCAACAGGTAGAATTAGACCAAATTATTACAATAGAGAAAACTAAAAAAAAACTGACGGAGAGAAAAAATATCTCAACAAAAACTCTAGTAGTCCTACACGATAAATGACTTCGTGATGTCGACTCCATAAGAGTGTGATCACCAACGTCGAGATAATGCCACCACACGCGTCTGTCAGACCTAATAAAGGTACTGAAAGATTGTTGGACACCGACCACTTTAAAGACACTGGATGTATTATGACAACAGCACGAAGCACTTGGTGTATATGCAAAGGAGTCACCATCTCGTTGTCGGCACCAAAGCTGACAACCCAAGCAATCTTTCAAGAGTGATGTCTCCAACAAGAAAAATGACATCCGCAAACGCCATCATCGTCCCACCAGAGAACTGAACATGAGTTTTCATCCGGGAAGATCCGTATGAAAGACGACGTCTCCAACAAGGAAAGTGGCGACCACAGGCGTCACCGCCGTCGAAAAGGAAAGTGGCGACCACAGGCGTCACCGCCGTCGAAACATGATAATACAGTCATTGTCCACCAATTGTCGAACTGTTACGCCATTGAGTGTCGACTCCGTCTTGATCTGGCCGTCATCGTACACGCCTAAGCCGGTTGCCACCGTTGCACGAGTAAGGTCGCCGATGCCTAAGCACGCGATCGCTCTGGCTCCGCCGAACGCGCCTTCGGCGGCGGCACGGCGAGACGTCGACCGAGTCGCGCGGTGGTTGATCCGATTTTTGCTGACTCTACCAGATCGGGCCGCCAAGGGCCGACGAGCCGCAAACGGATCCGCCGCCCACACAGGCAAGCGTCATCACCGACCGCCCAACTTCGCCCCTCCTCCGTCGCGTCAGAAACAGAACGTCACCGAGACAAGACCCCACCGCCACCATCATCGTCCGGTGGCGCGCTTTGATAGAGGTGAGGTGGAGAGAAAGGGATGCAGGGAGGTGGCGGTGGCAGCTAGGGTTTTGCCCAAGCCGCCCGCGCCTTGTGACTGATAGCCCATGTGCGTCGGAAATCAACTCTATCATCCGTTGTATACTGTGACCCTGTTTTTCAGCCTGTTTCGAGTCCGATTTTAATCCATCCAACTTCTTTTACATAACTTGAAACTATCTCCATAGGGCCTACTTGCCATCATTAACTCGACTAATAAGAGTAATCATTCTGTCAAGTTAAACGTTGTGTGTACCAAAAAAATCAAAAATACCTGGTTACGACGGTGCAATACCCAAGCGGCGGGCAAGGAGCCAAGAAAACAGAAACAGGACATGGAAGCGCCGCCTTGCACTGGAACTCCCCACGCGACCAGACGATGCGAGAAGCAATCGCCGCAACCCAAAAAGGTGGCGTGGCGGCTCTTCACCTGCACGCATGCAGACATGCAGTAAGCTCATAGCCACCGTCCATTGCAACTCGCAAGCGGCGAGCCTCGGCGACATTCATGACTTCGCCTGAACCTGAACTCGAATTTCCGTACCTCTGGTGGACTTTCAGGAACCAGGCGAAAGGGCCTGGACGCAAACCACAGCTTAACTACAATTTCACACAGGATTGAAATTTCGCAATGGTATTGATATAGACCAATATAGCTGCTGCTGTAGCATTTTGAAACAGAATGCTATTTACGTTCATGTACAATTTAGATAGCTATTAGCTGTTTTATGGATATACCGCTAAACACCTTAGCCGCTATTTAAAACACAGGCAAAAACAGAGTTACACTTGACTGTACATCATTTCACAATGTTGCTTGAGGAAACTAACATGCATGCTGTACACCGAACAAACATTTGGCAGTGTTTGGCCCCTCGTGCGAACATCATATGCAAAAAACTTGGATGGGCCAAATGCTAAAAAGGGGTACAGAAAAAAGAAACAGGAATTCTTGCACCCATGACTCAAAAGGCAGCAAGGTGGCACATGTTTTCTTCCTTTCCGTTTTGTTCTACCGCCTGGGCGGCGTCTTGTTGGCGAGCCTGCGCTTGTATCGCTTGAGCACAGAGACCAGGTTTGCCTTCCCTTTGGGGAAGGCCACATCTCCAGCTGCTGTGCCGCTCCGGCCCTTGCGGCTGGAGACGGCTTGTTCCACGTCCTTGATCACCTCCAGGATCATGGCTGCCGTGATGAAGCTGCCGGGGATGGGCTTGCCAACCGGGCCTGCTTTCGGGAGGCACGCACACGCCATTAAAGGTTTCCGGGGATTGGAGAATGAAGGATCAATGATTCCCTACACCATGTAAACAATAGTTCAGAAATGTTATTGGAGATAAAACGAACACAAGGTAAGAGCAGGAATGCAGGATGTAAAAGACTGCCACTCTACAGCAAGCTGGTGTATATGTCTATCATCTAATTATTTTTCATGTAACAGTTAACTGGCGAATTAAATCTAATTAGAAAATGATTACAAAATCTCTGTTATATGAACAAGGCACTGGCATAACCGACAGCTGAATCTATTTTAGGTTTACCCTTTTCTAGATTCTAGTGGCATAAGAACACGATGTGTAGTTTGCTGGAAAATATAGGTGCAGAAAACAGGATTACCTGAAGACGGTTGAGAACATATGTATACTTGCCCCAAAGGTCTGGTCTACTTTCCACACGGGACAGGTCTAGCACACGATGGATACACCAGACACCAAAACTAACAATCAGGGAAGCCTGCCAAACGCAACCATCACCGCAATTAGGCGCTCTGTGCATAGAAGTGGCATCTTGGTCATCACTGGTTTCTTCTTGTGAAACTTGCTCAGCTTCAGAGACTTGATCAATTAGATTTTCATCACAACCTCCATTCTGACTAAACAGCCACCCTGATCCTTCCAGCTTCAAGAGCTTCATGATGCAAGATCTAAGAGACCTAAGAATTTCTGCCTCGGACTCTGAATAAGAGAAATCATCCTTCATGGCACCACTTGAATCCTGGCCAGTCCTCACCTCACTCCTATTCAACCCTGAACTTGACGCACCAAATAATTGTTCAAATGGCTGCTGGGACAAAAGGGATTTGGTGTTGGTGTTCATACCCGACTGCATAGAGAGCATCTCTCTCTGAACATTATGTTGTGACAGCTTGGCAAGTGGAGATGAGGGCCTGCCTGCTAAGTCCACATACTGTGATTTTTCAGATGCCAACCTAGTAAAGTATGCTAGATTTGCAGCAGGACCACCCAAATTTGCTTCATTCAACAAAGCATCCCTGCTGGCAGCAATGACCGCAGATATGTCAGGTGAACTGTGGTACTTCTTTGAATTAGCAGATGAGCCAACACTCTCACTCCTACCAATGGAGATAGGCTCATAGCAGGATCTTTCTGCTGTCATTGTACTTAAGCGGTTCAATGTTGGGTTTTGCACAGAGCTAGCTCCCAGTGAACCAAGGAGATTCTGGGAGTGAGCATTCACCGCGGAGCTAGTATAGTTAGGCATAGCAGATTCGGAAGATCTGGGAGGTTGCCATGGGTCCAATGAAGTGCTAGAGTATGGATTTCGACTTGCATTTATTCCTTTCAAATAATTTGCTAGCTGATACCCATGAATGGTAGCCGGCTGATAAAACTGGTTGCCAGAGTAAGATGGAGTACAAAAAATTGAATATATTTTAGCATTTTGCTCAAGCAAGGTTCTGCCTGAACTTCGAATGTCTCTATTGGGTAAATGCATGCTTTGAGACCATGTTGGTGAACCCATGGTACCCATCTGGAGCCCGAAAGCCGTGTCTGGATTAGAGAGATCTTTACCACAAGAATCCCATGTGTTCAATACAGTAGCTGATCCTTGCTTTACATCTCTCGTCACGGGGTTCCTGGAAGCTTCAATTGATATGCTATCTTTCCTCACAGTACAATCAGCTGCTCTAAAGTCCAGTTCAATCAAAAAGTTGAGCCTTTTAGCGTTGGCCTCTTGTGTAAGCTTACCATGATAATCAAAAAGATGCCCCCAGAACTCATCAAGAATTGCTACTAGCTGTCTCCTTGCTGCACGTCCCAAACCAGACTGTTTTGAGATGGAACCACTGACGTTACCAGCATTAGTATCATTTCCCCTGCTCGACGTAAGAGATGGTGGACCACCAGAATTGAAAGAAGGTACCTTACCTCCATAGGACTTGTCAAATTCCAAATCATGTAACACCTCAGAATCCTTCTGTGCGCAAACAACTGATTCCACTTGAACAATCTCCTCAGTCTCACTCTTCACTTTGATGTTCTCTGTACTTTGTTCTAATATTGTGTCAGTACAAACCTTTGACGTTGGCTCTCTCCAGTCAACCTCAACAAATTTTGGCTCCTCAGGGAATGCAGATGGTGAGAGGCGAGCTTCAGGATCAATTGCACTATGAGATGTTGGTTCTTGAGCATCATGATCAGATTCTGTAGCAGTATCAGAACATTCAGTATGCTCCAAAGCTGATTTCTGATGACCTTCCAAAGAATCCCTATGAACAGCATCAACAGAAGACCACTGAACTTCTTCAAGTGGATCATTTTCCAGAGAAGTCTCTTCTCTAGAGTGAGCAATGTTCAATGTTTCACTATGTGAGTGCACGGACAACTCCTCACTTTCAGCTTCATTACTTGCTGACTTTAGTGGAGTAACAGCAACGAATAGCGTAAAAGCAATACTTGCAAAAGAATTTAAGACCACAACAATATATGGAAGTATAACAGGGTCTCCAGTGTTTCCTTTGAGGTTGTTTGTCCAGGTGCTATCACCAAACAGGATTTCTGCCGCAAAAATGATATTTGTAAACAGCATAAGAAGAAATGCAAGAGTGGCAAAGATTTCAACATATAAAGATATTTTGTATCTGCCCATGATTAATCTTGATGAGGAAATACGAATAAGGGGGATAACAGCCGAAGGAAGGAACATAGCCTGGATAACTGGACAGATAATAAGTAGCTGATATATCCCTTCAAAACCAGCGACCATTCCACAGTAGATACAAGGAATGATGGCGAAACCCTTAAGTAGGAGATGATGTGCTGAATCTGGCAGTTTAACACCAAAAGTGTTATTCAAAATTACATCACTGCCGATAATAGATGTCAGCGAGATGATGTGGCTTGAGAAGATTAGAATCACTAACAACAAAACTGGTGCCACAGGACTTGCAAACATCTGCAGAAACACAACAATACATAAACTTAGTTTCCATGCTGTTACAGGCTGTGTAAGGGTGACAAATGAACAAGATAGGGAGGGATAAGAAACATGCTATGTTCTATGAGCTCGATTCCTGCTAGAACAGCAATAGGGCGCTAGCACAAAGGGTTTGACAAACTAACAGATTTGAACGAACCTGGTTCATTAACTCTATACCATCTTGATAGTTAACAAGTGTTATGTTACTGGATTCTTCTGCTGCTGAGCTCAATAGAACATAGTTCACAAGAAAAACCCCAGTAAATACGAATAATACAGAAAACAGGTGATCATGGAACAGGGAACCAAGGGTAGGAGCTAGAGATCTTCTCTGCACCTGCACATATGATATCCGAATTAACATACAATCAAATAAGTAGAGAGCAGATCAACAAAAATGAGCCGATTTATCAAATTGGAGTGCAGAGTGCAAAAGTATTAACACAATGACTTGATGCATTTTAAAGTATTTTTAAGGATAGATTTTTTGAATGCTGTATTAGTGGCCATGCATTTTGAATATTATATAACTAAATGGCATTCTAGTGAGATTTCTAACGTCTCATTAATTATAACTTCCTCAGTTCATTTTTTTGGCCTGTCATGACATTACTAATTGTTGGGATGGTACCCAGACCGCAGGCGCCTCCAACCCGCAATACCGAAGGACGACGGAGTTTTCGTGCGGATGTGCGCATTCACGCGGAAGCACGCGTTCGTCTTCGGCCCCACAAGACCGAAGGATGACGGAGCCTTCGTGCGAAAGGGAGCGTTCGTGCGGAAGCATGCGTTTCGGCTCGCGGACCAAGGGAAGGCGGAACTTTCGTGCGAAAGGAAGCATTCGCGCGGACGAATCCGACCGTGAGGGGCTATTGTTGGGATGGTACCCAGACCGCAGGCGCCTCCAACCCGCAATACCGAAGGACGACGGAGTTTTCGTGCGGATGTGCGCATTCGCGCGGAAGCACACGTTCGTCTTCGGCCCCACAAGACCGAAGGATGACGGAGCCTTCGTGCGAAAGGGAGCGTTCGCGCGGAAGCACGCGTTTCGGCTCGCGGACCAAGGGAAGGCGGAACTTTCGTGCGAAAGGGAGCGTTCGCGCGGAAGCACGCGTTTCGGCTCGCGGACCAAGAGAAGACGTAGCTTTCGTGCGAAAGGAAGCATTCGCGCGGAAGCACGCATTCGCTTTCGGCCCGCAGGACCGGAGTACGGAGTTTTCGTGCGAAATGAAGCATTCGCGCGAAAGGAGCCCGGCGTTTCCGCGGGAGTTTTCGTCATTCATGACTTTGGTTTTTCGTAGGTTTTCGCAGGTCGCCGGAAGCCTGGGTCAAAGGGAGCGGGCCCACCGGTCAGGAAAAGGAGCCAGGGGACGCTGGGCCCGTCAGAGGGCGAAGTTACGATAATGCCCCTCGTGCCGGAAGAGGCGGCGTACAACCATGGAGTAGTTGAGTAGGGCATCATTGTAATTGTAACAGAGTGGTTGGAAGGGCATTCTTGTACTTTCAAACTGATCTGGGTTAATATAAAAAGCTCCCAGCCTCCCAAGGGAGGGGGGGGGAGAACACTGTTCACTTGACCTGATTCCCTCCTTTACTACGTTTGCTTTCGCTTTCGTTCTGTGCATTCGCTCGTGTGACAACCTGCTGTTTCGGGGTCTCGGTTCCGAAACAACACTAATGATGACAATCTGAGAACTGATGGTAGTAGGACAAATATCAGAAGATTTTTTTGTTTTAGTGTCACTGTGAATCAGGTTATAGACTGTATGTGCCATGCTGCTACAAAATAGTATCATAGTCGATCACCACGAAGATCAATAAAATGTTGCAGACTAACGATTAATGTGATGTATTATATGAGAATACTGCAGATGGATACACATAAGTGAAAATAAAATGTACACATAAGTTGTTTTCGACATGAGACCAACACAACCGAAGCAATGATCCAGTCATTCTTTTGGTGAAAAGTTACTCCTCCAGTGGTATTATTTGATTCTTGAAAACAAGAAACATTCTATACACTAAGAAGATGCATCCAGGCAATGAAAAAGGCACATTAACTTAGTGCACCAGATGTAACTCCAAATGCTCTCTGACAATTGTGACTAATGACTAATGACTAATAACGAGCAATAGACAGCTAGATTACCTGAACAACCGATGAATGAACATAAAAATTGTGTATTATTACATTTCCGCCAAGAAGTGCCATCAGCGAGTAAGCACTCTCACCACTCAACTTGGGGAACATCACATTCACATTGACAGGGACCTTTGGTTGACAGACTAATAAACCAAGCACAAAGCAAAGAAGTGTAAAGCCTGCTATGCAGGCATTGAATGTTCCAGCCATCCTCCTGCCCTAGAATGAGCACAACCACAAAACCAGAAATATATAAGATATTGAAGAAGGTCATCTTTTTTTTTTGCATAGCTCTTTGGGTTAATAAATTACCAGACGGGAGATAACATGTGGCAGCAGATAAACTACAACACTAGAAAAGCATAGGCCTGTTATAGGATCACCATATTCAAAAACAAGGCTGAACCCAACTGTTATGCCTGAAATCTGACAATACCAAGTGTTAAATGTTTAAAAGATGGGAAACAGTTACATGCACTAGCAGTGACTAAAGGTTCTATCAATAACAATATAGGAACATTCCATAATGAAGCACAGACAAGAGATGAATCTGTCCAAAGTGTGCAGACATACCATGGTTAGTTCTGCAGTAATCAAGGACAGTCCTGCCTGAAGACTAAGAACAACATTTATCGTCTGACTGTACTCCTGGCGGCAAATCTACCATTCATGTAAAAGCACAGCAAGTAAGAGGTTAAGAAAATCACAGGAATATGCTGAAAACAAGAAGAAAATGCATATCATGGAGGATTATGTTTCTAGTTTGTTGATAGATGTGAATATCTAAAAGGACATACTTATCTTTTCCAAGGGCCAAATATGGTATGTTTAAATATAATGGGCCTACCCCTACGGCCCTACCCCCCATGCGAGGGAAAAAAATCGATTGCAGAATATTATGCTTCATCTCTTAGAGCACACGCATGTTTCTTTCGGTCCAACAGTTTTAAATGACAATTAATAGCATTACTACAACAGAGCGAGACACGTGAAGACAAAACCCAGCACATGGTTAATCAAATACTCCGTACTACTCCCTCTGTCCATAAAAACATGCAACTATGGATTCCGTGTCCAGAAAAGTATTTCACGTTTGACCACGTTTCTAGTGGATAGTATTAATAATTATTAATCCAAATAAATTTACTATGAAAGTACATTTCGTAATTAATCTAATGATGTTTATTTGATATCATAAATATTAATATATTTTTATCTATAATTATCTAAACTTAAGATACTAAAACGTAGTATTGTGCTAGAATTGCATGTTTTGTTGGACGGAGGGAGTATACTCCCGCTGACTTCCGTCTGTCTACCTGAAAATGCTTGCTTGACACACAGATCAGGTGAACTGTGAAAATACTATGCTCCTGCAAGTTATGTACCTCTGTAAGATTCTTCCCAGTGACCATGCCAATACAGATTGATTGGTACTGAAACAGAATGGCTGAGAAATTGAAAAGCAGCACCAGCAGCACTTGATCATACCCAAACCGAGATCCAGCATCCACAGTTGCCAACCACTTTCCAAGGTCAATATACCCCATTGCAATCAGGAGTGCTGGCCCAAGGGTACGGAACAGATTAGGCCGACCATCCCCAGCGGCCAGAGACTCTATACTGCGCACACTGATCATGGTGCAGAAACAAAAACAATGATGATCTGGAAGGGATCAGTATGGATGCACACCTTCGAACAAAATACCTAACTGCTTATCAAACCCAGATCCTCTCTACTATTCTGCTTTGATCCAAGCAATCTAATACAGCTCTCTGAAGCTGGTGACCATCCACATCAACATAGAAGCTCTGAACATGGCATCCCCTTATCTTCTCTCCAACCAACTTCACAAAAAGGAACACTACACAACTGTCGCAACTGTGTTTTCCTTGTACAGACCGCGGCATAAAGGTTTTAGATTTCGCCACCACAGTTATTCCAGAACCTTGCGACCGTATTGAAGCCGTAACCCCTGACACAACCCACCTAAAACGAAATCGAAGCACCGTATTAGGCAAAAGCAAACCGAAATCATCAAGCGCTTCACTTCACAGTATCAAATGAATGAAAAAACGAAAATTGCGGCAGGAAAACGTCGAGACCAAAGAACCCGCTTTCTAGCTCAGTGCTCCGCTTCCCATATGTTTCCTTTTTCCTCTTTTATTACAAGGTACAAGAAGAAGGGACCTTTTTTTTTTTTTTTTTCTGGCTTGGGATTCACCAACCGGCAAAGTGAAACGCAAAACAGCACGACATCATACCTCCGCCATCGTGTGGCCGCGCCAGGCAAGGACGGCCGGAGAGGGCAGCCGGCGCGGTGCGGCGGCGGAGCGGCGGCGTGAGCAGGATGATCCCCCGAGCAGGAAGCGGAGCGGGGGTGCGTGGCGTATGTACGTGGCGAGTAGCCAGCCGACTAGGCGACTAGCGAAGCGGGGTCTCGCGGCGCGGGGCTAGGACTAGAAGAATCCGGGGCGGGGGAGCTGGCGTCTCTCGGCTGGCCGAAGGCGGCTCCGCCGGTCTGCTGTTTTCAGGGGTCGCGGACGGTGATGGTGATGATTAAGCGGCAGATTGCTGTTTTCAGGGAAGGGTTACATGTATTGAAACCTATCCACCTCTGAGTTCAGTGTTCAAATGCTTGATTCTGGCATGAGTGATCGTATTTATCTAGATTTATTTTAAAATTTATTGATATTTTTTCAGCGATAGGTAACATGTCGTTAATACTAAGACTCGTTCGTTTGCCTTATCAGTCGTACTGGTTTATTTTCTCTCACGTAACACTATTAAAATCACCAAAATCAACCGTGAAAACAACCATAGATGAAACCATACGTTGCAACCGTGAAAACAACCATAGATGAAACCATATGTTGTCGCTTACATATAGCGCATGATAAACATGTAAGCCACTATGCTATGCACAGTGAGGATGTAAGCCGCACGAAAGCATGATGCACAGCGATGATACAATTCGTCACTACGAAATAATACTTATCTACGTTTTTTTAACAAAAATTCTATACTCTGCTCTATCAATTACCAGCTTTGTTCGTATTCACGGTTGATTTCAGCTATTTCAATAGTGTTGTGTGAGAGAGAATAAGCCAACCACCAATCAATTCGACGGAACTTATTATGATTACAGATGATTTCTCATGAAAGAAAAACATATTGCTCTACGACTGAAAAACATGAGCCAACCACTAATCAGTTCGACGGGACTTGTTATGATTACGGTTGATTTGTCATGAAAAAAAAAACATATTGCTCTATGACTGAAAAATATGACCAATTTTACTTAACTAGCTCAAGCTAACTTGGCGTAACACAGAAATAGAGTAGGAGGCAAACCGAGATGGGCAGAGCGGTATTCGTTCGTCTTGTCGCTCCTCCCTGCCTTATCTTCTGAATGCTGGTTTCTTCTGAATTCTCTCTCCAGCGCTTCAGCCTAGAGGCTTTTATGTACACACGCTGTTGCCGACTTCTTGCTTTGCTTGTCCGTTTGGTGGTACGGCCCCACCCTGGGCCACGGTCATCGGTCACGGTCACAGGTGGCACCGTCACCGTGGCAGGCAGACCTCATCGCTGAACTTTCAAACTGGAAGCTACGAGACGGATTGATCCATCCGATGTTGCACCTCAGGTGGGAGATGGAATCCAGTCTCGCGACGGCGACGGCGACGGCGACTGCTCGAGCATGCGTTTAAATCGTGCCCGGCGCCGGCGGTCTCCTGCCGTGCGTGCACCGTCCTCTTCCGAAACAGTGGAAAGAGGAGATCGCACGGGCGCCGAGGGGGCCGGGACGAGGCACGCCGAGGCCGATCCCGCGCCAACGGAGCCGACGATGAACCAGCCGACGACCAACGGCGCCAACACAGATGTAACCAACTAAAATTTAAATTTTAGTATAAACGAGTATTTGGAATTTTGGATACTCCAACTATAGACGCAACTAAAGTTTAGTTGGTGCATTCAAACTGAACCCTAAGTTAGAGGAATTGTTTTCAGCAGATTGTTGCACTCGTGAATTACAGTGCCTTTTTTTTTCCTCCCTTCGCTCGTGTCATCAGCTTGCCTCGCGCAGCTGTAGTGTACAGTACGTGCTGTAGCACTTTTGGTGCCTTAGTGCTCCTATTACAGTAATACTGATCAAGTAATCAGCCAACCTCGTCCGCATTAAGGCCAATTTCAATTTCAATGGCAGGTTTAATTTTCCGGTTATCAAGACTGCCACGTCATCTTTGCGATCTAGGAATAAAAAATAAAACTGCATCTCTCAGTGGGAAGTTTTATTTCACTCTTTTCAAGACAAGCTACAAGAGTTAATACGTGTACGAAGTTGTGATCTTTTGTACCATGCAAACTATATAGTCATTCAATATCTTAAACTAAATAGAATAGTAAGTGTAATATATCTAATGCAAAAAATAACCATATAAAATATATTATTAATTAATTCGACGTTCATGATTGCACACGCATATATTAAATCGTCCACATATAATTTAAACGGATTACATTTTATTTCTCAAACACAAGATATGTTTTGACGGCGTCCGAACTTGTTCCAAATATGTTCCACCAAATCTTTCTTTAATCGTTGATGCGCCGAACGATCACGAATATCACTATCTTTCTCTAAAAATCTTTCAAATGTGACATATTGGTCGAGAGAGAACTCTGGTTCTTCGACAATCACTGTACTTCGGGCCTCATTCAAATCAAGATTCTCCCCATCATCTGTAGCATCAATATCTACTATCTTGCTTTTCTCTTTCTCCACTTGGCCAGCAGATAGCAACACTTGAAATTCATGCTCTAGGGTTAATTCAACAATAAAAAAAATAGATTACCACATATTTGGAGAGTGATTTCCTTGTGGTGAGTGACCTGCTCCACTGCTATCACCAGATTTGGGCCACAAACCATCAATCGATGGCTGTAAAGGGAAGGGGAACCCCGCTTGAAGTTGCGCAGACGAAGGGGGTGCAACAGACAGTGGCTGCAAAGGGAAGGGGAACCCTGCCTGTGGTGGTCCAGATGAGGAGGGCGCAACAGACGGTGCTGCAACCAATGAAGTGGATTTCTTGGAAGTCTTCTTGCCACGACGTGAGGTTGGAGGTGCTCCTACATGGCTTGCCATGCCAACCGCGCTTGTCGCCGCCGCCTTCGCTTGCTGATGATGATGATACTGCTCGCGTGGCCGTCTGCCGATGTCGCCCTTGCTTGTAGACGCCGCCGCCGGCGGCCTTGTTGCCACTGAGGTCGAGAAAAGGAAGCAGATAAGAGTGGACTGGATGGCAGGGAAGGAGACGACTTGCAAGAAACAAATTGGAGGTGGAGATTTGGATTCGGCGTGAAAAAATGAAGGCGAAGGCGGGAGCGATGCGGGGAGGGAAATATGCGCACGCTCGTAGGAGATCCCGCGTGGATCAGATGAAATGAAACTCCACGCTCTCAATGGGTCTCATCTGTGTTTCATCGTTTGGGTACGCGTGCAGCACAAGTTTCATCCAGATAAAACTCAATTCATCTCTCTCCTAATCAATATGTTGCCAACTCAGCTAAAATGTTCATGTGTCATCCTATTAAATAAGAATGAAACTCTGTTGAAATTCCCATTGAGATTGGTCTAATGCATTAGGCCAGTCTCATTGCAAGATTTCACCTCCCAGTTTCCAAGATGATGAAACAAGATATGAAACAGGTCTTTCTCTCAATGTACAGTTTCATTAACAGTTTCATTGATTATTTTATCTTTTCTTGATCTCATCGTTTTCTCTTTTTCTTGCGTTGAACACTGTAGCAGTCCCATCGTCCTCTCTTTCTTGCGTTGAACACTGAAGCAGTCCCATCGTTCTCTCTTTCTTGCGCTCAACACTTAAGACGACCGGACGTGATTGCCCGGTGGGCGGCGGATCTCGATCGCGGAGCCGCACCCGCCTGCAGCAGCGCACGGCGGAGCCCGGCCACGACAGCGCCTGGCTACGGCCTGCGTGGTGGAGCAGCATAGCGCGCGGCGGAGCAGCCTGTGCGGTGGAGCAGACTCGCGTCCGGCAGAGCGGCCTCGAGCGTCGACGGAGGAGCTCGCCTACGACAGAGAGGTAGATCTCGTACCCCAAGCGCATGTCCGGCCGAGCTTGTGCCCGACACTGGAGCTCGCATGGCGGAGGCGCCACCTCGCTCGTCTGGCTCCATGGCCTGGGAGCTCGCGGCCGGGGCTCCATGGCACGGCGGAGGTCGCACATGCGACCGTCGGAGCCCGAGGCGGAGGTTGCGCCCCAGCCGGTCGAGCTCGTGTTGGCGGTCGCGCTTGCGTCTGCCTGCTGCGGAGGTCGTGCCCCAGCGGAGCGGCCCGCGCAGCGGCGGAGGAGCTTGCCCGAGCCTAGTTTCCGCTTGCCTTGAAACGCGACGACTTCTCAGTCCGGGTTTCCTCACGGTTTCACGGCGTGGGAAACGTCGCCTGACTCGTGTCACGGGGATGAAACGAATTCTTTCTATCTCCTCTCTATTTCATATAAAAAATGCACATTTGATGATGTGGCACCCTAATAAATGTGTATGACACACTCCATGAAATCCCATTGAGACTGACCTTATTGTGTTATTTGGACCACCATATTAGGCACGTGGGGTGACTGGGACTTGCCATTGTTCCAAGTGGAGCCCGAGAGCAAGAGTGTGGCCTGATATTTGCTCTGTTCGCTTTAACTTACCAACCAAATTATCAACTTGTCGGGGGACCGCAAAAGGGGTACCCCCAATCAACACAAAACAAATAGGTTAAACCTAGAGCACCAATTAATAAGAAACCCAGCTAGACTAACCTTCCAAAAACCAACCCCTCGAGGCCCGTTACGCTGGCCCACCGCTAGGGAGCCCGGGCTCGCCAAAACCCTACCGACCGCCTCGCGGCAACCTACCCCTCGAGCCCTGGCACGAAGGCCTCGAGCCCTCCACAGTCGTACACCGCTCCTCGAGACCCCACGCGGGGACCTCGAGCCTCTCTAGCACGGCAGCCTATCCCTCGAGACACTTCACACCTCCTTCGAGCGGCGCCAGGCACTGGATGCCAATCCCACACTGCGCATTTAATGCGTTCACCTACTCCGGTCACATCCTCTGGAGCCCGACGTGCGCCACAGTGAACCGGAGTAGGGGTCAAAACTCGTTTTCACCACAAGCATGGGCAAAAAGGCGCAAGTGCAACACTGTTGGGCCATACCCTACACTGTTGCACGTCCAAGCCACGTCACGAGGCCCGGATACCCGCTGTACGATCGGGTTTCCCGGGACTTGCCCATACCTGCGGGGACTCGAGCCCCCCGTAGGTGCCACCTCGAGGCCAGTCCTGCGCCCCTCGAGCCCTGATCGCTTTCACGCTATTGGAGGACAGGTACCCCCAAGACCCGGAGGAACCATGCCACGTCATGTACGTGCCGGGATGGGCGCTGCATGACCTCCACGTCGCCACGTCTCCACGTCCGCGCCAGGGATGGAGGCCACGCTTCAAGGACGCTTCAACAACAACCCCCACACCTGCTACAGCGACCCCGACAAGACAGAATCCCAACTCTTCACCGTATTGGACATTGTATATCCCTACTCCTGTGCAACCCTGTGTAACCCTGGCCTCCTCTTGCTCTATAAAAGAGGACACCAGGGCCCTTCGCGCACGAGACGAGACTCAGGTCCACATCCACTCGGGTCAGCAAAAACACAACACAGCGCACTTACACACACGAGCCCGGACTCCGGTCCACGCTCCTCGAGCTTGTATTCGCCCCTGTGCAAGCACTTAGGTGCAAGTAATACAAGAACATCCTCCCCCCGCTGGACGTAGGGCCTTCTTTGCCCGAACCAGGATAAATCCTTGTGTCATCTTGCATCACCATCCGGGAAGAGAGCACGCGATCATAATTACTAGTTGGTGTCATACCCCCAGGGTCGAAACACCGACACAACTATACTTCGACTTATTCTTCTCCACAGAACACTATTAAAATAGTCAAAATCAACGCTATTTAAATAGTCAAAAATAGTCGTGAATAAGTTCAAATAAACAGAATCATTATTGTATCCGGTTAAAGGGCGGTTTGGAGGGACTCTACTCCGACAAAATATCAGGTTTTTCAGAGATAATTTTTTTTATCTGGTGCCAAGACATGATGAATCTAGCGTCATTTTATCAGCTAGCTTATCAATCATACTTTAGCTTATTTTCTCTCACAAAACACTATTAAAATAGCCAAAATTAGCCGTAAAAACAACTAGTCAAGCAAAGATTCACCCTAACTCCGCATGCTGTGCAAACTTTGCCGAAGCCCGAAATCACGATCATGTATGCCCTGTATGAGAAAATGGCTCCTTGTATCCTTAAATTCACCTATGTCAACTCAGCTAGATGTTCGAAAAAATGTGGCGGCAGCGGTGGTGCTCCAGTAAGACCCTACCACGTTCGTGACGGCAGAGCTCTGACGTACATGATCCATATACATTATGAATAGTCTTTTTATTTGAATTTTTTCCTTTATGCGATTTGTTTGTATCCGTGGTTTCTCTCGATCCATGGAAGCTGTTATATATGGATGGATTTTCTACTGTCGTAAACGGTCGTTTCGTGTCTTCGGTGATCACCCGTTTCCGTTTAATCAACTATTTACTCCCTCTATCTCTGAATAAATAAATTTGTAGAGTTATCCTAAGTCAAATTTTTTAAACTTTGACTGAATTTCTAGAAAAAACTATCAAGATTGATGGATATCAAATTCATATCATTACATATACCATAGAATATATTTTCATAATGTGTTTATTATTTTATATCATAGATGTTATTACTCTTTTCTATAAAGTTAGTCAAAGTTTTAAAAGTTTAACTGACACAGATTTTAGAAATTGATTCTTTCAAAGTTTAACTGACACAGATTCTAAGAATTGATTCTTTCAGGGACGGAAGGAGTATATCATATCGAGCTCTTTTACAGTGGTTGAGGGTACTTCTTGGTTCCTCATGGTTACTAAGCAAATTATTATCTTTAATTATTTTTATACGCTGAAGGGTAAAATGGTAATTGCGCCTCCCCATCCTCCAATCACCCCTCGGGTGACCCGCCCCCCCCCCCGAACTCAGTCCCCCTTCGCAACTCTGTGCACAAGCCTCAGCCATCCCGTTGTCATCTAGTCGTCGTCGTCTCGTCACCATCATACGCTGCCGCCTCGTCCTCTCCCTCGCCATCGCGCGCAGCCGCTGACGGCGACCTGTCCTCGGCTCTCCTCAACAACTCCGCAGCTGTCTACGCCCACCACCTCGACGAGCGCCGCCAGGACCGGGCAGCGGCAGAGCGGGGGGAACGTCCGGGCGCAATCCTACGAGCGACCGCCGACCTGGAGATCGTCTACCCCGCGCACCTCGACCGCAGCTTTTCACGAGTCGTCGAGCCACCCCGGCGAGCCACCATCGGAGAGTGGCACCGCGAGCTGTAGTCCCAGCACGAGCCAAGGCGGCTCGACGTCAACAGCTCCGACTCCGACGAATACAACTACCACGACCCTGACCTCTGGGATCCCACCAGGGAGTGCTTCCAGCTCGAGGGGGTCATGGACGATGCCGAGGACGACGACAACGACGACACCAGGCCGGCGCTCAACCTCGAAGAGCCCGGAGACGTGGCTGCGGCAGGCGGATCACGCGTTCAGGGGAGGAACGAACCCCCGGCACCGGCTGCACCATCTCAGCACAGCGACGACCGGGCGGCGCAGCTCGCGCAGCTGCGGGAGGCCATCGCCAAGGCTGAGGAGGAACGACAACGCCTGCTGCAGCTCGAGAAAACCCTAGTGCAGGAACAAGCCCAGCCTCGAGGCGCCGGTGTTCGTGGCCGCGCTCGAGAGGTCCACCGGCAGATCCTCGAGGACGGGGCACCAGCACGCCCCGAGGTGCGTTTCCCGCGAGCCGAACAGAACGTGGTGGCGGCCACAATGCTGCTCCGCGATCTACCCGCCGTCTCCAACCCTGACGCCAGGCGCATGCTCGGGGAAATGAAGAACCTCCTCGAGAAAGCCGCTGTGCAGCAGGCCGAGAGCTCAGCCTCGCGACGGCGCGGGGCGGCCTCGGGGAAGCCCGCAGACGTGCCCCGCAACGAGCGGGAGATGTCCGTCCACCAGCCGGACGCCCCTCGAGCCAGGCCAGTCCGGGAATGGATCGTCGACAACAGGCCACCTCGAGATGCCAATGACGCCCGCAACGACATCAACCGCCGGCGCAAGGACAAAGGGGCCGAGGAGCGTGGCTATAACGCCCATCGAGGAGGGCGTTACGACAGCGACGAGGACCGGCAAGCCCTCGAGCCCCCGGGCCCCAGGGTCTTCAGCCGGGCCATCCGCAGCTCAACCCTCCACGACCGCTTTCGACCACCGACCAACATCGTGAAGTATGACGGGGAGGTCGAGCCCAAGCTAGGGCTCTCCGACTTCCGCCTGGGTTGCCAACTGGGCGGGGCAAAGAGCGACGACCGCGTGATCATACGCCAGCTCCCACTCTACCTCTCGGACACCGCCCGTCAGTGGCTCGAGGGGCTCCCGCCGGATCGGATCCACGACTGGGCCGACCTAGTCAGGGTCTTCGATGGGAATTTCAAGGGGACCTGCGTGCGCCCAGGCAACCCCTGGGATCTACGACGTTGCAGGCAGACAGCGGATGAGCCCCTCCGCGACTTCGCTCGGCGATTCTCGAAGCAGCGCCTCGAGCTCCCCCACGTGCCTGATGAGGATGTCATCTCAGCGTTCCTCGCGGGCACGACATGCCAAGAGCTAGTTCATGAGCTAGGGCGCTACCGTCCCAGGACGGTCGAGGACCTGATGGATCGTGTCACCAGCTTCACCTCAGGCGACGAGGCAGTGGGGGCCTTCTTTGGCCGCTCCACGGACAAAGGTAAGGCGGAGGCCGCGCCGGAGGGCTCGAGCAAGGGCAACGAAAAAGAATGGAAAAATGCGGATGTGTGTAGACTACACTGGTCTGAATAAAGCATGTCCAAAAGTTCCATTTCCTTTACCTAGAATTGATCAGATTGTCGATTCCACTGCGGGGTGTGAAGTACTTTCGTTTCTCGATGCGTATTCCGGCTACCACCAGATTAAGATGAAAGAATCCGACGAACTCGCTACCTCTTTTGTTACGCCTTTTGGTATGTATTGCTATGTTACAATGCCCTTCGGCCTTCGAAACGCCGGGGCAACGTATCAGCGTTGTATGCAACATATCTTTGGCGAACATATAGGCAAAACCGTCGAGGCCTACGTCGATGACATCGTGGTTAAGACCAAGGAAGTCGGGGACCTCATCAGCGATCTCGAGACCACATTCGAGTGCCTCCGGGCCAAGAATGTGAAGCTCAACCCCAAGAAATGTGTCTTTGGTGTGCCCCGGGGCATGCTACTTGGCTACATTGTCTCACAACAGGGGATCGAGGCCAACCCCGAAAAAATCTCAGCAGTCACGAGGATGGGCCCAATTCGAGACCTCAAGGGCGTACAGAAAGTGACAGGCTGCCTAGCCGCTCTCAGCAGGTTCATCTCGAGGCTAGGGGAAAAGGCGCTACCTCTCTACCGCCTGCTGAAGAAGACGGAACGCTTTGCGTGGACTGTCGAAGCCGAGGAGGCCCTAACCAAGTTGAAGGGGTTGCTGACTTCCGCGCCAATTCTCGTGCCACCACGACCAGCCCAGGGTGACGATCCCCCTGAGCCTCTCCTCCTCTATGTGGCCGCAACCACCCAGGTGGTCAGCGCGGTCATAGTCGTCGAGAGGCACGAGGTGGGTCACGCGCTGCCAGTCCAACGACCGGTGTACTTCGCCAGCGAGGTGCTCTCCGAGGCCAAGGTCTGGTACCCGCACATCCAGAAGCTGCTCTACGGCATCATCATCACGAGGCGCAAGCTCCAGCATTATTTCCTCGCCCATCTCGTGACGGTAGTGTCGTCCTTCCCCATCGGAGAGATCATCAACAACCGGGAGGCTACGGGGCGCATCGCCAAGTGGTCTGCCGAGCTAATGGGGGAGGCCATCACCTACGCTCCACGAAAAGCCATCAAGTCGCAAGCGTTGGCGGACTTCGTTGCTGAATGGACCGACACCCAGCTCCCACCAGCGCAAATCCAAGCCGAGCTCTGGACTATGTACTTCGACGGGTCCCTCATGAAGACAGGGGCAGGCGCGGGCCTGCTCTTCATCTCACCCCTCGGAGTCCACATGCGCTACCTGCTGCGCTTGCACTTCCCCGCCTCCAACAACGTCGCTGAGTATGAGGCCCTCGTCAACGGGCTGCGCATCGCCCTCGAGCTTGGGGTCCGACGCCTCGACATTCGAGGGGACTCGCAGCTCGTCGTCAATCAGGTCATGAAGGCCTCGAGCTGCATCGATTCCAGGATGGAGGCGTACTGCGGGGAAGTGCGCAAGCTAGAAGATAAGTTCTACGGCCTCGAGCTCAACCACATCGCTCGAAAATACAACGAGGCTGCTGACGAGCTGGCTAAGTTGGCATCCACGCGCGGCACCGTCCCACCAGACATCTTCTCGAGGGACATTTTCGAGCCATCCGTTAAAATCGGCCCGGGGGCTGGCCCCTCGACGCCACCCCTCGGGCCGGACACGGGGGCTCGACCTTCAACGCCACCCCTCGAGAACGACCCCTCGACGTCCGCTGAGGCAATGCAGATCGACGCGCCCGCCACTTCTTCATCATGACACCTCGACTGGCGGACCCCCTTCCTCGACTACCTGATGCAAGGCGTGCTACCAGAAGATAAGACGGAGGCGCGACGCATCGCTCGAAGGGCCAAGACCTACGTCGTCTACGGCGACGAACGAGAGCTCTATCGTCGAAGCCCATCAGGAATCCTTCAGCGCTGCATCCCCCTCGAGGAAGGACGCAGACTCCTCGATGACATGCACTCGGGGGCTTGCGGCCATCACGCAGCGCCAAGGACCTTGGTGGGGAACGCCTTCCGCCAAGGCTTCTACTGGCCAACCGCTATCGGAGATGCCAAGCGCTTGGTTCGAGCTTGCCAAGGGTGTCAGTTCTACGCCAAGCAAACGGACCAGCCCGCGCACGCCCTGCAGATGATCCCCATCACTTGGCCATTTGCCGTCTGGGGGCTCGACCTCGTGGGTCCCCTCAAGATGACAACTGGAAAGTACACGCATGTGCTCGTGGCCACCGACAAATTCACCAAGTGGATCGAAGCTAAGCCTGTAGGCGACCCCACCTCCGAGAAGGCCGTTGAGTTCATCGCTGACATCATGTACCGGTTTGGGGTGCCTAATGTGACACTCTAGTGTCAAGCACTGCATTAAGGCACTGCATTTAGCTACTAAAGAAACATGAGCAATGCATTGCATCATTTCATGAGCATGAGAGTGTTTTGTCTTTGTTTATTTATTTGGATTTGGATTTCTTTTGACTCGATGATTTAATTGGATTTCTGTCTTGGCAATGATTTTATAAAGTAGAGAGCTTTGAGTAGAGTGTTTTTCATGTTGAAGTTTTGACCTAGTTCAAAATAGTTGTCAAATAAAAATGTGTTGAACAAAAATGTTTCATGCTTTAAAATTGGCTTTATTTTTGCAGACGCTATAAAAATGGTTTTCAAAAAAAGTGTCCTATATGAAAGTTGTAGAGAAAATTATTTTGAGCAACTTTTATATTTGGGTCAAAACCTAGTTTGGAGTTTTTGAAACTGTTTTTGAATGGTCAAAGTTTGAAATGATTTTTGGAAAAAGAAAAAGGAAAAACGTTTTTCTCCCGCGCACCCCATCCGGCCCATCTGGCCTTTCGGCCCAGCTCCCGCGCGCCGGCCCAGCGCGCCAGCGCCAGCGCCCGCGCCGCGCCGCGCGCGACAGCCTCGCCGCGCCGTACGCCGGCCGGCCTGCCGCGTGGCGCCCCGCCTCTGAGCCAAATCCCTCTCGCCCACTCCCTCGCCGATCCTTCTCCACCCGAGCACGCGACGATCTTCGCCGGCCACTCCCGCTCCGCCTCGCCTGCTGCGCGCCTCGCCGACCGCGCCGCGCCGCTGCACGCCCGTCACGTCGCCGTGGCCCCCGCCACGACCGCGCGTCGCCGCCGGTCGACCAAAACCGGACGCACCCCACTCCCCGCTCTCTCACTCGCTCACTCGCACACTCTCTCGCTCCCGCTCTCTCCCTCTCCTCTTCTGCGCCCGCGAACCAAGCACACCCCGCTCGCCGCGACCACCGCCGTGACCCCCCCTCCCCGTTCCGGTCACCACCCTCCGTCACCGGCCGATTAACCCCGGCCACTGCTCCGCCTTCGCCTCGGACACACGGTGCGCACCACCGCGTCGTCAGCCGAGCCCCACCGTTGCCGGAGAACAAGGAGCCCCTTTCGGTCCCCGTTCGCCGCCGTGTGGAGCTCGAGCCCGTTCCGCATCAACCGCGCCTCCGCCGAGCCCCTTCTTCCTCCGCGAGCCTCACCGCCTCCGCCGAGCCCCTTCTTCCTCCGCGAGCCTCACCGAGCCAAGGCAAGGTGAGAACACCGTCTAGCTTCAACGCTACCGCCCTCTCCCACCTCTTCTTCCCCAGCCGAACACCGCCACCGCCCGCCATGGCCGCTCACGTGACCGAGCTTTCTCGGAGCTTCCCGAGCCAAACCAACCCCGCAGTCTTGCTCCCTAGGGTTCGTAGAAGCTTATGCCTCCACCTATTTCACCGGCGACCGCCGGAAACGGCGTAGCCACGCGATGCCGCCGCCTCCGTGCGCCGCCGCTCGTCGCCGGCATGCTCCGACCGTTCCCTAGCCAAACCACCTACCTCACCGGATGCGCCTCGTCGAGACGAGCTCATCGAGCCTAACCTCACCGCCGGCGAGCTCGCCGTCGGCGAGAACGCGCCGGTCAACCCTCTCCCCTGCTCTCCTCTCTCTGACGGGTGGGTCCCGTTGACCCGCGGGCCCCGCGCGTCAGCCACTCGCTGGTCTATGGACCGGGTGTACGCAAGCCAGGCCGGGAGATTTCAAATGTTTTTCTTTTTGGTTTATTTTGCAGAAATGCTTATTATTTTTGTGTTGCACGTTTTACAAGTCCAAATGGAGTACTTTCAGTTTTGCTAGCTTGTTTATGAGTAGATCTATCATGGAAAAATATGAAAGTATTTTTGGTGGCAGTTAATTTTACTGTTTTCATTTATTTTAGTTTATATGCTTTTGTTTAGATAAATGGTTATATATGTTTTCTGGTTGAGATAATTCCTGGCAAAATTTGTGTAAGTTTGTTGTCATGTTGAGTACCTGTGAAAATTTTATGAGGTACTGTTTATGTAGGAAAAGTTTCTGTTTTAATTAAAAGTCCTTTTTGGCTGATTTCTTAGAATAAATATTAAGGTGTTTTATATGCTGAAATAAAATATGGGAAAATTTGTGTAGTTTCTGTTTATGATGTTCAAGCTAAGAAAAATGTAAGAATGATCTGTTATGTGAAGAAATCTGGAGTTGCTTCACAGATGTGCTTTTCTGTGTTTTCCTTTGAAAATTCATGTAAGAAATAATATAATGTTTCTGTTCATGGAACTTTCTTGACAAATATGAAATGTGAGTTAGAATCTGGGAAAAATATGAAATTGAGTTTAGCACCCTTTTCCTGTAGGGTTGCAGTTCAAGTGGTTTATTTTGCAATAGATTTGTTTATTTTGTGTAGGCTTGTATGTTTATGCTCTTGCCACAAGTTCTCTACAGTAGGATGTGTATGAGTAGAAAAAGCCAGGAAAATTATGAAATCTGCTGTTTGACACTTTTTGGATGGAGAGCTAGTTCAAAGCACCTTTTTGGGCAGTTTGTTTGTCATTTTCGTATATGCAGCTCTGTATTTTATTTTTGGCTGAAATTTGTTCAGTGGAGTCCTGAGAGTGTTGTTTGCCTTCTGGAATTTTTGTGGATTTTTCTGAGTCCAGAAAAATGCAATCGCAGTTCTAATCGGAGTTTCTTTTGATTTATTTAAATAAGAAAGGGTGAATAATCAGATTTGGTTTTATGAAATAAATAAGTAATTACCTCAATGTCAAAAGTGGTTCAACAAGTTGGCTTTGTTGGTTTGCAAGAAATATTTTTTATACCTCACATCTTGCACCCGCATTCCAATTATTTATATTCGTCGCATGCAATAGGATCGACCCCGCCGGAGCCCGACCAGGAGCAGGAGATAAGCGCCGAGCAGCAGATTCCGGAGCTCCAGCAAGCCGAGGAAGCCGACCCCGTCCCCGACACTAACTTGCCCGAGTGCCCGTCTCACGAGGCCTCGGTCTTCACCCAAGGCAAGCCCCGGAGCATTCTAAGTCTCCCAGTTTTTATAATTAAATTACTTGAGTCCTTTTATATTGTGATGCATTAGGTTAGGAGTTGATTGAATCCTACTTGCTGCATTATCGTTCCTTGATTATTGACTATTACCCACCTTGTTATCCTGTACTTACTTTTATAATATAGATTGCTTAGCCTGCTGAATAAAAGTAATAGTTGAGGATGTTTCCGTAATACCCTGATGGGTAGTTATCGAATCACGGTTGGCTATATTTGCTATCGTGGAAAAGAACCTGAGTTGTAGTGAAATACGGTCAACTGGAAGGCAAGGCACAAGTTTGGAAACTTGGGGCAGTCCGTCCGTTGGATCGTGTAGGTTTGTATCGATGTTGGCCCTCGTTCATTTTTGAACGCGCCCTTTTACTTAGGGATATGTCGGTGCCATAATCATCGACCCCAAAGCCGGTTAGAAGCTGTTCGGGCCGGTCTCAACCCGTGTCGTGCCCTCTAGTATGGAAATTGCGATCTGCCGCGTGAGGCCATCGCCAGGTTCCAATTGGGCGGTCCGTGCTTGAACCGCGACGATTACCACCACGAACAAGCGTCGAGCGGTTGCCCAATGCATGGACCCGACGGGGAAAGTGTGGACTGGTATTAAAGGTCTTTCACCAGCTGGTTTGGAATTCGATTCGAGTCGCCGTCTCCCCCGGTTAGTGGGAAACTATGGCGAGCTTCACCACGATACAACTCCATGTGATGTTTTAAAGGTTCAACTAAAATGTGGATAAGTCAACTGGATATGGTTATATTAATGATTGCTAGATCCAAGTGAGTGCTCTAGTACAGGTGAAAAACCTAGAATTAAGGAATAGGTCTAAAAATGGCAGCTCATCAGTATCATTAATTACCTCCTATCTGAATTTGTGCTTTTCGCAACTAAAAGATCCCAGCTCCACCCAAAAGACCTTGCATACCCTTGGAGTCTTTATTTTCAGTTGGACGGGTAAGTCTAGCTGAGTACATTCCCGTACTCAGGGTTTATCCCGTTTGTTGCAGATGGCCAGGTCTACTTCGGCTATTGTAAGCACTGCCTCTACCCAGTGGAAGGTGATGAGGAGTAGGCCCAGGGCAGGGTCGTCCAGAAGCTTTTCCCTTTTCTTTTGCTGGACTGAGACTACTAGTGGCACATTATCTTAAAAAGGGAGGAGTGAGTTGTGTCGAGTGGATTTATCAAAACAATGTTTTATTTGGACCACGTGTGTGGTGGTCGTGTGTTAAAAACTTATTTAAGCTTCCGCACTTTTAAAACTTGGTTTGTAATAACTCTGTTTTTAAATTCGTACTCTGATGTTAATTTCATTTTTAATTTCGCTGAGTTGTATCCTACGAATGTAATCCTTGAACGATGCGATCCTGTATGATGTACGGTGAAAGAAATCCTTCGAGATTTCCGGATTACCGGGGTTATATGGGTTCAAGTATGAGTCGAAGTCAGTCGGATTTGACTAAGACAGTACTTGAGTTCTTATAATCAGGACGGTTCCGCCACAGCTGGTATCAAAGCATGGTTCAAGTGGTTACCTCCGTAGGAAGCTGATTTTGAACTAAAATGGGTATTCAAAGCTATTTTCAAAACTATTTTTAATTACTAAGTGTGCCCAGTCTCGTCCTTAAGCCCTATACTAGGAATCAGGTGGTCTAACTGCTAACAGGGTTCAGGGTTTGCTTCATGCTGGATCTTTATTTGCTGGTCCATTCTCGGGAAAAAGAGAATGCGTCGATCGCGAAAACATGCATAAAATGATTTTGTGAGATATGAGAGCATGACCGTCCAACCGTCGGTCTAGGTGAGAATTCTTATACCAAGTATGTGCGAGCTCCACGCAGACACATACGAGGGTATCAATGTTTTCAAGGGTATTTTCTATATTGGTGCATGGTGTTTAGTGTTGGCTTCTATGTGTTGCGCATATTAGTCAATACTCAGTTGCTTTATCATTGAGAATTTCTTTGGGCTGAAATGGATCTTCTGCAGGTACACTAACTATGCGAATGAGTAGAACGTGTAGATAACGCATGAGCGATCGTTCTTACCACCGACTAAAACGTTAGGACTTGCGAGTCATGTTAGTGAGTGAGAACGTAAGTACGATCATGCATCATGTTTATATTCTTGCATTTACATTACCTCCCCTTAAATTAAAAGTTGTCTCTTTTCTATAAAATATGCCAACTTAATATCCGTCTCACGAGAGTTCGAAACCCTTTTGTTTCTACAGATGGCCCGGACCAAGTTGACTGCTCGCAAGGCCACCGGAGGCAGAGGAGTTCCGCGTCATCGCTTGGCCACCAAGCTGACCCGGAGGACGTTCTTGACCTACTTCGGGCTGCTGACTATCCTTTGGAGGATTTTGCAGGCAGTGAGTTATGAGGAAGGACAGGAGCCCAAGTACTCCTGGCAGAAGGAGATCTACGGGCAGGATTCCCTGGTTATGGTAGAGATCAAGGTCAAAGCCTTGCCTGCCAAGCCGCACTGGACAGGATGGACTGAGATCACCAAAGGTACTTGTGCCAAGGATGGAGCCAACAGGGCAGCGTACATTGTGCTGAAGGACATCATCTCCCGCTTTCCCGCCGACTTAGCTCGCGCTATGGCAGGAGTGTTCCCTCGTGGATCACTTTTTCCTTTGCGCTGGAAGCAGACCTTGGAGTCGGTGCTGACAGGTAGTGCTGAGGAGAGGTTCTACTGCGAGACACCTGCGATGAGCGCCACCGGAGCTCTGTTGGGTGTATGTGAGAGTTTGGAGCACACTCTTGAGAGCGTGTCCTTCACTCTCGCAGCCACCTACCAGAACAAGAGGAAGCTGCAGGAGGAGTTCGACGCCGAGGTAGCCCGACTTCAGGAGAGGATTCAGCAGATCACACTTGAGCGTGACGACGCCCGCACCACAGCAGCAGCACAGTCCACTGCTAGGACCGTTGCAGAGCAGATGTACTTGACTACCGCTCTACAGAGAGATGAGGCCCGTACTGCACTTGACCAACTCAGAGAGGGAGCCCACCTCTTGATACAACAGATCCATGGACAGCAGGCTTATATCGACCAGCTCCACGAGGCCGTCCACCAGATGCATCACGCCGCACAGGAGGCCGCCGCCCCAGCAGCTCCCACAGCAGAGGCCCCGGATCCCCAGGACGGAGAGGTCTTTGGTCCCGACGCCCCACCGGAGGAGGCTCATGCTGATGAGCCTATGTTCGACGCTGACGTAGAGGACGCCGCATCCGCCGCTGGAGACGTCTGAGCGCTAGTTTATCTAGGAGACGTTTTTCTTTTGTATAGCTTGAGCTTGCTCGCTAAGTGATGTAACACCCTAAGACATGTGTTGGTTTTATGCTTAACTGCTTGATGGTATGTAAAGCTTTTGGACAAAGTCCGGACTTTGATCCGGCACCTTTTATGGAAATCCGTCGTTTGCATGTCTAATTTTGAGCGATTATTCTGTGATGTTGTATAGAAATGAGTAATTATACTTGGTCGTGTGCTAAATTTTCGAATTATGTACAGCGCAGTATTTATTCATGATCGATGTAACATCACCTAATGATTGCTTATTAATGGGATATGCAGATGCCGGCACACACTCGCAGCCAGCGTGGGCAGGGGGCAGGACAGGAGGAGAATCTGCCACCTCCCCCACCGCCGCCGATGACGCCGGAAGCATTCTTTGGCCAGTTTTTGGGTAGCCAAAGGAATATGGAGGAAATGCAGAGGCACATGGAAGCCACCCTCCGCAACATCGCTAACAACACCGCGCAGCAGCACCATCAGCGCCAAGGCCCGGAGCCTAACCAGTACAGCTCCTACCGTGACTTCTTGGACACTCGCCCTCTTGTGTTCAAGGAAGCCACCGAGCCGCTTGAAGCTGATGAGTGGCTCAACTCCATCACCCAAAAGTTCCGTCTGCTTCGTCTGACAGAAGAGCTCAAAGCGGAGTACGCCGCGCACATGTTGGAAGGACCCGCAGGGTTATGGTGGGCCCAGTACCGTGCATCCCTACCCGCAAATGCACGCGTCACTTGGGAGCAGTTCTCAACTGCTATGCGCAACCACTACATCCCTAGTGGTCTGATGGAAATGAAAACTACAGAGTTCATGAGGCTATCCCAGGGAACCAGGTCTATGTCTGAGTACTTGCACAGCTTCAACAACCTCGCTCGTTATGCCCCAGACTTTGTCAACACAGAGGCCAAGAAGATTGCAAGCTTTAAGCGTGGCATGAGTGCCACCATGCTTTCAAAGATGGGTAACAGTCACCGCACCACCTTCAGCGACTTCGTCAGTGACTGTCTGAACCAAGAGGCCAACGACGGCAGACTGGCAACAGAAAACCGTCGTCGTGCGAACGAAGGAGGTTCGTCTCAGCAGAGGACCCCTTTCGGAGCACGCGCCCCGTACCGCCCGCCTGTCACAGGAGCAAGATTTCGTCCCCCGCAGAGAAAGATCACTACCAGTCGTTCCCGTCCTAGCTTTCAGAAGCCCTACACCGCCCCTATGATGCAGAACAAGAACAAAGCAGGAAGTGCCGGAGGTCCCAAGACTCCTTATGTGATTGGCCCATGCTACAACTGTGGTCAGACTGGACACTTGTCACGTCAGTGCCCTCGCCCCAAGAAGCAGTACACTCAGCCCCCACCTCGCACCGGTCATGTGCATCACACCACCGTGGAAGAAGTGCCAGAGGGAGAGCCTATCACCGCTGGTACGTTTCTTGTTAATCAATGCCCTGCAGTTGTGTTGTTTGATTCTGGAGCATCGCATTCTTTCATAAGTGAGAATTTTGTTATAAGAAGTCATTTGAAGTTGATAGAGTTAGACCGGGGATATCAGATAAGTTCCGCCGGAGCTGTTCTCTCCGCGCGTAAAATGGCTAAAGGAGTGGAAATGACCTTTGGGGATAAACAGGCCGTAGTGGACCCCATAGTCATTCCTGGTCTAGGTTTGGATGTAATCTTGGGTATGAGTTGGATGAAACTCTGGAAGGTTAATCTAGACACCGCAGAAAGAGTAGTGTCCATGGTTAGTCCCAGGAATGGATCTTCTTTTCGAATCCATTTACCCCGAAACCCCCACGAGATCGGAGTATTGTTTAATATCACGGCAAAGCAGATAGCTGAGATTCCGGTAGTATGTGAGTTTCTGGATGTTTTCCCTGATGAGTTGCCTGGACTACCGCCAGACAGAGATGTGGAGTTTGCTATAGAGTTAGTCCCTGGAACAGCACCCATATCTCGAAGACCGTATAGAATGCACTCTAAAGAACTCGCAGAGCTTAAAGTTCAGTTGCAAGAGCTGTTAGATAAGGGTTTGATACGCCCGAGTTCGTCACCTTGGGGATGTCCTGCTATCTTTGTGAAGAAGAAGGATAAAACTTTAAGGATGTGTGTGGACTACAGACCGCTTAACGCAGTAACTATAAAGAACAAATATCCCTTACTCTGAATCGATGTCTTGTTCGATCAGTTGTCGAAGGCGAAAGTGTTCTCCAAGATCGACCTGAGGTCAGGATACCATCAGATCAAGATCAGACGAGAGGATATACCGAAAACAGCCTTTTCCACTAGATACGGACTCTACGAGTATCTAGTTATGTCTTTTGGGTTAACCAATGCACCGGCACATTTCATGTACCTGATGAATTTAGTTTTCATGCCTGAGTTAGATAAGTTTGTTGTAGTGTTCATCGATGATATCTTGGTATACTCTGAGAATGAGAAGGACCATGCTGAGCATCTACGAGTCGTTCTGACCCGGCTTAGAGAGCACAAGTTGTATGCTAAGTTCAGCAAGTGTGAGTTTTGGTTGAAGAAGGTACCTTTCCTTGGTCACGTCCTTTCAGAGGAAGGAATCTCTGTGGACCCTTCTAAGGTACAGGAAGTTATGGATTGGCAAGCACCCACCACCGTACATGAGGTACGCAGCTTTTTGGGTTTGGCCGGATACTACCGTCGGTTTATTCCGGATTTTTCAAGAATAGCCAAGCCTATGACCCGTTTAACGCAGAAAAACAAGAAATTCGAATGGACTCCAGAGTGTGAAACAGCTTTTTGCACTCTGCGAACGTTGTTGACTTCAGCGCCAGTCTTAGCTCAACCCGATCTGGAGGAACCTTTTGATGTGTTTTGTGACGCATCCAAGATCGGACTTGGATGTGTACTCATGCAGAACGGGAGAGTTATTGCCTATGCTTCCCGCCAGTTAAGGCCGCACGAAGAAAATTATCCCACTCATGATTTGGAGTTAGCAGCCGTCGTGCATGCGCTTAAAATCTGGAGACATTATCTTATGGGTAACCTGTGTCATATATACACCGATCATAAAAGCCTGAAGTATATTTTCACCCAGCCAGAGTTGAACATGAGGCAGAGAAGATGGCTAGAGTTGATTAAGGATTACAACCTAGAAGTGCATTATCACCCCGGAAAAGCAAACGTTGTAGCTGATGCCTTGAGTCGCAAGACTCATTGCAACTCCCTACAACCACTTTTGGAAGATGGGTTTAACCTTATGCACCCTGTTATGGTGAACAACATCACTCTTCAGTGTACCTTGGAAAGTGACATCATCGAGAGGCAGAAGACCGATGAAGAGATCTGTCAGATTAAGAAGAGGTTGGAAATCAGTAGTTCGTTGAACTTCAGAACAGACGAACAAGGAATACTGTGGTATAATCAGAGGTTGGTTGTTCCTAAAGACGCCGAGCTGAAAGAAAGAATTCTGAATGAAGCTCACAATTCAAAGCTATCTATTCACCCAGGAAGCAGTAAGATGTACCAGGATTTGAGAACCAGGTATTGGTGGTCAAAGATGAAGAAAGAGGTCGCAGCCTACGTGGCCAGATGTGATACATGCTGCAGGATAAAAGCTATACACCTGAGACCTGCAGGACTGTTGCAACCGTTGTCAATTCCTGAGTGGAAATGGGAAGAAATCAGCATGGATTTCATCACTGGTCTTCCCACTACTCAAAAGGGAAATGATTCTATCTGGGTTATTGTGGATCGATTGTCTAAAGTAGCTCACTTCATACCAGTTAAGACTACACACCGCCCCCATCAGTATGCAGACTTGTATATTCAGAATATCTTGAGGTTACATGGAGTTCCGAAAAGGATTGTTTCTGATAGAGGACCCCAGTGCATTGCACGTTTTTGGGAACAGTTGCACAAGGAACTAGGAACTAAGTTGGTAAGGAGTTCTGCCTATCACCCCCAGACCGCAGGACAAACTAAAAGAGTAAATCAGATTTTGGAAGACATCCTGAGAGCTTGTGTTTTATCTTCAGGAGAATCATGGGAGAAATGGTTGCCCCTTGCTGAGTTTTCGTATAACAACAGCTACCAGGAAAGTATAAAGATGGCACCTTTTGAAGTTCTATATGGACGAAGATGCAGAACCCCGGTTAATTGGGTTGAATCAGGAGATCGAGAATTTTATGGGTCAGATTACGTAAAGGATGCTGAAGAGATTGTGCAAACAGTACAGCAACATATTAAGGTAGCACAATCCCGGCAAAAGAGCTATGCCGACACACGAAGAAGACCCTTGGAATTTCAAGTAGGAGATTATGTTTACCTCAAAGTCTCACCCATGAGAAAGGTCCAACGTTTTGGAATTAAGAAGAAGTTAGCACCTCGATATGTGGGACCGTACCAGATCATAGCAAAGAAGGGAGAAGTAGCATATGAAGTGCAGTTACCCCCAGAGATGAGCGCAGTCTTTCTAGTGTTTCACGTATCACAATTGAAGAAGTGTCTTCGAGTTCCAGAACATGAAGAAGTTCGAATCCCGGACGTCACGATCAGATCAGACCTGGAATACTACGAACAACCCAAGGAGATTTTGGATACCAAGACCCGAGAGACTCGTAACCAAACAGTGAAGACTTACAAGATTCTTTGGAGCAATCACGGACCCAACGATACGACATGGGAAACTGAGGAGTACTTACGAGTGAACTACCCCGATTTTTATAAGGATTGGTACGTAACTCAAATCTCGGGACGAGATTTCTTTTAAGGGGGGAAGGGCTGTGACACTCTAGTGTCAAGCACTGCATTAAGGCACTGCATTTAGCTACTAAAGAAACATGAGCAATGCATTGCATCATTTCATGAGCATGAGAGTGTTTTGTCTTTGTTTATTTATTTGGATTTGGATTTCTTTTGACTCGATGATTTAATTGGATTTCTGTCTTGGCAATGATTTTATAAAGTAGAGAGCTTTGAGTAGAGTGTTTTTCATGTTGAAGTTTTGACCTAGTTCAAAATAGTTGTCAAATAAAAATGTGTTGAACAAAAATGTTTCATGCTTTAAAATTGGCTTTATTTTTGCAGAGGCTATAAAAATGGTTTTCAGAAAAAGTGTCCTATATGAAAGTTGTAGAGAAAATTATTTTGAGCAACTTTTATATTTGGGTCAAAACCTAGTTTGGAGTTTTTGAAACTATTTTTGAATGGTCAAAGTTTGAAATGATTTTTGGAAAAAGAAAAAGGAAAAACGTTTTTTCTCCCGCGCACCCCATCCGGCCCATCTGGCCTTTCGGCCCAGCTCCCGCGCGCCGGCCCAGCGCGCCAGCGCCAGCGCCCGCGCCGCGCCGCGCGCGACAGCCTCGCCGCGCCGTACGCCGGCCGGCCTGCCGCGTGGCGCCCCGCCTCTGAGCCAAATCCCTCTCGCCCACTCCCTCGCCGATCCTTCTCCACCCGAGCACGCGACGATCTTCGCCGGCCACTCCCGCTCCGCCTCGCCTGCTGCGCGCCTCGCCGACCGCGCCGCGCCGCTGCACGCCCGTCACGTCGCCGTGGCCCCCGCCACGACCGCGCGTCGCCGCCGGTCGACCAAAACCGGACGCACCCCACTCCCCGCTCTCTCACTCGCTCACTCGCACACTCTCTCGCTCCCGCTCTCTCCCTCTCCTCTTCTGCGCCCGCGAACCAAGCACACCCCGCTCGCCGCGACCACCGCCGTGACCCCCCTCCCCGTTCCGGTCACCACCCTCCGTCACCGGCCGATTAACCCCGGCCACTGCTCCGCCTTCGCCTCGGACACACGGTGCGCACCACCGCGTCGTCAGCCGAGCCCCACCGTTGCCGGAGAACAAGGAGCCCCTTTCGGTCCCCGTTCGCCGCCGTGTGGAGCTCGAGCCCGTTCCGCATCAACCGCGCCTCCGCCGAGCCCCTTCTTCCTCCGCGAGCCTCACCGCCTCCGCCGAGCCCCTTCTTCCTCCGCGAGCCTCACCGAGCCAAGGCAAGGTGAGAACACCGTCTAGCTTCAACGCTACCGCCCTCTCCCACCTCTTCTTCCCCAGCCGAACACCGCCACCGCCCGCCATGGCCGCTCACGTGACCGAGCTTTCTCGGAGCTTCCCGAGCCAAACCAACCCCGCAGTCTTGCTCCCTAGGGTTCGTAGAAGCTTATGCCTCCACCTATTTCACCGGCGACCGCCGGAAACGGCGTAGCCACGCGATGCCGCCGCCTCCGTGCGCCGCCGCTCGTCGCCGGCATGCTCCGACCGTTCCCTAGCCAAACCACCTACCTCACCGGATGCGCCTCGTCGAGACGAGCTCATCGAGCCTAACCTCACCGCCGGCGAGCTCGCCGTCGGCGAGAACGCGCCGGTCAACCCTCTCCCCTGCTCTCCTCTCTCTGACGGGTGGGTCCCGTTGACCCGCGGGCCCCGCGCGTCAGCCACTCGCTGGTCTATGGACCGGGTGTACGCAAGCCAGGCCGGGAGATTTCAAATGTTTTTCTTTTTGGTTTATTTTGCAGAAATGCTTATTATTTTTGTGTTGCACGTTTTACAAGTCCAAATGGAGTACTTTCAGTTTTGCTAGCTTGTTTATGAGTAGATCTATCATGGAAAAATATGAAAGTATTTTTGGTGGCAGTTAATTTTACTGTTTTCATTTATTTTAGTTTATATGCTTTTGTTTAGATAAATGGTTATATATGTTTTCTGGTTGAGATAATTCCTGGCAAAATTTGTGTAAGTTTGTTGTCATGTTGAGTACCTGTGAAAATTTTATGAGGTACTGTTTATGTAGGAAAAGTTTCTGTTTTAATTAAAAGTCCTTTTTGGCTGATTTCTTAGAATAAATATTAAGGTGTTTTATATGCTGAAATAAAATATGGGAAAATTTGTGTAGTTTCTGTTTATGATGTTCAAGCTAAGAAAAATGTAAGAATGATCTGTTATGTGAAGAAATCTGGAGTTGCTTCACAGATGTGCTTTTCTGTGTTTTCCTTTGAAAATTCATGTAAGAAATAATATAATGTTTCTGTTCATGGAACTTTCTTGACAAATATGAAATGTGAGTTAGAATCTGGGAAAAATATGAAATTGAGTTTAGCACCCTTTTCCTGTAGGGTTGCAGTTCAAGTGGTTTATTTTGCAATAGATTTGTTTATTTTGTGTAGGCTTGTATGTTTATGCTCTTGCCACAAGTTCTCTACAGTAGGATGTGTATGAGTAGAAAAAGCCAGGAAAATTATGAAATCTGCTGTTTGACACTTTTTGGATGGAGAGCTAGTTCAAAGCACCTTTTTGGGCAGTTTGTTTGTCATTTTCGTATATGCAGCTCTGTATTTTATTTTTGGCTGAAATTTGTTCAGTGGAGTCCTGAGAGTGTTGTTTGCCTTCTGGAATTTTTGTGGATTTTTCTGAGTCCAGAAAAATGCAATCGCAGTTCTAATCGGAGTTTCTTTTGATTTATTTAAATAAGAAAGGGTGAATAATCAGATTTGGTTTTATGAAATAAATAAGTAATTACCTCAATGTCAAAAGTGGTTCAACAAGTTGGCTTTGTTGGTTTGCAAGAAATATTTTTTATACCTCACATCTTGCACCCGCATTCCAATTATTTATATTCGTCGCATGCAATAGGATCGACCCCGCCGGAGCCCGACCAGGAGCAGGAGATAAGCGCCGAGCAGCAGATTCCGGAGCTCCAGCAAGCCGAGGAAGCCGACCCCGTCCCCGACACTAACTTGCCCGAGTGCCCGTCTCACGAGGCCTCGGTCTTCACCCAAGGCAAGCCCCGGAGCATTCTAAGTCTCCCAGTTTTTATAATTAAATTACTTGAGTCCTTTTATATTGTGATGCATTAGGTTAGGAGTTGATTGAATCCTACTTGCTGCATTATCGTTCCTTGATTATTGACTATTACCCACCTTGTTATCCTGTACTTACTTTTATAATATAGATTGCTTAGCCTGCTGAATAAAAGTAATAGTTGAGGATGTTTCCGTAATACCCTGATGGGTAGTTACCGGATCACGGTTGGCTATATTTGCTATCGTGGAAAAGAACCTGAGTTGTAGTGAAATACGGTCAACTGGAAGGCAAGGCACAAGTTTGGAAACTTGGGGCAGTCCGTCCGTTGGATCGTGTAGGTTTGTATCGATGTTGGCCCTCGTTCATTTTTGAACGCGCCCTTTTACTTAGGGATATGTCGGTGCCATAATCATCGACCCCAAAGCCGGTTAGAAGCTGTTCGGGCCGGTCTCAACCCGTGTCGTGCCCTCTAGTATGGAAATTGCGATCTGCCGCGTGAGGCCATCGCCAGGTTCCAATTGGGCGGTCCGTGCTTGAACCGCGACGATTACCACCACGAACAAGCGTCGAGCGGTTGCCCAATGCATGGACCCGACGGGGAAAGTGTGGACTGGTATTAAAGGTCTTTCACCAGCTGGCTTGGAATTCGATTCGAGTCGCCGTCTCCCCCGGTTAGTGGGAAACTATGGCGAGCTTCACCACGATACAACTCCATGTGATGTTTTAAAGGTTCAACTAAAATGTGGATAAGTCAACTGGATATGGTTATATTAATGATTGCTAGATCCAAGTGAGTGCTCTAGTACAGGTGAAAAACCTAGAATTAAGGAATAGGTCTAAAAATGGCAGCTCATCAGTATCATTAATTACCTCCTATCTGAATTTGTGCTTTTCGCAACTAAAAGATCCCAGCTCCACCCAAAAGACCTTGCATACCCTTGGAGTCTTTATTTTCAGTTGGACGGGTAAGTCTAGCTGAGTACATTCCCGTACTCAGGGTTTATCCCGTTTGTTGCAGATGGCCAGGTCTACTTCGGCTATTGTAAGCACTGCCTCTACCCAGTGGAAGGTGATGAGGAGTAGGCCCAGGGCAGGGTCGTCCAGAAGCTTTTCCCTTTTCTTTTGCTGGACTGAGACTACTAGTGGCACATTATCTTAAAAAGGGAGGAGTGAGTTGTGTCGAGTGGATTTATCAAAACAATGTTTTATTTGGACCACGTGTGTGGTGGTCGTGTGTTAAAAACTTATTTAAGCTTCCGCACTTTTAAAACTTGGTTTGTAATAACTCTGTTTTTAAATTCGTACTCTGATGTTAATTTCATTTTTAATTTCGCTGAGTTGTATCCTACGAATGTAATCCTTGAACGATGCGATCCTGTATGATGTACGGTGAAAGAAATCCTTCGAGATTTCCGGACTACCGGGGTTATATGGGTTCAAGTATGAGTCGAAGTCAGTCGGATTTGACTAAGACAGTATTTGAGTTCTTATAATCAGGACGGTTCCGCCACACCTAACGTCATCATCACCGACAATGGCACCCAATTCACGGGCAAAAAGTTCATCAACTTCTGCGACGATAACAACATTCGCGTGACCTGGGCCTCGGTCGCATACCCTCAATGCAACGGGCAGGTCGAGCGCGCCAACGGCATGATACTCCACGGGCTGAAGCCGAGGCTATTCAAGACCCTCAAGAATTTTGGAAAAGGGTGGGCCACAGAGCTCCCCTCGGTGCTGTGGGGCCTCAGGACTACGCCGAGTCGAGCCACCGGGTTCACTCCGTTCTTCCTAACCTACGGCGCCGAGGCTGTCCTGCCTACGGACCTCGAGTACGGCTCCCCTCGACTTCGAGCCTACAACGAGCAAACCAACGACGAGAGGCTCGCCAACGCTAAGGACCAGCTCGAGGAGGCTCGAGACGTGGCGCTCATCAACTCCGCGCGCTACCAGCAAACACTTCGACGCTACCACGACAAGCACGTGCGCAAGAGGGACCTGGCGGTGGGGGACCTCGTGCTTCGACGTCTGCAAGATAATCGAGGGCGCCACAAGCTCACCCCTCCATGGGAGGGCCCATACACCGTAGCTGAGGTGCTCAAGCCAGGAACATACAAGCTCTACGACGAGCAAGGCAGGATCCTGGCGAACACGTGGAACATTTCTCAGCTACGTCGCTTCTAGCCTTAAGGGCCTCGAGGCCTTGTTCATTTTGTTGCTTTGTACAAACACGTTAAATATGAATGAGCAAACTCGTGCACCATCTTTCATATTACTTAGCAACTTAAGGTAGCCTCGACCCTGCCTTGCTCAGGGTCGAACCTCCCTCGGGGGCTGACAGGGGGGAACCCCCCCCAGACTCCGGAAAAAGCGCGTTTTCTTTTCAAAAAATTCGACCCTCGTCTCGATTCGCCCCTCGAGCATACTAGCAACGTCTAAATCCGTAAATACCTCGAGCCTCCAAGAGTCAGGGGGCGTCGACGTAGACGGCCACCTACGCCCCCGGGCTACGGTACCCTGCCTACGCCTCCCCTCGAGGAACTCGTGACGCGTATCGAAGGAACACAGACCGAGCCGGTTGAAGCTCGAGCTTGCGATAAAGAGAAATGATCGAATAAATTTGAAAAGAAAACAGCTTCTTTAAACAAACGAGTCATATACACATATTGGCCTCGATGGGCCATAAGTCATGATATGAATTCTTACAAGGGCCTCGACGCCCAAATTTGGCACGCAGGCCTCACTCTTCATCGGTCTGGTACTCCTCCCCAAGCTCTTCTGTCGCGGGCTCAGCCTCGACGTCCGGGCCAGGAGGAGGGGGGCCACCTGCACCACTGTCCGCATCGGGAGGCAGCACGTCCTCCTCGAAGAGCTTCGCGAGCGCCGCCCCCGGCCTCTCCACCTTCTCCAGGATCTTGTCGACGCGGCGGTCGTTCCACTCCTCGTCCTTCCCCTCGATCTCGACGAAGCCCTTGGCAACGACGTTGACCGGGTAGCGGAAGCCGGAGCGGACGGCCGCAAGCGCCTACTTCACGCCGTGGTGGAGAGCGCTCCTGACGCGGTCCCGCGCGGCCAAGTCGAAGAAACACAGGGCGTCGACCAGGGCGTCGCCCCGAGCCACCGCGCCCTCCGCCGGGGCCACCGGGTCGGCACCCCACATGGAGCCGAGCCTGTCAAGGGTGACGCGCGCTCGTTCCGCCACCATGGTTTCACCTCGGAGTTGCTCCACGAGAGCCTTATTCGTCTCGCGGAGCTCCTCGGAGGTCTTCTCGATATCTGTGCAACAAACAGAAGGGGGTAAGTCCGCGACGTGGCAAGAATCTCGAAATCAAAGCAAGACGAGACATGAAGATTTCCTTGGTAGTGCACGCCCAGAGCGGCGAAGTCGCTGGTAAGGACCTCGACGCGCTGCTCGAGTGTACGCTTCTGGGACAGCGCGTCGAGTTTTTCGCCCTTAAGGTCCTCGACCAGCTTGCCCGTCTCCGCAAGGGCCAGATCCTTCCGGATCACCTCTTGCCGCGCCGCCTCCGCTGCAGCCTGGGCGGTGGCGGCCTCGCTCTTGGCCTCATCGGCCCCTTTCTTCGCCGCCTCTGCCGCAACCGGGCGGTGGCGGCTTCGCTTTGGGCGTCGACGGCCTCCTTCTTCGCCGCCTCTGCCGCAGACCGGGCGATGGCGGCTTCGCTTCGGGCGTCGGCGACCTCCTTCCTCAACGCCTCCACCGTGGCCAGAGCGGCGGTGGCCTCCCTCCTAGCTTGGGCGGGCTCGTCACGAGCTGCCTGGGTCTCCGCCTGCGCCGCGTTGAGCCGGCTCGCCATCTGCGCATTCTGACCCAGCTCGGCGCGGAGCTCCTGAAGCTCCCCCTCCGCCTTCGCGAGGGCGGCCGCCACCTGCGCGGATTTGTCCGCCTCCTCCAGGAAGGACCTCTCCGCCTCCGCCACGAGCTCGGACACCTCCCTGAAGATGGACCGCGCCTCCCGCGGAACCCCCTGCCGAGCCGGCCGCTCGACGGGGATCATGGCGCCAGACGGGCTCGGCGCGTCAGGATATGGCCACACCGATCGATCGATCTCGACGATGGGCAGGCCCTCCTCCTCCGGCTCGAGCGGTGCCAGCTGCGGCCCTCCAACCGGTGGCACAGGCTGCGGCTCCCTCCGCCCCTCCTCCGTCTCCTCCCGCTGCTCTGTCCCCTCCCGAGGCGACGGCGCGGCCTCGCGTGGAGGCGGGGACTCGAGCGGTAGCGGATCGCTCGAGGGGTGGTTCGTCCCCATGCTCTCCTCCCTCGCCGGGTCTTCCGGCGTCTTGTCGACCCCGTCCAGTGCCTCGAGCGCTTCCTCCAGCGTTGAGCCCTCGACCGGGGACGGCTCCTGCTCCAGCTCGTCCAAGAGCTCCTCCACCGTCGGCACCTTCTCCACCGACGCCTCCCCCTCCTTCTCCCTCTCCGCAGGCGGGCGAGGCTCCGTCGGTGGGGGATCCTGTCCAGCGGGCTGGCTCGCGACGTCCGGGGCCTCAAGGGCCGTTGTCCCCTCAACCTCAGACGCCGACGGAGCCGCGCCTGTCTCCGGTGCTCCCCCAAGATGGTCGTCGTGGCAGGGGGAGAAGTGGCCCTCTCGGTGGGCGCCACTAGAGGAGGAGGAGGCGGTGCCGCGACGGACGCGGTGGCGGCAGGCTCGGCGCCAGGAGTCGTGGTCCCTGCTAAAAAGAAAACAACGTCGTCAGAATCAAGAAAGAGCCTCGACCCCCGTGGTCGACGGCGACGGCCTCACCAAGATCCGCAGCGGCCATCTGGCTTCCTCGAGCCATGGCTGCTCGAGCCTTCACCAGTCAAGCGGCCTCTCCAGCGGAAGAAGGAGCCATACCTCGAGGTGCTTGGACCTCGGCAGAGTTCGAGGCCTTGGCCCGCTTGGACGCCGCGGGGTCCGCCTCCTGCCGGGAGCGTTTTTCCCTGAAAAACCAGAAACGCCACACATCACCAAAGGTAAAAAGGGTAAGGCTTCGCTACCAACGAGATTGAGAAGCGTTACTCACCCAAAATGACGGCGGGGCTTCTTCCCCGAATCGCCGGACCCGCTCGGGGGCTTCGAGCCCGCCACTTGGCTCGAGCCACGCCCCTGAACCGTCTCCACGTGGCCCGGATGGGGGGAAGGCTCCCGATGCTTCCCGTGGCTCGACCCCGGCGGGGAGCTCTCCTTTTGTCCCTTGTCCCGGGGGGGCGACCGCGTCTCCTTCGAGCGGTCCCCTTGGCGCCTTTCCATGCGCGGGCTCCGAGATCTGCTCCGGCACTCGTGCCGGCGGTAGCGCCCCCCTGCGTCTGCCTCCTTCTTCCGGTGACGGTGCGGTGATGGGCTCCGGGATCGCTCGCGACTCACGTCACGAGACGACCGGGGCTCCCCCCTCGACGATCATGGTGGCGGGGGCTCGACGCCCTCTCATGCTGCCCGCTCCTCCGCGGGCTCGATGTCGCCCTCGACGACTCGCGGCGGTCGGGCCCGGAGCCCTTCCCGACGTGCTGGCCGCTTCTCGAGGACCGGCCCCTCTCGAGACCCCCTGCCTGGGTTGACGCGGTCGTTGCCTCCTTCTGCGCCGCGGCGATGGCGCTCCTAGTTCGAGGCTTCCTCGCGTCAGCGGGCACGTCCGGCACGGAGCTCGACGTGCCCTGAGCCTCCGACGAGGCGGGGCTTGGCGCCGCCTTCCGCTGCTGCGTCCCGCGCGATCCTTTCGCCGGGGGGGACCTCCAGGATATTCTCCTGCACAGAGGAGCGGTCAGCCCTGACGTCGACGACCCCCGCGCGCCTCAGACGCGCATCCATCCCTTCGTCATCACTCTCCTCCTCATCATCGCCTTCCTCCTCCGAGCTCGAGGAACTGATCTCGGGGGACTCCTCTCCAGGCTGCCGGTTACGACGAGCCTTCGCTAGCCTCTGCTCCCGAGCCACCCGTCGCAAGTTCCTCTCTTTCTCTTTCTTCTTCTTGGCATCTTTACTCTCCTTATCCTTCTGAGCAGAAAGGCGCCTCACCTGTATTTCCGCGGCGTCCTCCCTCACCGGGGGCCTCGACGCGCGACATGTGAACGCCCCCTGCCAAAAAAGAAGACTTGATAAGGAAAACCACAAGGAAAGTAAACAAGGTTCGGAGAAAGAGAAAGGAAGGGAGGCTCGAGACAGTCTAGCTCGAGGGAGGCTTACCGGGTCGAGGCACCCCTCGTCGGGCGCCATGGCGATCAGGTTGGCCTCCTCTGGGCGGAACGACCCGTGGACCGTGACCGCCACCCGGGAGGTAGCCTCGTTCCGAGACAGTCTCTCCTCGGCCATCCTCGACTGGTTCAGCGCCTCGAGCGGGGCGTTTGGCCCCATCTCGAACATGAGGAGGGGGCGGTCCGCCAGAGGAAGAACCCTCCGCTGATGAAACGCCCAGATGACCTCCTGGACGGTCAGCTTCTTCTCCTCCTCCGGCACCCGCATCGTGTTCATCAGCGGCTCCAGGTGGCGCTGCCTGTCCGCTGCGACGCCCCAGTTCCACTTCTCCGGGCGCTGGGTGATGACCCTGCCGGTGTACTGCGGAAGGAGCCCGTCCTTGTTCCGCAGGTAGAACCAATGATCGTCCCACCCCGCCTGGTTGGTGGAGAGCTTGTAGCGGAGGTAGTCGCGGGGGACGTTGGCCGACGAGGGACCGGTCCTCGCGGTGATGGTGAGGGAGCCCACGCGCGCGAGCCTCCTCCCGCTCGGCTTCGCGGCCTTGTGGAAGAGCTCGCCCCGGAAGAGGTGGACGAACATCTCCTAGTGCAGCTCGATCTTCAGATACCCCTCGCACACCGCGGCGTAGATGGCGGCGTGCGAGATGGAGTTGGGGGAGAAGTGCTGCAGCTCCACCTCGAAGTGGTGGGCCAGCCCCCGCATGAAGCGGCTCGGCGGGACACCGAGCCCCATGCGGTGGTAGCGCGTGAAGCTCACCACGTACCCCTCCGGCGGGTGCGGCTCCCGGTGGTCCGCTGACGGAAGAATCCACCACGCGGGACCCTCCTGCGGGTTGGGGCGGAGAAGCCCCCGCTCCACCAACGTCTCCAGCTCCTGCTGCGTCGTCTTCGTCGGGCTCCAGTCTTCAGGCGGCAGCACTTGGGACTGGGCAGCCATGGCGGCGACGGCGCGGATCTGAGCAGCGGACGGGCGGCCGGGAAGATTCCCAATTGCTGGCTCGGGAAGAAGGCGTGTGGAAGCTACGACGGCGGATAAGGCAAAGGCAAAGTAAAGGGTTCATCTCCCCCTCTTTCGATATTTATAAGAGAAAACCCCAACGGGCGAGATCTCCCACGGCGGCGAAAAGGTAACCGCACACATTTAATGTGCTCACCTAACCGCATCTCGAGCTGGTCGACAGGTACACGCGGCAACTCTGCATTCGCTCCGCTCCTCCGGGCCTGCCACGGCCGCCGTTCCGACTTCTTGTCAGCCGCCCTAGCGCCACGATCTCCACTACCTCGCCTAAAAAGGCGCGCCCAATGGGCAGAAGGATTCCAAGCGACGGAGGCTTCTTCAAGAAGGTAAAAACGGGCCCCGGCCCTAAGCCTCGAAGCAGCGAAGGCTGGCCCTCGAAGAGGGTTCGACAGCCGGCTTCGAGCACCCGAGTCAGGGACACCAAGGGGCGCCACTCGCAGCATCGCTCGAAGGCCAAGCCCTCGAGGCCCCTCACGTGTATCCAAGGCGGGGCGCACGACGTGCAGTGAGATCCCCTCGGAGGGAGGCATCGAGCCACCGGGTCCTATCGAATGGACCCGGCACTCCTGCAGACCGAGCACCCATGCTTTATGAGATCGCCTCCGGGCTTCAGTCGACCCTATCGAACGGGGCACGAGGTCTCACTTGGATTCCTCCGTTACCAGCTCACCGGGAACCTCGATACTCGCCCGCTCGTGGTAGTACGAGGCATCCCCCCTCGCATCCGATCGAAAGGACTCGCGGGATGACAAGCTAGGGCAATCGGCGTGCCGGACAGCTCGAAGAGCCGGCCGGTCGGTTCAGCCTGGCACCCCTCGACGAAAGAGGGTCAAAAAAACTCGGGGGCTCGACACTCCCGAACCTAAAAAACGCAACTAACACTCACACACAATAAAAAGCCCACGAGGGAGTCCTAACCACTCCCCCGTGGCCTCGGGGGCTACACCCGCGGGTGTCGCTCGCGCAACACCCACGGAATTAAAGCAACCAAACCCTCGAGAACCGGCTAGCTGACCCTCGAGATCCCAATCGGGAGCCCCTGCTCGAGTGCAAGCACTCAAACAAGGGCTCGGGGGCTACTGTCGGGGGACCGCAAAAGGGGTACCCCAATCAACGCAAAACAAATAGGTTAAACCTAGAGCACCAATTAATAAGAAACCCAGCTAGACTAACCTTCCAAAAACCAACCCCTCGAGGCCCGTTACGCTGGCCCACCGCCAGGGAGCCCGGGCTCGCCAAAACCCTACCGACCGCCTCGCGGCAACCTACCCCTCGAGCCCTCCACAGTCGTACACCGCTCCTCGAGACCCCACGCGGGGACCTCGAGCCTCTCTAGCACGGCAGCCTATCCCTCGAGACACTTCACACCTCCTTCGAGCGGCGCCAGGCACTGGATGCCAATCCCACACTGCGCATTTAATGCGTTCACCTACTCCGGTCACATCCTCTGGAGCCCGACGTGCGCCACAGTGAACCGGAGTAGGGGTCAAAACTCGTTTTCACCACAAGCATGGGCAAAAAGGCGCAAGTGCAACACTGTTGGGCCATACCCTACACTGTTGCACGTCCAAGCCACGTCACGAGGCCCGGATACCCGCTGTACGATCGGGTTTCCCGGGACTTGCCCATACCTGCGGGGACTCGAGCCCCCCGTAGGTGCCACCTCGAGGCCAGTCCTGCGCCCCTCGAGCCCTGATCGCTTTCACGCTATTGGAGGACAGGTACCCCCAAGACCCGGAGGAACCATGCCACGTCATGTACGTGCCGGGATGGGCGCTGCATGACCTCCACGTCGCCACGTCTCCACGTCCGCGCCAGGGATGGAGGCCACGCTTCAAGGACGCTTCAACAACAACCCCCACACCTGCTACAGCGACCCCGACAAGACAGAATCCCAACTCTTCACCGTATTGGACATTGTATATCCCTACTCCTGTGCAACCCTGTGTAACCCTGGCCTCCTCTTGCTCTATAAAAGAGGACACCAGGGCCCTTCGCGCACGAGACGAGACTCAGGTCCACATCCACTCGGGTCAGCAAAAACACAACACAGCGCACTTACACACACGAGCCCGGACTCCGGTCCACGCTCCTCGAGCTTGTATTCGCCCCTGTGCAAGCACTTAGGTGCAAGTAATACAAGAACATCCTCCCCCCGCTGGACGTAGGGCCTTCTTTGCCCGAACCAGGATAAATCCTTGTGTCATCTTGCATCACCATCCGGGAAGAGAGCACGCGATCATAATTACTAGTTGGTGTCATACCCCCGGGGTCGAAACACCGACACAACTATACTTCGACTTATTCTTCTCCACAGAACACTATTAAAATAGTCAAAATCAACGCTATTTAAATAGTCAAAAATAGTCGTGAATAAGTTCAAATAAACAGAATCATTATTGTATCCGGTTAAAGGGCGGTTTGGAGGGACTCTACTCCGACAAAATATCAGGTTTTTCAGAGATAATTTTTTTTTATCTGGTGCCAAGACATGATGAATCTAGCGTCATTTTATCAGCTAGCTTATCAATCATACTTTAGCTTATTTTCTCTCACAAAACACTATTAAAATAGCCAAAATTAGCCGTAAAAACAACTAGTCAAGCAAAGATTCACCCTAACTCCGCATGCTGTGCAAACTTTGCCGAAGCCCGAAATCACGATCATGTATGCCCTGTATGAGAAAATGGCTCCTTGTATCCTTAAATTCACCTATGTCAACTCAGCTAGATGTTCGAAAAAATGTGGCGGCAGCGGTGGTGCTCCAGTAAGACCCTACCACGTTCGTGACGGCAGAGCTCTGACGTACATGATCCATATACATTATGAATAGTCTTTTTATTTGAATTTTTTCCTTTATGCGATTTGTTTGTATCCGTGGTTTCTCTCGATCCATGGAAGCTGTTATATATGGATGGATTTTCTACTGTCGTAAACGGTCGTTTCGTGTCTTCGGTGATCACCCGTTTCCGTTTAATCAACTATTTACTCCCTCTATCTCTGAATAAATAAATTTGTAGAGTTATCCTAAGTCAAATTTTTAAACTTTGACTGAATTTCTAGAAAAAACTATCAAGATTGATGGATATCAAATTCATATCATTACATATACCATAGAATATATTTTCATAATGTGTTTATTATTTTATATCATAGATGTTATTACTCTTTTCTATAAAGTTAGTCAAAGTTTTAAAAGTTTAACTGACACAGATTTTAGAAATTGATTCTTTCAAAGTTTAACTGACACAGATTCTAAGAATTGATTCTTTCAGGGACGGAAGGAGTATATCATATCGAGCTCTTTTACAGTGGTTGAGGGTACTTCTTGGTTCCTCATGGTTACTAAGCAAATTATTATCTTTAATTATTTTTATACGCTGAAGGGTAAAATGGTAATTGCGCCTCCCCATCCTCCAATCACCCCTCGGGTGACCCGCCCCCCCCCCCCCCCCCCCCCGAACTCAGTCCCCCTTCGCAACTCTGTGCACAAGCCTCAGCCATCCCGTTGTCATCTAGTCGTCGTCGTCTCGTCACCATCATACGCTGCCGCCTCGTCCTCTCCCTCGCCATCGCGCGCAGCCGCTGACGGCGACCTGTCCTCGGCTCTCCTCGCCGCACCCGTCGCTGGGAGGACGTCGCTCCTCCATCCTCCCCGGGGCCCCTGCGCTCACGCAAGCGGCCGGTCGCTCCTCCCTCCTCCTCGGCGACGGGTCGAGCTGGGAATCAGGCTGAGATCCAAGTCCCCATATGGAGCAAAGACTGGTAACAGCAGATTACTAATCTACGGTGCATATTGTTGCTGGCCGTGTAGATGTTATGGAATAGCACAACCTACAAGTACCAACTGAAAATGAGATTAATTCTTAAGTAGTTTCATGGGCTAACAAAACCAGAGAATTGCTAAACCAAAAGGCAGTAATATGCCACGGTCCTGAAGAGGACATGGAGTGGTTGGAGGCAGAGTGTGGTCACCTGGTGATAGCGGCAACTGGACCCTGTAATGTTGCTCACGATGGAATCAGCATGAGGACGTCATCGGCCGGGGATCTCGTGTTGGCGTGCGGCTCCATCCCCAGCTTGCTGCCGTCGAACACCGCGTCCACCACGTACCGGCCCTTGCAGCGCAGCATGGACCGCTCCGCCACGGACGCCGTCGATGAGCCGAAGCAGGCACATTCAGTGAGAAAAACGAGAGAATCAGATAGGGAAATGACGGTGACACTGGCCGGTGAGTACCCGTCTTGGTGGCGGACGATTTGAGCGACCTCGAACCACCATGTCCGCGAACGCGTGCACCTCGCTGCCCCGCAACTTCCCGGCAGCGGGGGATGGACGCCGCCTCAGCAAACGGGAGCACGAACGTCACCAGGCACGAATCTCGCCTCCTCCATCGCCATCGTCGGATCCTCACCATGGTTGTTTCAGGTCGATCCTCGCCATGGCTATTGCGGGCGAGCAGGCTGCGCCAAGCGAGGCGGCCGTAGAGCAGGAGAAGGGGATGGGCACGCGAAGTGGGAGCCGGGGACGGCGAGGCCGTCGCCAGCTTCGCCACCTCGGACCGCCGCGTCCGCGAGCAAAATCACCGCCCGCACCCTTCTGACGTTGGGACGGCCACTGCGCCACGAAGGAGAGCGCTAACGCCGCTAGACCTAGCTCTCACGTGCCCTAGCCACGGCGGCCCTGCCTGGCAGCCGGCGTCGCTGCATCACGAGGAAGAAGAACAGAGACACTGGGAGCGTGGCTTGGCGTGGTTGGAGAGACTGGGACCATTCTACCCTTAATTTACATAAAAAATTTCGAAAATAGAATAATCTCACCCTTTTCTTTAGCTGTTGATTCCATCAATTTTAGTACGCACCTGGAGCATATGGTCCCACCATTCAGTACGCATTTAGTTCCTCTCGGTACCTCTCTAAGTGGTTCCTCTTGGTGTCTCTACCTTTTTAGCCATTGGATCGTTTCTCATGAGCCGTCCATTTTCTGATAACCATTGTAAAAATTCTCATATCATTTAATTAATTGTGTAGTCCGTTTAAATGGCCATATATAGACTAAAATAAACGCTATACGCGATACGTGTCCAATAGTTTACTGTTTAGCGTACGTTTTGGTGAACATTGGGGTGTGGTGTTCAAATCCCTCTATCTGAAGAGTTACAGTAGTCTGATAGGCTAAGAAATGCGCTGGCGAGCTTTTATTCTTAATTAACCAATTAAAAAAACATACACGACAACATTACTCAGGCGTGGCTCCTCTCTCAACCCTACAGATCATGGTAACAATTTCCATCTCCATCCCCTACCCTGACACTGACAAAACCAACGAAGAAACACATCGACTGACGTAAACAGAACATCCACATACCAATACGATCTGCCGAGGCTCATATGGAGATGCTGTTGGGAATGCCCATGGCAGTAAGCCCCTCGCCCCTCTCGCCGGTAACGTCCGACGTGTTGGGGTACAGCAGCATGTACGGCATTTCCACCGGGCCCTTTCGGTTCTTCAAGGCCGGGTCGGCGTTCATGTTCTCGATCCGCTTCTCGATCTCCAGCAGCATACTTCCGAATCTTTTGAACGCATCCAACGCCTTGGCGTCTGACGTCCAGCGCTCAGGCTCGTCACGCTGGCCGAGGTACACCTCGTCGGAGGAGTGCTTGGAGAGGATCTCGATGAGCGAGATGCCCAGGATGGTCTGGAACTGGCTGGTGATGGTGCGGATGAACACCATGTCCGCTGCCTTCTGCCCGGCTCCCAACTTCTTGTAGTCATCGCTGCCCGGCTCCGGCATGGGCCGCCGGCTCACCGTCGGCCGGTTCGGGAGGTACCCGGCGTACGGGTACTGCCCGAAGTTGACGGCCGCGTGCAGCGCCGACGCCACCCAGATGATGGTGGTGCACGTCTTAGCCAGCTGCTGCACGGTGTCCATCCTGGGCCACCAGTCCCGATCCTTGAGGTCGCCGTGCGCCTCCTCACGCACCTCCTTCCACCACGCCTGCAGCTCCGCATCACGCTGGACCTCAGCGTCGCTAGAGTAGTAGACGTCCAAGTACGCCTTGACCCACTGCTCAATCGCCCACCAGATCACGAGCCCATCCACGGCATATGGGTAGTCCTTGATCAGCAGTCGGACACCATATGGGCTTGACTTGTCCGGAACAGCCACACCTCTGAAAGCACGACCAGAAGAGTAAACCCATCAGAGTTCAGAATCAAACAGTTTTTGGAACCCATCTCGTCATTTCTCTAGGCTTTTACTGCCCAAAATGTAGTATGTACGTACCTCTTGACGAGATCTGCGGGGAGACCCTGCTCGTTGAAATTCCAGCTCTTGTACACGTCGGAGGACATCCCCAGCGCGTATTTTGCAGGGAACACCGTGCGCTCGAAGATGCCATCGGCGTTGATGAGTGTCTGGCGTGCCAGGGCGTTGATGTTCAACGTGTCACGGTAGTGTGGGCTCAGCAGCTTATGCACGGGATGCACCACGCTGAGCTGCCGGTTTGTTGCGATCGAAAACGGCTCGATCACCGCGTGTGTGTTCAGCCTGCAGACACACAAGGTTAGTGTTTGATATCTCTGTATCTGTACATAAAAAAAAAAGCACTAGAAACATTTAGCATTTAGGTATCAAGGACAGCGATACTTTATCTGCAACAGAACAAATTAAGGAAGAACTATGTACCAGTGGCTGATCAGCTGATGCCAGGCAGAGTCGTTTACGCAGGCGTAAGCCTTGGCAAGTTGCCAGATGTGACCCTCCACGCCAGTGTGAGCTGGGGTGTACACCTTGCTGACTGCACCATACCGCTGACCGTCAGGATGGGGCAGGCTCAGCTCAATGGCCAGGGGTTTCAGGGTACCATCGTCCTTCAAGAACAGTATGGTCCTGCTTGCATAGATGAAGTTTCCCTCCAACTTGTTGATCTTGTTGAGGTAAGGCATGAAATGATCATGGTGGTCTAGGATGAAGAGCCTATTGTTCTTCAGCGCCTGCACAGGGTTGTTATGATAATCAATCGATGGATTTAAGCAATTATCTGTAGAGTTTGAATCTTTCAGTTATATATGTATGTCAGTATGTGTTCAGTCCAGCATACATTCTGCACTGCCAGGCCTTCCAGGTTATGCTGAATATGAGCTTCAGTGATCTTGCTGGTATGGTCTCCATATTGACTTGGGTCCAAGGTACTTTTAGCAGGGAACTCCTGCGATCATGAAAAAGAAAAAAAAATAAGGCTCTTTACTCAAATTTGGGGGCAAGTGTATTGCCTAGTCATATGATGCAAGATGCTAACCGTCAGGCGTGTGATGATTACTGGGTTCACGCCAGCAAGTGTCTCTCTTGCAAACTCCTCATCAGTTCTCCAACCAAACTTAAACTCTGGAGCCTTTTTCAACACATCTGGTGTATATCAAGATCGAACCTTAGTTATGATAACTATTTTTAGTACAGCACCAGATTGACATAGTAGAAAATTACCAAGAAGTTCAGTTACCTGATTTGATGATATTTGGAAGGGGCATCTTTAAAGGGTGGTCATGACTACCATTTGGCAGAATAGCTCTAAGGAACTCGGGGATTTTCTTCCTGACCTCTGCTATTAGTGGATTGTTGGGTGCTTCTGGACCCCGTTCATAGAGACCGAGGATATCTTCAAATGAATCAAACTCCTTTGGTGTATCATCAACGAAAGTCTTTAATGTTGGAAGAACAGCCTCGATGATTGCCTTCAGTGAGTACCCAAGGAAGTCTGACATCTTGAGATGCCCAAAGCGTTCATCACGTGGGACATAGATGTCCGCACTCTGCAGCAAAGGAAGCCTGCTCTCTGAGTTTGGGTCTGCGTAAAAGGCAAGCCAACAAGGATTTCAGACAAATTTCTGATATCTTGTATGGACCAAAAATCTAGCTGACTTCAACTTACCTTTTTTTGTTGGGGGGCGGCCAGTTCTGCAGCGACGGGGATATGGATGTTCTTGGTTGCCACCAAGGATCGGTCGGGCATTTTCTCCATCCTTGCTGTCTGGGTCACCAAGGTCATTGTAGTAGTCGTAACGGTAAACACGATCATGCTCCTTGTATGGTCCAGGATTATCATCACCACGGAGAACCCTGAGTTCATCTTGCCGAAAAGGCACCAATGCCGCAGGCATTTTGCTTGGCAGATAGGTCTGCAACACAGGAATAGATTGACTGGCCTGTGTTTTTTATAACCTTGGAGAAATATAGTAATGGCAGAGTAAAGCGTAGGATGATTAGCTGATAGATCTGCTTATTTTCCGCAATATCATATGAGAGGAGAGAAAAGGCTACATTGACTTGTGTTCTAGTGTTTTCTGTTGCGTGGATCTAATGCCGATATACCGAAAGAGAAAAATTACAACCATGAAAATCACGGTGAGTAAAGTGAATTTTTTATTCTGTTCAGCGAAGTATCAAGCCATACCAACCATCGAATGGTTTTCACAACTGGGTTAATCTATGTATGTGTACTTGTTATGGTGCAACATGAGCTGAATAGCTCTCCTGCGTGTTAAAAAGAAGAGCATTCTTCTCAATATAATGATATGTAGCTCTCCTTCGTGTTCGAAAAAAAATAATGCAACATGAGATAATTCAGACTTCAGGATGTTCAATCTGTGACAATGTGATGGTACCGGAATGAACACATAGGAAAGCATATAAAGACTTGTTCTCTTGCTTCTAAAATAAATCAACTAGTTCTGGATCAACAAATGAGCACAATGAATATGCCACGACGGATCCTTTCCAAAAGCTTAATTAAGCAGCACAACTTGGAGATACTTTACTCATGTGCTACTAAAAGGTAGTAGAGAGCTGCTGGTCATGAGCAACTTGCTGTTTTAATCTAAGGCAATCAGTAGAAAACTCGTTTAGCCTTGTTGAATAGATGAGGCGAGCGAAATGTTTTATCTTCTGCAACTACAAGGACTACAACTTCCACATGGGAACAATCGGTGCCTATTTTTCTAATGTTTATGTCAGTGATAAGGCAACGTTAGCTGCATAGCGCTAACGATGCACATGCATTTACTTAAGTCCTATACAGAAATCACACTGTTCCAAAGGGTGATTGCTGTCACAGATGCAGCCAAATGGTGATTGCAAACAGGGGAAAACACTGTTCCAAGGATTATTGCTCCCAAAGATGCAGCCAAGCACAGCCACACACACTCATCAACCACAACACTGTGATGCAGCCAAGCACAGTCGAACACTTTGATTGCTGCCAGCTAGCCGTAACATGAGTGATGGGGTGCGGGTGTTGGATAGTACATGTACACGTCGATACAGTACGGCCATCTGTGGACTTGGCCGGGAGACCAAGCTGGCCAATTTGGCAGCTAGCAAACCGGATCTGGATATATCCAATCCAAGTGAACATTAAAAAAGGAGCTAGTAAGTACTTATTCTAATCACGGGTCTTCACTTTTCAGTAGATAATACTCCGTACGTAACATTAGGATCTAGGTAGCGTAGCAGGTACTACAGCTAACATGGTAGTAGTACAGTAATTCATACAGAGGCTTTTAGGCTTGTTTACTTGAAGGACGTACCACATTGGACACTCATTTAGTCTATTAAAAATAAATTAATAAACATATTTCGTCTGAAAATCGTGAGACGATTAATTTATTAAGACTAACCACAACATTGTCAAAACATATAAATTTATTAGACTTAAAAAAATCATCTCGTTACACACAATCAATGTAATTAGTTATTTTTGTGGTCTACATTTACTGCTTCATTTGATGTGATGAGCCGAAAAATTTTACGGTACGAACTAACCAAGGTCTTATTTTTGCAATGGCAGCAAAAAATGTAGGTAACCCTGGATTTTTGGCTATACAGGCAATGACAATTTTTTCTTTAGGCACGATCGTGTTGCACCAGCATTCAGCAACGGAATCACTGGACCAGCGAGCCCAAAACGAAGAAGGACGCAGCGTGACCACACTGGTCCGGCGAACCCAAAACGAAGGAAGGACTGCGCAGAAAGACGAGCGAATATATACTCACGTCGTTGGCGAAGAAGATGCGGTCCTGCGCGTAGAGCTTGTGCGGGTAGATCCATGAGTTGGCGACGAAGACGACGGTGCCCTTGCCGGGGACGCCCTCGAGGGTGAGCGTCTTGAGGAAGAACTCGGCGTGCTGCTGGTTCCTCACGAGGACGGCGCCCGGAATCCCCTGCGAGTCGTCCCACTCGAAGTTGACGCGGAACACCGTCTCCCCGTCCGTCTTGGACTTGAGCGACAGCACCGCCTCCTCCAGGTGCGCCGGCTTGCCCACTTTGCCACGGCCCCCATTGCCTGAAATTCATTCCGTTCAACCGATCAATCGTACTGTCGTCGCTTGCGGTGAAAAAAAAAAACCAGTGAAATTCCTACGGATATATATTGCGGTGAAAATTCCAGTAAAATTTCGACGGGTTCTAAACGCCTGCAGGTCTCAATCCATGGCGGGAGTGGAACAGTAGACCACCCATCGACTTGCGGCGACGAACATACGAGACGCTGGAGTATTGCCGTGGAAGCGATGATGAATGTGAGGTTCCATGTGTCGTGTTGTGCAGTGCCGCCACCTCGCTCTAGTTTAGGCCATGTTTAGTTTCCCCAACTTCTCCCAAATATTTCTAGATTTCCTGTCACATCAATCTTTAGCTGCATGCATGGAGCATTAAATGTAGGTAAAAAGAATAACTAATTATACTTTTAGTATCTACATGTCGAGACGAATCTTTTAAGCCTAGTTGGTCCATGTTTGGACAAAGTTTGTCAAATAACAACGAAAGTGCTACAGTGCATTTTCCAAATACTTCTCGGAACTAAACAAGCCCTTAATCGCATTGAATGCCCCCCAACAACTCTTTCCATGTCCGTCCGGGGCAACAAGGTTGGCAGTTCAAACTTGAAACCGCAGGCCCCTGCCACGGCAAAACGCCAAAAGAAAAAACCGCATCGCTGTCCATGGAAGCAGGCAAGCAGTTCCTCGCAGTTAACAGCATCCCAGGCGCAGCGGGGTCCCATCCCCATGGGTACCAGCAACCAACTCACGGGTCGCAGTTACAATACTCCGTACGCCGGCCTGACCATCCTGTCGCGCCCGCCTGCGGCCGCACTGCCTGTGCCATGCCTCCGTCGAGATGCACGGTGGTTACAGACCGGCAGTTTCTTTTGTTGGACGAACACGAATTCTACAGGTTTCATCACCATCGGTGGTGGAATTGACTGATGAAATGTTTCCTGGATAGGATATCCTTCCTATATATAGGAAAAGAGAAGGAAAGGGGAAACCGAAATGGGCGGCGAAACGCACGCCGTGCGTTCCGGCCACGCGGACAGCGAGCGCACGCGCGCGCGCGCGCGGCCCGGCCGTCGTCACGGCCCGCGGCCACCGGGAGCGGGCGTTCAATCTTCAGATAGGGGGGCAGGGGAGGGGAGGCCGGGAGGGGCGCGCGCTTACTGGGGTCGGCCGCGGTGGCGCTGACGAGCTGGAAGGCGACGCCGCCGTCGCCCATGCCGAGGATGTTGTGGAGGCCGTCGAGGAGCGAGGCGTTGAAGTCGCCGGCGTCAAGCACCTCCTTCTTCACCAGCTTCACCGTGCCGCGGATCTTGCCCTCGTTCCATGCCTCCTTGTTCTTCCCCGTCAGCCGGTCCGCGACCCCGTGCCAGAACATGGCCGCTCTCTCTCGCTTCTCAGGGAGGCGAGCGGGCGGGGCGGAACGGGGGTGGCTGGTGGGTGGCTTGCTCTGCTGGCTCTCCCTCGCCTGCCAAGCCAATGTGATGTGCGAGGCAAGGCCAGGCAGGAGGTGTCAGGTGTATGGAACTGCCGCTGCCCCGTGCCGCGATATATAGGCGGCCGCGGCCGCTCCGCCTCGGCTCTTGCTGGTTGCTGCTCCAGCCAGCCAGCCAGCCAGCCTGCCAGCGATGGAGGCGACAGCGACAGGAAAAGTGAAAAAAAAAGAAACAAGATGACAATGAGAAACTAAAAAATTGCGGGGTATTGTATTGGTATTGCAATAATATTGGTATGGTACGCGTACACGTACGTCGGCATCATCAAAGTCACAAGTTTGGGATCGCGCGGCTTCGATCCTGTAAACGAGAGATTACAACGCTGGCACATGCAGATGCACGCGCGGTTTCTAACGGGCGGGCGGTCTCCGGCGCCAGGTCCACGCCGAGCCAGCAACGCGCAGGCGCAAGCGCAAGCGAGCGAGTGCGGACGCGAGCCGAGAGACCGAGCTGACTGTCCAAGGCGCCGAGACCGAAACCGCGGAAAACGGACCGGAAACCCACGGGCTGCTTCGCTTCGCCGGTCAGCATTGGGTCGTGCGTGTCTCTCGTCCTCGTGTGGTGCCGTCAGCGGCCCCGGACTTGGCCCCAGCAGCAGCGGCGGCTAGCAGCGCGCGCCAGGCCGCGTCGCCCGCCTACGAGGGCGACGACAGGGACAGACGAGACACGTCGTCGCGAGTGGCCTTGAGCGGGTGAAAACGTTACTGTACTGGGTGAAAACGTACTGTACTGTACTGGAGCAAGGATCTCGCTGATCATGTGGCGGTGACTCGGTGAGGGCCGACCGTACACGGCGGTCGCGTGCCGTGCTGAGTGTTGTGAATTGTGACTGGTGTGGTCCTGGAAACAGGGATCCTTGCACATTTTACTGGTGGTCTTTAATTGCTGCTGCGCGTTGATCGTCCCGGAAATGATGATGATGACAGCGCATTTGCATCCGCCGCGACCACGGAGTAGACACCGTGTAACTCGACCAGAAGGGCACTTGTCACTTGTCAGGCCAGTCTTATGGCAGCTCCAGACCTTTGTTCGAACCGAACTGACCGAAGTCTGACGAGAGTGAGTTTGGTACGAGTGCTCCAATGCTTCGTTGGATCTTTGCAAAAAAAATAATAAAAAAATTCAAAACTGATGGACTTATGAAGCTCCACGTTGTGCTTGTGCCTGACGCCGGTCACATGTCCTCTTTATCAATATTTTATTGAGTATATACTCGAAATGGTTTCAACTATTTGTTCGGTTTGATTTTAACTCTGACAACCAACATTCGATCGCTTCACATGGTTTCGATTCGGTCTTTTCATCCCATTTTTTAATTTCTGAACAACACTGGAGCTATTTTTGAGACTGCACCACAAACTCCACTGTAAAGCAGCTCCGTAAAAAACTCCATATAGGAAAAGGAAGTCGTTTTGGACAACGACACAGTCTTTAAAGTATAATTTTGACTCCTTGTTTTATTAAAAAATATTTAATGGAAAATGATATATGTATATTTTTATTAAAATATTTATCAATACAAATATATTCATATAGCTTTTACATTTTAAAACTCAATAACTTAAAAGTTATTCATGATTTATATTTTCAATGTTTGATCAAAATCTTGACAAAAAGACTTTCTTTTCCTATACTGTCGTTGTTGGTGTGTGTGACATACGTTTGACTCAATTTGTAGCAAATACGTACAACATTTGTGTCTTCAAATAATTTTGTTAAAAAACTAGATTCAAATATCTATCCAACGAATTAGTCAAAGTTATTTTCTGGGAAATAAAAACGATAAATATTTAGGGATGGAGGGAGTACCTCTTTATGTTCTTATATAATATCCGTGAGGATTCCGAGAGAGAGACACAAAATCTATCTACAACTTCTACATTGTTAAAATCAGAAACGGGGAAACACAAATCTACGCATACACCGATTCTCAATAATTTAGGGATAAGTGTTTGCGTCTCTAACTGAGTCTCGCAAAAAAAAAACACCTCAATTGAGTTAGGCTCACTTTCTAGTTTCTAACAGTCGTTTACAATAGTCGAAACTTACTAAACTGTTAGCCCCAGTGAATATGCGAGGTCGTCGGCTCGTCGCTGCAGGAGCTTCCTCAGGGTGTGTTTAGCTGGAAGAATTTTGGGTGTAAAGTTCCTGTAGCATTTTCGTTGTTATTTGACAAACTTTGTCTAAATATAGATCAACTAGACTCAAAAGATTCGTCTCGACATTTACAAATAAATTGTGCAATTAGTTATTTTTTTTACATACATTTAATACTCTATACATGCGTCTAAAGATACGATGTGATGAAAATCTTGTAAATATTTGAGATCTAAACACGCCCTCAGTCCTCGTCGGATCTCAGGCGGCAGGCCTGCTATCCTAATCCTACACATCTGCGGCAGCAGTTCGAGAAGAGTCAGTTGTATTGACAAAACGGCAGGTGCTTCGCGTGCTAATCGAGGGCGGACCGTACAAGCGAGCAAATCCACGTGATTAAAATTTCGGAGGCCATTTGGTGAAGACGAGCCATCAAAACGGGGCAAGGGCAATACGTATATACATTTCTCCTCCGGAAGATGTCTTTGCTTGTAAACCAAGTTCAGAAAGGCGCGTACGTGGGTGATATTTCGGGGGCTTTGAACTGGAATGTCGTCAGAATGCAAGAACAAGTCGATAGCGGCTTTTTGAGACGGGAGAAGATTCTTCGCCTGGTCACACTTGTAGATTTTTTGTATACGCAGTCCACTCCTCCCTACAGTACTATATATCCAACTACTACCCTCCTATATCAATATCTTTTTTTTTTTTTGCGAGACCCTCCTATATTTAACTTACCAATATCATAGGCACAACTGGATCATACATTTTGGTCAACTGGCAACTTGACCGAATTTAAAATACATAGTGTACTGTACACTAGGAATACCATACATACTCACTGCAGAGGACGGCAGATGGCCCATGCCCATATCGCTCGCGTCAAACTAGCCACTAGGCATGGTAAACGGACGATGGTTTACATGCACTCCTCCTGGACGTCATGGGTACGTGAACACGCCACCACACGTGAATCATTTGCAATCAAAAAGGGGCCGCCGCACCGTAGTGATCATCGAAACGTCCACACCATGGGCCCGGGGGCACCAGAAGACCCCATAATTGTCCTTTTGTTTGATTTCAGTTCGGACGAAATGGATCTTTTCATCATCGTGTTCCGCATGGCTTTATTAACGTTTACATTATTCCTGATCGATCAGATAATCGGAGAGCTGATATAATTGGATCGAACCTACTTCCGGGGAAAAAAAGATCGGAAAGGTGATTTCACTTTATTGAGTCGTTAAGGGGCGTGTGTGTTTTCTGTGTTCCAGGGACGACAGTGAGGACTAATATAAAGGCCGGGAAAGCAACGTGAAAAGGGGATAAGACTGTTATGAAGGATTAGAGGAGTGTACAAAGATGATATGATATTTAATTAAGAATGCACGGAGTAAAAAAATCAATGGACACATCACCACCAAACGCACGCGGTTCCAGCGCCCAGAGACGACGAAGTCATTCGTGAGATGAACTAGATATTAGACAACTGTCTTTTAGTGATTTGGATACCTTGGATGGAATTTGCAACCATAAGAAACATAATAACCATACGAAACGCAAGGCGCCCAAAGTTGACCGATTAGTCAACTCAAAAAGCGCGGCTGCTTCCTTCGGGCTCGTGAGGCCTTCCCAAACGCTCCATGTTGGTGGAGTACTGCCCCAACGCTACGGCTGTGCTCTGTTACCGAATCACATAAAATATTAGCTTCACATATATGCAGAGCAGCTTGCACAAGACAAGAAGAGAATAGTTTCATCTGATAAAAAGAGAGAGCAGCTACTAGTGCGCACGTTGCTAGTTTGGGGCGGTTAGTTGCTAGGATGGAATATACAGGACCATAAGTTGAGAAAAACATACGTAGACCTTATTTAGCTCCCACCGCAATTTTTTTTTACCTATTATATTGAATGCGTTTTGATAATGTTGTGCTACAATAAACATATGCTAATGACAGATTATATTCTTATCAAATTCTGTCTCACAGTTTCCAGACGGAATATATGTAATTTATTTTTTTATTACTTTATTTTTAATAGACTAAATGAGTGTTAGAATATCTGATGTGACACAAAAACTTTTCACGCTCTAACTAAATAAGGTCGTAGATGACGAGGAAGAGAGAACCATGATCCTTCAAAAAGTAGACACATCACGCAGTGTAGTGTGGAAATAATAGCTCTATTTACTGTTGTCTGTGTGGAGAAGAACTTTTTCACGAGGCTATTGATGCGTGCTGACTTGGTTGGTCCTGCCCTGATCAGATTGGAAAGGCCAACCACTGAAAATCCAGAAGGGAAATTAGTACCGTACTTTTTATTGCTACTTGTAGTAGTATACTAGACACAGCTTCACTGAACACGTGTGAAACAAGGAGAATATAATATCACAGAATTTAATCATGCCATCTGTTCCATTATTCCATTGGCAATTTTCGCTCGGTGTGGCTCTGTGCAGCAGTGGCATGGGATCCGCTTCACCTACCACGCCACGAGGGTCGATGGCGATCTGGCCTGCCGCGCCAACCTGGCTCGCAGCTGCAGCATGAGCCCCTCTTGGAACCTAGAGTGTGTACCACTTGTAATCTTGTATCCTGTGTTATTATCAAAAACATATTATACCGTAGTTTAAAGTTTAAAAGGTGTTTAGATCCAGGACTAAAATTTAGTTTGTATCACATTAAATCAAATGTAACGTATTAATTTAATTATAAAAAACAACAAATCCTTTAAACCTAAATAATCAATGATTCGACACTAAAGTGTTACAGTAACACATGTGCTAATGACAGATTAATTAGACTTAAAAAATTCATCTCGTGATTTACGGACGGATTCTGTAATTTAATTTTTTTTATTAGTACTCAAACATCTTATGCAACATTCTATGTAAATTTAAAATTTTTACACCGTGAAACTAAGCATACCGGGCATGTTTATTAGTTGGGCAAGGGAACGGCATGGGCGAGTCGAGCGGAGGAGCGAACGCTGTGCCCACAGATCACGCCGGCAGAGGAGCAGGTCGAACTCGCATCCTCGTCCGTGCACGGTGCACCGGCCAGCCGTGAGAGGAGAGAAGGGCACCGCACAGTCGCAAGAGGAAGATGAAACATGGAGAAGAGTTTCTCACCAATATATGAGGTGCATATGTACACGGGATATAACTTATTTAATATGTTGTAGCGTAACTTTTTTATTTAGTCTGTTAATACGTACTCCCTCCGTCCCTAAATATCTGTCGTTTGCGCTTTCCAAGAAACAACTTTGACTAAATATATATTAAAAAATATTAATATGTATGATACATAATTAGTATCGTTGGATAGATATTTGAATCTAGTTTTTTAACAAAATTATTTGGAGATACAAATGTTGCACACATTTGCTACAAATTGAGTCAAACTTGTGGCACACACACCAACGGCGACGGTTAATTAGGGACGGAGGGAGTATTTGATGTGAACTTTATCGGGAATGTTTCATGAGAAGGGACGTTCAATTTGCTGAAAATGCTCCTGGCCGGGGCGCCGGCCACTGTAACTCAAAAGCTGAGGACGTGGGATGTGGGCTGGTCGAGGGGGCGTTTGGATTCAGGGCTAAAATTTAATCTGTATCGTATTAAATGCTACGATACTAATTTAATTTATTAAAAATAAACTAATTATAGACGTGTTTGATAGAGCTCCACGTAGCTCCAGATCTCAAAAAACAACTCTGCTCCAAATTTTTTCAACTAAACGCTCAGATCCGCAGAAAACATGCATCTGGCTCTCAAATCCATCAAATCCACGGAGTACCTTAAGCGGTGCTCTGAAAGTGCTGGTTTTTTAATTTCTCGTGGAGTCGGTGGAAATTAGCCACCTATGTCACCGATTACACACCCCTACGTACCGATTCACAATTTGTTTTCCCTTCTCCCCCATGACGACGTCAAGGGTATTATTGGACAATGCAACTAAAACCTCTATTTGTGGATCTGGAGCTGTTCTCTCAGCCAAACACAATTTCTCAGCTTCATGATGGAAGCGCAGATCCGTATTGGAGCTGCTCTATGATGGAGCTAGTGTTTTTTAAGATCTGGAGCTACGTGGAGCTCTGCCAAACACGCCCTTTATCGTCATATAGTAATTAACAAGACGAATCTATTAGAGCATCTCCAACAGCTTTCTTATTCCCAATCCAACCACTATATTGGGAGAGTTGGTTCAAATAATTGTTCCAGCAGATCCCCAATCCACTCCTATTTATTGGTGACCACAAAAAAATAGCCCAACTCCCCTCATGAATGGGGATGGATCTAGCGAACTACGAAGACGCAATGGAGGTGCTCGAGGTTGCATTGGCCGCTTCAGTTTGAGGTCGTGCCGGTGGAAGAGGTAGAGGCGCGACTTCCTCAAACTCGCAGGAAGCGAGCCTCGTCAGTAGCAGGCGAGCACATGAAGCGCGTAGGATCTCGTGGGTGGCAGTAGCAATCTAGCAAGCAGCCATCGCTCATGGAATCTCACAAGAGCTCGCAGGGGCTCTATGGCCTGGCCGGATTGGAGGAGCGCCATGGCCGGTGACGAAGTGTCTCGTGGCTAGGGCGGAAGGGGCCATGGCCAAAGGAATACGAGATTGATGGCTTGGGTGCGACACGGGCTGGGAAGAAGATGCGAACGGTAGTGTCTTAGAAAGAAAAGGATGAGTCCGAAAAAAATAAAAGGGATGAAAGGGCCTAAGATGTCGTCTAGAGGGGGGTGAATAGACGTTTCTGAATATTAACACCTTAAAATGCGGAAGCGATTAGTATGTGAGCTTTCAATTTCTTGGAAGCTCCCAATCACAGTAAAACAACCCCTCAAGAGACAAACACACAGTATATGAAAGATATACAATGAATATAGAGTCAATTCTCTGCACCACAAAGGTTAGAGCAATATACAACAGTTTCTGCGCAGAAAGGTAATACCGGACACGTGATAGGTTGAACCCTAAAGCAATACCAAACACGTCCGATATTTGCGAATTCAGCGCTGGGCTCCAAATTGATTCTGTTTCTTCTCAACTTTATCACACCCTACAGAAATACAATCTATATATAGGCACAACACACAGAACCTGCAGAGATAGCTCGAGCCACACAAATATCAAATGTAATAAAGAGAGAAGACACGATATTTGTTTTACCGAAGTTCGGCACCCCCTCGGGTCCTACTCTCTGTTGAGCCGGTTGCGAGCTACCACAAAGGTGGACTCTAGAGGACACCATCGGTCACTCTAGTCGTGGTTTATTTCACCTGCAATGCTCCTTCCACTAGTTGATCTCTTTTGAGGAGAGATCGAACCTTCACAAATTTTCTGAGGCACTCCACAAAGCTCTTGGGTGCTCAACGGCAACGCCTAGCCGTCTAGGACCGTACAGTCCAAGAGTAACGAATGCACACAACAAGATCGACGATTTGCACAAGTGCTCAAGTAGTGACTTGGTCTCTAATTTTGAATCTCTCTCAACCCACAAATGGATTTGGCAATTAGAGGTCAATCACTCACTAAGGGAGGGTTGGAAAGTGTTTTGAAAACTCTAGAATGGGTGTGGGAACCGGTAGAATCAGCAGCCTTCAAAAGAGAAGGCTTGGAGTTATTTATAGTTGCACACACGAAACTAGCCGTTACAGCTATTGGCTTTGCTCTCGTAACTGCCGGTAGTACCGGGCCCAAAGGCCGGTAGTACCGGTAGGCCAAACTTTGCCAAGACCCAAGACTTTGCTTTGCTGAGAATAACTCGCGGTACTACCGACCACGAGGGCCGGTACTACCGGGGGCCGGTACTACCGGCCTTATGGCGGTACTACCGGTAGGCCAAATAAGGCCACACACAGAGAGGTTGCAAACTGCCCCTAAACACCGGTACTACCGACCACCAGGGCCGGTACTACCGCCAATATCGGACACATCCGGTATGTATGGACTCTGAATGCAGAAACAGTCAGCAAAGGGTAAGAGTTAGTCCTAACTCTCTCATGTCTCACTTAGGTTGGTTTGAGCACTTATGAAGAATCATCTACTGTATGTTGCATCCCTCTTAGTAGTACGACTTTCCTATTTAGTCAAGATAAATTAAAAAACAAGTTTTAAACCTCCTGAGATGATCTTTGTTGAACCGAAGCCGCTTCTCTTTCATCTTCTCTATTTAGAGGAATGCTTGTCATGATTAGGAGTAGATATCCCTCGAGCATAGCCGTCTTGAGCATGTGACTTGACTTCGTACATGTGATATGATCAAATCCAAATGTGTCAAGTCACTCCAATCAATATTGTTGCTAGGAATATTGATTCTCCACTCAATGTAATCTTCAAGCTTGATTGATCCTTCGACTAAATGCAAGTACTTTCTTCTTCACCCTAGCTTGGTTCTTCGGTCGTCAAGCCGTCGCTTGCCCTTCATCCTAGCTTAGTATCTCGAAGACTCTTTCGTTGCTATCTTTACTATCTCAAACCATTCAATTATACTTCGCTTTGAATCCTTTGTTAGAACATATATGAATCATGATTATCCCACAATAGAATAGCCTTTTCATCAATATCGCTTTCATTGTTATCTTGTGCTAGTGACATGAATAACGTATAACAATCCATCATTTTGGCTTTACATTTCATTTCAAATACATTGTGAGATAAACTTTTTCCTGTGTCACATTTAGCAAACATATTAGTCTTTTAATCAATGATGTCATCAAGTCATCCAAAACATTCTTAAGTGCAACATACACTTTTAAGAGATAAAAATAAAATAAAATATAACCTAACACATAGGCCCCATATATTGGGGAAGATTTTTAGTGAACTATTGCAGTATCTTCCTCAATAATCTAAAAAGTAGTATGTGACTCCCCATTTATTGGCTTACTGCTATATTAAAAGAGTTGTATTGCGGAATTATTGGAGATACTCTAAGGCCAAATTAATTTATCATTAGCAATTAGCTGAGTGGGTCTCGCCATCTCGTTAATAACTGTACAGATTATACTGCGTCCAATTCCGTGGATTTCCGATGCAAATTACCTGTCTGATAGAGGTGCGGTGCGGAGCCTGACTACTGTTTTTATCACACCACCTGCAGGCTGTGCAGCAGCCAGCAGTCGTTATTAGGAGCTGAAGATAATTAATCTGTTTATTAGTACATATTTACTACAATGATATTGTCAAATCATAAACTAATTAAGCTTAAAAATCATCTCGCAGAGTTATCTTAATATATATAATTAGTTATTTTTTAGTTTCTATTAAATATTTCATGTATGTGTCCAAATATTTAATATGATAGATAAAAAGTTTTTGTTTTTTTTTAAACTAAACACTCCCGAAGTCAAGCTCAAGCTGGTCTTATTTTTCAGATATAAGACGAACCGCAGTGGTTCCGTTACCCCATCCGCTAAAACTCAATAGTGTAATATATACCGTAAAAAAATGGTACAGCGGCGTACGCTAAAACCTCCTGGATGATCGCGCGTCCGTTAAATAAAGCGATGTAGCGGGAGCACTGTAAACTGCGTGTGTGGGGCCTGTGGCAGGCGCTGCATGCGCGCATGAGAGAGTCAGAAGCCGGCAAGGGAGAGAGAGGGGAATCTTTTGTGGGCTCTACTTTTTATGTAACAAAAAAAATATTATATCTCATAAATCAAAAACCCAAATTAAATTCTGATTGCACCATTAAATTCGTTGCAATTAATTCTTCAAAACTAGATCTCTCATGGATATATTTAGATAAAGTGACAAATGGACCCATAGTGGATAGAGGATGATATAGAGGATGGATGGATACGGAAGAAATGAATATAGAGAAGAGAATCTTGATGACCAGGTAGTATAGAGGATGAAAATAGAAGAACGTGAGTGCCGATAGTCTAAGGCTGCATGCACTTCAGCGCATGCGCCAATCAATCCGTATCCAGTAGCAGTCGCCGTTAGGTGAAGATTTGCAGGATTGCATCTAAGCACTTCTTTTTTTTCGAAAAGATTGCATCTACCCTCTAGTGACTGCTAGTACCGCCTTGAGGTCAAGGTCAACAGTTTTCATCACAGTCGTATCAGATGGAATGTTTAGACACATATATGGAGTAATAAATATAGATTAAAAATAACTAATTATATATATTATAATATTTTGTGAGATAATTTTTTTCAGACTAATTAGTCCATGATTTAACAATATTGTGCCACAGTAAATTTGTCTCATAGTTTTCAGACGGAATATGTAGTTTTTTTATTAGTCTATTTTAATGACAACATATGCTATAGAAACCAACCTCTTGTGCAAACTATATAAACTCTAATCAAGATCACAAGAATCTAATCCGATGGTTAGAGGTGAAGGTGAGTTATTTTAGCACTTAAACTCCCCCACTGTGCCCACGCCGGTTTAGATTAGGATGAGATGAGTGGAGGGGTTTAAGTGTTAAAATAACCCACCATCGGATTAGATTCTTGTGGTCTTGATTAGAGTTTCTATAGTCTGCATATGAGGCTGATTTTCATAGCATACGTTCCCATTTTTAATAGATTAAATTAATATTGTAATATCCGATGTGACATCAAAAAAAACTTTTCACCTATCAACTAAACACCATCTATGATTATTTTTGCTCGAGTCCACTGCTTTGGAATACCGGCTATTCGATTCATCCTCGGTGGTTTCCGTTGTCAAAGTGACAGAAGGTATGTTTCTTCAAAATTATTTCAATTGATTATGGTTGTGTTAACAGTGCTCTGTAAGAAAGAATAAGTCATAGTATGGCTGATAAACTGACTATTCTGCACAGTTAGGAGCCACAAAAGTTAACTATCCTCCCCCTTATTATACAATTTAATCTATAATAAGATAAAGTGCTCAGAGTAAATTGCATGAAAGAAAATTGAGCATAAGAGATAACCAATCACTAGACAAAACTTTATCCATGTGGCTAGACGCGCACCATAAAGTACTACCAGTTGTTAGTCACACAAAAAAAAAGTACCCAGTTGTGAAGTGCTTCCAAGAATGACCAGCGAACCCCCATATGCTTGGTTGTCAGACCATCTATGGTATGAGTACGACTTTTTTCACGAACATCACAAAACCAACCAGTTGCTTCAGTTTGCTCGAAGAAGACCCGTGGACCGTCCACGCCATAGCGCTGGACCGTCCCCGCTACAGCGCATCAAAGTATCAAACCAGTCCAAAAGTTCCTTCTCAAAATGGTTAAGTCAGTGGACTATTAACCATCATACAACTACAAGAGGTAGTGGACGGTCCACGGTTAACAATCAGCTAGCCCTTTTCAAATCTTTTTTTTTTGTGCATTTTTCAAGCGTCACTCTCATCCCTATACATGCATATGCAACCACTTGCAAATTGGTACTAGATTACATGAAATAAATTAACATTAACACCTCTTGGTAGTATCACTATCTAGTCTATATATTAACCCAGTCATATTTCATCATCTAATTACCTCATGAAACCTATCTCTATACCTTTGTCTTCACCTAACCATTATGTTATACACCATGACATCTTAGGTAACACAATTCTTCACGTGGACCAAATCTTCCTTTGTATCTCAAATAAAAATGTTAATCCACAAAAACAAACTTAGGAGCCTAGATACTTTCATCCATCTGTGGTCACAAATCTTACCGTTATAAACATTAATAATTACTCCCTCCATACTCATATTAGTTGTCGTTTAGAACAGCGATACGGTCTTCAAATTAAAACACAATTTTGACCTCTTGTTTTTATAAAAATATTTATGGAAATGATATATATATATATATATTTATGAAAATATTTTTCAAGACGAATCTATATATTCATATAATTTTTCATATTTGCAAACTTAGAAATTTAATAGCTACTGATGATTTATATTCTCAATGTTTGACTCAAATCTTGTCTAAATCGATAACTAATATGAGTATTGAGAGAGTACTTGCGATAACATAATTGGCGGATTGAGAATCTCCTTCCAGGGAAAAAAAAAGAATGACAAAAGTGATTTCACTTTAATTCGTTGGCACACGGTAAGGGTTGTTCTTATTGATTTCTTTGTCTCCAGGGACAGTGGGGGCTAACGTGAAACCAACGTGAAAAGGGGCTAATCTTTTTGAAGAAAGAATAGAGTGCAGAAAGATTTTTTTTTCGCGAATACGCACGAGTGTGCATATCTTTGTATTAAGAAGAAGAGAGTTTATATACAAGATTGCCGAAAGTCGGCACCCAAAAAAGAATTCCAAAGATTACATAGAAAGAAGAACGACGAGGGAGTAAAACACGAAAAACTCATGGATGAGCCAAAGCTCGAAGCCCAATTGCTCCAGCTTCTATCCACCTGTCTGCTTCTGCCCGAATAAGCTGAAGGATGTCGATGATCGAGGAAGAGGATTCCCTAAAACACCGAGCGTTGCGCTCCTTCCAGATTTCCCAGGAGACGAGCGCAAAAAGCGAATCAAGGCCTTTGCGTTTGTCACCGGACAAAAGAGATCGAAGCTGTCTCCACAAACGCAGCGAAGAAGCAGCTGGGGGCGGGCAATCCAGTCCGAAGGCCGACAGAATATGGAACCATATCTCCATGGTGACTGGGCACTCAGCTAGGATGTGGTCAATGGTCTCCCGACCTTGATCACACAGATAGCATTCCTCACGTGCTTCAAGACCGTGGCGTAACCTACGGTCACCGGTCCAATGTCGACGTCTGAATGCCAACCAGAGGAAGATTTTGATCTTCAGAGGTGCCCAAGTCTTCCAGATGAGTACGTGACCCTGAAAGGCCATAGATCCCGAGTGAAGCATTTTATAAGCTGATTTAGTTGTGTATTGTCCGTCCGGTGTCCAGCGCCACACTGTTTTGTCAGGCTGATCGTTGAGTTGGACGTCTCTCAGCAAGTTCCAGAGATATAGGCATTCACTGATCGCATCCGTGGACATGCCCCCTGAGATGCGCCGCGTCCAAACTCTGTCGTTGAGCCCATCTCGGACGGTCATGGAGCGACGCGTTCGTTTGGACACTAGCTGATAAAGGCAGGGCACAATCTCAAGAGCGGCTTCTCCATTGATCCATTTGTCTTCCCAGAATAAAGCTTGACGACCGTCACCGATGATGGTGAAAGTCGAGGCCCTGAAGAACGCCATGACCTCGGGTGCTGTACTGATGGGAAGTTGGCTCTATGCACGGTCACGGTGTACTTTCTGGAGGCAAAGCCATTTGGTCTGAAGGATAGACATATATAAAAGATTATATATAAGAATAAATGTAAAAGAATAGACATATAAGGGCTCTGTTTGATACAGCTCACAACAGCTTCATGAGTTGTTGTGAGCTGTTTTTTTTGTCAAACAACTTTTTCCAAAACAGCTTTACCCATGAAACTGTTTTATTACTCCTCTCACAAAACCATAAGCTGAGATGAAGATGAAAAAAGTAGTTTTTCACAGCTTACACATCTATTTCTCTCTCCTAACCATACATAAAGTTGTTGGTAAAGCTGTTTTGTCAAACATTTTTTTCAAAATAATTTAGGTTTACCTAGTAAGTTGTTCATGAAACTATTTTGTAAAAAAACAGCTTTACTAGTGAAACTGAGCTGTACCAAACAGGCCAAGATATATACGTATATGGATTATGGAAGCACGGGTCACCAAACGCACGCACCTGCAGCAGCTATAGAGTCTAGAGACGACAACTCATTCGTCGTGAGATAAACTCGATATTAGCCTGTCTTTTAGTGTTTTGGATGCTTTAGATGGAATTTGCAACCATAAAAAACATATAACCATACAAAACGCGAAGGTGCCAAAAGTCGACGGATTAGTCAATTGCTAATCGCCGCTTCGTGCTGATCAGAATGGAAAGGCCAACATCCAAAAATCTGAAAGGGAAATTTAGCAGGATTACTTTATTACCAACGTAGTAAAATTTTAGGAACGGGTTCAGTAAACACGTGTGGAATAAAATAATGAACGAGAACACATCACAACATCTATTCGCTCTGACTGAAGGCACTCGTAATAGTATGAGCTAGCTGCTAACTCTAAGTCAACCTCTTCAATAGTGTTAACTCTTAGCAATATTTTATAATATAATTAAGTTTACTTTACATTCACATATGATCTTGGAATATGTGTATGAGCCTAGCTCTTGAGCAAAAGTTAACTGCACAGCTGCAGCCTGCAGGTGCAGGATTCCCCCTAGGGAGAATTATTTATTTGGCCCTCAAAAAAACTCTGGTTACTTATGTGGTCCTTTTATTTTTGAAGTTGTGTATATGGCCTCAAAACGAAACTTTGTTACTTATTTGGCCTTCCGTTAGATTTGAGGGCATAACAGTGTTAAGTGTTGAGTAAAAAGACCATTTTGCCCCTGCGTCTAAAAAAATAAAAAGACAGTGTATAAAACAGTATATATATATATATATATACTGTTTATATATAAATATATTATATATATTCTGTTTATATATATATTGTTCGTTTATATACTGTATATATATATATATATTTTATACTGTTTATATACTATTTTTTTATTTTTTAGACGCAGGGGCAAAATGGTCTTTTTACCCAATACTTAACACCGTTATGCCCTCAAATCTAACGGAAGGCCAAATAAGTAACAAAGTTTCGTTTTGAGGCTATATACACAACTTCAAAAAGAAAAGGGAACTTCAAAAAGAAAAGGGTCACGTAAGTAACCATAGTTTTTTTTTGGCCAAATAAATAATTCTCCCTTCCCCCTAGCAGCCGCTCTAGCTGGGCTGGTTTCAGCAGCTGTCTGGGCTGTGGCTGTTCAGCCCAGGCGTTCGGCAGCCCAAAGCCCAGCCGTTCACACGCACGCAGTCCTCTTCACTCCTCACGGTATAGGGGTCTGGGCCTCTGGGGCTTTGGGCTAGCCAGCACCGGCGTACGTCCCTCGCGCGCAGCGCCGCTATGGCCGCCGCAACGTTCTCCGCCGCCGGGCGCCGGCTCCTCTCCACCGCCGCGGCAGCGGCAGAGAAAACCGACCTCCCCATCCCTATTTCCCGGCTTCGCCAGGCCGCCTCGACCACATCGACCCCTCCCACCCCGTCGCCGCGCTCTCGGCCCTCTCCTCGGTGGGCCTCCCCGACCGCGCCTCCACGCTGCTCGGCACCATCACGTCGCCCACTACCGCGCACCTGAACGCGGTTCTCAGCCCACTCCTGCGCTACCGCAATGCTACGAGTATTCCAGTGCACTTTCATCAGCTGATCCGCAATGCTGTAATTTGCTCCCCTCGTCGTCTTCATTTAGTTGTATATGGCTCTATGCCTCTTATGGTTTTTAGTGAGAATAAGAAAGGGATGATCCTACTAATGATGTGTCCCTTTTTTTTCTTGTTGGTGCAACTCTACATATTCGTTGTAGGAACTAATTAATTACAGCTCTGAACTAATTCTGTTTGATATGAAAAGAAAATGCTTAATGAAACATTTTCTTTAATTGTTGAACTGTATGTTGGGAACCATATTTGTATCGATCCCATCACTTTGCTTGCATCTTTTATCTGTTCTACATATGGGGCAGAATTACATTACCGTTCTCTATTAAGTTTCTAGGATAACTGTTTACATAGATCTTGGCACTTTGTTACAGGGAATATCAACTACAAGGAGTTTGCTTGCAGATGATGCTATGGTGCCTATTTCTTCTCCTTTGACTCCTCCACTAGGTGACAGTGAAGAAACTGACAAAAAGGGGGCTGTGGTAAAACGTCTAAAGGTCCAAGCCATAAAAAAGGATATCAAACAGGTAAACAAACACTGCAGGACTAGTTATTTGCTTCTATGAAACAGCTATCAATTTGCTATTTCACTGACAGCATATCTATGAATGTGCAAACTATCATAAATTAGCTGTACTTGGCTATTTCATTCATGTGTGTTTCTCTGGAATAGTTAATTATGGCTTCGTGAGATTTCAATGCTTTCATAGTACAAATTCATAGAACGTTGTTTCTCAGCGTTTGTCTCTAGAAGCTGCACCTGGTGCTTAACTTCAGTTCAATTTGAATTAATAAACACTTGATAATAATACTAAGCATATATGGTGACAGTGAGGAATGTTGTACAGATTTCATTGACTACTCGCATATTGGGCATTGGTTTTTTTTTCTGTAATCTATTATCATCAAGAGATGTATGTATCTCATCTTTTATGAAGCCTTCTGGCTATTTCAGAGTCCCAAGAAGGTGAATCTAGTAGCAAAGTTGGTCCGAGGTATGCGTGTGGAAGATGCCTTATTGCAGCTGCAAGTGACAGTTAAAAGGGCTGCCAAAACTGTTTACCAGGTCCTTGTTTGTCGAACTTTTGACTACTCAACTGTTTCTTATGATAGTAGTGCCAAAATGACCGAAGACATTTCATCACCATTTCAACAAATTACTGCAGGTGATCCATTCTGCTCGCGCCAATGCAGCTCATAACCATGGATTGGATCCTGATAAGCTCATTGTTGGTAAGACTTCAACAAAGCAAACTCCATCCTCTACCTTTGTTATAATCTAATCACTTCCGCGTTATCCATGAAAACCTCAGAGGAGGCCTTTGTGGGAAAGGGACTTTACCTGAAGAGACTGTCTTACCATGCCAAAGGGAGGTGCGGTGTTATGGTGCGACCAAGGTGCAGATTGACAGTGGTGGTTAGAGAAGCTACAGCTGAGGAAGAGGCAAAGATTGCCAAACTCAAGGTGAGCAACTATAAGAAGCTGACCAGAAAGGAGCGGCAGCTTATGCCACACCGGCTCATCGAGGTTAGCCCGAGGTGGGCTCGCAAGAGGAAAGAGGAGGCTGGTGCTACGGTGTAGTACTAGTTTCTGTATGCAGAACCTGCATTCGGGGCGTATAATTCATCTGCTAAATTTGCTGAAGAACAATGATAGATGTCTCTTACATGGGATAAATTTGTTCTTTTTGTTTGTTTCATCTGTATGAAACCTGCGAAAACTTTGCCATGTTGCCTTGACTGAAGGAAGATGTAGTTTTCCAGCAATTCCTCATAGACAATGAATAATTTATATACAATACGGTTTTGTTCGACCGGTCTGGCTTTGGTGGTTTGTTCTCCTGCGTGCCCTATTTGAGCAAATACCAACATATTCTTTCCTTTTTCTTACGACCGGTCTAGCTCAATTTATCCACGTGGACTAATCTTCCTTCATAACTCAAATTAAAATGTTAAATCCACCAACATGATCATTTTAATCGCAAAGATTTTACGCAGATGTGTATTGAACACCGTGTGAAACAAAAGTTAGTGACCGAGGGAGTACTGCAACATTCAGCAAAGGGGGAGGGGCATTGATTCTTGATTGCAACAATCACTTCACTTATTACGTGGTAGCAGTATTTCGATTGACCGGCCCACACAAATGACACAGTAGTCTCTAACAAGTACTAGTACATGGTCTCGCAACGTTCCGCTCGTATACACGACTGCTTAGCTTATTCATCATGTACCAGCTCGATCGTACGTAGGAGTAGTAAGTATCCTGGTGTGGAGTGTGGTGGTACGAAACGCTCAAGATCGATCGATCAGATGGAGATGCTGTTGGGAATGCCCTTGGCGGTGAGCCCGGCGGCGGCGCCACTGTGGTCCGAGGTGTTGGGGTAGAGCAGCATGTAGGGGAACTCGGCGGGCCCGTTCCTGTTCTTGAGCTGCGGGTCGCGGTTCTCGCCCGCCACCTTGCGCTCGATCTCCACCAGCGCGTCGCTGAACCGCTTGAACGCCGCCTTCGCCCGGGCGTCGGAGGTCCACTCGGGGGTGTCGCGCTGGCCGAGGTACACCTCGTCGGAGGAGTGCTTGGAGAGGACCTCGATGAGCGAGATGCCGATGATGGTCTGGATCTGGCTCGTGATGGTGTGGATGAAGCCGCGCTCCGGGTCGCGCGCCAGCTCCTCGTACGCCTCGCTGCCGGGCTCCGGCATCCGGCGCCGGCTCACGGTGGGCCGGTTCGGGAGGTACCCCGCGTACGGGTACTGGCCGAAGTTCACGGCGGCGTGCAGCGCCGACGCGGTCCAGATGATGGTGGTGCAGGCGGCGGCGAGCTCCGGCACGGCCCGCATCCGGGGCCACCACGGCGCGTCCCTGAGGTCGCCGTGCCCGACCTCGCGCACCTCCTTCCACCACGCCTGCAGCTCCTCGTCGCCCCGCAGCGCGCCGTCGTCGGGGTAGTAGATGGCCAGGTACTCGCCCACCCACTGCTCGATGGCGTGCCAGACCGCCAGCCCGTCGCTCGCGTACGGGTAGTCCTGGATCAGCAGCCGCACCTTGTAGGGGCTCGACGCGTCCGCCACCGCCACGCCCCGCTTGACGAGGTCGGCGGGGAGGCCCTGCTCCGTGAAGTCCCAGCCCTTGTACACCGCGGAGGACATGGCCAGCGCGTACTTGCCCGGGAACACCGTCATCTCGAAGATGCCGCCGCCGTTGATGAGCGTCTGCCGCGCCAGCGCGTTGATGGTCATGGTGTCGCGGAAGTGCGGGTGCAGGAGCTTGTGCACCGGGTGCGTCACGCTCAGCTGCCGGTTCGTCGCGATCACGAACGGCTCCATCACCGCGTGCGTGTTCAGCCTGCACGAGATCACCGGCGGTTGGATTGCATTGCATTTCGATCACCGCCGCAGCAGCAACTACTCGATCGATCATCAATGGTGATTAGACAAGATCGAACAACGCATTTCATATATACCAGTGGCTGATGAGCTGGTGCCAGCCGGAGTCGTTGACGGCGACATAGGCCTTGGCGAGCTGCCACACCCAGGCCTCGACGCCCGCGGACGCCGGCGTGTAGACCTTGCTCTTGGCCTTGGTGAGGCCTCCGTCGAGGTACGGCTCGCTGAGCTCGATGGCGAGCGGCGCCAGCCTGCCGTCGGCGCGCAGGAAGAAGAGCGTCCTGGTGGCGTAGATGAAGTTGCCCTCCAGGTTGTTGACGTCGATCAGGAACGGCATGAAGCGGTCGTGGTGGTCCAGGATGTAGAGCCTGTTGCCGTCCAGCGCCTGCTGCACCGTGAGGCCCTCCAGGTTCTTCTCGACGTGCTCCGCCGTGATGGTGCTGGTGTGGTCGCCGTACTTGCTGGGGTCCAGCGTGCTCTTCGGCGGGAACTCCTGTAATAATCGATCGTGTTCGGCGGGAAACCAAGCCAAGCCACCGTTAATTAACAACAGTTACTTACGCATCAATTTAATTTGCACATGGACACAGTGACTCACCGTGAGGCGCGTGATCACCATCGGGTTGACGCCGGCGAGCACCTCCCGCGCGAACTCCTCGTCGGTCCTCCACGCATTCTTGTCCTCTGTTCCGCGCAAACAGACAGTCAGTCAGTCAGTCAGCTAGCTTGTCGATCGATAAGCTTAATTAGGAGTGCCACTGTGTGTATGAGCACATCAGCACGTGCAGACAGAAAGAAAGCCGTGCCGTGCCTTTGATGATCTGCGGGATGGGGAGCTTGAGCAGGTAGTCGCCGCCGGCGGGGAGGAGGTCCTTGACGAGCTGGAGCGGGAAGAGCTTGCGCATGTCCTCGAGCGCCTGGATCTTGGGCAGCTTGATCCCGCCCTCGTACAGGTTGAGGATGTCCTGGAACGAGTCGAACTCGCTGGGGGTGGTGTCCACGTACGTGCGCACCGCCGGGATGATCCCCTGCGTGATGGCCTTGATGGAGTAGCCCAGGAAGTCGGACATCTTGAGGTGGCCGAACCGCTCGTCCCGCGGCAGGTAGATCTGCTCCACCAGCGACAGCCGGCTCTCCGAGTTGGGGTCTGCATGCCAATGCCAATGCCATTTGCCATGCGGCCAAGTCAACAACGTACCACGTCAGCCAGTCAACGACCAACTCTCCTGCACAGCAAATGCACGGCGGCGCACGCACCGGTTTTGGTGGGCTTGCGGCCCGTGCGGCAGCGGCGCGGGTAGGGGTGGTCGGCGGAGCCGCCGAGCACGGGGCGCGGGTTGCCGCCGTCAGGCTCGCCGAGGTCGTTGTAGACGTCGTAGCGGTACACGCGGTCGTGCTCCTGGTAGGGGCCCTGCTGGTCGTCGCCGCGGAGGTTGCGGAGCTCGTCGTCGCGGTAGGGCTTCAGCGCCGCCGGCATCTGGCTCGGCAGGTACGTCTGCGCCGCGGCGTTTTTCCGCCACACACAAAAGAGAAAAAGATCAACATGGTGACCGACTGATTGACATTGACGGACGGACGGACGTTTAGGTCTTGTTTAGTTTTATTACCAACTTCCCCCCAAATATTTCTAGATTCCCCGTCACATCAATCTTTAGTTACATGCATAGAGCATTAAATATAGGTAAAAAAAATAATTGATTGTACTTTTAGTTTTCTACATGTCGAGACGAATCTTTTGAGCCTAGTTGGTCCATATTTAGACAAAGTTTGTCAAATAACAACAAAAATGCTACAGTACAGATTTCAAATATTTCCCGAAACTAAACAAGGCTTTAGAAAACAACCCAGGTTGATTGATCAAGACTCTATCTACTCCGTACTAGGACTCTCTTACATAGAGATAAGGACACGTGTTACCCGCTGATTTGCTTGACTGACCATCATGGTCATCAGCATGACTTTTTGTCAAAAAGTTGAGTGGATTGGCTTGGCATCAATCTTTACTTTAGGCCAGTTCACCAAATATTTGGCGAAAAGTTACTATAGTACTTTCGTTGTTATTTGACAAACTTTGTCTAAACATGACCTAACTAGACTCAAAAGATTCGTCTCGACATGAGCAGACTAAAAGTACAATTAGTTATTTTTTTACCTACTTTTAATGCTCCATGCATGCGTGTAAATATTCTACTGCACAAAATATTTTGAGAAATGTTGTGAAGGCCTTAACCTTTTATTTAAAAGGGAGTCTAGATCCGTTCGGTTCGAAGAAATTAAAATTCACTTAATAAACTATAAATTGGACTATTTAGTTTCGAATTTAACATTCTACTATTTTCTAAAATTTAAATATAAACTTATCTCAAGTTTAAAGAGTGTGAGAGAAAAATGGATTCTATAGATCACAATAATATATTTCTATTTTACAACTTATAACACTCTCTTCAACTCACTTTACTATGATAAAAATATAACATATAATTATCTCTCCTATAGCGAACAATAATACATAAACATTATTTATATATAGTTATATTAACTTGATTAATACTTTCTCTGTCTCTGAATAAATCAATTTCTATAATCCATAACACTCAAACTTTTAGAATTTGGACTATTTTATAGAAAAAAAATAACATCTATGACATAAAATAAGCATATTATGAAAATATATTCTATGGTGTATTTGGTGGTATTAATTTTAATCTTTATATTTCTTTCTAAAAATTTGGTTAAAGTTTAAAATTAAGTCTGACTTAAGATAATTATAGAAATCTATTATGTGTTTAAATTATGATTTAAAAAATGAATTTAATTCAAAAGATCTACTCCGGGGAGATAGCCGGCCGGGAAGAGGTTGGTTTGCTTTCTAGGCACGTGAACTCACATGCCTCGCGCTCAGCGACAGTCAGAAGATTTCAGAAGATCATTGTAGTAGCACTAGATTCTCACCTACCGTGGCAGTTGCACTAGTCCCACTACTTGAATGATTTTTCTTCACCACATAACCCCACCATGTCCTTTCCCACGGCCACGGGGTGATAACTTTTAACTTACATCGTTGCAGAAGAAGACGCGGCTGTAGCGGTACTTGGCGACGGGGTAGACCCAGGAGTTGGCGACGAAGGTGACGGTGCCGCGGCCGGGGACGTCGTCGAGGGTGATGGTCTTGAGGAAGAACTCGGCGGTGTGGTTGTTCTTGACGACGACGGCCCCCGGCACGCCCAGCTTCTCCACCTCCCAGTCGAACGTCACGCCGAACTTGGACTCGCCGGTCGTCAGCGACGGCAGGCTCGTCAGCCACTGCTCCAGGTTCGCCTCCGCCCCGACCCGCCCGCGGTTGCCGTTGTCTGCGCAGCAGAGCATGCAAGCCCATTATGCATGATGGCATGATGCATGTGGGGGCCGGTCGATCATCCATATGCATGTTTCGTACGTACGTGTCGGCCATGCATGCCCGCGCGCGTCGCGCCTATGGTGCATACTAGTTCAAAGTAGAAATCGTCTCATCTGAGCTCTTGTTACGCTCCGTACTACTACAACTGTGTTCTCGATCCTTTTTACTTTGCCACGAGCTAGCCAGCATCTGGTGCTCTGCACCGAGGCTTTTAGTATAGCTTTGCTGTCTTTTTCTCGGTGTCTCTCTCTCGATTCTCTCTTTCTTTCTTTCTTTCTTTTTTTTCTTTCCATGCCCCGTCAAAGATGACCGAGTGCCGAGGCAATGTTAGCCGAAGCAGCATGGCCGCCCGCCCAAATAGTACGCTTGCTTGCTTTTTGTGTGCGGTGCGGGGAATTAAAATGCATGGACAAATAAGGTAAAAGTCAGTAATTAACCAAGGGTGCAAACGGGTAATCTTTAGGAGCACCTCCGAACCTTACTACTTCTCCAAATGAGATCTCATTTAGTATAAATATTTGAACTAAAGAAGGTCGGAGGTGCTCCTAAGAGTCACCGATTTGCAGCCTTAAATTAACCGAGACTCCGACTCTCCGAGAGCTAGAGCTAGCTAGAGAGGTGATCGATCAAGGGAAGGAGAAGGAGAGATGAGAGATCGAGGTGCCCGTCGCCCGTCGCCGGCGCCAGCGGCAGCGCGGATGCGGTACTACTGGTACTCACTGGCGTCGACGAGGGTGGAGCTGATGAGCTGGCAGGTGACCCCCTGGCCGAGGAACTCGCTGATGCCGTCGATGACGGTGGCGCCCAAGTCGTTGAGGTCCAGCACGTTCTTGCGCATGAGCACCACCGTGCCCTTGAGCCGCGCATGCTTGTTCGCCCCCGTCAGCCCGCCGATGATCCCGCTCAGCATCTTCGTCACCACTGCCGGCCGGCCGGCTGCCGCCTCACCTGTGTTTTCGCAGTGGTGCTGGTGACTGACTGTGTGTGTCAGGCTGTGTGGGAGGCCGAGGCCGAGCCGGTGGTTTTATAGCGAGCGAGACCGAGAGGTACTGCGAGAGCCCGGCGAGAGCTGGAGCAGGGCGCCCGCCAGCAGTCCAGTCCAGCACCGTGCACCGATCGACTACGGCTGCGTGAGCGTGCACAGTCACCGGGAACGTGTTGTGGCTGGCGCTGCCCACTGTAACAGTACTACAGTACACTGCTACCGTGTGTGTGAGAGGTTAATGGATGCGATGCGGTTTGATTATTGGGCAGGGCCGCAGGGGGACGCGAAACGAATGGTGCAGGATGCGCCTGCGTGTACCCTTGCCGTCGGCGGCTTCCGCGGCTCGTCGCTTCGTCCCGCCGCCGCAGCTAGCGGCTCCTCCTCTAATTCTAATTAATTAATTGGGCTGCCCGGATGGATCCGTATGGGGGGCCACCGGCCCCGACGGCGACGTGCCAGCGCCGACTCGTGTCGCGCGTGTCATGGTACTATATTACCAACCACTACACGATCGGTGATCGCGACTCGCGAGAGAGACCACCGGCTCGCGCGCGGACGCGGCCGGCCGGCAGCGGCAGGCCCTGTGTCCCCGTGTGTGCGCGCGCGGCCGCTCACTCCCACGCGGCCACGCGCGATGGCTGAGGAGGGCTGAGGCACGCCGAGCGCGCGACGCACGCGGCGTGCCGGCCGTGCCCCTGATCGCTTAGCCTTTATCGCCGTACGTTTGGCGAAATTTTTACAATTAGATCAACCCCCATATGCATGTAATGATTGAATTGCACTACTACACGTTTGATTAACCGAGACATCACCCTGTAGACGTCCGAGGCGGGCAAAGGGCGCCCGTCTTGGTTAATATTTAACCGAGGCGGACAACTTTGAACGCCTCGGTTAATACATTAACCGAGGCGGACAATGGAAGTCAACCACCTCGGTTAACACCCATTAACCGAGGCGGTTGCTTTAAGTTGCCCGCCTCGGTTAATGTATTAACCGAGGCAGTTTCTTTAAATCGCCCGCCTCGGTTAATGGGTGTTAACCGAGGCGGGCTTTTGTTATTTGCCCGCCTCGGTTATTCTGTGCCTATAAATGCAAAGCGCCGCCGCCCCACCTTCCCCTTCCTCACGACTTCTCCACCATTGTTGACAGGTTTTGAGGTCCCAAACCCTAAAAAATATCTATTTTTTGTGGGGGAAGTTTTACAGTTCAATTGTGTCAAGTTGTTGACCGCAGGTGATTATATGTTTGACTCTAAACCTCTCTCTTTTAATTTGCTCTTGTCTTCTTAGATTTGGGTGCTCTCTAGATCTAGATCTAGATCTAGAATTCTTTTTCTTTAATCTGCCTTTTGTATGTCTTTTGCTATAGGTTTTGCTTGCATAATGGAGAGGTCCGAGTGGATGTACCGGTCATCAAGATTAGATTTGTCATACCTAGGCCATGTTAAAAAGTTTATTGTCACTGCTTGGAAACACAGTCAAAGTATGAATCCACAAGGACGACGTATCATCTGTCCGTGTTCAAAATGCAAGAACCTTCTGTTGCATGAAGACAGTGTTGTGCAGTCTCATTTGATCAGGTATGGTTTTGTTCCAGATTACACAGTCTGGAGGTTTCACAGTGAAACAGATGGTAGTATCACTGTATCCGGAGATAGCTCGTCAATGACGATGATGGCGAATGCAAACCACGATGGAGGAGACCAAGAACCGCCAGCTACCGGTGATAATGTTCATGATTACCTCACCATGGACGATTTAGTGCAAGACATGGCCGATGGCGGGGATGATGCAGATGATGGTGAGAGGGTTCGTGCGATGGAGCCTGAGGATGTTGAGCTTTTTTGAGAAAATTGCTAACAACCTTGATGAGGACGACATTCTGTTTGGGAGCCATAGGTGGCTTGAGAATTTTAGAGAGATGAAGCAGGCGACAATTGATCCGCTATATGAGAACTGTCCGAAGCAGTGGACGGCGTTGCGTTTTAACCTCCAGATGCTCATGTTGAAGGCTCGACATGGCTGGTCAGACACTAGCTTCAATGAGCTCTTAAGTATCCTTGGTACCACATACCCAACGCCTAACAAGGTGCCCGCTAATACGTATCGAGCGAAGAAGCTTATCCGACCAGTGTCAATGAATCTTAGAAAGTTTGACGCCTGCCCTAACCATTGCATCTTGTATCGTGGCCAGTATGAGAGCTTGGTGAGTTGTCCGCACTGTGGCGCGAGTCGATACAAGAAGAATGTCGGCTGTCGCGCAGATGCGAATGATGAGGTAGTCTCGGGTGGGCCAAAGAAGAAGGCAAACAACAAGAATGCCGGTTGTCGCGCAGATGCAGCAAATGATGAAGAAGAAGCTGGTTACACGCAGAGGAAAAGTCCTGCCCTATCGATGTGGTACCTGCCCGTGATCGATCGCTTGCGTTGTATTTTTGGGAACCCTGAGGATGCCCAGCTGATGTCGTGGCATGCTTCTGGTGATCGCACCAAGGACGATGGCAAACTACGACACCCTTCGGATGCCCAGCAGTGGAAGCATTTCGACACGACATTCCTAGAGTTTGGCAAAGAGGCACGAAACGTGAGGTTCGCGCTGAGTACGGACGGAATGAATCCGTTCGAGGACCTAAGTAGCTCACATAGCACTTGGCCAGTAATTCTTGCCATCTATAACCTACCTCCATGGCTCTGTCAGAAACGCAGGTATCTTCTATTGACCATGATTATTTCAGGCCCAAAGCAGCCTGAGAATGATATAGATGTGTTCCTAGATCCGCTCATGGAGGATATGAAGAAACTATGGGATGAAGGGGTTAAGATGATGGACGCATTGCTAAGAAAGGAGTTTACTCTAAAAGCCATCATTTTTGTGACCATCACCGATTACCCTGGGCTCTTTTCACTTTCAGGGCAGATAAAAGGAAAGAGCGGTTGTGCAGTTTGCATCGATGGTACCTGCTATGTCTACCTCAAAGGATCCTGCAAGATGGTGTACATGCGGCACAGACGATTCCTTGTCAGAAGTCACAAGTACCGGCAAGCTATGATGAATAAGTACTTTGACAACAAGGACGAGGACCAACGTGACGAACCGCCGCAGACAAGGTATGGTGAAAAGGTGTGGGGCATGGTGAAGGAGATGGAGGTCGAGTTCGGGAAGAAGAAAAAAGAGGATCCGGAGGGGGCCAAAAAAAGAAAGAGGAAGCGAGATAAGTTGGAGGATCCGCTTGTCGTCGTCCCATTCAAGAAGAAGTCATGTTTCTTCAAGTACCTATCATATT